>CAOKZL010000726.1:0-600000 GCA_948472985.1 Iguana delicatissima | reverse complement strand
GTATTTAAAGTTTAATATAAAACACGAGATAGGATGGCTGAAGGAAGATAATGTAAAAATGTAACGATTTACATGAATGTTGAGACACTGGACAATCATAGATTAATGAAGATTGGTGATGGTTGTTTTTTTATTTGCTACTCTATACTCACACTTATATTTGATGTACATTGTTAAAAATTAACACCAAAACAGTTGGGGAAAAAATTAAAAATCGCTTTTGGCTGGAATTAAACTCTTAAACTCCTGAATCCTGATTAAAGACATCGAATTAGAACGGAAAAAACATCACCACTTCTTTTCTCAGGGCTCTTGACTGGTCATCAGCTGCCCGACAGGCTGAAATTCAATGGGTGTAGCTTTTCTCATCCCGCCCCCCAATAATTGGCGTTTCCTACGGGTTTTATATTTCTCTTAAAATGTCTAAAAGCCCCTTGTGAAAGAGAGCGATCCTATGTGCAAATTTCATGTTTTAGCTTACTATCTTTTCTGCTGACCAACTGCTTCTGTGACTTTAAAAGAATATGATTACATTTATTTGTATCCAGCCTGTTATTTCTTGCACTTAAAAAAAAAGCACGACGCCATCAGGCAAAAAGACAAAAGTCTGAGCTAAAGATACGTGAAAGAAGTTGGGGGGATGTTTTTGTGAGATGGGATAAAAATGAAAAAGAGGAGGGGAAGAAGGAGGGAGTGTGAGAACCCGGGAGCAATTTGAAATGAGTCAGAGATGGGTAAATTTGGTCTCATCAGTTTGACCTGTTAACAAATACTATGTTTAGTTATATGGATTATTGAGCATCTTAAGAGGTGAACTCCCTTGGGAGTACGTCCATCTAGTTTCTCAAAACAGAAAGGGAAATGTCCTACTTTAAAGTTACATGTTTTTTTCTTTATCATGTTAATCAGGTCATCCAAGCAAGGATATCTATTTGATATCCAACTACCGTTTGATGGTATCTGTTAAGATCATAACCATTCTTTGAACCTCTTGAAATTCTAGACCACATTGATAACACCAAGGTCTCAGTGTAATAATTTGCCAACTAAGGCAACAATGGGCCTTTCCACTCTACACTGTTATGGTACTATTATTCTAACTTCCAATATCCTGAGGAATTCTGGGATTTGTAGTTTCCTGAGGCCAAAGAGCTCTCTGGCTGGGAATTCTAAATGCCCCTCCCTAAACTGCAAAGCCCAGGAGTCCACATGATGTTGGAAGCAGAACAATAGCACTGTAATGGTGCAGTGCAGAAAGGGACAATGTGTTTGATGAAGTGAGCTACAGACCAGGAAGGCTTATGCCAAATTTAACGTGTTAGCCCTTAAGACTGTTACAGTTACAGGTGATTTTGCCCCACCTCGAAGCTCTGTCTGGAGCTTTCTGAAGGTACCTCTTCAGCTCTGGAAGTCATTCCCCTCAACAGTTAAGTAACCAAAGCTGACAGCCTTTAGGTGCATTTTTTTTTTAAAGTCTTTGTGGTCTTTTAGGTAGGCCAAAGCAAATGATAAAATAATTCCTAAAGTTCATTGAACAGACGACAGGAATTCAGTAGATTCATAGAGTCTGTACCTGCTAGAATTATTTATTCTAAGGGTGGAGAAACTTTGTCTTCTTGTTACATTTTGCCATCCTTATATTTGGTTGTTTAAAAAACTGCTGCCAAAAAAAGTCCAGTTTTCTTTGTTTTTACTGATGTATTCTTCTTGGTGTGTTGTTATAATTTAACCAGCCAGGCCACAATACCTATTGTATTATGTACATATGTATTTTTATTGTAATAAAATAATCCACTGGTTAAGGTTTGTAGTAATTTTTTAATGTTTGCAGTTGAGGGCTTGTAGATAATAATGAAAGGAAAGCCAGCATGGTGGACTATGACTCTGGAAACCAAGGTTCAATTCCCTGCTCTGCCATGGATGCTTACTGGGTGACCTTGGGTACATCACTCACACAGCCCGCAGAAAACCCTGTGATAGGGTCACCATAAGTCGGAAATGACTTGAAGGCACACAACGTATTTAAACATTTTAAGGAATGCCATATGGGAGATGGAGCAAGCCTGTTTTCTGCTACTCTAGAGACTAGGAAGTGGAGCAATGGCTTCAGATGACAGGAAAAGAGATTCCCCCTAAACATTAGGAAGAACTTCCTGACAGTAAGAACAGCTCAACAGTGGAATGCCCTGCTGCTTCAGAGTGCAATGGAGTCTCCTCCTTTGGAGGGTTTTAAATGGAGGCTGGGTGATCTGTTGGGATTGCTTTGATGATCTCTTCCTGCATGGCAGGGGGCTGGACTCGTTGGCCCTTCTGGTCTCTTATGATTTTATAATTTTACGAGCGTATTTACCTGGCTTTGCTCAGGATTTTATTTTCTCATAGGTAATTTTTGTTAGAAATACCTTAGGAATTACCTTACCTTAGGAATTAGATGCGGTTGAAATACACAGATTTGTTTAACATTATTATGCGATAATAAATCTAACAATTTAAGCAGGAATTGAAGATAATACGCCCCCTTTGGAAATCTAGATGGGATAAAATGGCTACAATTGGTCTTGAAATATAAATACTCGTGTAGATTATCTTTGATTTTGTAATGACTTGGTTAACTATGTCTTGTATGACCATAACATTTGGAAATGTATAATTTTTATACATTTGACTTGAGGATCAGAATTTATGTTATTTGGAAAGGAAGATATTATGAAAATGTGTGGATAACAGGAATCAGAGGAAATGCTAATAATCACCCCAACGAAAAAAAGGTTTTAGGAAGTTAAATTGAATGTGTATATATAGATATTATAGCAAGTAGAAATAATATATTTTGCACTAGATGTGATCTTTAGGATTTTATGTCTTTATGTTATGTGTACTTTTCGGTGAATAAAAGCTGGTAAGTTTTGTAAGCGTGAAATTAATATGAAATCATTATGAAATAACGTGCATTTGTAAGTATGTATGTTGTTTGTATATGTATGTTTTTGTACATGTACATGTTTGTGTTTTTGTAAAATCTGTATGTGTTTTTATATTTTTTTTAAACAAATTTATAAACTTTCAATAAATATTAATTAAAAAAAAAGAAATACACAGATTTGTCTCTAATTCCCCCATCCGTCTTGTCCAGTACCTGTAACTTTTCCCCATATTCCCCAATCCAATCTGTTTTCAGAGCTGTTAACATACAGAGTTTGGGTTCTTGAGGGAATACGCTGCCCTCATCCTTGCTGCTCAGCCTCATCTCCATAACAACTGGCCTGAGCTCTCTGGCGGAGAATTCTAAAGGCCCCTCCCTGAACTGCCAACCCCAGGATTCCATAGAATCTTCACAGCCAGCCAATCATATGAGGTCTCTTCACCTCACACGGCCCATCTTATGAGGTCTCTTCACCTCACACGGCCAATCATATGAGGTCTTTGCCTGCCTGATGCAGACAAACAGACAAGATCACTCACAAACTTTGACTTTTATATAGTAGAAGATTGTTCTAACAACAACAATAAAGTTAATAATGAGGGAAGCCCTAAAACCATAATAGTCCCACCTTGTCAGTTCAACAATGTCGATGTGCATTTGAGTATCTTACTGAATGATATTAATGATAACCAAGAAAGATTGACCTAATACCAAACTCATGAAGTGTGTGTGGTGAGTCTTACAGAGCAGTGGAAGAGACACTGTTGAATATTTAACTGACTACTAGGGGACGTGCTGGTTTCAGGTCACACTGATGCATAATCAGGGACTACCTTAGGTGAGGAGCAGGAGTAACTGTGAGACGCCAGAGGGCAGAGTCCTGTTGTTCCACGCAGTCTATCTGGACTCCTGAAGTTAGCTTTCTGTCCTTAGGAGCTGCGTTGGCATTCTTTACCACCAAATTAGCTTTGACTTACGGCAACTCAATAAAAAAGAGGCCTCCAAGAAGGCAAGTCATCAGCATCCCTCCTCAGGTCTTATCTCAGTCGGCTTCTGGCCTCCTTAATTGAAGGCCTTTCCACAGTACATTGTTATTCCACTTTCAACTTCCTATGGAATCCTGAGGTTTGCAGTTTAAGGAGAGGGCCTTTAGAATTCTCAGCCTCAGTAAACTACAAACCCCAGAATTCCACAGGATGTTGAAGTGGAATAGCACTGTAACAGTGTAGTGCAGAAAGGCCCTGAGTCTATCCACCTGCAATGTGAAATTCCTCTTTTCCTACAGCCTTCCACTTTACTAAGCCCTATCATCTCTTCAAATGACCCATGTCATCTCACAGTATGTCCAAAGTACAATAGCCCCAGTTCAATCATCTTGGCTTCTAGTTGTTGGGACTGGCAACCTTTGCATGCTTAATTAACTGGCTAATTAGTTTGCATGTTTATTGTAGGCATAGTAGGGACTGCCTAGAGTAAATTTCCTATTGTTTGCTCAACACTGACTTCCCTTTCCATGTTCTCTTCCTCTTTCCCCTTTTTGTTCTTCTGCTTCCCTGCAAGCATGTGGTCTTCGATCCTCCAGCAAGCACGCTTCCTTGTAAGCATGTGATTGCTTAATTTCTTCTTACCTTTCTTCAAGAATTTGAATCTGTGTATAATCTATGCACAAGATTATATACATAGCCAGGATATGTAGGGAGAAAGTCAGAAAAGTTAAAGCGCAGAATGAACTCAGGCTTGCCAGAGACATTGAAAACAATAAAAAGGGCTTTTTAAGATATGTCTCCAGCAAAAGGAAAAACAAGGAAATGATAGGGTCCCTGCGTGGAGAAGATGGCCAATTACTAATGGGAGGGGGAAAGAGAAGCAGAACTACTCAACATCTTCTTTGCCGCAGTTTTCTCCCAAAAGGATAGAAGTACTCAACCTGAGGGGTGGGGAGCGGGTGAGAAAGGGGGGGGAATGCAGCACAAAATATTTAGCTAATCTAGATGAATTCAAGTCTCCAGGACCAGATCAATTACATCCTAAGATATTAAAAGAACTGACAGAAGTCATTTCAGAATCACTCGCAATAATCTTTGAGAACTCTCGGTGAAAAGGACAAGTTCCAGCAGACTGAAGGAAGGCAAAGGTCATCCCCATCTTCAAGAAGGGAAAAAAACAGGACCCTAATGATTATCGCCTGGTCAGCCTGACATCAATACCAGGAAAGATCCCAGAGCAGATCATTAAACAGTCAGTTTGTAATTACTTAGAATCCAATGCTGTAATCACTAAAAGTCAACATGGATTTCTCAGAAATAAGTTATGCCAGACTAATCTTATCTCTTTTTACAAAAGGTTTACAAGCTTGATAGATGAAAGGAACGCTGTAGACGTAGCATATCATGATTTTAGTAAAGCTTTTTGAGAAAGTTCCCCATGACACTCTTGCAAAGAAGCTTATAAAATGCATGCTGGGCAGGGATACTGTTAGGTGGATTTGTAATTGGTTGACCAACCGAACCCAAAGGGTGCTCACCAATGGCTGCTTTTCATCCTGGAGAGAAGTGACTAGTGGGGTGCCACTGCGTTCTGTCCTGGGCCCTGTGCTAGTCAACATCTTTATCAATGACTTGGATGAAGGAGTAGAGGGCATGCTGATCAAATTTGCAGATGACACCAAAATGGGAGGGGTTGCTAATACGCCAGAGCCCAGGATCATAATTCAAAATGACCTTGACAGATTGGAGAGCTGGACCAAAGCTAACAAAATGAATTTCAACAGAGAGAAATGTAAGGTCCTACACTTAGGCAGAAAAAATGGAATGCACAAATATAGGATGGGGGATGTGTGGCTGGACAGGAAAGGGATCTAGGAGTCTTGGTAGATCACAAGCTGAACATGAGTCAGCAGTGTGATGCGGCAGCCAAGAAAGCCAATGCGATTCTTGGTCACATCAATAGGAGTATGGTGTCTAGATCAAAGGAGGTAATGGTACCACTCTATTCTGCATTGGTTAGACCTCATTTGGAATACCATGTCCAGTTCTGGGCACCTCAATTCAAGAAGGATATCGACAAGCTGGAACGTGTTCAGAGGAGGGAATCAAAATGGTGAAGGGTCCGGAAGCCATGCCCTATGAGGAACAGTTTAAGGAGCTGGAGATGTTTAGTCTGCAGAAGAGAAGGTTAAGAGGGGACATGATAGCTATGTTTAAATATTTGAAGGGATGTCATGTTGAGGAGGGAGCGGGCTTGTTTTCTGCTGCTCCAGAGACTAGGATAAGGAGCAATCGATTCAAGTTGCAGGAAAGGAGATTCCACTTGAATCTCAGGAAGAACTTCCTGATGGTCAGAACTGCCTGGCAGTGACATAAGCTGCCTCGGAGTGTGATGGAATCTCCTTCTTTGGAGGTTTTTAAGCAGGGGTTGGATGGCCATCTGTTGAGAATTCTCCTGCATACCAGGGGGTTGGACTGAATTGCCCCTGTGGTCTCTTCCAATTCTACGATTCTATGATTCTATAAGATTATGTGAGTAAATGCTTTTCACATACTTTTAACCAAACTGTTTGTGTTTTATTTTGAGTTAGATTAAGTGTGTCTGGGGTAGAGTGATCAAAGTGATAATCTGTTCAACTTCCATTTGTGCATTTACTAAACGCTCTGCTGGTTGGGAGACCTACCAATCTCTCAATTTTAATATTTCTCAACACTAGTCAGAGTTTAGGTTTAAATGGACACATGCATTTTTTTCCCACAGCTCATGGTATCCACTGAATTGTCCTCCAGTTAGCATACTGGTGATGTTGAAATAAGATGAAACTGTTATGCCTGGTTGGCTTTTCTCCATTAAAACATTATCATCTTGTCCTTTGATGAAGGCAGTGGTTTGGATTAGTCCTGCATCTAGGACCACTAGGACAGATTGCTACATAATGACTGATGCTGGCATCTTTGAAAATACAAAATTCAAGTGTGTACGTGCATTTGTTTGTATATGTCCCTTCAAGTACCAAAACTTAAATGCCAACTACCTTTCCCTTCCTTTGTATCAGTATCCATCCTCCTTGCTTCCAAACACCAGTTCTGGGCCTTTCCACACTACACTGTTGCAGTGCTATTATTCCATTTTCAACATCCTGTGGAATTTTGGAGTTTGTAGTTCACTGAGGCCAAAGAGCTCTCTGGCTGAGAATTCTAAAGGCCCTTTCCTATACTGCAAACCTCAGGATTCCACAGGATGTTGAAAGTGAAATAATAGCAATATAACCGTATAATGTGGAAACGCCTTTTGTGTGAGGAGCGGGAGAGTGACAGGAACAGAAATAACAGACATAACCCTTTTCCAATTCTGAATTTAGTAATAAATATTGTGAAACAATGTAAAAATGTAAAAGAGCGGTAACTGAGTACATAAATACAGTGTGATTCTCATAAACACTTCAGCGTCTCCCTTGTTTTCCCCACCACCAACACAGTGGAGCTGTTGGTCTGTCTAAGTTGCTAGGTCATATAGTGGCAACACATTAGTGTTGGCTAACTGGAATGAGATGAGTCAATGTTTTAATGGGGTGAGGCAAGTCTGGCCCTTTAATAAATGCTAGGGAGGGAGGAGAGCAGTAACCTTGACTTCTGGCTTGGTAAACTTACACAAACAACACTGATTTACGGGAAAGGAAAATGGGGAGGTTTTGCAAGGGACACACTTGCAGGACTAACAGCCAGAAGTGGGGGAAAAGCATGATATTTAAGGAGGCATTGGCAGGCAGGAGGAGGTAAAGACTTGGAATTATACCTCATTCTGCTCTCTATTTGTCTGCTTTTCTCAAACACAATTACAGGGCCAACCATGGCTTTTTTTAGGGCCTCAATAGCCTGAAGGCACCAGATCCTATCTGACCTTGGAAGCTAAGCAGAGTCAGCCCTGATTAGTACTTGGATGGGATTCCGCCAAGGAATACCAACTGTTGTAGGACGTATTAGACAATGAGAAAATCCCCTCTGAATGTTCCTTGCTTAAGAAAATCTACGAAGTGCATGAAAGCCAGTGTGGTGTTGTGGTTTGAGCATCGAACTATATGACCCAGAAGAGCAGGACTCGATTTCCTGCTCAGCCATGGAATCTCACTGGGTGACTTTGGGTGTGTCACATACTCTCAGCCCAAAAAAACTCCACGATAAGTTCATCTTGGGGTCGTCATAAGTCAGAAATGACTTGAAGACAGACAGCAACAAAAAGTTTTCAAAGCAGTAACCCTCTTAATCTCTTGCATGGAAACCCACTGTGTGACCTTGGGCACATCACACACTCTCAGCCCCAGAAAACCCTATGATAGAATCACCTTAAGGTCGCCATAAGTCAGAAACGACTTGAAGGAACACAACAAGAAGTTTTCAAAGATGTAACACTGTGTATCTCTTGCATGGAATCCTTCTTGCACCCTGTTAGCTTCCTGCATGGAAACCCACTGGGTGACCTTGGGTGTGTCACACACTCTCAGCCGCAGGAAATCCAATGATAGAGTCGCTGTAAGTCTGAAAGAACTTGACGGCACACAACAACAGCAACGAAGTGCATGGGAGCACCATACCTTGGTAGGCGATTTGAAGGCGCACAGAACAATCTATCTATTTGCCTCCCCTCTCATTTCTGGGTCAACAGCAGCGACAAAGGGAGAAGACAGCATGATATTAGAGAGAATCTAGATTAAGGAAATTTCAAGGAAGAAACGGTCAAACACCACTCCTTTTCCCCCAGCACTGAGATCCAGTTTGAATCCGCAGCAACACGGTCCAAATACCTTTTGAACGAGACCTCTGCTCAAGCGCAGCAGGTCTGGAAAAAACTTGCTCAATCCTTTGCTCGCTCTCTCTCTCTCTCTCTCCCCAACTTGCATCATCAGTTTCTTTTCTCCGCTTCAAAGGCGGGTCTGCAAATTCCATCCAAGAGTTTCCCCGGCAGCTGGAAAGTCTGAGTGGGATTTTCCCACTTTTGCAATTACTGTAGGAGACCGGCGTGGACCCTTGGGCATTTTCCTGCCTGGACCCGCCAGAAGCGCTATGATCCCGCTCCTCTGGGCCCTTCTCGGCTTCTGGCCAGGTAGTAGTTTAGCTACGCGGATCCTCAGGATCGTGTCTGTGTGTTTGTATGCTTGGCAATTGATGAGATGGGAGAGGGGGGCATCCGCCGGCATTTGGCCTCTTCCTTTATCAATTTCCTGTAGGTTTTTGAAGCAATTCCTGGTTGCATGGTGTTACCTTCTTTGAACTCATATTTTCTCAGATTTTTTTTCTTGTCTCCCCTGTCCTTGCGCTGTATTCTTTTTCTTTGCCTAGTTCTGTTTTATAGAGCAATTCTGCGCAGTTCTATCCAAAGTTAAGTCCTATTAAATTTAATGGGAATTTCTTCCTGCCCTCCCTGATAAGCACAGGGTGGCAGCCTTAAGCTATTATATCTCTGATTCTCCCCCTCCCTTAAGTTTGTTGTCCCTGTTATTTCGATTTCTAGTCCAACTCTATTATAGGATTTTCTTGGCAAGATATTTTCAGATAAAGATAATAATAATAATAATAATATAATTATATTATTATTATTGTTGTTGTTGTTGTTATTTTGGCGCTGACGTCCTCTGAGGCCGAGAGAGTTGGAGTTGCCCAATTCCGTTCAGTGGGTTTCCATGGCTGAGTGGGGATTTGAACTCCTGTCTCCTGGATTCCTAGGCCAACAGGATCATAAAGTTGCAAGAGACCACAAGGGCCATCAAGTCCAACCCCCTGCCATGCAAGAAGATGCAATCAAAGCATTCCCAGATGACCATCCAGCCTAGAGACTAGACTTTTTGGATGAGAATTGCAAGGGAAAATGCAGGACATTATAAAAGCAGATTAAAAAACCAGGGGGTGGGGAGAGACAGCTAAGGATGGTTGCTCCACCAAAAGTGGGACGGTTGTGGGGCATGTTGTCGTCATATGATAATTGTCTTCTTGGTTGTGTGCCTTCAAGTTGTTTCTGATTTAGGGCCACCCTAAGGGGCTTTCTTGGCAAGATTTGTTCAGAGAGGGTTTGCCTTTGCCTTCCCCTGAGGCTGAGAGTGTGTGACTTGCCCAAGGTCACCCAAGTGAGTTTCCATGGTTGAGCAGGGATTCAAACCCTGGTCTCCAGAGTCATAGTCCAATGCTCAAACCACTACACTGCGCTGGCTCTCAGATGATTGTCTTACTTGTGTTTTAATATTATAACATATTATGTTCTGGGTTACTCAAACTGCTTCTCCACACTGGCTCTCCTTTCAGCTCTATGGGAGTTATGTGTATATGCCTTCAAGTCCCCTATTTAGTTCTGGCGACCCCATAAATTTCATAAGGTTTTCTTGGGCACAGAATGCTCAAAGGTGGTTTTGCCAGTTCCTTCCTCTGAATTATAGTGTACGGCCCCTGCTGTTCATTTGCAGCCTCCCATCCAAATACTAACCATGGCTGACCCTGCTTAGTCTCCAAAATCAGAGAGGATCTTTGTGTTATAGGGCATGGAATGTATGTGTATATATCTATGTATTTGTGTTGGTGGTTATAGAAGAGTTAACATTGAATGTTATATATCATGAATAACATCTATGTAAAAGTACGAATAAAGGTATGTTTGTATATATTAAGGTAAGAATAATTTGTAAGATGAGAGAATGCTGGAATGTATCGATATTTTCTTTGTTATGTATTGGATTTATATTTGTTATGTTGCTATTCGTGAATAAAAATAACTTAAAAAAAAACAAAATCAGAGAGGATCTTACTGTCTGATAAATCTGCACAGAGCTGTAATCCTAAACTTTTTGTTTCTCCCTTTCCCTCAAATTTCTGCTCCCTCATCAGTTTTACCTTAGTTTGCAAAACTAAATTTGCACAGAGCTGCAACCCTATATTCTTTGATTCTCCCCTTTCCCTCAAGTTTCAGCTTACTCATTTTCAGTTTCACTTCTTATTTGTAAACCTTTAATTCCATTCTACTCTATTTCACATTAGCTTCTTGCCAGGCTTTCTTTCTCTATTCAGTTAACTTTTCCTCCTTTATCATCTTTACAGAAGGGTTCGACATAGGGCCTTTCCACATTACACTGTTATAGTGCAACTATTCCACTTTCAACCTCCGATGGAATCCTGGGGTTTGCAGTTTAGGGATGGGCATTTGGCCTCAGTAAATTACAAACCCCAGAATTCCACATGATGTTGAAAGTGGAATTAGAGCACTGTAACAGTGTAGTGTGGAAACTGCCCGTAGCTGCTACTGAAGTAGGACCTGCTATATTCAATGAGATTTATTCTCAGATAAGTGCATACACACAATAAATGCATATATGGATAAACATATATTCCACTTCCTCAAATCTGGTCATATAATCCATATATTATGCAAACATTTTCTAATATTAATAATATCTAATAAAATGTTCTGATTGGACAAATCAAGCACATTACAGTAATTGTTGCTTTTTTCTCCCACTATGTTTCAGACTTAATACAACTTCTTATAGTTACAACTGAGCTGAAAAAAACAGTATAGAATTAAATTTAAAGTGCTGGACTTGGAACAAGGAGACCCAAGTTCAAATCTTTACTTAATAATAGAATTAACCATGTGACTATAGGACTCCACCACTAACAATCCTATCTTACAAGATTGTTGTGAGGATTAAAAGGGGGAGAGAAACCATATGAAGTAGATACGCACATTCCTAGTGCAATGGAAATTAAAAATAATACAGTTGGCCCTCCACATTTGTGGGTTTGACTTTCATAGTTTGATTATTCGTGATGTTCTTCAACTCTTGCACCCCCATCTCAGGCACTTATTTTCTGGGGGAACCTTCTCTCTCTGCAGCTCCTATCAGGCCATGCAGCCCCTTTAAAACCCACCTCTGTGGACCTGTAGGATAGCAAAAAAATTTTTGGAAGGAGATACAAGATGAAATCCAAAGAATTTGTAATTTGAATTTTGAAATGAAAGCAGAGTTTTACTTGTTAAATATGTTATGGCAACAAAGAGAAATAAGATGCTATCAGAAGATACTATTATATTTAATAACTGCTGGAAGGTTGACATATGTGCAATATTGGAAAGAAAGGAAATATATTGATATAGAAGAATGGAAGCTAAAAGTTCTGGATAGGGTAGAGACAGAAAAACTAACATTCCCTTTGAAAAACAAACCTATCCAGAACTTTGAAAGGGAATGGAGAGAAGTTTTGGATTGGATTAAGATATAAAGGTATCAGAAATGAAAAAAGGAATAATGTAATCGTTCTCTTCTTTGTCAAGCAGAAACTATGTATGTATGCAATGAAAATAAGCAGATTCAGCTGGAAAATGTAAGCTTGGATCTGGGAAGGGGGGGTTATTTTTAAAATTAAATTTTCAATAAAAATACTTTTAAAAAAAACCCACCTCTGGTCCTCCTCCTCCTCTTCCTCCTCCACTAGCAGCCACTGCCTGGCCAGCTAAGGATAGCTCTCAGCCCAAATTCTCAGCACCATAAACCCTCTTCGATGCCCCCCCACCCCCAAGGAAGGAAGTGGGAGAGAGAAAGAAGTATATGGCCACCATATTGACTTTCCTTTTCTTTCCCTGACCCGGTTTGGACCCTGGGTCTCATTTCCCCCGCTGTGCCTGAGTCCTCTTCCCACAGAGACACACCACGCACATTTTGATATTTGCCGTTTTCCCACTTTTGCCAGGGTACAGTGCCCCTAACCCTGGCGAATCTGGAGGGCCAACTGTATTAACATTTTTTGATGCACAGACACTTCCAGTGATATTCTCATCAGATAACTACTTTTTGGCATTCCTTTTTTCACTGATGGCAAAACAAAACAAAACAAAAAGAACAACAATGACAGATGTATGAAAATGTCACAATGACTTTCATCTGATTCGCAGGGAAAATAGAGAGAAACAGCAGTAACCACAGGGCAGGGCATGTTCTGACTTCCTTCAAAGATTCAGAATAAATATTGTTTTACAAGTAAAAAATAGTTTACTTTAACTGATATTTCTTCAAAATATACATGCGAAGGAACTCATCTATACTAGGACACAAGTGCTCCTACCCAGTTGCTGTTTATTAACACTAGTCAAAGGCCATTTCCGCACGAGTCTGTTATAGAATCATAGAATCATAGAGATGTAGAGTTGGAAGAGACCACACGGGCCATCCAGTCCAACCCCCTACCATGCAGGAACGCCCTCAAAGCACTCCCCACAGATGGCCATCCAGCCTCTGCTTAAAAACCTCCAAGGAAGGAGACTCCACTACACTCCGAGGCAGCAGATTCCACTGCCGGACAGCCTTGACCGTCAGAAAGGTCTTCCTGAGGTTCAGGTGGAATCTCCTTTCCTGCAGCTTGAATCCTTTGCTCCTTGTCCTTGCTGGCTGGCCCCTCCCAAAACTGCAAACCCCAGGATTCCATAGGAGGTTGAAACTGGAATCATTGCGCTATAACAGACGTGTGCAGAAATGGCCAAAGTAATGATAAATGCTTGTGCTTTTACATTTCCATCCCCTTTCACCTTAGTAAGCACATCCTCCTACCCCAAACATAAGAGCCAGCATGGTATAGTGGTTTGAGCTTTGGACTATTATGACCCTGGAGACCAGAGTTTGATTCCCTGCTTGGCCATGGAAACCCAGTGGGTGACCTTGGGCACATCACACACTCTCAGCCCCAGAAAACCCAGCGATAAAGTCAGCTTAGAGTTGTGGTAAGTCAGAAAGGACTCGAAGGGACACAACAACAACACCAGCAAGAACCCCAAATGTGTCTATACGTGTCTGTCAACTGAGGCAACTCTCCAGTCATCTAATGGAGCAGTCTGCAATCTGGAAAAGCCGATGCCAAATAAAACTTGTTAATCTTTAAGGGTAGATGCTGTTGGGTGGATAAGGGCAGATAATAGACCCTTTTGTTTTTATTCTGGAAGAGTAACAACAGCTACCCCTTTGAGATATTTAAAAGGCATTCCTTGGTGTTTGAGAAAAACTCAAAAGCAAATCCCAATCCAATGTGACGGATGGGTGCCAACTTTCAAAAAACCGATCTTGTTGTTGTTAACAGCCATCGAGTCAACTTTGACTCACGGTGACCCTATGAATGAGAAACCTCAGAGTCATCCTATCATCAACAACACTATGTAGGTCTCGCAGACTCAGGGCCATGGCTTCCCCGATTGGGTCTATCCGTCTGTAATGTGGGCTTCCTCTTTTCCTACTGCCTTCTACCTTCCCAATCGTTATGGTGTTTTACAATGAGTCATGTCTTCTCATGATATGGCCAAAACATAACAGCCTCAGTTTAGTCATCTTGGCTTCTAGGGCAGTGGCGGGCTGAGGGTTAACCACGCCCAGGGCAAGGGGGCGGGGCGACCAGTGGACAGAAGTGGGTAGGGCGAGTGGGGGCAGGTGGGAGGGGCGAGTGAAGGTCAGGAGGTGAGTGGCAGGCAGAAGGGGGTGGGATGAGAGGCGGAAGTTGGAGTGGCAGGAGTGGGCGGGGCAAGTGGGGGTGGGCAAGGGAGGGGCGAGTGGTGGTGGCTGGAAGTGGGTGGCATGAGAGGTGGAAGTGGGGGGGCAAATGGTGGAAGTGGGTGGGACAAGCAGCAGAAGTGGGCAGGGCAAGTGGAGTGGGCGGGGAGTGGCAGGCGGAGGTGGGCGGGGTGAACGACAGATGGAAGTGGGTGGAGCAAGCAGGGGCAGGGCAAACGGCAGGCGGAGGTGGGTGGGTGAACAGCGGGGGAGTCCTCTTTTTGCCCCCCAACATTGGCAGCCAGGGCAGGTAACCCAGTTGCCCCCACCTTAGATCCGCCTCTGTTCTATGGAGAATTCAGGCTTGATTTGCTTTAGAACCCATTCATTTGTCTTTTTTACAGCCCACGGTATCCATAGCACCACATTTCAAATGAATTGATTTTCTTCGTATCAGCTGTCTTCATTGTCCAGCTTTCTCAATCATACATAGAAATTGGAAATAGGATGGCATAGACAATCTTGACTTTAGTATTCAACGATATAGGCCATTTCCACAATACACTGTTACAGTGCTATTATTCCATTTTCAACATGCTGTGGAATCCTGGGGTTTGCAGTTTAAGGAGGGACATTTAGAATTCTCAGCCAGAGAGCTCTTTGGCCTCAGGAAACAACAAACCCCAGAATTCAAGAGGAGGTTGAAAGTGGAATAATAGTGCTGTGGCCATTTCTGCACTACACTCTTATAGCACGATTATTCCACTTTCAACATCCTATGGAATCCTGGGGTTTGTAGTTTCAGGAGGGGCCAGCTGGCCCGTCCCGAAACGGCAAACCCCAGGATTCCATAGGATGTTGAAAATGGAATCATAGCACTACAGCAGTCTAGTGTGGTACAACAGTGTAGTATGGAAATGGCCACACCTTTACACTTTGGGATCTTCTTGTTTAGTTCTTTCATAGCTGCTGTTCCAAGTCCCAGTATTCTGATTTCTTGACTTCAGTCTCCATTCTGATTAAGGACTGAGCCAAGGTATGGAAAAACTTGAACTTTTTCAATGTCTTCATTGCCTGCTTTAAAGTTATGTAAATCATGTGGGGTCATTATTTTTGTTTTCTTAACGTTCAACAGAGTGCTTTGCACTCTCTGCTTTGCACTCTTTGCTTTGACTTACTTCAGTAATTGTTCCAAGTCTTTGGTAGTATGGTATCATCTGCATATCTTCAGTTGTTGTTCCTTCCTCCATTTTTCATACCTCCTACCTTGGAGTCTAATCCTACTTTACATGTGATATGTTCAGTGTACAAGTTAAACAGATAGGGTAATAAAATGAACCTTTGCTGATTCTTTTACCAATTGTAAATCATTCAATTTTTCCGTGTTCTGTTCTAATGGTAGCAGCTTGTTATGAGTACAAGTTACACACTAACAATCAAATGTTGTGGCACATCCATTTCTTTAAGAGTGATCCATTGTTTTTCTTAATCTATGCAATCAAACCTTTGTTAATCTATAAAACACAGGCCAATTTTTGTTCTGATTTTTTTGGGGAGGGGCATCCATTATCCAGCATATGTTTGTAATATGATTCCTAGTGCCTCTTCCTTTCCTGAATGCAGCTTGAACATCTGGCATTTCTTGCTGCATATATGGTAAAAGTCTTTGTTGTAGGCTTTTGAGCATGACTGTGCCTGCATGGGAGATTAATGCAGTGGTCCTGTGCTTTCTGAATCTCTGGTGTCCCCTTTCTTGGGGAATGGAATGTATTTTTCGCATTTCTGATCTGTGGGCCATTGTTTTGTTTTCCATATTTATTGATAGAGCTTATTTAGAACTGGAGTAGATTCTGTCTCTGAAAAAACTCTACTGGTCTGCTATCTGTTCCTGGTGATTTATTTCTTCCAGGTGCTCTGAGAGCAGCTTCTACTTCCCTTTTTAAGGCCCGTTTCACACCTTACCTGGTACTGCTGGTGTCGCGTGGAGATCGTGCAAAAAGCCTCGTCCGGGAGGGAATCGCGTTCCCTCCGCTTCCCCTCCACACCAGCTCTGTGCTAGCTGGAAGGGAGAGTGGGCGCTCTCCCCCTTCCTTCCTTCCACAGCACAGCCGGGTACTTTCCCAGGCTGCGCTGAGGAAGGAAGCGTGATAGCTGCACGTCCGGAGCCTCTGCACACAAGGTAAATGTGTGTGAGGCACGGGAGGGAATGTGATCGTGCATCATTTTTGGCAACAAACCAAAAACGATATAATGTGTGATCACCACCTAATGGCCTTGGGAGCGTTATGCATTTGCGAGGACGTAATGTGGAATGGTCCTCGCAATTGCATGACGCTCCCAAGGCCACTTTGCAACAGGACAGGCATGCGAAAATGGCCTAAAACTGTTGGTTCATCTTCAAATGGATCTTCCTTGAATTGACCTGTCCTCTTTTCATATATTTTATGCAGTTTTTCAGTGTATTGTTTCCTTCATCTTTTATTTTTTACTTGTTTGTGTAATGTGTTCCTCCGCTGGTTGTGGAGTATCCTCATTCTTTATTAAAATTTCTGTTTGATTTCTTGGATTTTCTGGAACGGTTCTCATTCTACCTTTTTTGTTCTCATCTTCTATTTATCTGAAGTAATCCAGGGGTGAATGGAGAAAGTGGGAGAAACAAACCAGGACATTTTAAACACAGCTTAAAAAGTGGAACTATGGAGGATTAATTGGGATTGTCCATGCCAGGGATTGTCCATGCGAGATAGTAATAGTTGGAGGGTATGGAATAATGGGAGTTTTAGTTCAACAGCATCTAGAGACCCACATGTTCCTTCGGTCTGGACCTAGGAACAGATATGCTGTGTATGTTCTGATGTTTGTCTTCTTCTGTTCAACCTTTCAACATTTATAACTGCTTCATGGCCCAAGGTGCTGATGTGAAGATCAGTAGCAATGAATTCAGGTTCAAACTGAGTGCCAGGGAAGGGTCAAAACCCAAAATAAGTTTTAGTTTAAATGTCAAGCAAGTAACTCTTATTCCTCACCTGTTGCAGTGGTTGTCACACAGGAACCTGCAACACCCTCATGTCCAACAGATGTGGCTATCCGAGGTGGCACCGTGACATTCTCAGATGGAGGCCACCCTGGTAGCAGCCTCACCTATTCCTGTCCAGCTGGTAAATATCCATATCCATTGCAAAGCCGGATCTGCCAGTCAGATGGAAAATGGACAACTATGCGTTCCCCAAATGGAATCCGTATCAACACAGCACAATGCAAAGGTATGTGTGGAGGATTCATGGTGCTTGGAGTTTTGCTGGCAAGTTCATGATTTCTGGCCATGCTGATTCTGGGAGTTGTAATCCAAAAAGTAACCTTTCCATGCTCTTTCTCGCTTCAGCATATGAAAGCTTGAAGAGGCAGGTTGATCGTAATGAATTCTGGTGTGGGTGCCTCAGCTTGAGGGTGGACCTATGTCCTTTTTTTACAGAAGATAGTGTTACCACACCTTACACTCCCACACTGAGGGATATACTATTTTCATAATTAAACATATTTATGGCTGGAAAACTGTTTGAAAGCATACTGGCTAGAAGCATATGTCAAGGCAGGATGACCTCAGACATGGTCAGGTCGTGAGCAGAGAGGAATAGGTGGAAAAACCTGACGCTAATGAGTTTGTGATAATCCTTTCAACACCTCCAGGTTTGTGCACACTTGAATACAATGGAAGGCAAAACTGCCCAGCTGAAGCAGTTAAGAACCCTACTGTGATCCTGTTCTGTGGAGACCTTCACTACTCACCCTAGCTGATCAAGACATTAAGAGATTGTCTTGACTCCCATCAGTGTTTTGTCACCTAGAATTAAGACAATCAGCCCATTCTGGATTCCTTTGTCAACCACGTGAGAAAGCAATTACCACTTTGTCCTCTCATCCTCCTTCAGGGTAGGAAATAGGGTATATAAAACCCAGCTTCAGCCCTAGCAAATTGTAGTACTTGGATATAATATGTGGTGTTCAGACTGTTCATTCTTGCTGCCCTCAGACACTGTCTGAGCCACTCCGCTTTGACTTTCTTCTTCAGGACTGGTAAATATCAACCTTTACACCCAATCTTTCTCTCTCTATCCAACCTTTCATGCCTCACTTTCTGATAGCCTTGTTTGGTTCTTAAGGGTGTCTGGTTTCTTGTGTGTTTGTTAATTCCAAATAAAATACTCTGTTTAACTTTCAGCTGAAGTTCTCTCTACATTTAGCACTGATATACGTAGGTGAAAAGAACCTGCCATTACCCTCTTCTTGCAGGCTCCCTTTGAGCTATAATTCCTCAAATTCTAAGAAGCTGGCATTGTGGGTGAACCTCAAAGTCCTCCATCTCTTAGGGTAACAACAGTTCTCTATTTGAAGGCCGCAAGAGAACAGTCCTCATTTTAAGGGTATTGTTTATTGGGAAGGTTGTCCAGTCCAAGTCTGGTTTCAAAATAAAGAATACCCTATGAGCTGTGTTTCAGGGAGCTGGATATGCTTAGCCTGGAGAAAAGGAGACTGAGAAGTGATAAGACAGCTTTAAATATCAGAAAGATTGGAAAATGGATCAAAATTGTTTTCAGCAGCTCCAGATAGTATGACCAAAACCAATTTAGATTATTAGAAAGGAGTTGCATGTCCTCTTTCTGGGTGATTTGTCAATGACTGTGACGGATGACAGCTCAGAGGTCAATGAGCAATTGATTGTGCTGGAAACAGAACTAGTGATATAGCAAACTATCTTGCTGGGACCCCCACCGGCTGAAAGGCAAGCTGAGATGGAGCCAATGCCAGCAGGAGAAAGGGCCAGCAATGATTTAGGGCACATGTGTCAAACACAAGGCCTGCAGGGTGAATCCGGCCCGCCAGGCCATTTCATGTGGCCGTCACACCTCTCCTGCAGTTGCGGCACTCCCCCCGCCTGGTGAGCCTAGGGGCAGAAAGAGGCTCAGAGAGGGACTAGGGAGCAGAAAGTGGCACACTTTGGATATATATTGACCAATTCTATGTCACTTTACAGAGGTATAGGTACTATGATCAAATAGCACCCAAATGTCCAAGAAAAGAAAAGTTGATGCAGAGGGAAGGCAGTTTAAAAGCCAGTAATGATCAGATGCAGAGGCAATTATTTAATATGATAAAAGACTAGATGCATTTATATAGTCTTACAGATACAGCCAGCCCTATACAGATACAGCCAACCAGATGCAGCCCAAGATGAAATTGAGTTTGACACCCCTGATTGAGGGGAATTAGATTCACCTTTACCCCCCAGCCTTCAGTCACGGAGGAGACAAAAGAGGGCAGCTCAGAGGGAAGCTGTTTTGCTGAGTTTGAGTAAACAGAACAATGATGAGAAACACGCATTCTCCTCTGTTGGTGTGGCTTGCTGTTTGCTTGTAGCAAATTGCTACTCAAGCTCCCACAACCTTGCATTCCGGCTTTCTTGACTTTTTGGACTGACCTTCAATGTTTATATTATAAACTTATAAATTTAACTTATAAGTTTTTATATCTGGTTTGTTCCTGGAGACCAGGGTTCGATTCCCCACTCGGCCATGGAAAGCCACTGGGTGGAATAATAGCACTACAGTATTCTAGTGTGGAAAGGCTCTATTTTTACCCCTTGAACTCTGTTTGCAGCAGTTGAAGTAAGCTGAGGATGAATGAGAAAGGTAGAAGGAAGAGAGAGGAAACTGAGACTTTTAAAGGCAGCTGAGAAAGTGGGGTTGCAGAAGATTAACAGGACTGATAGCTATTAAATTAGGACAGTTGGAGGGTGTGTAATAGGAGATCCCCAGGCCTTGCTGCAAGCAAGCTAGGCCTTATGCTGGTTTTATTCTCAGCCAGAGAGCTCTTTGCCTCAGTAAACTCCAAACTCCAGAATTCCACAGGATGCTGAAAGTAGAATAACAGCACCACAGCAGTATTTCCGCACGACACTCTTATAGCTCAATGATTCCACTTTCAACCTCCTATGTAATCCTGGTGTTACCCTGTAAACTGGGGGGTTCCAGGAGGGGCGCCGAAATAAACAACCAACAACAAGCAAATGGGGAAAATTAGCTGGAACACTCTCTTGGCTAACGAGAGGCAGGGCAACACAGCGAGATCTTTTATCCTATGTATACCGGTTCAGGTCAGCGAGAAGTCAAGCAGTTTAAAATACTAACAGTTTTTATTAAGCAAAGAAAATAATAAAACTCAAACACACCTAACTAGAGAGGAAAGAAAGAGAATTTTGGAGAAATAAGCAATACGCCACCTGTCCGAAGTCCTGAAGACACCAATTGAAGGGAAGGGAGGAAACCCGGTGTGGAGACTGAGGGGAATCTGCTGAGCCAAGCGGCAGCAAGACGATCCTGCGAGAGTTCTGGACAGTTTCAGTGATTCAGCAAGGTTTTTAAGTGATTTCAGCAAAGTCCAGCGAGAGTTCCGAAGAGCTCTCAAAACGGGGCATCTTTTATAGGGACAGAATGACCGCAGGCTAGTCTGGTTTTTGCAAGAAAACAATGAGTTTTGGTCTGAGGACAAAGGCTCCGAAAGGTCGGGATTTGCATGATTGAGTTATGAACCGAATTGACAGTGGTATAGCTGGTATGCAGATGTGGCTAGCTTGGCCGTTAAGTGCCTGGCTTGCCAGGGTGTTTTCACAGGCACAGAGTCCTTTTTGTCTTGCAATCAAGGTATTTGTTTCGGGTGGCTACCCCCTGAAGCGGAACTATATCTGGTACTTTTGATGAGAATACAAGTCTCCCATGCCTACCGTCGTGCTTGTCCGGCGGCGCCTAACAAACACTCAGTTGATGGCGGGAAAGGGCCGAATTATGATATCAAAATGATATCTTAGTTCACCAAAGACCAGACCAGAATGCCATGGTAACACAGGGGTTTGCTGTTTCAGAAGAGGCCAGACGCCCCCCGAAACTACAAACCCCAGGATTCCATAGGAGGTTGAAAGTGGAATCATCGTGCTATAAGAGTGTCGTGCGGAAATGTTCAGTGTAGTACGGTCCCTAGCAGCTAGCCAAGCATGGAGATTACTGATGCAAGTCCTAGCAACAGGGTGTTAGAACAGATTTCACCTGTACCTCAGCTCCTATTTGGTGCAGACCCTTTAATCTTTTCTTATTTTTTATGGTATCTGTTAAATTTTAATTGCTTATCAGGGTCAAATAGGCCCTGCTCACTAGAAAACATCCTTTTACTTCCCCTTTTTCAGTATTTCCAGCATGGAGTAATACAAGGTTTGTGTCCCTTTTTTGATCCTGGATATTACCAAACTAAGGCAATTCTAGTGTGACGTACTCATTAAAAGAAGGATCTTTTTCATTATTAGTGATTTTTATTAAAATTTTAAATGAAAAAGAATAAAAAACCCTCCCCACTTCCAGACATCAATTTTCCCAGTTGAATCTGAGTTTAACATTCCATTCTGTATAAACATTCCATTCCATACATTATCTCTGTTTTACAACAATCATCAACTATTACTTTTAACTTATATTTAACTATTTACATTTTATCTTTTACCACCTCATTTTGTCTTTCATCTTTCTCACAATCTTTCTTTCTTTTCCCCTATCTTATTCTTTTATCCAATTCAATACTTCTCGCCATTCTCTTTCAAAGCCCTGGATTTGCTTATTTTTGAGTGAAAAAGTTAACTTTTCTGTCGCTAGCATATCCAGGACTTTGAATTTCCATTCTCTTATATCAATATATTTTCTTTCTTTCCAATGTTGAGCATAAGTCAGTCTTGCTGCAGTTATTATATATAACAATGTCTTTTGATGAGATCTTATTTCTCTTTGTTGCCCTAACATATTCAACAAATAAAGTTCTGGCTTCATTTCAAAGTTCAAACCATACAATCTTTGAATTTCATCATGTATTTCTTTCCAAAACTTTTTTGTTATTTTACAGGTCCACCACATATGGAAAAAGATCCCTCTTTCTCATCACATTTCCAACATTTTCCATTCCCATTTTTTGTTATCTTTTTCAGTTTTACAGGTGCCATGTACCGTCTATATAACATTTTATAAAATTTTTCTCTTAAATTCAAACTTGGTGTAAATTTTACATCTGTCTTCCATGCCCTCACCCATGTATCCAACTCAATTGGATGTCCTATATTTTGAGCCCATCTAACCATGTTATTTTTAACAATTTCTGATTCCATCTCTCTTTGTAGCAATATTTTATAAAATCTGGAAATTCTCTTTCTCTGGTCCCCTTTCACCAACACATCCAGTTCATCTTCATTTCATTCAAACCCATATAATTTTTGATCCATTTTAAATCTCTCTTTTAATTGTCTCCATGGGAACCAGTTAAATTCATAGCCTTGCTCTTTTAATTCCTCTTCTGTACTCATTCTTAACTTTGTACTGTCCTTTTTCAGCAACTCTTGATACGTCAAAAAAAGGCTCTTTTAATGGAGTGTGGAGTGCTGTACTTTTATTGATTTAAAAAGTTCTATTCAGTTTTAACAAGTTTATATAACGCAAGTTGAAAGAAAGGAGAAATGAATACTATTGTTCTATTTCTAAAATGTTTTTTAAATACTGCTTTAAAGTAGCAGCGATGTGGGTCATATATACAAAATGACTGAATAAAAGACCAGTAAAAATATAAATCAAACAGAATGAGTCCCATAATAAGTGTACAAAGAAATGTACAGAGGTGCCAAATGAATGTTTCTCCTCTACCATCAGTTCCCTAATCTGTATTGAAGACAGGAATAATTTACAGTTGGTCCTCCACGTTTACTAGGTTCAGGGGCACAGGACGCCTGCAAAAGTGGAAAAATTGCGAATATCAAAATGTTTGTATCTGAGGGAAGAGGGCTGAGGCATGGTAAGGAGAGCAGGCACCAGGGTCCAAACTTCTTCACTGTTGGACAGCACTTGCTGTACGATAAAGTGTGCTATTAAGTGGAACAGTGAAAGCAATATCTCAGCAGCAGGAAAAGAGAAGCTGCTGAACTTCACAGTCCTTCCTATTCTAGGCCTAAATGTTATCTCTCTGTCTGTCTCTCTGTTCTCTCTCTGTCTCTTCTGTAGACATACGCTGCCCTCCACAGAGGTCCTTTGAACATGGTTCATTCAGCCCACGACGAAGCTCTCACCCAATTGGAGATGTTCTGACATTTGAGTGTTTTGATGGATATCAGCTCCTTGGTTCATCCGAGCGTCACTGCTTGCCCAACGGTCGCTGGAATGGAACCTCCCCTGTTTGCGATGATGGAGGTGAATCTTCAGTACCGCAACAATTTGTCCTTTCTGGAAAATAGTCTGCTATTGTAAATGGTGCATGCATCACATTAAACACAACAACAGCAACTCTCAAACAATATAGGTTAGATGTGTGAATCAAATATCATACCTGCATCGGGTGAGTTTGTATCATTGGAAAAGTGCTGGTGATTTGTAACCTTTCTTGCAAATGTAGCTAGAGCCATGGAACTTGCGGTCTGTCTGCACTACCCTGTTATAGTGCTATTATTCCACTTTCAGCATGGAATACTGGAGTTTGTAGTTTACTGAGGCCAAAGAGATCTCTGGCTGAGAATTCTAAATGCCCTTCCCTAAACTGCAAACTCCAAGATTCCTGAGGATGTTGAAAGTGGAATAATGGCACTATAATAGTGCAGTGTGGAAAGGCTTTTAGAATATACATTCACCACATAATTCTACATTTCAAGTTTAAATCCTGTCCCCCAATTTGCCCACTTCTTCTTGTTTTTGCTGAGAGGTGGTTATGCAAAGAAAAATTGTTATGAGATGTTCCACTTGTTCACAGAGATCTAGAACAGAGGCAGGCAAATGCAGCACCTTCCTGATGCTTCTCAAAAATTTTTTCCCCAAAATATTGATGTTATAGTTTGCTGCAGAACTTCAGCAGCAAACACACTTCTGTCAAATAGGAAAAGGAACTGTGTTGACTATCCCATTGACTATAATCAGTGGTATATTCAATATCATGTTAAATATATTTAAGGTTCATTAAATACAAGTTAAATTAAATAAATTTGTACTTGTACTTAAATAAATTAAGTACAAGTATGGAATTAGTAACATTAATAAAATATAAGTGGGGGTGTTTATTTCTTAATGATGTAATCTTTTTTGTAATTATGAAATAGATAATGATTAAATGGAATGGAATGGAATCATGTATTTCATAATTATTAAAAAATCTCCTGAATGTTTTATTAACAAATAACAATAATAAATGTAACATAAAAATGGAAAAGTCATCTGTTTTAATCTGAAGTTCCAGGCTGTGGAGTTCCATTGTTAGATAACCTAGGGACCCTTTCATACTGAACATAACACTTTGGCCATTTCTGCATTAGACTGCTGTAGTGCTTTTATTCCACTTTCAATATCCTATGGAATCTTGAGGTTTGCAATTTAGGTAGGAGCATTTAGAATTCCCAGCCAGGGAGCTCTTTGGCTTCAGG
This sequence comes from Iguana delicatissima, assembly GCA_948472985.1. Classification (NCBI taxonomy): domain Eukaryota; kingdom Metazoa; phylum Chordata; class Lepidosauria; order Squamata; family Iguanidae; genus Iguana; species Iguana delicatissima. The sequence continues at coordinate 575,097 of CAOKZL010000726.1, read as the reverse complement.
GAACTACAAACCCCAGGATTCCACAGGATGTTGAAAGTGGAATAATAGCACTCTAACAGTGTAGTGCGGAAATGGTCGAAAGTTTGACTGCCATGGCGGCATCCTATGGAATCCTGGCATTTGCAGTTTTGAGGTTCCACCAAGAGATCTTTGGCTAATTCGAAATACTGCTCCCTAACCTCCATAGCCTAGGATTCCATAGAATGGCGCCATGGCAGTTAAAGTGAAACCACAGTGCTGTAACTGTGTTGTCTGAAAGGGCTCTCAGCTGAGCCTCTCCCTTCTGTTGTCCTTCCATCTGTAAGCAAAGATCCCATTTAGGAGTTTTGGCAGTTGGCTGGCTGCAGAGGAAGGGCTGAGAACCTGATGGACAGCAACACGTTTTTCAGTTTTTAATTTAATTTTTAGTTACATAACATTTTATAAAAATCTTGTACATTGCCCTTAAGGCTCAGAGAAAAACAGGGTGTAACTTGAATGAATGATAAAATAGTTTGTTGATGACCACTGATAGCCTTATCTTCCCTGAATTGGCTCAGTCCCCTTTCTAAAGTTATCTGTGGTTGGTGACTGCAGTGACTACATCTGATGGCAGGAGATCCTGTATTTTCCCTAAATCAGGGGTGAGAGTCATGCCACCCACCAAATGCTGTTGAACTGAGTGGCCCAGCACCTGTAGTCCCCATAATCTATGGTGAAGGGTGCTGAAAACTGCACTCTGGCAACTTCTGGAGGGATGGATGTTTCCCACCCCTTTTGTAGCTGGATCTGGATTATGAGATTTAGCCAGTGTGAAGCTGGAGAGGATGCTGTGTGCCATTTTGTTCATGGAAAGTTGTGACCCTTGACAGTAGTTGACATGTTTTCTTGTAGTTTCTCTCCCACAAAGAGTACAGAAAAAATGAAATGCACAAATATAAGATGGGTGACATCTGGCTTGACCACAGTACATGTGAAAAGGACGTAGGAGTCCTAGTAGACCACAAGCTGAACGTGAGTCAGCAGTGTGATGTGGCAGTTAAGAAAGCCAATGCAATTCTGGGCTGCACCAATAGGAGTATAGTGTCTAGGTCAAGGGAAGTGATAATACCACTCTATTCTGCTTTGATCAGACCTCATCTGGAATACTGTGTCCAGTTCTGGGCACCACAATTCAGGAAGGATATTGACAAGTTGGAATGACTCCAAAGGAGTGTGACCAAAATGATAGAAGCCCTGGAAACAATGCCCTATGAGGAGTGGCTTAGGGAGCTGTGTGTGTTTAGCCTGGAGAAGAGAAGGTGGGCTTTATCACATATGTTTAAAGGGATGCATCAAGAGGATGAAGCAAGTCGGTTTTCTGCTGCTCCAGAGACTAGGACACAACCCAACGGCTTCAAACCTCAGGAAAAGAGATTCCATCTAAACATTAGTAAGAACTTCCTAGTGGTAAGAGCAATTTGACAGTGCAGTATGCTGCCTCAGAATGTGATGGAGTCTCCTTCTTTGGAGATTTTTAAACAGAAGCTGGATGGCCATCTATCAGGAATGCTTTGATGGTGTATTCTTGCATGGTAGGGGGCTGAACTGGATAGCCCTTGTGGTCTCCTCCAACTCTACAGTTCTGTGATTCTCTATGTTGTTTTGTTCCCTCTGCAGAGGGTCATTGCCGCAGTCTTGCCATCCCACCAGGGGCAGTTGCTACTGGAGGGCGCAACCGTCTTGGCGATCGGGTTTCATTTCAGTGTCAGAATGGCCTGAACTTGGTAGGGTCCGCCCAGCGTGTCTGCACTCCAGAGGGTGAATGGTCAGGAGCTGAAGCAAGTTGTAGAGGTAAATATTATCCCACAACATGTCTTTCTCAGTAGATTAGACTAGATTGGGGTTTTGGAATATAGCTCCTAGATTCCTGAGGATTCTGAGAGTTGTGGTCCAAAAAAGTTAACTTTACAAAGCTCTGGACTAAATGAATTATCCCCCATGAATGCTCCAAGTTCTCTGAGTCTGTTTTCCCTGACTTCTTTAACTGGCAGGGGGATTCTGCTTCAGTCACTGAGAAAAATGAATCGTTTATATAAAATGAATAAATTAATGCACATATGAAGAAATATGTGTACAGAAAGACGCATATGAATTTAAATATGGGAAGAAAACAAACCTCTCCCAGACTGCGGAATTTTCTTCCAACAGGAGGCTGGCCTCCTCTCTGGTCTTCTTCCATTAGCAGGCTAACACCTTTTTATTTAAACAAATATTTGGTTGCATAGAAGGGTCTTTCACTGGGGTGTGGAATGCTGTACTTCTATTCTTATTGGGTTTTTAATAAAAAATTATGTAACACAAGTTGAAAGAAAGGAAAAATGAATACTATTGTTCTATTTCTAAAATGTTTTTTATAACATAACTTTAAAATAGTGGCACTTCTTTAACAGGATAGTGTGTTTAGTTATCTTTTAACATTTTGTCATCTACTTTTAAGCTTATTTTAAATTGCCTTGGGTCTTCTGTTAGAAGGAAGGCAGGCAATAAATAAATAAATAAATGCCCAGAGTCTCAAAACCTGGCATGAAACAAAGATGGAAGGAAAAGGCAACTGTAATTGGAGGCAAGCAATGAAATCGAGGCCATTTCTGCACGATGACACTCTTTTGCATTGTTGCACTGCAAACCTGGGTTCAGAAGGGAGTATATCAGCAACTCTCCCCTCCAGATCTACTCGCTCCATGTGGAAGGGAGTGCAATGGCTCTGCCTCTTCCTTCTGCAGTGCAGCTGGGCACTTTCCATTGCTGTGCTATAGAAAAAAGCATAACCACTACACTTCTGCAGCTTCTGCACAGCTGGGAGCAACAGGAGCACCATGTGATTGCAGGTGATGCTTGAGGACAGGGTGGCAGCGGGCCGATGACAACATCATGCAGAAGCACAACCTGCCAACTGCTGTCGTTCTGTCCCATAAGCGGCACAACCCCGTTGTGCAGAAATGGCCCAAGACTCTGGGCTTTATCACATAGAGCAGGTAGATAGCAATTGCTGCAGGATAATAGCATCTTTGGCTGGGACAGATCACATGGCCTCGTTTCTCTTCTGTGAACAGTGTTTCTTTGATTAACACACACACACACACACACACACCCCCATTAATGATCTCCTTTGTAAAAGAAACACTTTTCAAATGACCTCTGTTCTATTCATTCTGACAGAGGTTGTTGGTTTTTTAAAAAATCTGGTCCCCTCGCCCTCTACCATGTGACACCATCTATAGAAGATTGATTCATTTTATTTCATCTTAGAGTCTAGCTCACTCTATGTCTTATTTCTGTAATATCTCCAGAGAGGCCAGGAGACATATTTGGATTTAACTTGCTATCACTTACTTTAATTATCAGTAACATTTAATTTAATCTGCTATCATTTCATTTGCTAGTTTTCTGATATTCCCTCACCAAGACCCAGCCCCACCAGATGAATCCTAGAATTTCTTTCTCCCTTCTGTCCAACAACTCTCAGCTATAACCTTCTGGACTCCACTTCTTTCAGAGAACTCAATTCTTGTCCTCTCTGCCATGTTATCTTTAAGTGACAAACAGCCTGTTCCCTCTCTCTTCCATACAGCCCCCTATTCATTTGATCGGGCAGAAGATGTTAGATCTGAATTTGGAGCCTCCTTAACTAATGTTCTGAGTGAAGTGTCGTCTTCTGGGCCTGACCCTTCTGAGACATCTCAAGGTAGGTCTAAGCAAGGTACGCTCTAACTTTAGTCAGAGGGTGGATTTATGTGATAGAGTTACCCCCAGTGATGTATTTAAGTCTTTTACTCCAAGGCCATTTCCACACTACACTATTATAATGCTATTATTCCACTTTCAATCTCCTATGGAATCCTGAGGTTTGCAGTTTAGGGAGGGGCCTTTAGAATTCTCAGCCAGAAAGCTGTTTGGCCTCAGTAAACTACAAAGTCCAGAATTCCACAGGATGTTGAAAGTGGAATAATGGCACTATAACAATGTAGTGTGGAAATGGCCAAATTTCCAGTCAAGTCTCAAATCGAGTCTCAAGTCCATGCAAAGTACTTTCAAATCAGTTTCAAGTCTGGGAGCCAACTTTATACTCCAGCCTAGTCCAGAATTTCAGGACAGAGTCAAATTAAGTCATTTTAAACAATTTAAATAGAGTCATTCCTCCACATTTGCAATTTTGTGATCATAGAATCATAGAAATGTAGAGTTGGAAGAGACCACAAGGGCCATCCAGTCCAACCCCCTGCCATGCAGGAAAACCCTCAAAGTACTCCCGACAAGTGGCCATCCAGCCTCCGCTTAAAAACCTCCAACGAAGGAGACTCCACCACACTCTGCGGCAGCACATTCCACTGCCTGACAGCCCTGACCGTCAGGAAATTCCTCCTGAGGTTCAGGCGGAATCTCCTCCCCTGCAGCTTGCATCCTTTGCTCCTTGTCCTGGTCTCAAGAGCAGGAGAAAACAAGCCCACTCCCTCCTCGACATGACATCCCTTCAAATATTTAAACATGGCTATCATGTGCCCTCTTAACCTTCTCTTCTGCAGACTAAACATACCCAGCTCTCTATGTCTGTCCTCATAGGGCATGGCTTCCAGGTCCCTCACCATTTTGGTTGCCCTCCTCTGGACCTGCTCCAGCTTATCCATATCCTTCTTGAATTGGGGTGCCCAGAATTGGACGCAGTATTCAAGATGAGGTCTAACCAATGCAGAATAAAGTGGTATCAATGCCTCCCTCGATCTAGACACCATACTCCTATTGATGCAACCAAGAATTGCATTGGCTTTCTTGGCTGCCGCATCACACTGCTGACTCATGTTCAGCTTGAAGTCTATTAAGACTCCTAGATCCCTTTCACACGTACTGTTAGCCAGCCACGTGTCCCCCATCCTATATTTCTGCATACCATTTTTTCTGCCTAAGTGTAGGACCTTACATTTCTCTCTGTTGAAATTCATTTTGTTAGCCTTGGCCCAGCTCTCCAATCTGTCCAGGTCCTTTTGAATTTTGATCCTGTCATCAGGCGTATTAGCAACCCCTCCCAATTTGGTGTCATCTGCAAATTTGATCAGCTTGCCCTTTATTCCTTCATCCAAGTCATTAATGAAGATATTGAACAGCACCGGGCCCAGGACAGAACCCTGTGGCACCCCGCTAGTCACTTCTCTCCAGGATGAGAATCTGCCATTGGTGACCACCCTTTGGGTACGGTCAGTCAACCAGTTACAAATCCACCTGACAGTAGCCCTGTCCAGTCCACATCTTACTAGCTTCTTTGCAAGAATGTCATGGGGAACTTTGTCAAAGGCCTTACTGAAATCAAGATATACTACATCCACAGCATTCCCTTCATCTATCAAGCAAGTAACTCTGTCATAAAAAGAGATAAGATTAGTCTGGCATGACCTATTTTTGAGAAATCCATGTTGACTTTTCGTAATTACAGCATTGTTTTCTAAGTGATTAGAAACTGACTGTTTGATGATCTGCTCCAGGATCTTTCCAGGTACTGATGTCAGGCTGACTGGGCAATAATTATTTGGGTCCTCTTTTTTCCCTTCTTGAAGATGGGGACAACATTTGCCCTCCTCCAGTCTGCCGGAACTTCTCCTGTCTGCCAAGAGTTTTCAAAGATTATAGCAAGAGGTTCCGCAATGACCTCTGCTAGTTCTTTTAAAATCCTAGGATGCAATTCATCTGGCCCTGGAGACTTGAATTCATCCAGCGTGGCCAGGTATTCCTGTACTACCTCTCTATCTATTCTGTGCTGCATTTCCCCCACTTCCTCACCTGCTCCCCAACCGCCAGGTTGAGTGTTTTTATCCTTTTGGGAAAAAACTGAGGCGAAGAAGGTGTTGAGGAGTTCTGCCTTTTTTCTTCCTCCTGTTATTAATTCACCATCTTCCCTGCGCAGTGACCCTATCGTCTCCTTCTTCTTCCTTTTGCTGCAGACGTATTTAAAAAAGCCCTTTTTATTGTGTCTCTGGCCAGCCTAAGTTCATTCTGTGCTTTAACCTTTCTGACCTTCTCCCTACATCTCCTGGCTACTTGCCTATAATCTTCTTTGGTGATTTCCCCCTTCTTCCATTTCCTGTACGTGTTTTTCTTAACACTCAGCTCAGCTGAGAGCTCTTTAGTCAACCATTCCGGTTTGTTCAGATGCCTTCCATTTTTCCTCCTTAATGGCACAGTTTTAGCCTGTGCCTTCAATATCTCCCTTTTAAAGAATTCCCATGCCTCCTGAACTCCTGAACTCCTTTCTCATTGACTATTCTTGACCACGGGATTTCAGCCAGCAGCTCTTTCAGTTTACAGAAGTCTGCTTTTTTAAAATCTAAGATGAGTGCCTGGCTACACTTGTCTTCTCCTCCCCACTGAATGCCAAATTCTAATAGGGCATGGTCACTCTCTCCTAAAGATCCAACCAGTTCTACGTCATTAACAAGGTCTTCCCTGTTGGTCAGGATCAGATCCAGAATATTTGATCCCCTTGTCGCCTCTTCCACCTTCTGGACCATGAAATTGTCTGCAAGACAAGCAAGAAACTTGCTGGACCTTGTCGCCTTTGCAGAGTTTGTCTGCCAACATATATCCGGGTAGTTGAAATCTCCCATTATTACTATATCTCTCCTTTCTGAATGTGCAGTCATTTGGTCTATGAAAGCGCCATCGAGGTCCTCAGTCTGGTTTGGAGGTCTGTAGTAAACCCCCACTATAATATCCCTATTGTTTCTTGCTCCCTTAATTCTTACCCAGATGCTCTCGACCTGGCTTCCGGTGTTCAAGTCGTGGATCTCTTCACAGGTGAAAACATCCTTGACATACAAGGCTACTCCTCCTCCTTTCTTATTTGGTCTATTTCTACAAAATAGGCTATACCCTTCTATTCCTACATTCCATTCATGAGACTCATCCCACCAAGTCTCAGTGATGCCTATCAAATCATATTTATTTTGTTGTACTAGGAGTTCAAATTCATCTTGTTTGTTTCCCATACTCCGTGCATTAGTGTAGAGACACTTAAGTCCCCGTGCCCTTCCTGCAAGTCCCATAGCATTGTTTCCACGCCTCCCACGATTGGATGCTATTCCTACTTGTCCAATATCATTTGGGCCTTTTCCCCCTGCACTTGCCGAGTCCTTGTCCTGAATAATCTTGTCTCCCTCCCCAGCTGTACTTAGTTTAAATCTGCAGCTTCACAAATAGAGAATAGGATCCTTCTTACTTCCCCTTCTTGAAGTTGGAGGCTCAAAAGTGGGGATTGGGAGCCTTCTTAACCTCCCATTTGTGAAGCTGGAGGCTTGTTTTGGAAGTAAAGAACAAGATCCTTCTTACTTCCCATTACTGAAGCTTCAAAAGCTAGAAGGAAGCATCCTTCCTCCTTAAGCCTGTCACTTTAACACATTTTGCTGTTGCCTTCTGAGAAATGCACCCTGCACTTTGGGGACAAGTCTTGCTTTCTGCTCTTGGGAAAAGTTATAGAAGACTCCTCTGATATGTAGTAGGAATAGGCTACTGAGCAGACCTCAAGCCCATTGCCTAACCCGTTTTTTGTTCCCCTCTGAGAAAGGCACTCAGAATTTGGGCTTGAGACAAATTGTCATATGACCAATAGGCAAAAAAAGATGGAAGAGTCGTTCAAAGTCGTAAGGTTTCTGGATGAATGTCTTGTGTTACTGAACCAAGGGAAGCAAGTTGTTCACTAAAAATATACAAATCACAAATCAAGTTGAGCTGAATCATTTACTGCTGAGTCAAGTCAAGTCATTGAAATGATTTAAGTTTGGGTAACAAACTTATGAAGTTCACATTCCAACGAAGGAGGGAAAATTATTTATTTGACTTTGTATAAATTGAAAAAGTGTACTTTGTTTTAACAAATAATGTAAAGAAGGCTGAAAAGATTAAAACTAAAACAATAGATATACTAGAATTTTCAAAAACAAACAATTAATTGGATGAATGTATGTGTGTAGTACAATTACAATGTCAAGAATATTTGGTTCTAGTAAGGATTGGATATTTCAATGAGATACAAACGTTTTATTGAATGTATTATATATATAGATGTATATAGTTTAATAAAAAGTATTTAAAAAAAAGAAATGATGTAAGTTTGACTTGAGTCTGAGTCAGTCAACTCAAGTCTATATCACTGGAGTTACCATAGTTAAGAAAAGTGAGGCCTCTGAGCCTGGAGACCTGCAATGCCCTCTGAACTCCTTTTCAGGTAATTTTTAAAAAATTTTCATGTAATGTTTTCATCCCAAAGGCCCAAAATATTTCCAAACCACCTGAACACTTGGCGGTTTAACTCACAGTGAAGAAATCTTTCAAAAACAAGCAAAATTGCTAGAAAATGGCAGCTGAAAGGAACATCACATCATTTCTGGTGTGTGTGGAATGCATAGGTATGAGTGGAGAGCAGAGCAAAGACTTGCCCTTGCCCCTCATGAAGTTGCCTGCCCCTGTTGCAATCCAAGCTCCAACACAGAGCAGGGACTGAAATTAAATATTATTAGAACATCTTTTTATGACCACCATCCTGATAGCACACGGTAGCGCACAGCCTGCTTTAATTCTTACCAAGAGAAGAAACAACAGCTCTTAATTTCTTCTCCTCCTCCTCTTCCTCCTCCTCCTCCTCCTTATTTTATTTTATTTTATTAAAAATTTACTAACATAAAACAGAAACAAAGAGTTGATAAAGAATAACATAAAATTAAATACTTTCAAAAAAGAAAACAGAACCAGAACGGATGCACCTATTCATGCATAATTATACTCACTAACATCTACACTTTTAACATCACAAATTCTAAAACAACCTCATGCCTTCTAGAATGACACTTGCATCGTATTTACATTCTTCATCTTCTTCTTCTTACTTTTTTACTTCTTCTTACGTACTTTCCATTCATTGTCCCCAAATTCTGTTTGTATTTTCTTCCACATTGAACACAGATTATTTTTCTTACAGTATGTGATTTTAGTGATTTTGTTATTTCCTTGATAACTTCAGTTGTATTAATTCTAGTGTGTTCTATTATTTCCTGAAAGGTCTTAATTTCAGGTCTTAATTTCAATTTGTCCCAGAGCCTAAAGCCCCAAGCTTATTTTCAGTGCCAGACTGTATGCAATAGAGAACCAGTGTGGTGTAGTAGTTTGAACATTGGGCTAGGACTCTGGAGACCAAAGTTCAACTCCCCTCTTGGCAGTGGAAACCCACTGGGTGAGCTTGGGCAAGTCACACTCTCTGAGCCTCAGAAGAAGGAAAAGGCAAAACCCCCTCTGAACAAATCTTGCCAAGAGAACCCCATGATAAGTTCACTTTAGGATTGCCGTACATCAGAAACAACTTGAAGGCACACAGTAACAACAACAACAACAACAAACATGTAATGTCACAAATATCTTTGTGTCTAGGCCCATCTAGTCCCACATTCTGTTCAGCCAGTGGGCTGCCAGACACAGGACTCCTAGGAGGCCCACAAACAGGGTATAAGGACAACTACACCTTCTCACTTGTCTTGCACAGCAACTGCTGTGGCATTTTACTCCCACAGTGCTCTGGGTTGAAGGGAGATCTGGTGGGGAATTGTGGAAGACTCATCACGATGTCTTGGTTGTAATGGCACCAAAACACTGTGGCTGTGGTGCTATTATGGCCATGGCTAAAGGTGAGCTCTACACCTGAGAAAATATTGGAGACCATCTACACCCCAAGAGAAATTTGGGGAAATGCACTCCCCAGTGAGGGCCTTTCTGCACTACACAATTATTGCACTATAATTCCACTTTAACTACCATGGCTGCCACCTATGGAATCCTGGGGTTTGTAGTCTCATTTGGTACTGGAGGTCTCTGTTGGAGAATTCTAAATATCCCTCCCTAAATTGCAAATCCCATGATTCCATATAACAGAATGGTGGCAGTTAAAGTAGAATCATACTGCAATAGTTGTGTGGTGGAGAAAGGCTCTGGTAATTTCCCTGTCTGTAAATAGGATGGAGGATTTGGAGATGCTATTTTGTGCATAGCTCTAATTCAGTGATTCGCAACCTGTGGGTCCCCAGATGTTCGTGGACTTCAGCTCCCAGAAGCCCCAGCCACTATAGTCAATGCTCAGGGCTTCTGGGAGCTGAAGTCCACGAACATCTGGGGACCCACAGGTTGAGAACCACTGCTCTAATTGAACTGATGCTGGCAACAGGCCAGTGGTTTCTGCTGCACCTAAAGGCAGGGAGGTAGTTTTGGGTTCCTCCGACCCCATCCCCTTTCATGTTCTTCCCTACCATACTATTTTTCTTTATCTCCATACTAGCTCCAAACTTAGGACGAAGGCTTATATTGTCCAAAGACAGTTACCTCTACATCTACTTGCTTGTGGATGCTTCTCACAGTGTCGGTGCAGACAACTTCGAGATTTTTAAAAACTGCATGGAAATTATCATCACCAGAGTAAGTTTGTACAGAGGTGACTTGTTTTACGTGGTAGGTTCGAATGAGGTGCATTGGATGGGAGTGGAGGTTATGACAAGTTACTCTGAGGTATCCTAACACAGCAAACATAAGTTAGTTTAGACTTCTTGAATGGTGACTCTGAGCCAGACCATATGATACCTTACCGGTATGATTAGCAACCACAAATAAAATATCTGGCAGGGAAGATTTTAGCTTTTTAAAATACTGGTTACTTTGCTCTGTTTTGTGTTTGTGTGTGTGCATGTGTGTGATTTTCAGTGTGCTGAGGACTGTGAAGGAAAAAGTTAAGCTCCCTCACGTGTTATAATTACAGTGAGAATTCCCCTCCATGGCTGTGGTTTAATGAAAACAAATTAAATTAAAATACACTTTACTGACAGCGGGTAACAAAAGCAGACCTCTTTTGTACTACACATTTTGTAGCACTTTGACTCCACTTTAACTGCCATGGTCACATCCTATGGAATCCTGGGATATACAGTTTTGTGAGGCACCTTAGCTCTCTAGCAGAAAATTCTGATACTCTCTCACACAAAGCTACGAATCCCAGGACTCCATAAAGAGAAGCCATGGCAGTCAAAGTGGTATGAAAGTGCTACAGATTTGTAGTATGAAAGATACCCAGTGAGGGATTTTTTTTAGAGATGTTAATGTTAATAATTTGGAAGCCATAGGATTGTTAGTGAAAATTACATGTGATACTAAGCTCACTGCCTGCAACTGGCATGAATTGTTGTTGGATTGGCTCCTTTAAAAGTGGTATTTGCAGAATGTCAGTTGCTTTCTCCAGCTTGGCACTTGCCAGATTTATACAAACACCAATTGCTGGCTGGGGATGGTAGGATTTGTAGTACCACAAATCTGGGGCGGAAATGGCCTGAAGTGCAAAGTGGGGGAGGGCTGTCCTTAAAACATAGCATCTAACATCTGTAGGGTTAAATTTTGCCATTGACCTATGCCTCTTTTCTCCTCTTTCTATCCTGGCAACCCCTATGCTGTTCGCTCATCCTTCAAAGACTGTAGATCAAGAAAGACTGGTATAAAACTTGACAAATTTATGTCAAAATGTCTTGTTATATCAAGAGAGAAATTTGGTTCCCACTCATTATGTTACTTCTGGAACTTCCTGCCCTCTTTATCCTCTAAAATAACTTCTTATGGGTATGCACATTTCTTTATTTTGTTTCTTCCTGTCTCTGTTCTTGTGGTTTCCCTCCTCCTTGGGGTACCATCCTTATCCTCCCAGGTTGCCAGCTTTGACGTACCCATCAAGTTTTCCATCCTCTCGTATGCCAGCCAGCCAAAGACCATTGTTGACATCCATGACGATATAGCTGAAGATCCAGAACTGGTTCTTGAGAAGATGAAGACAGAAATGAATTACAAAGGTACTGTGAATATGCTCAGATTTCTACCAGTTGCATGTTCAAAATTTAAAATTCAGGGCCCAATAAATATGTTAGTGTTCTTGTATTATTTTGAGTGTGGGGATGGGAAGGAGAAAACTTCACTCCTACAATTTTTTCTCAATTTTTCCCTTTCCTGTACCCCTTCTCATTTTTTTTTTTTTAACTCTTAAAACCAAGTGCTCTGAAACAGGACCAAACAGATTTCCTACCCAGTAGAAGTATTTTTCCCCCTGAGCTGATTCTCAAAAGCTACTTAAGAGCCAAAGTAGATGTGTTATTAAGCACATTATCTATCTGACTGTTTTGCCTTCATCCCTCCATTTTTCTTTCCAAAAAAGCAACCAGAGAAGGCAGCTGGTGTGAACTGGGATTACTCTGGGAGCTGGGGGGGAGTGAACTTCAGCATATTTCCCCACTGAAAATATTTTTTTTCTGGTATAGTTCTCCCTACACATTCGCAGGTTTGAACTTCACAAATTTGATTATTTACGAGGCATGTGCTTGCCTCCCACCCTTCTCCTCCTCCCTTTCCCTTGCATTCCTCACCCCATGCTTGTGAGACTCGTGTTTAAAATTGACATTTTTTCCTTTTGGGTGAGCAACCCCCCCCCATTGGAGGCACGTCCTTTCTGCCATGTGGTTGCACATTCTGCTGTGTAATGGTCACTCTCTTTGCTCCTACCCCTCCCCTGTGGGAGGAATCAGCTTTCTCAAGATGGTGACTGGAAGTAGCTGGAATGCCAGAACTCAGTGATCTGCTCTTTTCTGTCTGAGGGAAAAGTACTGGTAAATCTAGTCTTTGTTCTTCCCACTAGGAGCACTGGATTGCATACAGATCCCTTTTTGCAACTCTTGGAACACCACCTCCATTCCTCATATTGAAAAAGAATTCATTTTGGGATAGAGGGTGCTCAAAATAGTAGAATTGCAACATCTGGAAAATTCCAGGTGTGGAAATTTTCTAAAGCAAGGTACATGCCCTTGCTTTATTATGCAGGACCTTTTCCCAAATCGATGTCGTTGATTAAAATTGAAAGTAAACTTCCAGGCATATCTGATTTTTTTTTAATGCTGGAAATCCAATTTTGAATCCCATTTGGTGGGAAAGGTGGAATATAAGTGCAATAAATAAACATTTTTCAACAGACCTGCAGAGATGAGGGTGGGTAGGAGATCAAGGCCCTTTCCGCCCCTACTTGATCCCAACAGTATCTTGCAGAGATCTTGGTAGAGGTTCTCCCGGGAGGGGAGCATGACAGGAGCACTCTCCTCCACACTGGCTGCCTGCAGGAATGCAGGAAGCGTGATGACCACACCTCTTCCTTTCGCAGTGCAGCTGGGTACTGTCCCAGGCTGCATTGGGGCAGGAAGCACAACCATTGCACTTCCTGACCCTCCACAGCTCAGATAAGTGCACATGGCCAGTGGGAGGGCAGTTCAGTTGCTGGTCATTGACAAGGAAAACCCATCACTGATTTGTGGTGTGATCGTGCCACCTGAGGATGAGAGAAGGACGGGACCCAGGTGACATCATGCAGAACCATTGTCTGGGTTTCATCCTTCTCCTGTCCCCAATGCAGGATGACAACATCCTGCGAAAAGGGCCCAAGATTGGTTCCTGGATCTGCCAAATAAAGGAGGAAGTTGGGGGAAGGAACATAGCAACATCTTTAAGACAGTGGTAAATGCTGTATCTGAAGAAGTATATATATATATATGTAGAAAAGCTCATGCAAAAATAATTTAAAAAATAGTCTTAAAGATGCTACTATGTTCCTGCTCCCCGCCACTCCTTTTCATGCAGCAAGGGACCAACACAACTAATTCTTTGAATGTAGCAAAATTGCTCACCTTTGATGTAGAGATTCATATTCCATTGTACATGTGGAGATTGGAAATGGGGTCAATTGGCATAATCTCCCCTTCTGCGTATACCTCCCCTTCCTACCTCCCTCTTTCTTATTCACATACACATACGCTGACACACACAAAAGCATACACATGTAAACATGAAGCCAGGACACAAATTAAGACTGGCTTTGGGAGAGGAGTACTATTTTTATTGCATTTTCATTTGTTGCTGTGTTAATTCTGTCATTGTTTTCAGTTCTTAATCTAATTGGCATTTAATTCTGCTCTTAGATTCATATACCTCCATGTCCTTTCTTGGGGGAGGGTAGTAGGAAAGATGTAAACCAATAAAATTCAACAGCAATTTGTTTCTTTCTGCAGACCATGGCAATGCAACAGGGACCAACATCTATGCAGCACTTCATGCCATCTACATTATGATGATTAATGACCGGGTGAATGTCCTCGAGCAGTGGAACAAAGTTCGTCATGCTATCATTCTGCTCACAGATGGTGAGGATAAACAAAAACCTTTGGGGAAGGGGTAGATTACACCCAAGATAAACAGTTGAATTGCTTAGCCTGCCAACTTGGTGTGCTACTATAGCAACAAATACCATCAATGCTAACAGCTGAATTACAGAGGTCCCTCGGCAAGAGACTAGAAGGATGTGCCTCCTTAGTCAGCAAGCAGTAGAAGGCACAGGGTGTAGAAAGAGCAAAAATGGGCAAAAGAGCGGGATCCTAGTTCTGTGGGTGATATGTTACCATGCTGTACACCCCTATTCCATGATATGATTGGGAATGAACATTATTTAATTGGCATGAAATATACATTTTACACTGTTATGGCTGAAAAACCATGCTGGCAAAGAGGACTGGCTGAACTCATGCAAAAGTAGGTCAGATAGGAGCTCAGGGCATGGCCTGGTCATAGTCAAGGGAATGGTTGAGAAGCTCCAATGTTAATAAGCTAGTGATAATCCCCTCAACAACTTGGCCTTCAGAGACAATAGCACCTGAAACTGCCTCAATAGAGCAACTGATTGTCCTCAACCTGTTGCTTCTTCCTGCCCAAATTCTCCTTTCTTCCCTCACCTGCCCAGACATTAAGAAGCTATAACAATTCCTATCAGTGCTGTGTCACCTAACGTTAAGGCCTCCCTTTGAGCTAACAATTCCCTGTTGCTCCATAGAGGCATTGGCATTGTGGGTAGACCTCTGAGTTACCTGCCTTTTGGGGTAGCAGATAGAAATTGGAAAAGTTAACTTTTTGACTGCAACACACAGAATCCCATGCTCTCCGACATGCAGAAGGTCCCAGATTTAGCCCTGATAAGTCTCCAGTTAAAAGGAACAGATAGCAGTAGAGATGCTGGGAAAATTCTCTGGCTAGGAAAATAACAGGGAGCCTTACCTATCTCCACCACTCTCTCATCACTAAAAATAATCCCCGTTTCCCTCCCATACCAGAAATGGTATATGCAGAACCAGCACTGAAACCAAGCAGTGAGAAGAGAGGCAGGGCTATTTTTTAAATTCCAGTGTAGGAAGTCATGGGGAAATTGCATTCCCCTTGGTTCCTCCCTTCGCTGAATCATAGAATCATAGAAATGTAGAGTTGGAAGAGACCACACGGGCCATCCAGTCCAACCCCCTGCTATGCAGGAACACCCTCAAAGCACTCCCGACAGATGGCCATCTAGCCTCTGCTTAAAAACCTCCAAAGAAGGAGACTCCACTACACTCTGAGGCAGCATGTTCCACTGCCGCACAGCCCTGACTGTCAGGAAGTTCTTCCTGAGGTTCAGGTGGAATCTCCTTTCCTGCAGCTCGAGTCCATTGCTCCTTGTCCTGGTCTCTGGAGCAGCAGAAAACAAGCCCTCTCCTTCCTCTACATGGCATCCCTTCAAATATTTAAACATGGCTATCATGTCCCCTCTTAACCTTCTTGTCTGCAGACTAAACATACCCAGCGCTCTAAGTCTATCCTCATAGAACATGGCTTCCAGGCCTCTCACCATTTTGGTCGCCCTCCTCTGGACTTGCTCCAGCTTGACCCTGTCCTTCTTGAATTGGGGTGCCCAGAACTGGACACAGTACTCAAGATGAAGTCTAACCAAAGCAGAGTAGAGTGGTACCAGTACCTCCCTCGATCTAGACACCATGCTCCTGTTGGTGCAGCCGAGAATTGCATTGGCTTTCTTGGCTGCCGCATCACACTGCTGACTCATGTTCAAAGGAATGTAAAGGAATAAGTCCCTTGTTTTCTTGTGGTTTCTACAATTACAGGAACCTCTGGGAAAACTATATTTCCCATAGTCCCATACTTCCTGGTGAGCTTTTTCTCAGTGCAACTAGATAACAAGAAGGAGGAAGAGGGGGGGAAAAGGCCCTGAAAGCCACTGTGGTATACTGGTTTGGGTGCTAGACGATGACCCTGGAGGCCAGAGTTTAGTTCCTTGTTCAGCCATGGAAACCCACTGGATGACCTTGTGGAAGTCACACTCTCTCAGCCCCAGATAACTCCATGATAGGTTCACCTTTGGGTTGCCATAAGTTGGAAATCACTTGAAGGCACACAACAACAAGCTCACATTTTCCACCTTGAAGGGAATGGAAGAGGCAGCCTGAGGGGGTGTAGACCAAGACAGCTCTCAAGGATGGAGAGAAAAGTGGCAGAAGTGGGCAGACCAGTTTTCTGAGCCCATTCTCCCACCCAATGCAAAAATATTATCCAAGATCTTCCAATTTATTTTTATGCTTTTGAATGATTTTTGGTCATTTCCAAGTTTAGATGACCTTTGGCCATTTGTAGATTATTTGTTGTTACCTATGCCTTCAAGTCAACTCTGACTTATGGTAACCCTATCCTAGTTTTTTCGTGTCAAGATTTCTTCAGAGAGGGTTTGCCCTTGCCTTCCCCTAAGACTGAGAGTGTCATAGGCGCTGGCTGTCCATTTTCAGGCAACGGAGTGCCAAGATATTCAGCAGGCAAACAAATACAGCTTAGTCCAATAAAGTTTCCCTGGTCAGAGTGAAGCTAAAGTGAAGTCAAGTGTTGGCCCAAAGTTCAGGAATCCAGAGGACATCAAGGTCAGTCAGTCCAAAGTCAGAGAAGACAGGCAGAAGGGGAGCAGGGAGTCTGTAGCACACATGAAGGCAAGGGTTGCAAACATTTGAGTTATTTTTGGCATCAGACCACTACCCTCTGCCCTCCTTAAGAAGGATGGAGCCAGCTGGCTGTCATCTCAGCATGATTAGATCCTGGTGAACTTGCATCTGCTTGTCCTCCAAGGCTGTGGTTCACCAGGAGAAACTCCTGGCCTGTGACAGAGAGAGTGCAACTTGCCCAAGGTCATCCAGTGGGTTTCAAAGCTGAGTGGGGATTTTAACCCTAGTCTCCCAGAGTCCTAATCTAACACTCAAACCACCGCACTAGTGGTTCCCAAACTGGAAAGGGTACCCCAAGGGGGAGTGTGACAGTTGCTCAAGTGGAAGGGGAGTGGGAAAGAAAAATCAGTTCTCAAGTACAGCAAATTTGAAAGAGAAGGACAAGCCTGTGTGTGTGCACCATTGAGGACTGATTGGTCTCTGCCAAAGAGTGATGCAAAGCATCTTCCCAGTTACTCTTTCTTCCAACTTCAGACATAGGAAAAACTGGCTTCCCCTTTTTAATGCTTTTGCTACTGAGCTTCTCAGAATGGTCCGTTGTTAGCACCGCAGGTGCATGTCTCTTGGTGACCAGGAGGCATTTTCTCAGGTGGGGGGGTAGTAAAGAGAGGAGGCAAAGGGCATGATTGCTCAGTGTTGAGACAGAGGGTGTGTGTGGAACAAGGGGCTTGTGATAGAGAGAAGTGTGGGATAGGATGAGCGGGAGGCGGGAAGTCAAGCAGAGAAGCACAACATCCATGTGTAGATCTAAAGCGGGTCACAGAGGTAAAAAGTTGGAGAACCACTGTCCTATACCATGCTAGTTTTCTCCGTAGGTATTAGGTGATGTGAAAGGCCATGGGTATAACTGGAACGGGGGAGCAAAATAAGAGCATTCCACCCTCAATAAGACTTCTGTCTCCTCAAATGAAATTTCCCTTCAGTTCCCAAATTTCTAGCGTTGCACTAACCTAAAACATTTAGAAACACAGTTTAGGCATCCAGAAAAAAAGGGGTAGGCAATGTTACTGAGGGAAACTGAACACAGGAAATAGAAGAGTTCTCCAGGAGGTTCTTCCTGGAGAAAAGGAGGTTAAGAGGCAACATATCTGTGTTTAAATATCTGAAGGAGTGTCACATGGAGGATGGAGCAAGCCTTTTTTCTGCTGCTCCACAGACTAGGACATGGAGCAATGGCTTCAAACAACAGGGGAAAAAATTCCAGCTAAGCATTAGGAAGAACTTCTTACCAATAAGGACATTTCAACAGTGGAGTACACTTCCTCAAAATGTGGTGAAGTCTCCTTCTTTAGAGGTTTTTTAAACAAAAAATGGCTGGACACGTGTCAGGAGTGGTTTGATGGTGTATTCCTGGCATGGCCGGTGGTTGGACTCGATGGCCCTTGTGGTCTCTTCCAACTCTATGATTCTAGGCCTGAATGAATTCCAAGGCCTCATTCTGCAATGCTAGAAATTTGAGGACTGAAGGAAAATTTCATCTGGTGGGGCAGAATTCTTATTGGGGAGGCCGTTCACTTATTTTTCACCACCAGTTTGAGAGCTACACTCATGGAAGGGACTCTGCCCGAAACCCAGCCAAGTCCAAGCAGAAAGCACAGGGCTAGATGGAAAAATAGGATGGCATAGTATGATGTAGTTTCCTGTTCTCCAAGATACCAAGTGAAACGCGTCCTTTCAACATGGAGCATTCAGAAAGTGCCTCATTTCCACAGGTGTAGTAAGAGCTCACATACAGCCTGACTGTAGCAGAACTTAATAACACCAGCATCAATTTTTTCTTCTTCCCAGAAAGAGGTCTTCATTCTCTTGGGTTACCCTATACAAGATTATACCTTTTCCAATTCCAGTGATAAAATGAAAAGGTTTTTTTGGGGGGATGTAATTCCTATAGTCCTCCTGTCAGAATGGCTATGATTGATTAAAATACTTTTCAGGCGTTGCTGTTCTTTGAACATACCTCTATCATTTAAGGAACTTTTAATCATTACTTTTTTCCTGTGGCTTGCTAATTGACACATAGCTTGGCAATTGATGTCTGTGTGGTTTTGTTCTTCCATCTAAATAACTTGATTGTTGTCCTAGGGAAATCTAATATGGGGTTTTCTCCTAAAATGGCAGTGGACCGTATAGAAGACTTGGTGAATGTGAAAGCAAACCGGAAAGATTATCTGGGTGAGTCATCTAAACCCTGTGTGATTGCTGTGGGGTGATCTGTTGTGTTTTACAAAATCAAACTTCCTAATAGAAACCGGGCTGATGCTGTGAAGAGCGGGCTTAGGCACTGTTCTGAATCCCAAAGCCAAATAAAATGTCGTGTTGAGGAGCTGGGATTGGGACCTCTGCAGCAATGCCACCAAACTTATTAGGCTATTTCCGCACTACACTCTTATAGCACGATTATTCCACTTTCAACATCCTATGGAATCCTGGGAATCCTTTCCACATCCTATGGAATTCGGCCCTTCCCGAAACTGCAAACCCCAGGATTCCATAGGATGTTGAAAGTGGAATCATTGCGCTATAAGAGTGTAGTGCGGAAATGTCCATTATATTCAGAGAAATGGAATAGAGGAAGGGCTGTAGCTTGGTGTATACAGTCCACCCTCCACATTTGCTGGTTGACCTTGCATTTGATCATAAAAGGGGATAATGGGGAAATAATAATCGAGGATGAGAAAATAAGAGAGATTATGGCTAAATTTTATGAAAAATAATATAAAGAGAAAGAAGTGAAAGATCAGAAAATAAATATGAAGACTAAATTAACAGATACTCAGAGAAATTATATAAATTGTCCCATAAGAATAGAGGAAGTAGAAAGAGTGATAGAACAATTAAAAGGGATTAAATCCCTTGGCTCCAGATGGATTTACATCAATTTTTTGTAAGACATTCAAGTGTGGGCTGAGTAGCCATATGGTTAAAATTTATAATGAAATATTAGATAATAAAAAGTTTGCTGAAATATTAAAATTGTCAGAAATTAGTTTAATTTTCAAACCAAATAAAGAACCAATCAAGATTATAACATTTTTGCAAAAATTCTAACAAATAGATTAGAGCAATACTTACTTAAATTAATCAATGAAGATCAGTATGGATTTATAAAAGAGAGGTACATTCAAGAACCAATAGGAAATCTGTTTAATGTAATATATCATGCCAAACAAAATAATAAGTTAGCATTAATAAAATTATATATATATATAAGGTATTTGATTCTATAAATCATTGTTATCTTCATAAAATTGGTAGAGAAGGTGGTTTAAGTGATAAGTTTAGTAATATTATTATGGAAATATATAAATATGCAGAATAAGAAATTATTGTAAATGGGGGAAATCTAGGAAAATTAAAGTTACAAGTGGAGTGAAACAAAAGTGCCTTCACTCCCTTCTATTATTTACATTGGCAATAGAGGCCTTTGCAATTTTAATTAGAGAGGACCAGGAGATAAAAGCATCCAAAATAGGTAAAGAGGAGTTGAAAATAAATTTATTTGCTGATGATACTCTGACAACAGCACAGAAACCTCTTCAAACTATAAATAAATTAATAGAAATATTTCCAAATTTTTATAATTTATCAGGGCTTACATTTAATATGAATAAATCAGAAATAATTCTTATGAATACCAATTAGCGAGAACAAAAAGACCATTTAAGGGTTGAAATTAGGGGTTAAAAATATGAAATACTTGGGAGTAAATTTATTGACTAAATTAGTCAATATTATACAACAAAATTATAATCAATTATGGAAAAAAATAAGTAATCAGATTTCTATATGGTCTAGTAAAATTTGGAAAATACTAACAAAAATTAGGCTGTTTAAGGTGATGTTATTACCAAAAATGTTATATCTATTTCAAACTATCCCAGAAATAATCCCTATAAATGTTATAAGGAAATGGGATTCTTCAATTATAAGGTGGATTTCCTGAAACAAAAAGCCAGAATTATCTAGGGCATTGTTATATGGGCATCAAACAGATGGAGATTGGGGAATTCCCTCTCTTGAAACATATTTTGAGGCAATTCAATTGCTAAGAGTTTTAGAAATAGAATATGATCAACAAAAAAATGGGATAAAAAGGCAAAGGAACAGAAAGGATTATACATCTATCTTTCAAGTGAGGATAAGGAGTAAGAAAGATAAAGAAAAAATAATTGGACCTATGAGTGTGAACTTTAAAATATGGGATAAATGGACTAAAAAATTAGGTATTAAAGATGGGGAATGGCTACCAAAAGAATAGAAGTAATAGGAGGAAATAGGAGTAATAAGAGTTTGAGAAAAATTGAACAAATTAAAGACAAATGGAATTAAAATTATTGGGGATTTATTAGTAGGCTAGGGAAACCAATAGAGGAAGAAGTATTGATTTCAATTAGTGGAGGTCAGTATTGGATTCAGGTAAAAGGGATTATTAAATCTGTACAGAAAATAAAACTGAACACAGTAGAACAGAATATATTTTTAGAGGAAATAATCAAAAGAAAAATAGAAGAAGAAAAAGGATTAATAGGGAAAATTTATAAAAAAAAATATTAATGGCCCCATATAGAGTGATAGAGGAGTTGACAATAAGTTGGGGAAAAGATATATTGATAGATAAAAAGATATTAAAATTTGGTTACAAGAAATTGCTAAAAATAAAAATGCAAATGTAAAAGAACAACAAATGAAAATGGTTGACAGATGGTACAGAACACCCCATCAGATGGTATATATAAATGGCAATTTCTCACCAAAATTTTGGCATGGACGTGAAGCTAAGGGCATTTATATACATATGTGGTGGGAGTGTCCATTTATTCAGGAATTTTGGAAGGAAGTTAAGAAACAAATATAATACTAGGGAGGTTCAATTAAGTAAAGAAAATTGTTTAACCCTCACCTTAGGGATAATAGACTTAAACAGGAATGAAAGTTATATAATAAAACAAATTTTAAAAGCTACTCATGCTGTTATTGCTTTAGGATGGAAAAAGAAATCAAAGTGGAATGACTTCTATCTGTTAAAATATATAAAAGAAACTATATTATTTCATTTTCTTAGGGAAAGAAGGTTAAAGTATAGTGGACAATATAGTAAAGAATCATAGACTGATAATTGGAAAATGGTGATTGAGAAAGTAAAAGGAAATTCAGGGTATGAAGATGTGATAAATGTCATAAATATTATATCCCACATCTCTGAAAAGACTTCTTGATACAAATGGGGTCTAGATCCTCTGTCAGCCATTGGGGGGGGGGTTGGGGGGGTTGTATAGGTTGAAAAAGCAATTGTTAAAAAAAGTTTTTCCTTGTAATAACATTATAATATTGTGTATATCCAATGTATATTAAATATGTGATTTATATTAAAAGGAAAAAAATGGGGAAAAAATAATTTGATTATTTGCAAGGCAACTGCTTGCCTCCCCCCATTCCCCCCTCCTATTCCCTTGCCTTTTGCCTGGACGCACATACCTTCCTCTTTGTCATGCACAAGATGCAGGTTCAGTTCCTGACATCTCCAAGGACTGCAGAAACACCTCTTGATATCCACAGTGTGTCAGGGTGACAATACTACAGTAGATGGTGAAGGGTCTGGAAACCATGCCCTATGAGGAGCAGCTTTGGGAGTTGGGTATGTTTAGTCTGCAGAAGAGAAGGTTAAGAGGGAACATGATAGCCATGTTTAGATATTTGAAGGGATGCCATGTCAAGGAGAGAGTGGGCTTGTTTTCTGCTGCTCTAGAAACTCGGACGAGGAGCAATGGATTCCAGCTGCAGGAAAGGAGATTCCACCTGAACCTCAGGAAGAACTTCCTGACGGTCAGGGCTGTCCGGCAGTGGAATGTGCTGCCTTGGAGTGCGGTGGAGTCTCCTTCTTTGGAGGTTTTTAAGCAGAGGCTGGATGGCCATCTGTTGGGAATGCTTTGATGTGTGTTCCTGCATAGCAAGGGGTTGGACTGGATGGCCCCTGGGGTCTCTTCCAACTCTATGATTCTGTGGACCAATGATCTGACTCAGGATGGAGCATTGCTATGTACTGTGTTCACATGTGTTCTTTTATCACTGGCTCCTCCTGCAGGGTGGTATAGGCTTCTGTTGAATTTATAAACCCCCTGTTTTTGGTTTCTGTGTGCCACACACTTGCTACCTATGAAATAAGATCAGAATTCAGTGAAAATACATTCTGAAAAAAGTCACTGAAAATTGTAAGATTACATGTTATACAAAAAACTAGAATACTGACCCTGCTTGACCTTATACTGAATAGAGGTGTCTCTGTATCAGAATAACATTAATTTGGTTTGCTGGGTCACCCCTGGAATCAGAATCTCCTCATCTCAATGGGAACACCCTACAAGACTGAGATTTTTTTTCCTTAGATGACTTCTTTTAATATCAGCAGTGATTGGGAAAGTTACTCTTTGGACTAGCAACAGTATCCACCAGCCAGCACAGCCAGTGGCACTCCATTTTGACTGGTAATTTGAGAGGCTGTAATTGGAAAAGTAAATTCCTCAAGGTCTTATAGAACACTTCAACACGCCCCTATTCATTGTGTGTCAGGGAGGTTCAGAAGTGACACCTGTCTGGCCTTTGTCCTGGTAAGATTCTGAGGAATCTCAGGTTTCTTTAGAAAACAGTTTTAAAAGCACTGCTGGAATTTCCTCCTATACTCTGGAATTCCCCCCTCCAATTGTTGATCATGGAAAAGCAAATCTCCTGTTTCCTGTTTCAGAAACTTTTAAATGCAATAGAGCAGACTGTTCTCATAGCTTATTGCTGGCTGTGTAACTGGTTAAGTCTTCGGTTCCAATGGCTATGGAATTTTGGAATATCCCATCTGCATTTCCAGAATGTGTGTGTCCATCAGGCAAAAACTTCCTGTTTGTTTCATTCATCCAGATATCTATGCCTTTGGTGTTGGAAAGGTTGAAGTGGACTGGAGTGCCATGAATGAGATTGCATCTAAGAAGCCTGGTGAAAGGCATGCCTTCATCCTGGAAAATCCTGAGCAACTCAAGAAAGCCTTTGAGGATGTACTGGGTGGGTATGAACTCTGCACGCCAGAAAGCTAAGGACGGCACATGAGAAAGAAGGAGGCAAGGTGCAGGTGACACACTATGTTAAACCAAACCCATCATTCAGCTTGCTCTCAAAGCCAACAGTGAATCTTGCATCAGCTCTTGGAAGCAGCTTTTTAACAAACAATGAATTATTTGTAATTAATTCAAATTTTGCAGTAACTGAGACATAGCTAAGTTGCACTTGCAACATAATGAGTGATAATAGCACTCCCTTTACCTTGTAACTTAGTTTATAAGTACTGTTGTCATGTTGGAAACAGGTTATGGCTCTTGGAACTTTAATCTCAGGCCATTTCCGCACTAGACTGTTACAGTGCTATGATTCCACTTGCAACATCCTATGGAATCCTGGGGTTTGCAGTTTTGGGAGGGGCCAGCTGGCCCCTCCCAAAACTGCAAATCCCAGGATTCCATAGGATGTTGCAAGTGGAATCATAGCGCTATAGTGCAGAAATTGCCTCAAATAGATTGAGAAGCAGGACAAGGTACATACCTGTCTACCCTTACCATTCAAACTCTAAGCTCTAAATGCCGTTGTTGTCTCCCAACATGGCTCTTGCTTCCCCTGTGGAGAGTATCTACCCTCTAACTGTCCCAGTTTGGCAGAGACACTCCTGATTAATATTTAGTCAACCTAATTTTTTTCAGCTGCTTTTACTATGTCCCAGTTTCTCTCTTCTGATCCTTCCCCCCTCTCTTTCTCTTCAGCTTATTTCAACTGTAGCAACTGAACACAAAGTGCAAAAGTAGTTTTCACTTAATTAACTCAGCAGAGGAAAAAGCAAAGAGGACAAGATGGAATCTTGCATTTCCCTGTCAACTCAGGCAAAAGCAAATTGCTGCAGGTTCTCCTAGCTTCTGTTTTCTTCTTCGTTTATAACTTTTGCCATTTTGAGCGTACTCTGGTGTTATCGGATCATCCGTCTCCTGGTTTTCAAATATTGGAGGGCATAAGAGTGTGGGATGGAGAGGGCATGGAGGTGACAAGAACAGAGTTTAGTGTTCCTCTTTTGTCCTGCTCCCACTCTACACGAGGGAGACAAGAGGTGTGTTGAGAAAGAAGGACTGCAGGCAAAAATTTGGGTCTGAAAAGCAAGAGATGACATGTACCTTCGTCTCCCTTGATGGAGTATCACAGTACCCTGTCCAGCTTCTCAAACTATTCAGGTTTAAAATTACAGGAACTCTCTCCCATATCCAACCCGACAACCCTGTTTTATAGTGGTGGAGGTGACCTCACTAACTGCTACAAGAGTGGCTTGTGCTGTGCTGTGTGTTCTGTTGTGGATGCTGAAGTGAGAACTCAGTGGACAACAACAGAGGGTACCTTGAAGCACAGGCAGCGGCTTGCAGCATCCAGATGTTTTTCTAAATAATGAAAGTAACTATTTTAATTACTTTTGAGAATATTAGATGGTGCTAAGTTACTTTTTAAATTTGTAACCATGATAAGTTAAATACTTTGGAATCATAACTATGACGAATTAGTTTTGAAATGTAGCCTTCCTCACTTTGCCTGGTAGTGTTTTCCTGGACCTTCGTATACTTCATCATCATCCTTTATTGCAGTTCACAAACCATAAGGCACATCACTATCATTAAAATACATCTGTGTCATTAAAGTACATTTATTTATTTAAAATACATTAAAACCAAATTGCAATACTTAATAACTTACAGGAGTTCTATTAATACGCATTTCTTAAAAATCTGAAAAATATATATAATCTGAGAAGGAGTTGAATTAACTTCAGACCATTAAAATTGTGTTGATTATATCTATCATACTCATCATAGTCAATCACTTGTGATTAAGTAACTATCTCTTCATAACAAAGGGGGCCTGGTTACTTTAACATCTGTAGAATTGTCTTATGGGAGTTAGCAGCTGATACAAAGAATTTTACTACTTGCTCAGTTACCCTTTTACTTGCTGAAGAACATTAGATGTGCATCTCCTAGCTCCTACATCTGTAAAATCACTTCTCATCTAAAGCAAAGGGACTTTATCTCTTGCAGTCCAAAGATGGCCAGCTTCTACATTTCCTACATTGACCCTCTCAGGCTTAGTGCCAGTGCGTGGCCTCTTTGTGTAGATTTAGGAAGGGTGAATCTTGAAGGGTCCATATTTAGTAAGGTGAAATAGCCAATGAGGTGCAGAATACTCAGGCCATTTCCGCACGAGTCTGTTGTAGCGCTATTATTCCACTTTCAACTTCCTATGGAATCCTGGGGTTTGCAGTTTCGGGAGGGGCCAGGCGGCCCCTCCCGAAACTGCAAACTCCAGGATTTCATAGGAGGTTGAAAGTGGAATAATAGCGCTATAACAGACTCGTGCGGAAATGGCCTCAGAGAAGAAACCAAATGGCATTTGACCTAAGTTGAGGCAATGGAGTAGACCTCACTGTGTCACTCCTTCTGAGGGAGAAGGAACGCTGCGAAGGAATGAGGAGCTAAATGGCAGTTGATCCAAGCCAGGCGGAAGAAGGGATACTTGCTGTTTCATCTCTCCCTCAAAATAATACTGTATTGTTGTTGTGTGCCTTGAAGTTGTTTCTGACTTATGGTGACCCTAAGGAAAACCTATCACTGGTTTTTCTGGAGCTGAGAGAATGTGACATGCCTAAGTCACCAAGTGGGCTTCCATAGCCGAACAGGAAATCAAAACCCTGGTCTCCACGGTCATAGTCCAACATTTGGAGCACCACACCATGCTAGCTCTTTACACTGTATAGGTAGTGCTAAGTTTTGCAATTAAATCAGGGATTGATTTTTGGTCTTCCAGGTACTTTGGACTACAGCTTTAATAAACTCTTACCGCACTGGCTGGGAATTCTGGGAACTGGAGTCCAAAACATCTGATGAGCCAAAGATTCTCTGGTCTTGCTAAATGCAATTATATCTTTAATTTCCCAAATATAAAAGATAATCTCAGCACCGCCTTTCTCACTGAAGGGATGCATGTAGGACTATTCTCCCCCAAATGCAATGGATGTGGTTCTTTGGGCCTAAGGTATACATATTAGTGCACTCGAAAAGTTATAAGAGACTGAGAGATGGTCTACCACCAAACACTCCTTCCCCCACAAAAAATATGGTAGGATACTAGCATGAACGTGTTGAAAATTAATACTGATTTCCCCCCTTTTCCAACGTTGTTAGACCCCAGAGATTTGGATGATATATGTGGTTTGGCAAACTATTCTGACAGTGCTGAATGGTATCAGAAGAACCCATGGCATGTTCTCCTCCAAGATGAAGTAAGTAAAGTTTGGTCTCTGTCCTTCCTTACAATATGTTTTATTCTTCCTTCTCAGATTTCCAATAGCCTAAGGTAGCTTTCCTCATCTAAGTGACTTCCAGATATTTTGTACTATAGCTCCCATATTCTCTGACTGTCAGACTTGAGGGCTGGGGCTGATGGGAGTTGTAGTCTAAAATATCTAGCGGTCTCAGTTGCATACAGTGTGGGGATTTGGACCCTCTTTCTGTGGGCCCAGGTGTGGTCCACAGTGTTTCCTAATCCCTCCCATAAACTTTTCTTGCCTTTTTATCTCTGATTGGAGTAACAGCAGAAGAAGCTTAAGAGAGGAATAAGAAACTTCTCTAGGCCACTTCAGGCCCATAAACTGTAGGCTCCACATCCCTGTTTGACTTCAAGTTTAAATAAGATGCATAGGACTGAACTTGTACTTTTCAGGAAGTAAAGTTGTTGCACAACTGGGATGAAGTGTGCAATTAGAAAAGCTGGAATTGGAATTGAGCTGTTGCACTGGACTTACTTCTGAGTAGACAAACATGGGTGGGAATGTGCTTTATGTGCTTGATAGGAAAAAGTCAAAATTGGTGTGAATTAAATTTTGTCTCACCCACCCACTCTTCTGTGGACCTTGACCTCCTGCTCTTCTTCCTCCCCCTCCTCATTTTTCTTCCTGGCCTTTTCAGCAATTTAGGACTAAAAGCATAAGGTAAGCCCTGATCTTGCTTGGCCCTCTGTGCCTTTAGTCCTGCCACTGGTGGAATGTGACCCTTGAGATGTACCCCAGGTTGGAATTTGGTCTGCTGCAGCTTAAGATGTTCTCCAGCCCTGGCCAAAAATCTAATCTGAAATTGTTAGTCCTGCCCTGAATTAACTTACATTACTCTCCCTATAGCATCAAACAGAACCTTCTTGTCGGGGTTCCTTGATTTCAAAGACGTGGGTTTTGACAGCTGTTCACTGCTTCAACAAGATGGACGACATTTCCAGGTGGACCATTATTCTGGGTACGATGGAAAATTGAAGGGAAGAGAAATCAAACTTTGTTTTCTTGTGCTTGATTCTAGTGCTGCTCTGTTGTTTTAGCTAAACCAGGTGGAGGTTGGTGACTGCCATGTCAGTGGAAAAGTGAATCTGCTCTGGGTTTTTGTCTGAACTTTAAAGCAGCTATCCAAGTTCCTAAAGATATTTTGGGAATAGGGTTCAATACCTAGGACAGCTGCTTTAAAGTTTAGGCTAAACTTCAGAGCAAATTTATCATGCGACTGATATAGAGGGCAACTATTAAGAGCCCTGTGATATATCATGAGAACTCATGCTTCTTTAGGCCAAACTGGAAAAACCCTTAAAAATTATAAGTGCACTTTAAAAGGAGTCAATTACGGAATGAGAGACTTCTGTTGTTTTCTTGATGGGAGACCATCTGGAAAGAATTTCTTTGACAAAAAAATGTAGTTACGTGTGTGTGTAAAAGAAATGCTTCCAAACAGTTTCTCACTGGGAAAACAATAGAAGAGGAATGAGGTCATGTGATAAGTTCCCTAGCCAAAAACACTATCATCTTGCTGTAATTGTGATTCACTTGTCTCGTGTGATAAACTCCTTAGACATTAGAAAGATGATAATTAAAAAGATACAAAAAAAATTAAAGGTCAATTAAACTATTAACCATATTAAAAGCATACATGCAGCAGTGAAATGACAAGCCATTCTCTGAAAAAAAAATTCTTAAATATCTGATGAGTTAGTTAATGATTTAGTTGACAATCTATGCAACAAATTAAATTTCTGATTTCTCAAACTACAATGACAATTAATTATTTTAGCTCTTTTCAACTCTCACAATAAATGAATTAATTTTTAGACCCAACGCTGGTGAGGGACTATATAAACTACTTTGGGGATTACATTCTCAAAACGTTTGCAAGGCTCAACTGCCCATTCCTGCAGTAGTGTACAGGAACTACTGGATGACCCAGCAAATGACAGTTTCATTCAGATAAGGTCACTGCAATGTCAGGTAAATTTTCTTCTCGCAGGGCTAGTTCTAGTTATTGTTGCCTGTCAGAGTGGCACTGGAAAGTTAGGGCTACGAATGAATTATCCATTAATTAATTAGGTTCATTTTTCCTGGGAGTGTACTTTTATTTTAGATTATTGGCTTCTTTCCTTTCAGTATACCTTGCTTTTTAGAAACATGAAAAATGATACAAGGAAATCAGTGAACAAACCTCCTCCTAGTAACAAACCAGGAACAAAACAAAGTCAGTAAATACAGGGCAATTTTGTTTTCTCAATGTCCCGTAGGCAGCTCAGGTATTTTGCCTTGCCTCTTCATCTTGGAGCAGGAGAAACCTGCTGCTGGCCAGTTCTCTGAATTCAGATTCAGAGAGGCTCTAGGACACAGTGACAGCCAGTGTGATGTAGTGGTTATGGTATGGTATAGTGGGAATGTTGGACTACAAATCTAGAGACCAGGGTGGAAACAAACTGAGTCACCTTGGGCAAGGCAAACTCTCTCAGCCTCAGAGGAGGCCAAGGCAACCCCCTTATAAGTAAATCTTGCCAAGAAAACCCCCATGATAGATTTGCCTTAGAATTGTCATAAGTTGGAAACAACTTGAAGGCACACAACAACAACCACCACCACCACAACCACAAAAACAATTAGGGGACAATAGTCCATGGTGGGCAGGGCTAGAGGCAGAAGGTTGAAACCAAAAATAAAGCATATTGTAGCTCAAAGCTTTTTCTGCTAGTAGCTAAGCCTTAAGAGAGGTGTAATCAACTATTTAGAAACGTTGGAAAATCCATACCAAATCTAGGAAACTATCTAGTGATGGTGTCACGGAGAAGCATTTGTAGTCATTTGGAGGACCCCGGAGTTTCAGCCTGTAGGAAGGTTGAATTAGACCCCCAAAGACCAAAGTTCCTTATTCCTGTTGTATCATAATCCTCTAAACTGTCAATCTAATCCAGACCTGAAATGGAAGCAGCCTGTGCTCAAGATCACCTATCAGCATGGCAGGATAAACACTACAAGATGGGCCTAGCAGGTTGTAGTAGAAGATGCTAGAAGGTCGGATCCCTAAGACCCCTTGAAGGTCAGACTCAGCAGCGTTGGGATGGGGGGGCAATGGGGGCGGTGTGCACCACTGGCAATTTTTGGGGGGCACCACCGCTCCTTGCTTGCCCTCCCCCATGCGCCATAGCCCTGCTCCATGTGCCGTAGCCCCGCGCTGCCTGCCATAGCCCCACAGCCATGCACTGTAGCCCCACCCATTCCACTCCACCTGCCTCTGCCTTAACCCCTTTGCATGCTCCAAGCTACGCCACTGATCAGACTTGATATATTACAGTCACAGCTACTGGTTTTTGCCAGTGAGCTCTGCTGTGACTTTTTCTAACCTGGCACTCTCTGGCTCTTCTGACCAAACATGATGCGAAATAAATTATATTATGGTATTTCCAGAGAGCACCACAGTTGGGGAAAGCTGGCTTAAAATGGTTAACAATAGTTCTCTTTGGCTCCATTACCTGCTAACCCGCACCAGCCATATGGTTCGACATATACACAAAACTAGCATTCTGTTGTGAGTCTGTGGTTTCCACATGGAAATAATGTGTCAAAAATTGTTTGCCCCTAATTAGTTAAAATTTCAACTGCAACTTTGGTATTCATTATTTCAACTATTTAGTGCCAACATCATCATTTCTGAGTACTAGTTCTCATTTCTCATTTCTTTAATTTGTTGCAGGTCATTTTTAGTAATTCTAAAAGACTTTAAAATAGTCACATATTAGTTATTTTACATGATGCTTTAATATTAATATGTTGGTGCTAAAACAAACAGTTCCAGGCCCTCAGTTGAGGTGGAAAGAATACTCACAAATTATCCTTTCTCAACATTTGGAAAAAAACCATGGTTAAACAAAAAAAACATAGCTATTCAAAAACACTGTTATGCAAAAAAAAAAGGGGGGTCAAAAAACTGGCGGGGAGAGTTGTGCAAAATGCAGATTTTTGTATGAAACGTTCTTGTGCAATTTCTTCCTGAAAAATGTTCTCAAATGCAAAAAATCAAAATCAAATCAAAACCACAGAAAGAGACTTGGAATTTGTCCAGCAGAGAGAAACCAGCATTTGAGAATTAAATAAATGAAGATCTACATCCTAGGTCTGAGAGGAAGTTTCTTTCTATATTATAGCTGTTGTCAGGCGAACCACCTCTTCTGGGAATACAGGAAAGGTGGTAAGCTAGAGTCACTGAACTCTTGTGAAAGCAATGGAACATTTTGCAGTTAAAAAAAAATGAGTATGTGTGTTATGGATGGAGGGGGAACAGGCCTTCAGCCAAATTGATCTAGCTCTAGAAACTTCCAAAAATGGTTTGCTCAACACAGAGAATCCCATATGTGTGAGGCACAGGTCGCTATTACACTACACTCTTATAGCGCTATTATTCCACTTCAACTGCCCTGGCTGCACCCTGTGGAAATCTGAGTTTTGTAGTTTGGTGAGGCACTGGAGCTTTCTGGCTGAGAATTCTAAATGCCTCTCCCTAAACTGCAAATCCCATGATTCCATGCGATATTGCCATGGCAATTAAAGTGAAATAATAGTGCTGTAACAGTGTAGTGTGATAAGGCCCACAGAGACCACAAAGAAGAAAAGCAGATTGTTTAACTGTAAATGTGGTTGTCTGTGAACTCACACAAGCCATCCACCTGCCCTCTTCTTACTATGCTAGACTTCTTTGGTTGCTGAATGCTCTGGTGACATGGAACTGAGGAGGCTTGAGTGAGAACCATACAGAGCATGTGCAGTAGGGAGGAGATCAGTCCTTCAGACAAAAAGATCTATCTCTAAGTGTTGCCAAAGTGGTCTGCACAGATGCTGAGAATCCCATATGTGTGAGTACACAGATGACCACTCAAAGAACCACAGCTACAAATAAGCAACCTGCTTTTCTAAGAATGTTTGAATTTTCTGTCTTCCCCAGGAGGAGGAGAGAAAAAGTTGCCAATAAAGAGACGTATTGACCATGAATTGTACAATGTTCGAGCAAAGGCGTCCGAAGGCATCCAGGAGTTCTACGACTATGACATTACTTTACTTGAACTGGAGAATCCTGTGCGGTTTGGTGGGAGGATCAGGTAAAGTGCCCCTATAGTTGAGGAGCAGACAAGGTACTATTTAAGATAATTGTGCTTTAGTGCTGGGCTAGGACTCTGAGGGACCAGGGTTCAAATCCCTGCTTGGCCATGGAAACCCACTGGGTGGACCTTTAGTAAGTCAGCAAACCCACTCTGAACATATCTTGCCAAGAAAACTTCATGATAACTTCAGTGGCTTGAAGGCACACAACAAACATATTCTAAAGCTATTGGCTTTCCTGAAATGTTGTATGCGTAATTAGCTTGCCATGTCCACAAGTTCTGGACCCACAAATTTAACCTACTTGAATTCAGATGTACACAATAGTGTACATTTGAATCCACAATGGGGAGTGTGCTAACTGCCTACTTCTTCCTTCAAGGTGGTGGGGTTCCACCTTGAAAGCAGAAATGGGTATACTAAAATAGAAGAACAAGATTTTTTAAAAGATAGAAAGAGAGATATTAAATTAAAGGAAACAAATATTTAGGAATAAATATTACAAAAAGTCTACAAAGATTAGAGGAAAAAATATAATAAATTAAAAAAAGAAGTGAAGTGGAAATCAGAGGAATATAAAAATATTAAGTTATCATGGTTTGGAAGAGTAGCATTAGTAAAAATGAAAATACTACCTAAGATTAATTTTTTGTTTAGGATGTTACCAATAAAAGTATCTGAAGAAGAATTGAAAAATTGGCAGTTTATTACTGAACATTTTTTGTAAGGGGAAAAAGAGAGTGAGGATTAATAAAAATTTTTGGTATAAACCCCAAAAAGAAGGTGGATTGGGCCTACCAAATCTAAAATGGTATTATAATGCAAATCAATTGAGATATATCATAGATGGAGTTCAAAGGAAAAGGGGGAATTTAAAGGGTTAGAGATGTGAACAATAGAAACTGAGAAAGTTTAAAGGGGTTTTTTTTTCTTTTTTTTTTGGGGGGGGGAAAATCATATCAAGAGAGAAAAAATAAAAAATCCTTTTTAAAAATTTTAAAAATTTTGGGAAAAGAAAAAAAAGGGAAAAAATTAAAGGGCCCACTTCACCATT
Source organism: Iguana delicatissima (assembly GCA_948472985.1). Taxonomy (NCBI): domain Eukaryota; kingdom Metazoa; phylum Chordata; class Lepidosauria; order Squamata; family Iguanidae; genus Iguana; species Iguana delicatissima. Next base: position 541,619 of record CAOKZL010000726.1, on the reverse strand, counting down.
AACTCCCATATATGATGGCAAGATTTCCAATGGATTTGAGAGGTGAAGTAAAAAAGGGAAATTTAAAAGAAGCAAAAAAAAAGTTAAAAAATTGAATAATAAAATTTAAAAATAAAGATAAAATAAAGGAGAGATTACAGAGTATTAAAAACATGGTTTAATTATATACAGCTAGAGCAGTAGAAAAAGGGAAATTTTGGAAAAAAGGAATAATAAAGGTTTCAGAGAATATACTACATTTGAACAAATGATTATACAAAGAGAAGGTATGGAGGAAAATTTTTTTCCAAAGGGTGAAAAACCAAAAAATGTTGGCAAACTGTGAAGATGAAGATAAATATCATAGAAAAATATGGGAGTAAAAAACTAGAAAAAAAAAGATATTCAGGAGGGGGGAAAAATTTTGGGATAGTGCATTTAAAAAACTTGTCTGAAAGGGAAAAAAAAACCATTAAAATTTGGGTTTTGGGAATTGGGGAACAAAAAGAAGGTTAAATTATATAGATAAGAATTATTAAAGGGTAGTGTTGGAGGGGTTGTCAAGAGACTGGTACATATACTCATATGTGGGGGAAATTGTGAAGGTGTACAAAAATTTTTGGGGAAAAGGGTGTTTAAAAAGAAAAAGAGAGAACTGAAATTGATTTACAAAGATGTCCAAGTATTAAAGTGGAAAAGTCATAGATTAATTTTTTTTTTTTAAAAAAAAATTTTTTTTTTTTTTCCTTCGGGCCCAAAAGGTACCAGTTGGGATCACTCCCAAAGAAAACAGCCCCGCCTCTTAGATTGTTAAAGTTTTTTATACATTGAAAAAAGTGTCATACATTACAACATAAGTTTCGTTTTTCCCATACGGGGGAAAAATTTTAACCCATTTTGTCCGCCTTTGTTTTAACTAACTAACTGGTTACATTTCTTTTTGGAAGGAAAAGCAAGATTATAATTCAGTGTTTAAAGAGTTCTATTGTTTTAAAAGCACAAAAACCCCCATATGCAAAACTTTTTTCCCTTTTTTTTCCCCACCCCTTTGTGGTCATCAGGCCTGCCCCACTTCATATCCTCCCTTTTATGCTGAATTCATTAGCAATTCAAGCATAACTACTTTGTTTGTGCCATCAGAGCGTACACTGCAGCCTTTCCCTCTAGGGACTTATGCAGTGTAGATTAAAAAACATCTTAAATGCATGGTACTGTACCAAACCAGACATCCCATTATTAATACAAAACACAATCCCACAAACAGTGTCTTCAGCCACGTGAGGTCTGGAACCACGGGGGTTAGCCACACCCACATATCTGATACTGTGAATAGGTTTCTAATAGCTGCAACTACAGAATGTATACGTTTCACATTAGTCTCTACCACTCCAGTCTCATTTACATAAGGGCAACAGGTTGTTTTTAAACCCAAAACCACAGACCCCCTTCTCAACTAAGGAGGTAGTCTAAAGCTATTTTATGTTGGGCTACAACAGTGGCCAGTGAATCTACCTTGTTGTAAAGCACTGAGCCCCTTTGCCGTGGAATTTGTAGAATTTCCCAAACTAGCTATGGGACCAATTTGCCTTTTTTTAAGGGGCCCCCCCTTCCCAGGGGCTTTAACCCTCCAAACCTTTGCCCTTCAGTCAAGTATGTATCAGCAGGGTCATACCCACGGCTCTAATCATAAGCTTTTTTCTTTTTGGGGCCCACCCAAAAACTGCCTGTCCCATGCCTCCATTGGGGGTGGGGTGGAAGGCTAATCCCGGGAAGGGCCAAAACCCCCAAAGGGGAAATACCTTTCCCAGGCGGGGAAAAGCTTTCCCAGCCCATGACCCACACATCCAGTACACACCTGGTGGCAATCCATAAATCCATCTTCCTACATGTCCCCCAACCTCCTCCTGGAGGTTCATCAGTATGGATGCCCCCTTCCATTGCCATAAATTTAAGGAAATTTTTTCCCCAATACTGCAGTCAAATGGGAAAGTCAACTTGGGATACTGCCGTGAGCACTTCTGGTGAGGGGTCTCAGTAAGCTCTAGTGTCAAGTTACAATTAGGATAGTCTCCTAGGGGAATTCTTGGGATTGTTTTTTTTCCCCCTTTTTCCTATGTCACAAAACTCCTCTGGAAATGTATTATGTCACCTTATACACAAAGGGGCCAGGGGTACTTTTTTCTTTTTCCCCAATTTAACTGGCCAGAGTCCCTCAAAGGTGGTTTTTTAAGTTCCCCTTTATTTTCCTGATAAAATCACCTTCCCAAGTGATGTATACACACCCATTTTATCCCATTCAACAGATTCAGGGCCCTTACGGGCATTACTGGCCACCCCGGCTTTTTGTGAACTTGGCCCATGAAAACATCCCCCAGAATTTCAAAATTTCCAGCGTTCTAAACCCTATTGACCAGCTGATGGAACCGATTCACCTCCCAGCCCCCTTGGCACAACATCACTCCCATCAGAAATTTTAAATGCCCATATCCTCTTTTTGGTTTATAAAAAACGGGGTTAAATGAGAACAAAGAATTTAAAATTGTTGCTATGGTAACCCAGCCCCTAATATGGTGCCCAAAATTTTATCCCCCACATTCAGGATCTGGCCCGGGGGACGTAGAGCGGTACGTTTCCTGGGTCCCAACCGCAGTAGGGACCAGTTCCTATTCTTCTCTCCTCTCCAGGTGGAGATCTGACCGTGTGCAGGGTGTCTAGCTCCTGTGTAGACACAAACAGGGTCTAGTCTCAATTTTTTACTTTTTTTGTGTTTCCCAGCCTCAGAGGTTGCCCTGTGATTGGGAGCAGCCCCAGTCAGTACTTCCCTTTTTTTTATTTAGTATAATGTACCCAAGGCTTCAATCCAGCTACCTTCACAGCAGTGGGGGTTGTTAAAAAACCTGGGGGGGCCCCCCCCCCCGGACCAAGTGGTTCCCCTTTCCAGTCTTTCACCCATACCTCATCTCCGGGTTTGGGAAAGGGGGTGCACCTGTGTCTGAAAAAGGGGAGAGGGGCTCAAACTAGGTTCCTTTTATCTTGTCGGGTTTTCCCCCAATGTTTTTTTTTTCTTCCTGCAGAGAAAGGTTTTCCCCAAATTTTTTTGTTTTGCCCTTTAGTCCATTCAAAATAGAAAGGGGGTCGCCCAACACCACCCCTCAAAGGGGAAAAACCCCCGGGAATTCAATGTGGTGTAAAATCGCACCCTTAGGAAAAGCTAAAGGTAGAACCCGGGCCATTTTTCACCCCTTGTTTTTTTACATAGTTTGGATAATTGAGCCTTCAAGTCCGATTCTCCTTTTCCATTTTCCTTTAATTTTGGGGGTTTGGGTAAGCACAATGTAGTTTCCAAGTGATTCCCAGTGTTGTTGCAAAACTTTTTTTATACTTTGTGCACAAAGGAGGGTCCATTTTTGGGAGCCTATATAAAGGGGTACCCCATGTCGGGAAATACAATGTCTCTTAGCAGAGCCCGTACAACTTCTCTCTTTTTTTCAGTGCGGGGGGGATAAGCCTCTACCCACCCAGTGTAGTACAGACAAAGACTAGGAAAAACCAAGGGGCCCCCCTGCTCGGGGAAATTGGGGGAAAATTTCCACCAGTGATTAAAAGGGATTTTCCCTTGATACTGCCTCCCTTTTTATCATCCTTGGTCCTTGCCGAGGATTGGTCTTGGCACAAAACCCCAACATCTGGTGGAGGTTTTTGGGGCAGCAAATCCGTGCAACCCATCAAGGTAACTTCCTTTTTAACAACTGGGTAAAGCCATCTTCCCTAGATGGGGTGGCTTCGTGTGCCTTCTGTATCACCGTCCACCCCAAAATGTCGTGGCAAATAAATTCTCCCATCTGGCAGCCTCCACCATCCATCATTTCCCTTGACTGCTTTTAGGTCTTGCCTTCCCAAATTCTTTCCTTTCCTTGGATATGTTGGACTCATTTCTTTTAAAGATACTTGGAAGTGGAGCCAGTGGAGGTTCTCTGCATATTGCCTTTGCATACCCTTCTCACCGCTGCTTTTGGGGCTTGACCCCTTCCATTTCCCTTGGCTACTGGATCCCCCCCTTTTTGGGTTTCCCCGGAAATTAATTACAGCCACTCTCTTTGGGGAATTAGACTATGCGGAGCACCCCTTTTCATCTCTTTTCTGTATTTTTATATTTTGCCCTGCTGAATTTATCAAACCTTTTTCCTTGTACAAAGCTCCATGGGCATGCAGGGTAATAAATGCATAGTTTGAATCAGTGTAAACGTTTACAGTGAGTCCCTCTGACAACTCAAGGGCTCAAATAAGGGCTATGAGCTCTGCTTTTTACCCGGATTTCCCAGGTGGCAGTGGTCTGGCTTCTACTACTTTTTCCTCAGTGACCACCGCATATCCTGCCATCCTCGGGCCCTTTCTCGCACAAATTTACTTCCATCAGTATAAAGGGATATCTGGGTGTGGCCATGGAGTACCCCCAAGGCCGGGACGGCTGGAGTATACTTCATCTATTGTTTGAATGCAGTCATGCTGGAGGTCTTCTGTCTCCACAGGAAGTAGTGTAGCTGGGTTCAAGGTAGTAGTAGTCTCAGTTTTTTTTTGGGTTTTTTACAACATTTTTTTATATTTTAAATTTTCCATTTTGGGAAAAAACCAATTTCCCCTTTAACTCCATCAAGGTGGTAACTGCATGGGGTACTCTGACAGTTAACATCTGCCCCAAAAGTGAAACTTATCTGCCTCCTTGACTAGAATGCCGTGGCTGCAATGGCACGCACAACCCCCTGGCCACCCTTTTCAGCCACAGGATCCAACTGCTTTGAAAGATAACCAAGGTCTCGCCATGATCCTAAGGGTTGGGGGTTTAAAACCCCCCACAGCCACGTTTTTTCTTTCATCCACATAAACAAAGGGTTTTGGGGAAACATCTGGCAATCCCAATCCCGGGGGCTTCCATCAGGGTTTTTTATCTGTAACCACGCTGCCTTTTGCTCCTTTCCCCACTGAAACTCTGCAGCTTCTGGTCCCTTAGTGGCCTCATACAAGGGTTTGCTCATTACAGCATAATTAGGGATCCAAATTCGAAAATCCCAGCCGCGCCCCAAAATTCACGGACCATTTTCCTTTTCTGGGGTTCGGGGAGGCACACACTGTCTCCTTTCTTTTTTGGACCTAGGGGGCGCTTCCCTTGGGAGACTTGATATCCCAAAATAAAGTACCCCTTTTTTTGACATAAACCCCGCTTTTTCCAATAAACCTTTTTTTTCCAGCTTCCCAAAAGATGAAGAAAAATCTTTTAGTCCCTTTTCCCCTTTCTTCACCTTTTCTGCTCTAAAAAAGGTATCCACATATTGCAACAAGACTCTTCGCCCTGGTTCATGGAAAAACTCTTTCAGATCTTGGACCAATCTAAAGATTGTGGGCGAGCCCCCCCCCCCTTCACCAAAAAGGGGTTAGGGGGCTGGAATTTTTTTTTCCCCTTAAAAAAATGGCCTACTCTTTGGGGAAAAGTATACAAAAAAGGATCCCCTTTTTCCCCGGATGGAAAAAGAGTTGCTGCTGAAGGGATCAGCCCCATCAAACATACGGGTTTGGCACCACTGTTGCTTTTATTTACCATCCTAAGTTTGAAAAGGTAAACCAGTTCCCCCCGCTTTTGCACTGGCAAAAGTGGGGTGTTCCATGGAGATTTTACTTCCCCCAGAATCTGATATTTCAGTAGTCGGTCTATGTGCTTCTGTATTCCTTCTATGGCTGCCTTGGGGAGATTGTACTGTCTTACATGTACTGGAGTGGCCCCCTATTTCAATTTAGCAACAACCGGGGCTAATTTTTGGGGTAACCCTGGTGGGTTACCTTTGCCCATACTCCCGGAGGTCCATATTGGACAGTTCCTTTTTTCCTGGTTCAAGAAGATTTGGTAGTCTTCCATTCTTCTTCCATAGGGTATGTTAAGCAATCTGCGTGGTTCCCCAACCCCCACCTCTGTTTATTTATTTATCCTCAAAAGTAATCTGGGCCCCCCCGTTTTATAACAAGTCTCTTCCCATTAAAAGGGGACTGGGGGAAAACCCGGGAATAAAAAATTGATGTGTAAAATTAAAGTCTTCCCCCAAATCTCAATTTTTTTTTAACAAGGGTCTTTTTTTGTTTTTCCTGGGTTTCTTCCCAACTATCCAGAAAAGTGGTGGTTTTCAGGGCAAGGGGGGTATTATCTATTGAGTGGCGCCTGTATCCACCATCATTTAAAAGGGCTGGCCCCCCACCTTTGCTGTGACCAAAAGGGGGCCCCGGGGGCCCGAACGAGGGGGGGTCTGTCCTAATTTTTATTTTTCCAGTTCTGCCATCCCTATGGTCTCATAGGGCTCTTCACTTTGCCTTTCATAAACCCCCCATTTACCAAAAATTCCTCCTTTCCCCCGCCACCTCTACCTCGGCCCCTTTGTGTCTGAGTTTGCCCTTGGCCTTGGGCGGTTGGGGGCATTCATTCTTCCAGTGTCCTTCCTGCTTGGAAAAAGGGACAACCAAATTTTTTTTCCCAAACTTTGGCCTCTGTTTTTCTCCTCTCCACTTGTCTTTTCCTTCTTCCCCCCCTTTAAAAACCCCCCTTCTGAGTAGTCAGTGCAGCGGCCAGCAATTCCACAAAATTTTTATGCATTCGTCTATCCTTTTCCCATTTCTCCACTTGATCCCTATTCACATATACCTTCTGGGCATCCTCCCAAAAGTGGGCCCAAAAATTTATGCCTGCAAATCCTTCTTGTTTCTGTAGTTTTTATGTCAGGGTAACTCTGGGACACAAAAGCCTAATTCACTGTTTGTTGGTTGCCTGGATCATTGGGGGTTTACAGGGGTGTATTGCCTGTAGGCATCCCGCCTTTTCCAAAATGCCCCTAATTCCCAGGTCCTTGGAGACCCCCGGACTTTGGACATGTTAACAGCTTTCTTCATCCCTTCTTATGGCTTCCACTAAAAAGGGGTTGATATTCAGTGAGCATATTCATCGGGGCAAGATTATTTGGATCCCCCCCTATCAGCTAGGGAACTCTGCCTCTCATCCATTGCTCAGGATTCGCCTCTCCAGGTGGCGCCCTGCTCCTGGCTAGCCGTTCTGCATGTTGGGGAAATTTTTCCTCCGCTCCTCAGTGGTAACAAGGTCAAAAGAAATGTTTAAATCCCCAAAGGGACATGTGAGGCTATAATATGGGAAAATTTATTATTTTTGGGCTTTTCCTAAAGTTGCATAGTGTGTCTTCCAATTTTGCAGGTCTAATGGGAGGGGGTAGATTAAACTCTGACCCACCGGAGCCCCCTGGCCGCTGACACCAAAACCAGTTGGCTGATCTGTCTGAGTGGGGCCACTACCTCTTTTTCACCACTATCATCCTCTTCTTCCCCTCCACTCCCTTCACTCTGGGTCTGGAGAGGGGGTTTTGTCCTGTGGTCTCTTTGGCCTTTTTGCTTTCACCTTGGGGCCCCTTTCAAGATTGGGAAAGGGATCTGTGGGGCTTAGAGGATGTGTCATTTCCCTTTCCCCTCCCGGTAATATGGGATGTAGGCTTTTTTAGGTTCCCAATTTTTGAGGAACCTGGATATTTGTCCCCTTTAAGGGGGAGGAAAGGGGGTGGGGGTTGTGTTTCCACAGACTGTTGATTGATGAAAGGGGTTCGTTGAACTTCCCAATAATACCTTCACCCCTGGAGTCATTTTGAGTTGGCTGGTTCACTGGTGGCAGTGCCAGTGCCTCTGTTACTTGCTAAAGGAGGTCCAGTGGCTTGTGCCGCCATAGGGGCCCCCTGGGGGCTTTTGCTTTGGGGGTGCCAACCTCTCCCCTGTGCCTCCTATTGTGAATTGCTGGAACATATGGCGGGGGTGCACATAGTTCTTTGGGGGTTTTAGGGGGGAAATACTAAAAATTTACCCCCTAATTTTTCTAGTCTTATCCTTCATGACTAACATGACCCTGGTACACTGCTCCTTGCACCCTCTCAGCCAAGGTAGGATTCAGTTACTATAGTATCCCATGAATTTATATAAAAATGGTCCCCATGTTCAAAAGTTCCCTACCACCACCCGAAAAGGGCCCTTAAATTTTAAACTGGCTTCCCCTTTGGGGGGGCCATCCCCAATGATGGCCACTCTACCTCAAAGGTTTTTCAACCTGCCTGGTGTCATTTTGGGACAGCCATAGTCACTCCCATATCCTTTCTTAAAATTTTTCAACATGCATTGAAGAGGAGTTTGTTGGCTACTCCCCCCCCCATCTCCAACCCAAAAGGACAACACACAGTAGGAGGAGGGTGGTTTGAGCTGCGGGGAAGGGGGGAACAGCTCGAAACAAAGAGGTAAACAACTTCCACACGCCTTACCATGGAGCCAGATGTTCCACGGCCCCCCAGTAAGAACTGCAACGCCAGGCACACTCACAACTTTCACACTATGAACACAGCCTCCCACCTTTCCCGTGTGTGTGTCTGTGTGTGTAAGGAATCCTTAATTTTTGAACCTCACCCCGGGACCCAAGGGAAAATTCCAAGGGGGTTTATCAGGCCCCTCCCCCCAAAATGTGGGGAGGATAAACACTTACCCCAGGGCTGTGTTTTTTTATCAATTTTCCAAACTGCCCATGAGTTCCTGGCTGGAACCTCTCCTCCCCGGCTTCCACGCCCCCACCCAGGAAAACCGCCGATCAAAGAGTCGGGAGGCACCCAGAGTCTCTGTCGGTGAGGCAGGGGGACCCGGGAGGGCGGTGGCCGCACAAGGGGCAAAAGGCCCCAAATCCCCGGGCCAAACCCCCAGATAAAGGGCAAGTCGAGATCAGACCTCGGTTTGAAAAAAAGATTTTCTTTATTTTCCTTCTTTGGGCCCGCAAACTTACCAGTTGGGATCACTCCCAAAAAAAACGGCCCCGCCTCTTAGATTGTTCCAAAATCTTTATAATTTTCCCACAAACGTGTCATACATTACAACATAAGTTTCGTTTTTCCCATAAATGAACAATGAACTGTTTGCTGCTCGCCTTAAATGTTTCAACTAACTAACTGGTTACATTTCTACTGCAAGGCAAAGCAAGATTATAATTCAGCATTTAAAAAGTTTTATTGTTTTCATCAAGCACAGAGAAAAGGCCCTCTGCAAAGACAGTTTTTCTTTTTTTCCCCCTCCCCTTTTGGTCATCAGGCCTGACCCACTTCAGTATAGCATTATTATCTATATTTGATAAGGTTAATTGTACCCAGGCAGTGAAGGATTTAATTACAAACTTATTAACTGCAGCAAGGTTAATTACATCAAGAAAATGGAAAATTCATGGAGATTTTTAAAGAGAGGATTGGTATTAAAAAGTGTGGAAAATTGCGATTAATGATAAGTTAGCATGTTGAATTAAGGCCAAAAAAAGGAATAATGAAGGGGAATGATTTTAAAGCAATATGAAAGATATTTGTGGAAAAGGTTTTAATAAAAGAGGAAGGTATCATACAAGAAGAATTATAGTTCTGGAAGTGGAGTAAGTTGAAACATACTTGGCTCTGGGGGTGGGTTTACTTTTAGAAAAAAGTTTGATACGTGTAGTAATAAAAAATCATATTTAGTAATAGTAATAGATTAAATGTAATGGAAAAGATAGAATTAAAAATGAAATTACTATAATAATAATGAGTATAATGAGAATGAAAATCAGATATTGGGGAGCAAAAGTATATAAGCAGTATGATACAGAATATGCTGAATAAGTATATGATTGTAATGGAATTGAGGAGAAATAACAATGTAAGTTGGTTTGTTGAAATTTTTCTTTTTCTACTGTTATGTGTATCAGACGGTGTTTTTTTTTTTTGTTTTTTTTCTTTATAATCAATAAAAAAATTAAAAACAAAACAAAGCAGAAATGGGCAACCCCGCCATTTTAATACTTTAGGAGCTTGCTGTATAGGCCTTGCAAGGAGAATGCCAGTGGGCTCCCCAGGGGGAAGGGAGCCTGAAGGGAAAGTGGCATGCCTGGCAGCCAGGGCTTTCTGCCACCCTCTGACTGCCCATGCCATTTTCACAGTACTGTTACCCTCCAATCACTAGGGTTTAAAATCATCCAAAAATGGAAATTGGGACAAACAAAAAGAAAAATCCCACCAATCAATAAAAAATAGCTAGGAGGAATTTTGTATGGGGAAATTTGAGTGTTGTTGGAATGCAGTTCCCATCAGCTCTAACCAATGGTGAGGAAGTGGAAATGGACTTTAAGAAAATTTTAAAGGGCCAAATGTTTATTTTATCCAATAGAGAACTAGCCAGAAATTGGTCACTGAACTGCAGTCTTGCCTTACTCCCACCCCTGCTCTAAAAGTGTTTAGTCTTTGCTGAAATTGACTTGTTTCAAATGTGAAACTCCAAAAGGCATGCAAGATCTTTTGTGTTTTCACCAATAAAATAAAAACCTGGCATTGCAGGTGCAGACTAGTTTTTTTTTTTTTTTGGTTTTGGTTGGTATGGTCTTTTTTGTTTTAGAAAAATGGTGAATCTGACAATGTCTCTCTGGACACAAAGGTGCCATTTCTTTCTGAAAGGAAGATGTTTTTGTTCAAAGTATATTTAGAAATACAGTCATCCCTCCACATTCGCTAGGATTAGGGGCACAGGACTCCCGTGAAAGTGGAAAAACCATGAATAACTCTGGGCCCTCCCAAGCCATGTTTAACACACACACAAAATATGATCACCATATTCAACCCATCATGGATTACTTTGAGGCATCAGGGATTCTTCACAAGGCAGAAGTGGGTGGCTGATGGGGCTTACTGACACCTCCACTGCTGCTCCACAGCATTTTAGTAGGGACTTAAGAGCCTCGTTTGCAGTTTCTCAGTCCCACAAGGCTTGCAGTCTCTATTAAAAATGGCATAGGGCAGCAGCAGAGGCAGCAGCAAATAATCCGTGAATAATCAAATCCGCAAAAGTGAAACCTGCAAATGTGGAGGACTGTATTGTCTCCTCTGAAGAAACAGCTAAACCCATTGCTAGTTTATGATACTTAAAAAATAAAAATAAAAAACATGTTCAGCACTGAGATCAGTGCTAAACAGCTAAACCCATTGCTAGTTTATGATACTTAAAAAATAAAAATAAAAAACATGTTCAGATTTCAATATCCAGAAACCCCAGCCAGTATAGCCAATGGTAAGAGTTTGTACAAATTGTAGTTTGAATGGTCTGTAGGCCAAAAGGTTCCCCATTTTCTGATTAAGAGGTTTTTGTGTTTTGTTTTTTTCTGTTGGCTGGCCAGAGTGACAGAAACCAAGAAAGTAAACTGCTCTGAAACCAGGATCTCTTTCACACTGCACGGTGATGGCACTCTGATATCATTTCAATTGCCATTTCTCCATCCTGTGGAATCCTGGGTTTTATAGTTCGTGACATTTTGAGAATTCACTGACAGAGAAAGAACTGTAATGCCTCGTGAAAGTACAAATCTCAGGATTCTTCTAGGGTGCAACCATGGCAGGCAAAGTGGTATCAAAGTGCTATTGTTGTTGTTGTGGGACTTTAAGTTGTTTCTGACTTATGGTGACCCTAAGGTGAACCTATGACAGGGTTTTCTGGGGGCTGAGAGTGTGTGATGTACCCAATGTCATTCAGTGAGTTTCTGTGGCTGAGTGGGGAATTGAACCCCGGTCTCCAGAGTTGTAGTTCAGTGCTCAGACCACTACACCACACTGGCTCTCCAACTCTCATCTGGTTAGGAAGGCTTATAGGGAGGTGAGGACCTTCCCCTAATGGAGTTATTCTGTGCATAGAGCTGGGGAATGTTTTGGTTTGTTTGTTGTTGTTGCTGTTGCTGTTGTGTGCCTTCAAGTCATTTCCCACTTATGGCAACCCCAAGGCGAATCTATCACAGGGTTTTCTGGGGCTGAGAGTGTATGATGTGCCAAGGTTATATAGTGGGTTTCTATGGCCAAGCAGGGAATTAAACTCTGGTCTCCCGAGTCATAGTCTGAATCATAGAATCATAGAATCATAGAAATGTAGAGTTGGAAGAGACCGCAAGGGCCATCCAGTCCAACCCCCTGCCATGCAGGAAAACCCTCAAAGCACTCCCAACAAGTGGCCATCCAGCCTCCGCTTAAAAACCTCCAACGAAGGAGACTCCACCACACTCTGTGGCAGCACATTCCACTGCCGGACAGCCCTGACTGTCAGGAAATTCCTCCTGAGGTTCAGGCGGAATCTCCCCTCCTGCAGCTTGCATCCATTGCTCCTTGTCCTGGTCTCAAGAGCAGGAGAAAACAAGCCCACTCCCTCCTCGACATGACATCCCTTCAAATATTTAAACATGGCTATCATGTCCCCTCTCAACCTTCTCTTCTGCAGACTAAACATACCCAGCTCTCTAAGTCTGTCCTCATAGGGCATGGCTTCCAGGCCCCTCACCATTTTGGTTGCCCTCCTCTGGACCTGCTCCAGCTTATGCATATCCTTCTTGAATTGGGGTGCCCAGAACTGGACACAGTATTCAAGATGAGGTCTAACCAATGCAGAATAAAGTGGTACCAATACCTCCCTCGACAGACAGCTTGGTGTATTGCTTCGAGCGTGCTATACTAGGTAATTTTTATTTTATGTGCCCCAAAGAAGTTTTTCTGAGATGTCAAAAGGAAGTTCACCTTTTATAGAACTGCCTCCTTGGAGAGGTTAGATTCCACTCTTGTTATGCTTTGCAGATTTGGGGGATATTTTTGGACTACAACTCCCAGAATCCCTCATAATCCCCCCACCTCCATTTTTCATAATTCTGGTTTTACTGCCTCTGCTTCCTCACTCCTCATTTCTTTGTTCTCTTTGCTGGGCTTTTCCTCCGTCCCCCACCACACATGGTGTTTCTTCCAATTAGTACAGAAGACAGTGGATCATCAGTCTTAATTCTTCTTTGCAGACCAATTTGCCTTCCTTGCACTGAAGGTGCCAATAAAGCCATGAAGAAGAAGTCGGGAAGCACAACTTGCAAAGATCATGGTAAGTGGTCCGTCAGGCTGCCAGATTATCTTTGGGAATGATGTGAAATAGTCAGTCTCATGCTGCCTTCTCACCAGACTCAGATCTGGCTCATTTAACCTGGAGAACAAGGGTGGGGAACTAGTGGGAGATGAGGGGTTACGTTAGCCCTCCAGGAGACCTTGGCAGGTAGCACCTCCCACTGTACCTGCAAAATATATACGTATACACACACATACATACTTACATATACTAGTGTGTATACCCAGTGTTGCCTGGGATTTTATTTTCTCATAGGTAATATTTGTTAGAAAGATCTGAGATCCTGTATCTGTAATTCCCCAAACTTGTCTTGTCCAGTACCTGTAACTTTTCCTCATATTCCCCAGTCCAATCTGTATTCAGAGTTGTTAACATACAGAGGTTGGGTTCCTGAGGGAATACACTGCCCTCCTTCTTGTTACTAGGCATCATCTCCATAGGAGCTGGCCTATTCAAGTCAGACACAGTTGACTGAAAAGGCCACTCCCTAAACTGCAAATGCCAGGGTTCCATAGAATCTTCTTAGGCAGCCAGTTATGAGGTCTTCACCTGATACAGCCAATAATATGAGGTCTTTGCCTGACCCAGAGAAACAGATAAACTTTGACTTGTATGTATGTATATATGTATTATGTGTGGTTGGGTGTGGGTGTGTGGAGATATGTGTGTATATATATATGTATATATACCGGTATGTATATGTGTGTATATATATATATCCCCCCCACACACACACACATGCAGACATACACACATGATTTAAAAAGAAATAAAAAGAAAAATCAAATAAAAAATCAAAGTTACCCCCAAATGCACTCTGAGGCATGAACTTGAGGGCATGTTTTGGGCCTTCCTGTGTTCCTAGAGGGCATTTTGAGGCAATTTTTTTTTTAAAAAATTAAAATGTTTGCAAAATTTCATTTCGTTCCTTGGGGAATCCAGGGAGTACCAAATGTGGTGCGGAGGTCCACCACGCCACCTAGATATCATTTTGGGATTCTTTTGAAGAAAAATATTGAAAAAAATTTTAAAAATTGTTTTTTCAAACTAAAACATACATACATAATACATTCATTCATTCATTCATTTGTCAAGGGAAAAAAAGAGTGTTTTTGGCCAAAAATTGACCTGAAGGGGGACAAAACAGCCCTGGAGGCCACGTGACATCTGTGGGCCACACTTTGCTGTAGAAGGAGGGGGGAATGAGAGAAACTAGCCCTGAAGTGGTCAATTAGAACTGTTTACAGAAAGGTAGCATAGTTACCTGTAACAAATTACCATTCCTTTTGGAAGCTGGTGATTGGTAACAAGAAGTAACATAACAAGCAAAAAGAAAGCCATTGTGGTCATATGATGGGTGGGTTATGTTTCTGAGTGGCTTCTACAAGTTACTTTTAAAGGACTATTCTTTTGTTTTTAAGTGTGGGTAAGGGGATGCTTTTTAAGTAACAGAAAAACGGGGACCAAAACTCAAAATATGTATCGGTGAATCATATTTTAGGCTCCTGAGGAGGTGCAAAGAACATTATGCTAACCTTGAAAGCTCACTGGCTTCCTCATCTGACAAAGATGGTACAAAAATCATGCAGGAGAAGAAAAGTGACATTGCTGGAGTCACTGGTCTCCCAGTCTGCATCTTGTTTGTTTTGGGATGCTATAAAGAGGCGATTTCCACCCTACACTGTTACAGTGCTAGTATTCATAGAATCATAGAATCGTAGAGTTGGAAGAGACCCCAGGGGCCATTGAGTTCAACCCCCTGCTATGCAGGAAGACCCATCAAAGTATTCCCAACAGACGGCCGTCCAGCCTCTGCTTAAAAACCTCCAAAGAAGGAAACTCAACCACACTCCGAGGCAGCATATTCCACTGCCAGACAGCTCTGACCGTCAGGAAGTTCTTCCTGAGGTTCAAGTGGAATCTCTTTTCCTGCAACTTGAATCTATTGCTCCTTGTCCTGGTCTCTGGAGCGGTAGAGAACAAGCCTGCTCCCTCCTCAACATGACATCCCTTCAAATATTTAAACATGGCTATCATGTCCCCATATTCCACTTTCAACAAACTGTGGCATCCTAGGAATTGTAGTTTCCTGAGGCCAAAGAGCTCTCTGGCTGAGAATTCTAAAGGCCCCTCCCTAAACTGCACACCCCAGGATTTTACAGGATGTTGAAAGAAGAAGAATAGCACTATAACAGTGTAGAGTAGAAATGGCCAAAGAGAGGGTTTATGCAGATAGGAGGATCAGGACCCATTTCCACCACCACCCCGGATTTTTTTGGGAGGGGGGGACAAGAAAATAATGCAACTGAGTGATGCAACAAGCTGTTTGCCCACACTGGAATGAATAATGAGAATGAATTCCTTTGCTAAACACTATAATAAGTAACAGGAAATGAATAACTTTTTAAAAGTAACTTTCTGAGCTCTGCCTAGGAGAGCAAGCAAAGATGGCAACCTACTTGTAGTCTGAGATGCTACAGTTTGCTCGACTATCTTTGGATTCTGCCATTTTGTTTTGTAGTGCCCTGAAAACCCTGCAAAAGTGAAACAGATGCAAAGGGGCTTTTAGTGTGTGTGCGTGGGGCAGGGATTGGGGCTGATGTTATATTTCTGTTTGGCTTTTATCTAAAATAATTAACCTAAGTAGATTGTGGGGAAGGGAGTGTTCCTTTCTGGTACCTTGAAGTGAGACATCTAAAGTGCCTCTTTCTGCAGATGTTTATCTCACTGAAACAAATTTAATGGCATGGGATGGACTTTTCTGTTCTGTGCAGTACTTTAAGGTACAGTGAACACTCTGCATTTGCAGGGGTTAGGGGCACAGGACACTTGCAAAAGTGAAAAAATTGCAAATATCATAATACACCCCCTTCCACCTGAAAACTACAGACTCTTTTCCACCCATTCCATGTCCCACTTAGCTATGTGGTGCCTCATATGTTCAGGGCTCTCTCAGAAGATCCAGCTCCTGCAAGCTCTTTGTGCTTCCGCTCCTCTTCACCTGTCTCTTGTCCTAACAAAAGCTGCAGCCTCTCACTCTGTTTCCCACCTTGCCATTACCAAGTTTCAGCCAGATGTTAAACCACTACAAGCCCATGGATTCCTTCCTGCCACTCTTCTGCCTTCCAAGTCTCCTTTACTCTCCATTCACCCAAGCCAAATTTTAAACCCCTCCAAACTCACCGATTTGTTACCCCAAAATGTAGGTGCCACAATGGCCACCCTGTGATGCCCGATACCTCTTGCAAAAGTGGGGAATTAATTAGCTCAAAGAAGAGGCTTGCGAGAGGGGGTGTAACTTAATGAGATCTTTCCAACCAATGTTTATGGGCTCACACAGGAAAAGAACCAGCCAAATATTCAAAAGTAAGTTAAAGATGTGCTTTTATTAGGGGGAATTCACTCATGCATGCACACAAAATACAAACAGTCAAACATTCACATAAGAGCTAACTGAAGGAGAAAGGGAGGAGAAAAATTATGTATAGAGAGGCTGAGGAGTTTTGGGAGATTTATAATTAGCAGTCCAGAAGAGTAGTGAAGAGCAGAAATGTGTTTTGGCTTAGGTAGGACCTAAGGACAGTTCTCATTTGGGAGCCAGATGGACAGAGTGATGGGTAGACCTTCGAGAGACTGCACTTGGCATCCTGAAATCAGGGGTATTTGTACCCCAAAATAGCCTGTGACAATGGAAGGTATGTGCAGTTCCAAGTGTGGAACAATGGGAGTTGCAGTACAGACAATGGACTATCAACCCACTAATGTTTGCAGTGTTTGGATGACAAAAACATGATGACTGTTGTAATAGCTCTGTCTATTGTGGGTGCTATGAGGCAAGAGGAAGGAGTCCAGGTGCACAGGGGATGGGTATCTGTCAATCAGTGCCCTGGTGGGCTTCTCCCAATGGCATTCTCAAGGAAATTCCAGCTTCTTTTATTCTCTGGAACAGTGGTGATTTACCTGATAATTGACCTAGGTTATACCAAGAGGGTGTTTTAGGCTGACCTCATGTTTACAGTCAGGTTTCTTCCTCTTTTGGTTTGACCTCCCGGTCACCTTCAGGTTGGATTTTGATACCAGTGCCAATTAAAGTGTGTTGCCAATTAAATATGATGCCAATTAAATATGGTGCCCATTCCAAACTATACTGATATCAGGGACCCCCAAAGACCCCCCCTTACAGATTCTATCTTCCCATTCCTCTTCCTCCCAAACCTCCATTACTCTCTGTTCATCTCAACCAGATTTTAAACCCCTCCAAAACCATCAATTTCTTCCCTCCTCTCCTCTTCCTCCTAAGCCACTTTTACTCCCCTTTCACCTCAGCCAAATTTTAATCCCCTTCAAGACCATCATTGCCTTTGCCCACTCCTCTTCCCCCTAAACTTCCAGGAAACTGAGAGGAAGATTGGGAAGAAGAGGAGTGAGGGAGGAGGTGGATGGGCAGGGAAGGGAAGGGGTTTAAAATCTGGCTCAGGCAAGGTAGGACAGGACTTGATGGGCTGTCGCTGTTGGCAGGACAGGAGAAAGAGAGCAGTGGGGGCGAGGAGGACAAACTAGTCAAGCATCAACTGCAAACTTGTGAATAATCAAATCCATGAACAAAAAGCCCACAAATGTGGAGAGTGAACTGTACTAGGGCTCATGGGCCATTTCCACACTACACTGTTATAGTGCTATTATTCCACTTTCAACATCCTGTGGAATTCTGGGGTTTGTAGTTTACTGAGGCCAAAGAGCTCTCCAGTTAAGAAGTCTAAAGGCCCCTCCCTAAACTACAGATCCCAGGATTCCGTAGGATGTTGAAAGTGGAATAACAGCACTATAATAGTGTAGTGCGGAAATAGCCATGTCATGGATGACAGGCGTTCTAATTGAAAATATGTGGGAAGACACAGGTTGAAGAAAGTTGGCGTGTTTTACATGAAAATACTCTAAGCATTATGAACTTAATACTTCCCATCACTCCTTGACTCCTTGTCCCATCTGTCCATGCCAATAAGGGTCATGCAGAACCTGCATTTGGAGGATCATTCAAAAACAGCAGCAACAGGAGCAAAGGTGCTTCTTGAAGGCAAAGAAGCACAGCTAGATGTGTGGATTTTCTTATGCTTACAGAGGAGGAGCACATGAGAAGCTGATGTATACAGAGTTGGTTGACAGGTCCTTCTAGCCTAGTACTGACTTCTCTGACTGGCAGCTCTCCAGGATTCTGGGCAGAGGTCTGATTCACTATTGTTAGCAGAGTTCCTTGTAAATCAGGGGTGGGCAACTTCCTAGGGTTGGAGAGCAGAGCAGGGAAAAAGATAGGAAACACTGTCCATTTTGTCTGACTCTTTTACTGCTAACACCTACACAGCATCTGCTTTTCAACCAAATTCCATTTTCTGATAGTGCTCTGGATCCTAACCTGTCAGATAAGTCAGGAGAAGCCTGTATCCTGACTCCCTGAGTAAGTGAGAAGGAATAACTTCCTCATTTTCCCCTTGCTCTGGGAATAACCCCTTTACCTCATATTTCTGTCTTTTGCTGTGGCTTCTGTATGTTTGAATGACAAGCTGTGAGTAACTATTTTTGGTACAGTTGGCCCTCCACATCTGCAGATTCTGTATCCACAGATTCAAACTATGATGTGAAAATTCCCACTACAAAAAAAAAAATCCAAAAAGCAAACTTTGATTTTGCCGCTTTATATAAGAGAGGTTATTTTACTACACCATTGTATATAATGAGAGTTGAATATCCATGAATGCTAGTATCCGTGGGAGATCCTGGAACCAAACCCTAGCAGATACCGAGGCCCCACTGTACTTAATGCATAATACTTAATGACATCACCGGGTCATCCCTAGATCCCCGTTTTGGCCCAGAAACCTCAGAGCCTAGGACAATCCTAAATTAGAAACTAGTTCTGCATTGGAGGAGCCCTGGTGGCACAGTGGTTAAATGCCGGTACTGCAGCCACAACGTTGTGAGTTCGATCCTGCAGGGCTCCAGGTTGACTCAGCCTTCCATAGGTCAGTAAAATGAGTACCCAGCTTGTTGGGGGCAATTAGCTAAACCACTTAGGGAGTGCTTCGCACTAATAAGTGGTATAGAAATCTAACCGCTAACTGCTGTTGATTTCAAGTGGTATGCTTCTGGGAAAGGCTGTAACCGTGCCACTGATTTTGGTGGTGGTCCATCAAGTGTTGGAAGAAAATGGGAGCTGCAGGCAAAAAGAACTTTGGACACTGCAAGCAGCCTCTGGGCTTCAGATTGCCTGTAACTGTCATAAATGGAGTGGTCCAACCACTAAACAGCAAACTGGCCCAAAGAAAAAAATGAACTAGAAGGACCTGTGAACTAAGGTTAAATGAAAACAAATGTACATGTATGATAAGAGAAATGAACTAATGTTAATAAACAAAATTAATTAGTACATACAAATACAATTGTGTTATAAATAGATAGTATACAGAAAATGACAAATGTGTATATACACAGATTCTGTGGACCTTACTGTTATTTGTTGGTTACAAGTAAAGTGTCTCCATTCTTGGATATAATTGGAACTATAAATTCTTTGAGTTTGTTGCTCTCAAGTAAAATGTCTCCATTCTTGGACATAAATGGAAGTACAATCTCTTTGAGGAGTTGTCACTGCTCCTGTTGGAAATTCTTACTCTCTTGATGAAGACTGGATTATCTATAATACTTTGTAGATGGTCTAATCCATCATTAGAAAGCAACATCTGAGTAGAGTTCTCCAGAAAAGAAACACAAGAGCATTCACCTACCACCATGAGTCTGTTCTTTAAACATTTTTGAACAAGCTTGGAGAATTTGATTTATTTGGACTTTACAGGTTTTTACCGCATACTTATTACCAGTGCTCTCACACGCTGATCAGCATCTATGTATATGTACATTTGTCATTTTTTGTATACTATTTATTTATAACGCAGTTGCATTTGTATATACTAATTAATTTTGTTTATTAACATTCGTTCATTTGTCTTATCAAATATGTGCATTTGTTTTCATTTATCCTTAGTTATAGGTTCTTTTAGTTTATAAATGGAGCGGTGCCATACAGGCCTGGAAAAACTTTGGATTGCAAAGCACAGTCTTGCTTTCACTCAACTAAAGAGGAAGCAGCCCTTCAGAGGAAACTGAAGTTGTTGACTGTTGGGTTAGTTCCGCCTTCCCAAAGAGCCCAATCCAATTTCACTAGAACATAGTGCATGTCGGGTCAAATAAGGCACGGATGTATTAAAAACATAGAAGTAGGAAGCTTCTCAAGAATAGTTCCTCTTCTCTTCCCACTTCCTAACCCACATGGCAGCCACATGTTTCTTACATGGTTCTGCTTTCCCAAGTTCTCTTATTATTGTTCTTCCATATATCTGCCCCGCTTAGTATTGGGAGGCAAGGGGAAGCTCAGCTTGTGGTAGAGGGAAAGATGATATAGTGGATCCTCCACTTTTGCCAGGGTTCAGGGCACGGAATGCACGTGAAAGTGGAAAAACTGCAAATAACTCCCCCCATGCTCCCCCTTCCATTCCCTTCTGGAGCTCTCCCCTCCCATTCCCTTGCCTTTTGCTGTGGTGCACAAGCCTTTCTTATCCATGCACTGGTAAAAGGCAACAGAATGGGGAGGCAGAAATGCCTTCCTGCCCTATTTTCTTGCCTATTGCCCTGGTGCACATTCTCCTTGTCCAGGCAAAAGGCAAGGGGATGAGGGGGAGGAAGGTACATACATGCTTTCATTCTGTACGCATGGGCTCTCCCCCATTTGCTTGCCTTTTGCTGTGGTGTGAGTGCCTTTTTTCTCCATGCTCTGGCAAAAGGCAATGGAATGCAGAGGAGGTGAAAATGTTTTCTTCCCCCATTTCCTTGCCTTTTGCCATGGTGCACATTCTCTTGTCCAAGCAAAATGAAAGGAATGGGGAGGAAGGTACACGCATGCCTTCCTTCTCTGCATATGGTGCTCCCCACCATTACCTTGCCTTTTGCCTCCATAAATTCTCCATGCTTGGGCAAAAGGCAATGGAATGGAGGGGAGGGGATGTGTGCACCTTCCTTCTCCACATGTGGTGCTCCCCCTTCCCATTCCTTTGCCTTTTTCCTTGGCACACCTTCTCTATGCCTGGTCAAAAGGCAAGGGAATGGGGGGGGGGAAAGCCTTTTGTCTGGGCAAAGAGAAATAAGGCACGTGTGCCTGGGCAAAAGGCAAGAGAATGGGAGGAGAATGGGGAGCAGGTACATGCATGCTTCATGAATAATCAAATTTGCACAAGTCAAACTCACGAATGTAGAGGGAGGACTGTAAAGGGAGAGCATGACTGTATATCATAGGAGAGTTTTGCACATATGATTTACAGTAGATTTAGGCAGAAAGGAAACTGAGCTACTCAAATGGAGCGTTCCCCTCAAAAAAGGCTCAGTGCAAGTAGAAAATGAGGATATCAAGAAGGAAGGTTTTAGCTGAACCCACTCTGTGGTATGCTATTTTGCTTGCAGAGATATTTTTTTACACATGCATGCATCCCCCAGCCCTGCTCCCACTGGTTATGATAGATGATGATGCTGTGATTGAGGAGCAACTGACTGTGCAGTGGGCCAGGCCAGTGAGTGAGCAAGTCAACCTGCAAACATCTCCTGCAGTGGAGGGTCAAACAGAGACTGAGTTGCCCCAGCCAGCTCATGACAGAGAGGGAACCAGCAGTGATGCAGAGGAGTTGCAGCCAGCTCTACCCATCAGCCCTCAGTCACGCAGAAGGCTGAAATGGGCTGCTGAGAGGGAGGCTGCTTGGACTAGGCTGAGGAAACAATAACAAGCAGCACCTGCTCACAAGGGCTATTTAAGCCTGCCAGCATGGCTGCTCCTTTCTTGCAGCAAATTATTAGCAAGCCCTCACAACCTTTGTGTCTCCTGCTCCCTGAAACCCTCTAGACAGATCTCTGCCTCCTGAACATCTGGACTGGACTTGACCTGGCTTGGCTTGTGTTTTCCTGGTGTTTGGTATATTCGGACCCCCCAAGTGTTCCTGGCCCGTCTCCTCTCTTGCTGGCTATGGTGCAACAGGAAGAAATTCCTAACATTGGTTGTCTGAATAAGCTCAGTCTATTCTATCACCTCATTTGGGCAACAATCAACAGAAGTGTATCTAGGATGGGCCAACTGGGGCATGTGCCCTGGGTGCAATGTCTGGGGGGGGGCTTTCTGGCTGCCAGTGGCCCTGCCACTCGCCGCCACCCCTGCAGCCACTCATCGCCCCTCT
Source organism: Iguana delicatissima (assembly GCA_948472985.1). Taxonomy (NCBI): domain Eukaryota; kingdom Metazoa; phylum Chordata; class Lepidosauria; order Squamata; family Iguanidae; genus Iguana; species Iguana delicatissima. The sequence goes on along the minus strand of CAOKZL010000726.1, from coordinate 519,372 downwards.
GTGCCGCTGTCCCCGTGCCTGCCTGTTGCCACCCCCCTTGCCACCACCCCCGTGCCTGTTGTCACACCCTCGCTCTCCCCCCCACTGGGGTCCTTCCTAGCCCAGAATGGCAGCAGAGCAGGAGCACCTAGGGGCACAATTTCCACGCGTGCCCTAGGTGCTGCTGAACCTAGATAGGCCACTGACGATCAGGCTTATAACTTTTGACCAAGATTTAAAAAAATCACAGTATCAGAGTTTGTTGAGCCAGACTGGACCACTGGACTTGGAGCCCATTCACACTACAGAGTTATAGTGCCACTTTAACTTTAAAATTCCACTTTAATTATCATGGTTCCATCCTGGGGAATTCCAGGGTTTGCAATTACCAATTTCAGGATTTCGTAGGATGCAGTCATGGTGGTTAATATGGAGTTATAATGTTATAATTGTGTAGTGTGAAAGGGCATTTGGTCTCCTCTCTCCTGAAGCAGAAGCTCTCATAACAGCATCGCAACAGCTCTCTTGACTTTTAATTAAGAGCTTGTGGTGCACTGTGGCAAGGGATGCGTGTCAGCCATAGAAAAGGAAAAAATGAGAAATTCCTCTAGATAGAAGCAGAAATTCCTTCTGTGAACCTAATCATCTTTTTGGATCCCAGCCAGTCGGGGAATTTTTTTTTTAGTCGTTAGTCAGGGAATGAAGGGATTGAGGCTGTCAGCAAGCCACCTGGGTCCATGCATGTAGCAACATTTGGCTCCATAGTACAGGTAGCATGGTGTAGTCATTCGAGCATTGGACTATGACCCTAGAGCAGAGCTTTCCAAACTTTTCATGTTGGTGACACACTTTTTAGACATGCATCATTTCATGATACAGTAATTCAGTAAGTAGAGGCAGCCCCTCCACCAGAGTCTGGCCCCCCACCGCCCTTGCTGGGGTCTTCCTCGGCCTGGGGCAGTGGTGGTGGGAGAGGCACCCCATCCCCTGGGTCTGGCCTGCCGCAATTGCCCTCACCAAGGTCTTCCTCAGCCTGGGGTGGCTGTGGCAGTGGTGGGAGAGGCAGCCCCTCCACACAGACCTGGCCCACCACTGCTGCCCATGCTGGGGTCTTCTTCGGACTAGGGCAGCTGCCGTGGCACAGGCATTCCCTTCACCCAGGCCTGGCCCGCCATGGCGATGGGAGAGGTAGCCTCTCCACCCCTTACATTTGTGTGACACACCTGCACACTGCAGCCAACACACTAATGTGTCACAACACACAGTTTGGAAAACTCTGCCCTAGAGACTAGGGTTCAAATCCCCACTCAGGCAGGGAAATCCACTGGGTGCAACACACACTCTCAGCCCTAGAAAACCCTGTGATAAGTTCACCTTAGGGTCACCATAAGTCAGAAATGACTTGAAGGCACACAACAACAACAAAGTTTGGAACCGTAACATTTTGGGACTGTGTTCTGGAACCAGTGGACATGCTGGTGGAGGATTCTGGACATTGTAGTCCAGAAAAGTAATTTTTCTGTTCTCTGATCATAGTTGAGCTAATACCCCTCTGCATAAGTAACTTTCCTGTGAGCAGTATAAGTAGAATATCTAGGAGAAAATGCAAGCCTAGACTTTTGCTTGGTGTGCTGGTTCCCTGTTTGCATGGAGCTTGTAATGTGGGGAAGCACATTTACCAGCAATTTGAAGCAATTTCAACTGCTTTAGCAACTCCGTGTTCTACCACTGCATTATATTCTTGGACCAGAAGGCCTGAGATAAGCATTTTTCTATGCTGCGTCAGAATAAGACTTCAGTTTTGCCCTTCGTCATGCCCTTCTGTTAATTCAGCAAAGTTTTAGCTTAGCAACTATACCTCCCCCTCCAACCCAAAAATTTTGGCCATTTCTGCACTACATTGATATAATGCTATTATTCCACTTATAACATTCTATGGAACCCTGGGATTTGCAGTTTAGGGAGGGACATTTAGAATTCTCAGCCAGAGAGCTCTTTGGCCTCAGGAAACTACAAACCCCAGAATTCCACAGGATGTTGAAAGGGGAATAATAGCATTATAACAGTGTAGTGTGGAAATGGCCTTTGTTTTCTTGGAAGCTGCCTGATAGATCAGTGGCATCTGTTCCTCAAAAACTGAACTTCAGAAACGTGTTAATAGTTGGCAAAGAGAATCCCCCGTTCCTTTTTTGAATTAACCAAACAAATCTCTTTGCCAACTGAAAATGGCAACGTACCACATTATCTGTGGTGGGACTGGGCAAAGTGTGTCCCTCTAGATCAGTGGTTCTCAACCTATGGGTCCCTAGATGTTTGTGGACTTCAGCTCCCAGAAGCCCCAGCCACTATGGTCAATGCTCAGGGCTTCTGGGAGCTGAAGTCCAAAAACATCTGGGGACCCACAGGTTGAGAACCACTGCTCTAGATGGTGTTGAACTATAACTCCCAGCATTCCTTACAAATGGTTATGTTAGCCAGGACTGATGGGGGTTGAAGTCCAACAAGCATCTGGAGGACAACTGTGGAATGGAGAAACGTCAGCATGAAAGATGGACAGGAGTTAACCCACTGCAGATTTTGATATATGTGTTGCTATCTTGCATTACTTTCCTCTTGATCATGGAAATAAACTCCCTGTTCCTGCAGTGCTTTACCTACTAGAACTCATTCCTTCTTTGCCAGAAAAATCCCATTTGATATCACTTCCCCTTGCCTTAACCAACTAAGTGGCAGGGTCTCTCCTCTCAGCCAGAAAGCTCAGAAGGTCCACTATTCAGTTCACTCTTACAATCACAACTTCTGTGTTGTAGAACTGGAGCTGCTGAGTTTCGAGAAGGTGCCTGCCAATTTCATATCCCTGGACAATAAAAGAATGAATGTGGAAATCAAGACAAAGACAAGCGTAAGTCTATTATTTCTTCTGTAAAACAGTAATGAACATTTGAGATGTTTACATGAGAGTAATTACTACCCATACACTCTCTGGGATGGTTCAGGCGATGCAACAAGCTGAGAATCCTTAGGAGCACTGGCTTATTGGATGTTATTGGTTTCCTGGCACATGCTCCTGTCTTATTCCTGGTTGCGGCTGCTTGCTATGTCTTCTTTTCCTCTCCACAAGCCAGGCCAAAGAAACCTCAAAAGAAATCTTGGTTTCTTTGCTTGACTTGTTGGGGGAAAACAAGCCACAGCAGTAGCTGTCCCAGTGTGTGGGGCTGCCCCAGCCCTATGATTTATTCGGCTGTTCTGTTCTGTGCCGAAGTGACTATGCTGTGTGCACCAGCGTGCCCATTCAAACAGATAAGCCAGGGTTCTCATGGTTCTCTGGCTTACCATTTTATGTAATCCTGGCCATAACTGGGTGATGCTACCACATATGAGGCACAAGTTCGTGCAATCCTTGAGTTTACTAGCAGGGAACTGTTGAAAAGGGATTTCCTTTCTGTGCTGAGCAAAAATTGCGGGAAGGCTAGCCCCAGGCCCCTGCACTGTTTATAAAAGGAAGTTGACTGATGAAATAGATGGAGAAAACAATACTGTGAAATAGTAGTTGGAAAAATAGAGAACTGGTGAAATGGTAGGGCTGTGTACACGCTGCCTGTGTATGCATGCCTATTTAAGCAAGGAGTCCTGGTTTATTCAGCTGTAATTAGGGACAGCCAGCACGATGTAGTGGTTTGCGCATTGGACCCTGGAGACCAGCGTTCAGTTCCCCATTCAGCCACTGGATGAGAGCACGTGAGAGCACATCACATGCTCTCAGCTCCCCAAAACCCCTGTAATAGGTTCTCCTGAGGGTTGCCATAAGTCAGAAACTACTTGAAGGCACACAGCAGCAGCAGCAGCAATGTGACCAAGCAGGACACTCATGTACAGAGCACATTTACACACACTTTGGTTCTCCGCTCATACAAGCAGGGAGATAAACCAGGCACAGCTGCCTTATGATGTTATCTGAACTTGTTAGGTCAAGCTATCCATGATTAATTTGTTCATCAGCCCAAACAAGGTCAATTAGGCGCACAAATACATAGTTTATTCATAATGTAGTTTAGTAAACCAGAATCCATAGCTTCAAATGACACACAAACGAGGCCAGTATGTTGAACAACATGAGAGTGTTGAATTGTAATTCTGGTGGTATCCCCAAAGGATTGAAATTTCAAAGTGAAGGGAAATCTCTAGCTAATGGCTGGTAAGAGGGCTTTAAACGCAGCGATTCTTTCAGATACCAAAGTGCACAGCATCATTACAAAATCAGGCTAATCATTTTATATGGAGTTTTAATCTTGATTTATTAATCCAGAGTTTCTTAAATAAGACTCCCGTCTGTCCTAGAGTGGGAGAGCAAGGCATAGTCCATTTGTGCATGTTGATTCGTTTCATTGTATGCTGTATTTCACTGTATTTCAAAGTAGTGAACCTGGGTAACAGTGCCCCATGTAACAAACTTACCATCAAACTTGTGAATCTTTTGTTTCCTGTAGCGTCCCCTTTGCATTTCCGGAGCTATCGAAGCAAACACAATATATTCCCATGTGCCAGATGCCTCTGAAGTGGTAACAGACAGATTCCTGTGCAGTGGAAATGATAACGGAGTGGAGGCTGCCGCTTGCAGAGGTTCTTTTGCCTGCCCAAGAAGGGGGAATGTATCCTGATTAGGTGGAGGAAGGATGGGGAGGGGAAGAGAGGTGGTTTTGAATTCTGAAGATGCTTCTTCATCCAGATGAAGTTGTTCAAATTTTCCTGCTAGCCAGAGCTGTGTGAATCCTTCACAATGGTGGGATCCACTTTCTAGCTTCTTCAGAAATCACAGAAAATCTGTGAAGAATTTAGGGAGGGAGTGCATTTCATACCTGACCTATGTAAAAGAGTCCCAGGATTGGAGACTTGGGTCCCAGGTTATAAATAAAGGTAAGATGTGTAAGTGACATCAAATGGCCTTCATATGATGATCGTTCCATGGAGGCAGCTACTGTGACATGCACGGCTGCCTCAGGATCGGATGCCAACTGATTTGGCCTGCCTACTCCTGTTCTTTAGAATGAGTAACCAAACAGAGGATTAGGTTTAATACATTGTTTAGCTAAGCATGTGGTCTCCACCTTCTTTAATAACAAAGTTTTGATTTCAGATGAATGTCGGGGGCCAGCCTGATGATGCTAGCTCATTTGGATGATTCAGGATGGAAGAATCATAAGGAATGCTGCCTATACAAGAGAGCAGGATTTTCAAATATTAAACTGAAATTACATGTTATCTTCCAAATTAAATTAAATAAAAGGGGAGGTACATCTCCAAGTGCTCAGTGGATGGTATGTATGTATGTATGTATTTATTTATTTATTTTAGAATAAGCACGATGCATTTCAGCTGAAATTTGATGTGCTTGTTCTTAAAAAAAAAATCCACTGAGCACTTGGACATGCGTCTCCTCGTTTTTTCCTCATATGTCACCGGGTTCTGTCCAATATTTCCCTCTTCAGTCTTCCAGATTAAGGCAGGGTATTAAGTATGTAGATCTAGACATTCTCCATCTCTTGGTATGCCTGAATTTGATGGATGATTTGAATCCGGGGAAAAGTGGTCACCTTATGAGAAAGTAAGCACTAGCTAGGTTTATGAAGGCTGAAAAGACAGCTGAGCTTTTCTTGCTCGGAAATGGGGATGGGAAGAGATACCGGGGGTGCTTGTATCACCTTTTAATTCCACTTTTCCCTCTTTCTGTAGGAGAATCTGGGGGATCACTGTTTGTAGAGAGGAGAGAAAGACATTTTCAGGTAAGCGAGCTTCACTTTGTATCTGGAGCTACAATCCCATCACTTTTAATCAATGCCAGTTGGCCACGTTAGGGATGAAAGTTGGGTGATGCAAGTTCCTGTAGGGGCACAAGGGCCTGCACCCTGATACATACCTGTTGGAAAAGGTGCAGGGCAAGCACAGAATCATAGAATCATAGAGTTGGAAGAGACCACAAAGGCCATTCAGTCCAACCCCCTGCTATGCAGGAACACACATCAAAGCACTCCCAACAGATGGCCATCCAGCCTCTGCTTAAAAACCTTCAGAGAAGGAGACTCCACCACATTCCAAGGCAGCACATTCCACTGCCGGACAGCTCTGACCATCAGAAAGTTCTTCCTGAGGTTCAGGTAAAATCTCGTTTCCTGCAACTTGAATCTATTGCTCCTTGTCCTAGTCTCTGGAGCAGTGGAAAACAAGCCTGCTCCCTCCTCAACATGACATCCTTTCTAATATTTAAACATGACTATCATGTCCCCTCTTAACCTTCTCTTCTGCAGATTAAACATACCCAGCTCCCTAAGCCACTCCTCATAGGGCCTGGTCTCCAGAACCTTCACCATTTTGGTCGCCCTCCTCTCGACAGCTTCTAGCTTGTCGATATCTTTCTTGAATTGAGGTGCCCAGAATACTGGACCCAGTATTCCAGATGAGGCCTAACCAATCCAGAATAGAGTGATACCGTTAGCTCCCTTGATCTAGACATCATAGACACCATATTGTTGCAACCAAGAATCGCATTGGCTTTCTCGGCTGCTGCATCACACTGGTGACTCATGTTCAGCTTGTGATACCAAGACTCCTAGATCCTGTTACATGTACTTCTATCCAGCTATGCGTCCCCCATCCTATATTTGTGCATTCCATTTTTTTTTTGCCTAAGTGTAGGACCTTACATTTCTCTCTGTTGAAATTCATTTTGTTAGCTTTGGCCCAACTCTCCAATCTGTCAAGGTCACTTTGAAATTTTATCCTGTCCTCTGGGATATTAGCAACCCCTCCCAATTTGGTGTCATCTGCAAATTTGATCAGCATGCCCTCTATTCCTTCATCCAAGTCACTGATGAAGATGTGGAATAGCACCAAGTCCAGGACAGAACCCAGTGGCACCCCACTAGTCACTACTCTCCAGCATCTTTGGAAGGATCAGATATCAATGGAGGGAAATGCTAGCATGATCTGGTCTGACAGAAGTACTTAGAAAGCAACTGGCGGATAAAATTCAGGTAGAGCTTGGTACAAAATGGCAGAGTTGAGGGTCTGTGGAGATAATATCCTCAGAAAAGAGTTACAATCAGCCCTCCACATTTGCACATTTGACTTTTACAGATTTTATTATTTGCATATTATTTCTCCAACCCCTGCCCCCCAACCTCAGGCACTTCTTTTCTGGGGCAACCTTCCCTCTCAATCATTCAGGCCATGCAGCCATTTAAAAGTCACCCCTGGTTCTCCTCCTCCTCCACCACCAGTTGCTGTTTTAGCACCACAAACCCCATCCTGACAATCCCCACACACCCAAAGAAGGAGATGGACAAGAGAGAGGATGTGTAAGCCACCACACAGACCTGTCCCCTTTCCTTCTCCTTCCCTGACCTGGTTGGGACCCTGAGTGCCCACTCCCCACCACACCTCGGTCCTTTTCCCATTGACACACACACATTTTGATATTCACAAATTTTCCACTTTTGTGAGGGTCCTTCACCCTTAACTCTAGCAAATGTGGAGGGGCAACTGTAAGTAGATCCCAATCTGACATCTGCCACCCCTGGCATAGAGGGATGTTACAGCATTCCTGCTTTCAATTTACTTTGATCCCTTTCATCCCTGTGAACTATAGATTTACCACTTAATTCTTGACCAGGTTCTTTTTTTCTCTCCTGGCAGTTGGGTGTGATCAGCTGGGGTACCTACGACCCATGTAAAAAGAAGAAGAAAAACCGGCACACACAGGAGACAATACGAGAACCCCCTGAGCCCAAACATAAACCACGAGATTTCTATATCAGTCTTTTCAGTGTACAGGACTGGCTGAGACAACATTTGGGCGAATCGCTGAGATTCATCCCTATGCAATGAACCACAAACTCACGCATTTGCTGTTCCCTAGCATTCTTCGCAGCTGACACATCCATCTCCACGATGCTTATTAAAAATGTATCTTAGTTATGTATGGTGTGTTTGTGTTGTTTAAATCCACAGCTTGAAAAATCATGACCAAAATGGAGTCCAGATTTTATCATTTCAAAACCTTGAGTAGTTTCCACACAGGTATTGCTTTTCTGCAGCCCAGAAGAAGTTGAGTTAAACATGCTCGTCTTCATAGCATTTCATGGGATAATATATTCTCCGGCAATGTTCTTCCCTATACTGAGATCTTCATTTTTTTCCTTCTCTGTTACATTTATATCCTGCCCTTCAATTAGAAATGCTGCTGAAGGCACCTTTGACTAATAAAATGCAAATTAATTAAAACATAACTTTAAAACATCATAAAAAAACACATAACAGAAAAAGTAATGAACAGAACCCAGTTTAAAAAATTCCTCCAGCAACGAATCAATGTGCCAACAGCCTGCCTGAATAAAACTTTTCAGCTGCTAAAGAGGGATAATGAAATGGGGAGTGAAAAATGACCCCCTCAGTAGGAAGTTCCAGGGCTGGGAATGGTCACTAAGAAGGCCCTTTCTTGTGCCCTCCCTGACAAATATGTTTCTGGCAATGGTGGAATTGAAAGAAGGACCTCCCCAGAATATCTTAAAATATGGACTTGTGTAGGACAATCCAATTTTTCAAATGGCATGGTCCCCAGTGATACAAGAGGATATCAGTCATAATCAGGACCTTGAATGGTGCCTGAAAACAGATGTTGTAGCAAGGAAATTGCATGCTCTCTGTAATGAGTTCCACTCAGCATTCTGGGCACAGTATTATGGAGCAGCCAAAATTTGCAAACATTTATCAAAGCAGGTCCCACACACAGCACATGACAGCAATCCAAAATGAATATATCTGCATGACGTGTCACTAGGAATGGTAACACATATTGGTGCTGCAGAGAAATGTGAAGATCTCAGAAGTGAAGTGATGAAATTAGTAAGGCAGAAGCTGAACAATAACCAGGCCTATGCCCATCTACCCATCCCAGGATCTAGCAGAGAAAATAAGTTTAATCTTTTTTTTTTGGAAAACATATAAAAGTAACTGTACTTACAATGCTTGTTTGTAATCAAATACAGGGTCTTATGGAGGAACAAAAAACAGCTGTATGTTAGAGTGATGCAAGAAAAGAGAAGGTGTAGAAAGAATAGAGACAGAAAGAATAGAGACAGAAAGAATCTTCTTTGTTGTTCATTGCCTAGTTAAAAAAATGTGTTTCTAGGTAGTTGGCAATCCCACTAAGGCCTAATAATAATAGCACAGCAAGCATGGTTTTCTCCTGGTGTTTGAATGTCCCAAAGTGTGTAGAGAAATGTGGGGGGTTTTGCACATTTTTTTACGGAGAAAATGTGTTTTCTGCACAGGAAATGTTGTTTTCTGTGCAGGAAACAGCTGTGGGGTATCATACTGGGAATTCAGGAGTTGGGGGGGCTGCACAAAAACCACATGTTTTTCTGTTCAGAAAACTGTCCAGAACGCTTTAGGCTAGTCAAAAACAGGGCAAATTCTACAAAATAAATAAATAAATAAAATTTGTGGAGTTAAAACTACAATGATTATTCGTCATTGCATGTAAGAACAAAATACTTCCCTAGTTAACAAGGCGGCAGTAAATATACAAACTAGCAAATTACTACAGGACCCCCCCACACACTCTGTTATCTGTTGACTCACTTTTTGCATGCTTCCAAATAAAGGACATGTTCCACTAATTTGATGGGTTCTGCTTTTTCACCACTACTTCTTCCCTTTGCTGCTGGCAAACAACCTGGGGTGGGGAGGCACTGAGCCGACTGAGAGAGCAGCACACATAGGGTCAGTCCCAAGTAAATCCTTCATGCTCCCTACAGTACAGTACTTGGGTTCTGCTTTTCAAGCAATTCCGTTTTCTGACAGTGCTCTGGTCCCTAACCTGTCAGATAGGTGGTGGAAACCTGTGTAGGCATGCAAAGGTTGCTAACGAACAAGTGCATTAGCCTCCTCTATAGAAAAACATCTCCAGCCATGGCTGAAAACTGGTTCTGGGCTAAATCCAGGAATATGACCAAGCTGGGAGAATGTATCTTCAAAAGGAGAAAAAACGAATTCCTCTGCATTCGAAGGCGCTAATCCTTCACCTGTCTTTCAGCTGTTCAGAATGTCTCTACAGTCAGCCCTCCACATTGGTGGATGGATTTGATTATTTGCAAGCTTCTCTGACCCCTGCCCTCTCACTTAAGGTGCTTTTTTTTGGAGAAGACCGTCCCTCTTGGTGGTGCCAATCAGGCCGCATAGCCCTTTAAAAGCCCACCTCTGGTCTTCCTCTACCAGTCTCTGCCTGGCCAGCTAAGGGTGGCTCTCTGCCCAAATTCTCAGCATCACAAACCCTGTACTCATGCCCCCCACAGACCCAAGGAAGGCGATGGGCAAGAGAGGAAGTAACAGGGTCACCATGCCAACCATCTCCTTTCCCTGACCTGGTTTAGACCCTGGATGCCCACTTTCCCCACCGGTGCCTCAGCCCCCTTCCCACAGACACACAAATTTTGATATTTGCAAATTTTTCACTTTTGCGAGGGTCCTGTGTCCCTAACCCTAGCAAACATGGAGGGCCAAGTGTATTTTGTTTGGCTTCAGCTTCAGTTTCTTAACCTTCATCCAGGCCATTATGGACATCAAATGCTTCTTCGGAACCAAAAAGAGCTTCCTTGGGTTTTGATGCAAAAGTGAGTTATGGGTGGGGCTCTGTTAGCATAGTGGTGGCACCAAATCCCTAGTCTCTTATCTCGTGTGTGAATTATGTATCATGGGGACAAGAGAGAACCTTGAGGGGTTCTGCCAAAGGCCATAATATCTAAGAGAAATCACTTAATTTCTGAAGTTATTCATCCAAGGAAGATCAGAGTCATTATCGTTTTTTAAAAAATGTCACCTGGATTTTTCTGTTGAAGTGTGCCTTCAAGTAGGTTTTCAGGGGCTGAGAGTGTGTGACACCCACAATGTCCATGGCCAAGTGGGGAATTGAACCCTGGTCTTCAGGGTTGTAGTCCAGTGCTCAAACCACTACAGCATACTGGCTCTCTTTCATCTGGATTACTTATTCTTAAAAAAGAAAAATATTAAGGATGGCAATTCCAGATTAGTTTAAAGGTTATAGAAACTATAACCTTTAAACTTTTAAATATTAAATATTAAATAAACCTTTAAATATTAAGGATGGCAATTCCAGATTAGTTTAAAGGTTATAGAAACTATCTTGGCCTCTATTTTTAGTGCTGGGGTACAGTTAGGAATATAACTACAGGGGACAAAATAAATGCATAGCGCCTCCTTCTGCCCGCTTCGTGAAATTTTCCTGCATTCCCTAAATTTCTAGCATTGCTAGAAATCATTCACCTTTAGAATGTTTATACAGTCCTCCTTCCACATTCACAGGTTTGACCTCCACAAATTTGATTATTCACAAGCACGTGTGCCTCCCCCCACATTCTCCTCCTCCCATTCCCATACATTTTGCCCCAGAATGGAGAATCCACACCAAGATAAAACAGAAGGGAATCTGTGAGGGTGGGAGAAGGCTCACATGAGCCTTCCTTTTCCCCTCCTGAGCAATTCCCTTTCCCTTTCTATGCAAAATAGAAGGGAAAAGGGGTGGGGGGAAGCACACGCAAGTTTTCCGCACTGCCACAAAATATATAGGAATGAGAAGGAGAGCTCTGGGGTGGGAGAAAGGCTTGCATGAACTTTTCCCCACCCCACCCCATTCCATTCCCTTCCATTTTGTATGGGAAGGCAAAAGAGGCAGCCCCAGAAGGGAATGGGAGGGAGAGCGGGGAGGAGTTATTCACAGTTTTTCCACTTCACAAGGGTTGTGCACCCCAGACCCATATGAAAGTGGAGGGACCGCTGTATTTGCTGTGTTCGCATTCCCTTGGTAAGTTTGCCAGCCCGTTTTCCTTCGATGCCTTAGCAGAGTTTCTAAATGCTTGACGGAAGTTCTAAGTTCTCGCCAATGCTAGAAAATTTGGGGACTGAAGGAAAATTTCAATTGGGGGCAAATTCTTATTTGGGGGGGCAATGCCCTCATTTGCCTCCCTGTAGGTAAACTCCTGAATACAGCCTTAATGTATGTGAGGTTGTAAATGTATGTCTGTAAACATTCAAAGAGTGCCATGTAATAACCACAGCTGGGAGTAAAAGGGAAGGCCTAGAAAGACCCAGGCTGCGACCAGCTATAAGTTTGTTGATTCTCATTTTAGAAGCTAAACACTTCCAGAAGTTACCAGAAGAGGGAATGTCATGGAGTGGATATTCCACAACAGTCCAACATTACTTCATATTTTGTCATATTTTCATGCTGCCCTCTGATGTGCCAAAAGAAAAAAAGTTTCAAGCAAATTCCTTTCAGTGTCTGTTCTCCAAAAACAACATGGATTTAAGAGAAGGATATTGACCTTTTCACTATTCAAACATGACAAGTACTTTGGACTTGGGATCTATCAGGGCAAAGAATAAGAGAAGGGCACATCTGTGAGCTGAAACAATGGATTCTATGTCTTGCCTCTTTTTAATCTTTAAGGGACTTGTTACTGATCGCATATCATAAATTAAAAAACAATTAATGAACAATAGATAGTAACAATGGTGGGAAAGAAAGAAAATAATACACAAAATAGACTACTTCTTATAATATCTTGCTTTCATTCCAGAAAGAAATCCCATTTTTCCCAGGTTTGTACAAATTATTTTTAGCTTGGTCCCATAAAAATGCCATCCTTTTAGAGCACGTGTCAAACACAAGGCTCGAGGGGTGAATGCGGCCCGCCGGGCCATTTCATGTGGCCCTCTCACCTCTCCTACAGCTGTGACACTCTCCCCGCCTGGCAAGCCTTATCCCCACATTGCAGGCCCCTGGCTGCCGGTATTCTGAAGAGCGGCCCAGCAGCCAGCACTCACAACCTACTTCTACTTCTGACTGCTCCTCTGTCCAAGTCTAACTGTCAGAGTGTTGCTGCAGGTTATCATGGCAACACTCTGTGTGGTACGCAAGATTTGGACAGAGGAGCAGTCAGAAATAGAAGTAGATTGTGAGTGCTGGCTGTGGGCCCCTCTTCAGAATACCAGCAGCCAGGGACCCGCCATGTGGGGATCAGGCTCACCAGATACAGAGTGGGGCAGGGAGCAGAAAGAGGCACAGAGCGGGTCTAGGGGGCTGAAAGAGGCACAGAGAGGGTCTCAACTGGGACCAAAAAGTTAAATAAAGTTCATGTAATATACACTGCTTGGTAATATTTGTCTGATGATAAAAAAAACAACTTTCTGTTTTCAAAACTCATTTTTCAATACTACTTGAATATTGCTTGCCATTATTTTTCCTAGACTTTGAGTTTCAGAGCTATTTATTACCAAAACCAGTAATAATCAAATGCAGCAGCAATTATTTAATGATAAAAGAGTAGATACATTTATATAGTCTTAAAGATACAACCGGCCCTTCGAGGACAACCATAATGCTGATATGGCCCTAGATAAAATTGAGTTTTGACACCCCTGTTTTAGAGGTTTGTGCCTTCAGGTTTTGAATATCTGGAGCACTATAATCTAACTAACTCATACGAAAAGAAAGTAACAAAGAGTCCTGTCACACCTTAAAGATGTAATGAATTCATTATAGCGTGAGGTTTCATAGAAGTAGCCTATATCCTCAGGTGTATGGTGTCTTCCAAACATTCAGATATAAATACATTACACATTATTGTTGTTGTGTGCCTTCAAGTCATTTCTGTGTTATGACTACTCTAAGGCAACCCTATCACAGGGTTTTCTGAGGCTGAGAGCATGTGACGTGCCCAAGGCTACCTAGTAGGTTGGCATGACAGAGCGGGAAACTGAACCTTGGTCTCCAGGATTGTTGTCCAGCCCTCAAACCACCACACAATACTGGCTCTTACATTATATACATAGCCATGGGTAAGATTTTTGAGAGCGAGGTCAGAAGAAAACTATAAGCAGAAAGTACTGACAGTTAACAATTACCTTATTAACCTCACTCCACTTCTGACGGTGTATTCACTATCGTATGCCAATATATTTTTCAGCATCTTTGTTGTTGCTGCTGTTGTTGTTTGCCTTCAAGTCATTTTTGACTTACAGTGACCATATCATGGAGTTTTCTTGGCAAGATTTTTTGGGGGAAGGTTGCCTTTGCCTTCCTATGATGCTGAGACGGTGTGATTCGTCCTGGGTCACCCAGTGGCTTTCCATTGCTGAATGGGGATTTGAACCTTGGTCTCCAGATCATAATCCAACGCTCAACTTGTTCTTACGTGCCCTCAGATCAACTCCAACTTATAATCACCCTTTCATATCATTTTGACATTCACCATTGCCTTCCCCTTAGATTGAGAGAGTGTGATTTGCTGAAGATGACCCAGTGGTTTGCATGGCTAAGTGGGGATTTGAATCCTGTTCTCCTAGAGTCCTAGGGCATTCCCGCACTTAGACTGTTATAGCGCAATTATTCCACTTTCAACATCCTATGGAATCCTGGGGTTTGCAGTTTTGGGAGGGGCCAGGGGCCCCTCCCAAAACTGCAAACCCCAGGATTCCATAGGATGTTGAAAGTGGAATCATAGCGCTATAACAATCTTAAGTGCGGGAATGGCTCTAGTCCAAGTCTCTCACCACTACACCAGGTTGTTTCTTACCTGGAGCACACTAACTGAAATGGACAGGACTTGTGACTCACAACTAACTCAAGTCCCATCAATTTCTGTTAATCTTCATTAGTAGTGGCTTTAGTCAAGGGGAGTTTCCTTGACTGAGTGGGGATTTGCACCTTGAGGCCCCTCCCTAAACTGCAAATCCCAGGATTCCATAGGATGTCGAAAGTGGAATAATAGCGCTACAACAATCTAGTGTGGAAATGGCCTTGGTCTATCTCCCAGAGTCCTAGTCAAACATTCAAACCACTATACCGCACCAGCTCTGTTCAGCATCTGTAAGATACCAATTGCCAGTCAGACTTTTCCAGGAGGTATGCAGAACTCAGAAAAGTTACCGTTTTGCACAACAACTCTTATATTTCTCTAGTCAGCATGGGCAGTTCTGGGAGCTGTAGTCCCCAAAAGCTATTTCCGGGTTCTGGAAATAAGCAGGGTGCTGTGTATTTGAGATCTTGGAAGACTGTGTTTTCAGTTTATCATGAGACATTCATGGTTGCGATGGCTAGAATTACAGTTGCTTACTTTTGAACTTGCTTTGGTAATCTATCCTAGTTCCAGCAGCAATTTGAGGTATAGCAGGTAGCCGGGATATACAATACTATTTAACTGAATGCCACAAGAAAAAAGCCACACCTGGTCATTTGCATGTCAGAGCTCTGTTTTTCATAAGAATTGGTGCAAGCCAGGTGGGGAGTGTGCTTTGTGTCTACCTGGCAACCCTAAGCTGAGGTTTGACAGTGATCAGTTGCCTGGTTCTGAAGAATTCAACTTCTTTCTCCACGTCACCTAAGAAAATGAGGAAGTTCAACTGAATAAATATTGTCTCTCTAGAAAAGGCAAATATAGGGGGAGGAGCAGGAATGGGGTCGATGAAGCCTAGCTTAGCCCTCATCCATGCAAAAATGCTGCCAGTGTGACCCCTCCCATCCTCTGACAATCCTCCAAAATGTGTACATTCAGAAACTCTGATGTGTCTACACTGGGGGATTTCCCTGCTGAAGCATCTCTCCTTTTCCTCCCTCCGAGGCATTTCCCCCTCATTTGCTCCCTTCAGGGTCTCTGCTGGACTCCTGTCCACCTGCAGGCCAACATTCAACTTTCCTTCACCCCGCCCTGGAGTTGCTTAATAATAGACTATGCCATTTCCCAAAACTCAGCTGTTTCAGTTGGGGTGGAGTTACCCAACGATGAATTGGTGAAGAGGAAGACCAACGCTTCCACAAATTAGCAGAGCTCCAGTGGTCCTGCCACCAGAGAAGCAGAGGAAAGGCACGGAGACACACACGGAAGGCAGAACCAGAAATGCCGCAACTTCGCCACTCGTCCTACATCCTTGTTGCTCTCTTGGCATTCTGTACAGGTAAACATCTTTTGTGGACAAAAATGCTAAGAGTTTCTATGACCTAATGCTAGAATAATTCACCCAGGATATTTGTTCTGATGTAGAACAGCTGAAAATCCTTTCCAAAGTTGCTATGTGTGGCTGTTTGTATTTGCTGTATTTAATTTCTCTAATATTCAGTACCTTATTTTGGTATGCTATTGGTACCGCCTGTGCTGACATTCTGTAACCCCAAATTGCACTTACTTGAAAGTGAATCCTACTGAACTGAGTGAGGCTTGTTTCTGATTAGAGAGCTATAAGATTTATATTCTTTTGGTATTTGAAAGCATTGCATAAATGATACGTAATTAGTGTCCAGCAGCATTTAATATCTGACAAGCAGTTGTACTAATATCAGATTGCTGATGTGTGATGGTCATTCTGGTGTCGTATATGAAGTCTGTGTGAACAATAAAACAACGTTTGTGTTCACTGCTTGAATTTTGAAATTTAGGAAGGAAAACGTGTTTTGTGTGAAAATCCGAAATTTGATCTCAACTTTTTGCAACCTTTGAGTGGCAAAATTTAAAAAGTAGGCCATTTGCAAATATGCATGGCATCTCATTTCTAATTGTACAGAGAGGCTTTAGATGTTATAGTATTCCTACATGAGATCACTTATGTGTAGGAATCAAGTGTGCAACCCAGTCACAATGTACTTTCTACACGATGTACTTTCCTGGATTGTGTCGGGATAAAACTTTCGTCATGCTTAAAGATGTGGTCTTGGTGAGCAGGCAAGGCTCACTTTTTACATAGGACATCAGTGATCTAATTTACACCGGGCATGTACTACCTCGGACTGCATGTCGCATGTCAGAGCTTAATTACTTGAATTCTCTTCCATGGGAACAATTTAATGAAGAAAACAAGATGCCAGGGAGAAGGGTCCTCTAGTCCTCTCCCTGAGTTTCTGCTTAGCTACACAAAGGATAATAATAAATGGATGATAAATGGATAAAATGGATGATAATAAATGGAAGATTATTCAGTTATATGTAACTACATCTGAGGCTTAAGGTGGTATAGTCCAACCCAGACACAGGGATGTTACCTCACTAGGAAGTCCTTTCTCTGGGTTGCTACTTAGCTGCACAAAGGGATGATAATAAATGGAGGATGATTCAGTTATGCATAACTATATCCGCAGCTTAAGGTGGTATAGTCCAACCTGGACACAGGGATGTTACCTCACTAGGAAGAATTGCTATGAGGCTTCCCACAGTTAGAGAAAGAATGCTGAGTTCTTCTGTATGTGGCTGATGTTTTTATTGCTACTTTTTTAAAAAAAAGTTTTGTTTTTTATTGTTCCAAGATTACCTAACAGAAAAATAAAAGTAATTCAGGACAGAGTTAAGCTATCAGTTCTGTCGGTTTAGGGAACATGTGAGTTTAGGAAATGAAAGCAGAGACTGAATTAACCATTATACTAAGTACACTCAACTGCAGGGTCATTGATAACACTGGAGCCTTCAGTTTGGGAATTTCCCAGTGTTCAGAATATGTCAATATTGCTTAATTCCTTTCCTCTGTATCTGTGTTTGTGTGTGTGTGTGTTCAGCTGTGATTTCATAGAGGTGTTGATTCAAATCTTTGCTTCCTCACAGAAGACTAAATTCTCTCCCCACGCACTCCATTACATAAAAATAGGAGTTATTAGTTGCAACTCTAATTGAGATAAAAAGACTTCTTAGATACAGACTTCTTGGATGAATGAAGGCTACCCGTGTTTTCCTACAGTTGTTGTAAGCGAAGGAGTGAAGCGCATGTCATCAGTAAGAAACACATAAGGCCCTCAGATGTTGACTAATACTTCACCTGTCATCCCGCTATGGCTAAGTCTTGGCCTTCATCATTAGCTCTGAGGCCACATAGTGCCTTAGATAACACTCCTGCTCACAGCACCTGTGTGAGAATTAAATGTAATAAAGTGAGGGCCTTTCCGCGCTACACTGCTATAGTGCTATTATTCCACTTTCAACATCCTATGGAATCCTGGGGTTTGCAATTTAGGGAGGGGCATTTAGAATTCTCAGCCCTTGGGCCTCAGTAAACTACAAACCCCCAAATTCCACAGGAGGTTGAAAGTGGAATAATGTTTCCTCTTACAAATTTAACATCGTGTGAGGGAAAGAGCAGGACTCTGCCCTGCTCTTGCAATCTCTTTTGTGACCCATACCCTGGGAAAAGGGTCGTGAAAGGGAAGACTGCTCCATGTATGCTGGATTTCTCCATGCTTTAGCACCCTGTGCCATCTTCAGATTGTTTCAGACCTTCCCTTCCCAGTGATGGGCTGGAGAGCACTGAGAGGGTCCCAGTCTCTCCCCTCCCCTCTTATTAATCGTGGTGACAGTCATGCAAGGGGATAATATCAAAGTTTGCCCTGACAGAACACTGAAAGAGAAACCGAAATAAACATTAACCCATCTCTTTTAAGTTTCCTACAAGGCAAGCCCATTATCTCTGTGCAAGATATGGGACCCGTGACTACATTCTGAGCATAATACCCTTGACAAAATGTTTAGGGACTGCCATGTGCTTCACTGGGGTGTTGGTTTAAGCTTTTGGGGAGGCCCTTGGGCCAGATGCTCTCAGGGGGACCTGTCTTTGAGCCTTTGCCATCACCTAACTGCTTGTCTGCTTGCCCATTACCTCTAGGACGGTCTCAGAACTTGGAGCTAAAACGTTAGAATTAACATCTCAGGAGAATCTTGTTCTGCTACTTCACCTCGCTAATGTTGCTGCTCGTATAGTTGGAGAGGACAAGTGGAGAGAGGCAACCAAATAGCAAGGAGGAGGAGAATACCAGATCTCAGGGTCACCCTCTTCTCCAGTTGTTGAAGGGGAGGAATCTCAGGGCAAGATTGCTATCTTGAAAGGCGTATATGCTGCATACATATTTCTTCATCTATTATATCTGACATTTTCTATTTAAGTGGGATACTCTGTGCAATGATAGCTGATGCTTAAAGTATTATGCTGAATAACATCACCAGGGTCTGCTCCTTGTACATTCCATACCCTCCAACATTTTATAGATGAAAACCGGAACACATATGGTAAAACAATATCAGAGTGTGGTCAGGTGAAAGGAAGCTATTGATGAGAAAGAACACATAAGCTAGGAGAAGCTGCAACAATTTCCTTTTATATGAGCCTACTGGGAAGGGCAGGTGAAGGCCTAAATGCCCTAAAGGCACTAGATCCTGTCTGATCTCGGAAGCTAAGCAGAGCCGGCCCTGGTTAGTACTTGGATGGGAGACTGCCAATGAATACCAGGTGTTGTAGGCTATACTTCAGAGGGAGGAACTGGCAAAACCACCTCTGAGTATTCCTTGTCTAAGAGAACCCTATGACAAGGACTAGGACAAGGAGCAATGGCTTCAAACTTCAAGAAAGAGATTCCATTAAAATATTAGGAAGAGCTTCAAAACAATAAGAGCAGTTGGACAGTGGAATGCACTTCCTCAGAGTGTGGTGGAGTCTCCTTCTTTGGAGGTTTTTAGAGAGAGGCTGAATGGCCATTTGTCAGGAGTACTTCAATGATGTATTCTTGCATCAGCGGGTTGGACTGGATAGCCCAGTTCTATGATACTATGAATTAATTGTGTACAAACGACTTTTGCACTTTGAACTCAGTTTGCAGCAACTGAAGTAAACTGAAAACAATAGGAAAAACTGGGAGAAGGGGAGAGAAATAAGCGTTTTAAAGCATCTGAAAAAGTGGGATGACAGACCCTTGAATGGGACTATCCTTGCCAAATTGCAACAGTTGGCAGGTATCCCTTTATAACATCACCTAGGTTGGCATCCTATGGCATCACAAAGGGTCCTTCCTAGGTGTCTGGTTTGGGCCCTGATATCTCATGGCACTGAACAGTCCTAACCTGGCAGCTCTAACCAGAAGACTGGGACTCAGTAGTGGACCTTATTGTTGGTGTGGGGTGCTCAGCAGATAGTAAGAAAACCAGTGCCCAACCCTACTCATATTTCACTGTTTAAGGCAATGCATCTCAGGCTGTCTGATGTGGGGGGCCAGTTTGTTTTTTCCATTTGTGGTGACTGGTACTGTGTTTGTGTCCACTGGCAATAAATCTTTCTTTCCTCAGAATCATAGAAACATAGAGTTGGGAGAGACCACAATGGCCATCGAGTCCAACCCCCTGCCATGCAGGAACAACCACTCAAAGCACCCTCATCAAATGGTCATCCAGCCTCTGCTTTAAAATCTCCGAAGAAGGTGACTCCACCACACTCCAGGGCAGCATATTCCACTGTCAAATGGCTCTGACTGTCAGGAAGTTCTTCCTGATGTTTAGATGAAATCACTTTTTCTGTAGTTTGAATCCCCATTGCTCCACACCCTTGTTTTTGGAGCAGCAGAAAACAAGCTTGCTCCATCTTCAACATGACATCCCTTCAAATATTTAAACATGGCTATCATGTTTCCTCTTAACCTTCTTTTTGTCAGGCTAAGCATACCAAGCTCCATAAGCTGTTCCTCATAGGGCATGGTTTCCAAACCATTCTGGTCACCCTCCTCCGGTCATGTTCCAGCTAGTCAATATCCTTCTTGAACTGTGGTGCCCAGAACTGGACACAGTATTACAGGTGAGGTCTAACCAAAGCCTCTAGTTTCCTTCTTGGAAACTCACTAGAGGCTGGAAACCAGTAGCTTGTGGACCATTACCAGTCTATGGACCACCACTTTCAGTAACACTGGTCTATGAGACAGTGGGGTGAAAAACAGATCAGAGAAAAGGATATTATGAATTAAAGAAATGGGTCTGGTTTTGATACCAGGAAATCTCTGTTGTTGTCTTTTTCTTTCCTTCCCTCCTTCCTTCTTTCTTTCTTTCTTTTCTTAGAGGCATAAAAGGTTGTGTGCTGTTGTATGCCTTCAAACTGTTTCCAACCTACAACATCTCTAATGCAAACGTATCACATTTTTTCTGGTAAGATTTGTTCAGTGGGGCGAATGCCTTGCCTCCTTCTGAGGCTAAGAGAGTGTGACTTGCCTAAGGTTACCTAGTGTGTTTCCATGCCTGAATGGGAATTTGAACCCTTGTCTCTAGAATCGTAGTTCAGCACTCAAACTACTATGCCACAGTGGTTGGAATTTTTGTTGTTGTTGTGTGCCTTCAAATTTTTTCTGACTTATGACAACCTTAAGGTGACTCTATCACAAGGTTTTCTGTGGGCTGAGAGTGTGTGACATGTCCAAAGTTACCCCGTGGGTTTTCACAGCCAACTGGGGAATCGAACCCAGGCTCAAACCACTACACTGGCTCTGGATTTCTTTCCTTCTTTCTTTCCTTCCTTCTTTCTCTTCAGGCTTATTTCTACACGGAAGTTTAAACTAGTTTCCAAATGGTTTCTGTCAACAGCATGTTTTATTTCTCCACAGAACCATAACTGACAAAGTTGTTTGTGAACTCTGGTTCCTTGCCAACGGTAGCTCTGTGGGGAAACGAAAGAGGCACTAAGACAGCACCTTCCTGGAATTGATATTCCCACAGCTTGCTGAATAAATCCGTGACAGAGTGGTTTCAGAGAAAAGCTCAAAGGGTCTGAAACTTCTTTGTTGACAAATATTTATCTGAATTTCAAAGGGGATTCAGATATGTAAAGGTGAAAGTAGACTTGGCACTAAACACGTTTGCATTTAATGTCCATTGAAGGGGGTGTGGAGAGCAGTGATAGCAATTACTGAAAGCAATCATGCCAGTTAAGGAAAAGAGAGTTTAATTTTTTTTCCTTGCTTGTCAATCCTGACAAAGCCCAGTTACCTACAAAGCTGCTGTTTGTTTTCAGAAGGATTTAATGTTGAGCTTCAAAAGAGGAAAGGATTTTTATTGTTTTTATATTAGATTAGCAAACCCTTTAGGAAAGTTATTGTTGCTGTAGCTTGTGCTTATAGGTTGGCCATCCCATGTCTGAAGCCTTACCAATCTACAAAAAAAGGGGACTCATTTGTGGAATAAAAAGTTTGCGGGCTGCATTGATGGAAACAACCTAACACATAAATACATCCACTTGGTGGCAGTAAAAGAGTTCCTGACAGATGAAGTAAGGGCACTATGGCAAAAATTGTGTCTCTCTTTGCCAATCTCACCTCCAGTTACAAGACAAGTTTAGGTCTGTGACAAGCGATACTCAAAATGGACCATAGCGTTCATCCACGAGCCATCAGCTGCTGGTGTCACAACAAGTTTCCAGGAAAGAAAGAAACAGTTGTAGCCAATGGCCACAGCTGGGGTACTGGGGTCCCGGCGTCCCTGGCACATGGTGGTCGGACGGAATTGCTGGTCTGTCGCATCAGATAGCTTGAGAAGCATTGCTCTGGAGATGAGAGCAAGTCTGATAAAGAGACAGAAGAGAAAGATGGTCAAAATGAAAAACAGTTGGCCCTCCACGTTTATGGGCTTGGACTTGATTATTTGTGAGTTTCTCTAACCTCTGTCCCCCACCTTGGGTGCTTCTATTCCGGGGGAACCTTCCCTCTTGAAGGCTCCGATCAGACTGTGCAGCCCTTTAAAAACTTGTCTCTGGTCTTTCTCCTCCTCCACCAGCCGCTGCTTGACTGGCTATCAACGGATTGTGGCCCACTTTCTCTGCACTGCAAACCCTCTCTTGATGCCCCACCACACACTCAAGGAAGGAAATGGGCAAGAGAGAAGTATAGGGCTACCATTCTGACCTCCCCTCTTTCTCTCTCCTTTCCCTGACCTGTTTGGGCCCAGGTGCCCATTCTCCCTACCATGCCTCCGTCCCCTTCCAACACACACACGCGCACACACACACACACACACACTTTGATATTTGCAGTTTTTCCACTTTTGGAGGGCTCCTGTGCCCCTAACCCAACGTGGAGGGCCGAATGTATTCTAAGAAGAGCGGAGGAGAGAGCAAGAACCATATTTTATCCTCAAAATTGCCCTGGCAGCTTCAGGAGTGTGACAAAGCCTGAGACCTACAGCTGTGCCGTAGGATTGTAGTCAGAAAGCAGCCTGAGAGATCTGCAATGCTCACCTCTGTCTAATTCTATTGTTGCTCTCTATCCACTCCTATTTTGTTGCTTGGAGACCTACTTTAAACTGCATACTTCTATGAATGGTTCCTTTTGCTTCCTTCACTCTATTTTCACTTCCGTGTTAAATTAACCATAGCTCTTCTCCCCGCTTCTCTTTTATATTCTAGTAAATTCTCCATTAGTTGGTTTCCCAACCTCCTTTTGAGAAGAGCTGGGACTGCTGTGGGAAAGTCTCACATGTTCCTTTGAATCTCTGGGATTGTTCTGCCTCATCTCACTGCAGGTTGAACACAACTTCTCACCACAAGGTGCTGTTTCTCGGGGAATTGGGGTGACCTTCTGAAGTTTGGTTTGGATCCAAATGTCATTTTGCTTCCCACTACAGACAGCCCTCCCCTTTTGCAGATTCACCATTTGTGGATTTAATTATTCATAGATTACTGTATTTTATTTTATTTTATTAAGAAAGTTAGTGCATTTGCCTCTGCTGTGGGAAAAAATCTCTAGGTCCTCCAGCATGATTCTATAGACCAATTCTGCCAGAATTAGACCATAGAGTTGTGCTGGAAGACCTAGAGATTCCTAGAGAGAACACTTCTCTAGACATTGGTAGGTCCTCCAGCATGACTTTATGGCCCACTTCTTCTGGAAACTGACCACAGAACTGTGCTAGAGAAGCTAGAGTTTCCCATTCACCATTTTTATTTTTATGCATGGTTTTTCCACTTTTGAGGCGGTCTTGTGCCCAAATCCTTGTGAAAGTAGAAGACTGCAAACGTATTATAAGGCTTGTTAACATCCCAGCCTCATCAAGGATCTCATGGCCATTTTATCACATCCCATTTCTGGTTCCTAGCCAGCATCATAGCACATTCCACAAACACCCCTCCATGCAATATTCTTTCTCCCACCTTTGTCCCCTTAAAACAGATTTTGTCACCTCATCACCATACCCACAGGTTTTGCATTTCTATTTCTATTCACACAGAGGTCCTGCCCAGCCATGGGTATAAATGTCTCTCTGTGGGCACTTCACTCCATGAATCTGATAAACTACATCAACACATACTGTTGCTGTGTTCCATTTGTTGTGTTGTTACCACGGCATTCTGGTCTGGTCTTTGGTGAACCAAGATATCATTTTGATATCATAATTCAGCCCTTTTCCTCCCATCAGCTGAGTGTTTGTTAGGCCCCGTCAGACAAGCGCAAAGCTAGGCATGGGTGATAGCCAGTTCCGCTTCGGGGGCAGCCATCCGAAACAAACACCTTGATTGTAAGACAAAGAGGACTCTTTGCCTGTAAAAGCACCTTGGCCAGCCAGGCACTTAACGGCCGAGCTAGCCACATCTGCATATACCATTGTCAATTCGGTTTATAACTCAACCATGCAAAATCCGACCTTTCAGAGCCTTTGTCGTCAGACCAAAACTCATTGTTCTCTTGCAAGAGCCAGACTAGCCTGCGGTCGTTCTGTCCCTATAAAAGATGCCCCATTTTGAGAGCTCATTGGAACTCTCGTCGGACCAAGCTGAGCTGAAATCACTAAGCTGAAATCACTCGAAGCTCCTCTTGGATCTTCGCCCTCGCCTTGCTGCCACTCAGCTCCACAGATTCCCCTCAGTCTCCATACCAGGTTTCCTTCCTTCTCTCCAATTGGTGTCTCCAGGACTTCGGACAGGTGGCGTATTGCTTATTTCTCTAAAACTCTCTTTCTTTCCTCTCTAGTTAGGTGTGTTCAAGTTTTATTATTTTCTTTGCTTAATAAAAACTGTTAGCATTTTAAACTGCTTGACTCCCCACTGACCTGAACTGGTATACACAGGATAAAATGTCTTGCTGCGTTGCCCTGCCTCTCGTTAGCCAAGAGAGCACTCCAGCTAATTTCCCCATCTTGTTTGGTTATTTGGTCTCAGGACCCCCAGTTTACAGGGTAACAGTGTTTTCTGCCATATTTTTTTTAAAGGAGTATTTACTATTAAACAAAATCCATTAAGGTACATGTGCCTGGTGGAACACTTGAACAGACTCTGCATTGGTATCTTAATACTGTTAATGAGGGCGGGGCATTTCTGCACTACAATGTTATAGTGCTATTATTCCACTTTCAACATCCTATGGAATCCTGGCACTCACAGTATAGGGAGGGACATTTAGAATTCTCAGCCGGAGAGCTCTTTGGCCTCAGTGAACTACAAACCTCAGAATTCCACAGAATGTTGAAAATGGAATAATAGCACTATAACAGTGTAGTGCGGAAATGACAGTCACAGAAGAGGAAGACACTCAAGTGGTCCATGGAACCCAGATTAGGAACTACTATTCTATATTTAATATAAGCTCTACATTTAATATAAGTAGTTGGGTAATTATTTTATAAGTATAAATGTAGGAAAAACTTTACCCAGTTATAACTTTGGATAGAGAATTCAAATATTTAGGAATGGACGTATTGATGGAACTTCAAAGAAGTAAAACAAACTTTCAAAAGTGGCCAATCTCTAAGGAATCAGAAGTCAAGTGTATAACCCTTTCCCCCTCTTTTTGAGGTTTTGTAGTTAGTGTGTGAGTTTAGTTAGATGTTTGTTGAGTTAGTAGATGCTTAGTTTTGTGTGTGTGTGTGTGTGTGTTTCCATGTATGTTGCCTTATACCAAATAAATGTACTTTTAATAAAAAATATGTTTAAAAAACTTTAAAACTTTTCACTATATTTTCCCTCTGCCAGATGTGACTAATGGGATCTGTGATCCTGAAACAGCTAAGATTTTAGGTGGCAACTATACCGTGCTGGAACATGGCTCAGTCTTACAATATAGCTGCCCAGAAGGACAATACCCATACCCTACAGAGTTCCGGTCTTGTGAGTTTGGCAGGAGGTGGAACCTACTGAAAAGTGCAAGTGGCAACATCATCCGCAAAGCCAAGTGCCAAGGTATGAAAAAACAAGGTTTCAGATAACAACACATCTGGTTCCATACATTTCCAAAAATGGACCAGCTTAGTGGTATCCTCAGCTCCAAAATGAACTCATATTTGTTGATATCAGTGCTTCTTATCACCACCACCTTCATCCCCAGGATCAACTGCCATCAGCCAAGATCCTACATCACTTCAGCACAGCATAAATGTAGACCAAGGAACTATGTCACACAACCTCTGTACTGAATGTCAATCCAGTGAAGGGGTGGGCAACTGGGCAGAGTGCGGGGGCCATTTTCCCTCTCTGCACCTGCCTGACGGGCCATACCAGGACATGACATCACTTCCAGCTGCCATTTCTGTTGGGAAATATTAAAATTGAGAGATTGGTAGCTCTCCCAACCAGCAGAGCATTTAGTAAATGCATAAACGGAAGTTGAACAGATCACCAGCCCCACTTATATCGCTCCACCCCAGACACACTTAATCTAGCTCAAAATAAACACATAGTTTTGTTAAAAATATGTAAAAAGGATTTACTCACATAATCTTGTGCATAGTTTACACAGGTTCAAATTCTTGAAGAAAGGTAAGAAGAAATTAAACAATCACATGCTTACAGGAAAACATGCTTGCTTGAGATTGAAGAGCACATGCTTGCAGGAAAGAAGAACAAAAAGGGAAGAGGAAGAGAACGCGCAAAGGGAATTGGGTGTTGACCAAACAGGAAGTTTACTCTAGGCAGTCCCTTCTGCGCCTACAATAGACATCCAAACTAACTAGCCAGTTAATTAAGCATGCAAACGTTGCCACTCCCAACAATTTTAGCTGATTTTTGAAGGGCAATTTCAAACATTTATTTGGTGTTTTTTGGGGGAAGTCTGAGAAGCTTTAGGGGTTCTGGAGAAGCAAACCTTTGTATTGCTTACTAGCATGTATACCTGGCATTGCCTGGGATTTTATTTTCTCATAGGTAATATTTGTTAGAAATACCTTAGGAATTATCCTGTGGCTCTAATTCCCCAATCTCTGTTGTCCAGCGCCTGTAACTTTTCCCCATATTCCCCAATCCAATCTGGCCAGTGCGTTTCCCTCAGGAACCCAACAACTCTGAATACAGATTGGATTGGGGAATATGGGAAAAGTTACAGGTACTGGACAAGACAGTTTGGAGAATTAGAGACACAGGATCTCAAACCTTTCTAACAAGTATTACCTATGAGAAAATTAAATCCTGGGCAATGCTGGGTAAATATGCTAATTACACATATGTTTTTAGAGTGATCACAAAGAGAACATTATAAATTAATTAACAAACGTTTCAGCCATATGCAATAATGAGCTGCAGAATATCCAGCAGGTAGGTTTTCCATGGGCAACTGGTTAGCCAGGCATAAACTAGATAGGCCCTTGGTCTGATCTGGCAGGGCTTTTCTTTTACGAGATTGATTGTGACTGGAGAACCCTTGAGGCAGGCTGTGGTTGGGAATATTATGAGACTGGCATAACTTGCTGGCGAAACATAAGACTTTCTGATATTTCTGGTATTTCACTTTCTGATATTTGCCCTTCAATCCAGACATTCACTGCCCTAGGCCTGTGGAGTTTGAAAATGGCCTTTATGAGCCAGTGCAGCCGTACTATAACATAAGCCAGGAGCTGACGTTTGAGTGCTACGGGGGATACACATTGAGGGGGTCCGAGAAGCGCACCTGCCTCTCGAATGGAAAATGGAGTGGAGAGACAACAATATGTGATGATGGAGGTGAGTTTGTTCCTCTTTGGATAGGAAGCCGGCATGAAGAGTTCGCTTCGTTCCCTTCTGTTGATTAGATTGACCATTTCTGCACTAGACTGTTATAGTGCTATTATTCCACTCTCAACAACCTATGGAATCCTAGGGTTTGCAGTTTAGGGAGGGGCCTTTGAGGGCCTTTCCTAGGCTATTTCCGCACGAGACAGTTATAGCGCTATGATACCACTTTCAACATCCTATAGAACCTGGGGTTTGCAGTTTCGAGAGGGGCCCTCCGGCTGCTCCCTAAACTGCAAACCCCAGGATTCCATGGGATGTTGAAAGTGGCATCATAGCGTTATAACCGTCTCGTGCGGAAATGGCCACAGTGTGGAAATGGCATTCATTGATTTATCGCCATGTTCATTAACTTTGCTAGAACAAAATACTATATTCAGGATGCTTGCCTCCTGTCATAAAGTATCTGCCAGATGTGGATTAGAATAGATTGAGTAGCCAGTTGAGGCATTGCTGGAGTTAGCTAGAGAGCTACTCAGTATGGAATGCCAATTATGGATTGCAGCAATGTATCTGTTTGAAGCTTGCTTGTGTGTTCCAATGTATCCAATAGTTAATTGCTTTATTGCCCACTGCTACAATGTATAGGACAGGGAGGAAAATCGGGGTGGGGGGAATGGAAGTACCAAAAGGTGTTGGGAGACCTGGAAGTGTTCAGAGATAAAGAGGCAGAAAACGTTCTCCAGCCTCAAGAATGAAAGATGGGTAAACTACTGCAATTCTGGGAAAGGTCTAGAATGGTGGGGTGATGTTAAATTTATGATCCTCCCCAGTCACAGCTTTGTGTGCCTAAATTTATATGGGAAAAGTATAAAACCTGTAACCACTATGTACACTTTAGTCTCAGCAACTTGGATGAATTGTGCAGTGTTGCTTGCTTTGCTACAAATAATCACTGCTGACTATCACTGAGTGAAGTTTGTGGGTCACAAGTTATCCAGGGCGTGTCAGTGAGGTAGAAATCAAAGAAAAAAATTGAAATTAAGCTGGGGCAGTTGTGTGAGCTTTGTTTCTCTGCAAACTAATAATGACAGAGTGAGATAGTCAAGGACCTGGAATCTCTGTGTGCCAAATGGAGCAATTTACAAAGGCCCTGCAAGTCAAGATACTTTGCTAGAGCTCAACTGTGAATCAGTTCAGAGAGTACAGTTGATATTTAGCCTGACAACATTGAATTGCAGTGTCCTAATTCTATTTGCTTGTCCTCTTGCTTGGGTTCAAAACCTAGATGGCTGGAATAACAGAGATTATTTATAGTTGGATCCCCACCTGCAGGAGGTTTTTAAAGAAAAAAAATGCAATGGCAGATTTACATGTATTTACATGCCCACACCAACTAATATTTACTGTTACAATACATTCTTTACAAGAAAAATTCTATCTTTGTTCCTTTTCTTTGCCCACACAGCTGGTCACTGCCGCAACCCTGGTATCCCGATTGGTGCCCGAAAAGATGGCGTTGAATACAGGGTAGAATACCGCGTCCGTTACAAATGTGAAAGAGGGCTCTCTCTTGTAGGATCCAGTGAACGGGTCTGCCAGGAATCAGGAATGTGGAGTGGAGCAGAACCAGAATGTATAAGTAAGCAAATGAGGTTGGGTGACAAGTTGGGGTCTGAAGTTGGCGTGGTATGAATGCTACACACCTGCTCCCCTCACATATGGCATTTTCATATAGACCTGTGGGGAGCCAAGGCAGCCAATGGATCTGCCTTTAGTCTGAAGCCAAGAAGAAAATGGTTGAGAGAAGCCATGAGAACAGAAGTTGCGGAGAAATAATGTCCAACTAATGTAAATCACAGATGAAAACTGGGACGTGTTGGGCCAAACAACATCAGAGTATCATGAAGATGACAAAAAGTATTAATGAAGATGGACAAACAATCTAGGAGAGACTGCAACAGTTTGCTTTTGCCAGAGACGATTAGGAAGAGCAAGATTCTACCCTTTTTCTTCCCCTTCTGAATTGAGTGCAAGCTACTTTCACACTTTGAACTCAGTTTGCAGCAACTGAAATAAACCAGGACAAAGGGGAAAAGTGGGAGGCGGAGAGAGAAACTGGGACATTTAAAAAACAGCTGAAAAAGTGGGACAGCAGAGATTAATCGGGACAGCTCCTGGCAAATAGGGACTATTAGAGGATATGAACCTGGAGTCCAAGGGATGTCCAAAGCAATGACTGTTTCAGCATCAGGAATAAGTCTATCAGGCCCTGGGTAAAGAAAGGTCAGGGCTCTTATAAGCAACAGACCATATCCTAGTCTAAGGCAAAAGGTAGCAGAGTTTGGCAAAATTAACATTTTTGTGTTACAACTCCCAAAAGCCACCAACCAGCATGACCAGCTCTTCTGCTCACATTGCTCATTCTGCCTCCGTATTTTTCTTTCCAGGCCCGTACAGCTTTGACACCCCAAAAGAAGTTGCCTCCAAGTTCATTGCATCCCTCACTGAAACTGCGGAGTCCATCGATTCTGATAAAAATATTTGTAAGTAATTTTTAGGAGTGAAGAGGCTTCATACAAAGGAGCCTCTCCTCTGGGCGTCCTGAAAGGAAAGAGAATTATACTGCCAAAAAAACAGGATTTCTCTGAGTGAGAAGAGTCTTTTTAAATAGTTTTGCCTTTGGAATTGCTTCCTTTGAGGGCAGGTATCAATGTGATGATGCGTCAGTATCTTCTAAAAACTCATTAATTTAACCCAGAGCTTGTTAAAAGTTTTTTCTAATCTAGCTCACAAAGTTTCATAGCCAATTTGGCCAGGGTAATCCAGAAATGTAACTTTTCCAATCTCTGGTTAAACCAAGCATTTTTAAATTTAATAACTAAAAAATTTATTTGACTTCAATTTCTATATAATGAATTTTTAAGGTAGCATTGGATTTTTCAAATGATAGTTGGGATATAAATCATTGAATAAGTAGTAATTAATGAGATTACCCAGAGCAATGTTAATAGAAAAAAAGAGAGGACTACAAACTTTTTTATGTATATGTTTTTAAAATCACCTCTCCTTTCCTCAAAAGCTAAGACTACTTGTTGTTGTTGTGTGCCTGCAAGTTGTTTCAGACTTATGGTGACCCTAAAAGCAAACCTATCATGCAATTTTCTTGGCAAGATTGGTTCAGAGGGGGGTTGCCTGTGCCAGTCTCTGAGGCTGAGAGAATGTGACTTGCCCAAGGTCACCAAGTGGGTTTCTGTGGCTGAGTGGGGGATTTGAATCTTGATCCTAGTCCAACACTCAAACCACTATAATGCACTGGCTCTCTAGGCTGCTAGAATTAGTAGAAACATTATAGCTAAAGAGCTTGGTATATTGGTAAAGGAGATTTGCTGTTGCTGCTTACATGTATCTAAACATAGGGCCTTTCTGCACTAGACTGTTATAGTGCTATTATTCCACTTTCAACATCCTATGGAATCCTGGGGTTTGCAGTTTCGGGAGGGGCTGGCTGGCCCCTCCCGAAACTGCAAAGCCCAGGATTCCATAGGATGTTGAAAGCGGAATCGTAGTGCTATAACAGTCTCGTGAGGAAATGGCCATACTTTCAGTCCCAAAATCTCTGCCCTAGCCTTAAGGTGCAAAAGCAGTGAGTACCTACCAATGTGCAAGCAGAAAGAAAATTGCTTTGGCCTAAGACCCTCAAGCTTGTTTCTCTAAATAATAAAGAAATGGCCTGCATCTCATTGGACTAAATGGAGAGCACTGCAATCTTGAAACCTCTGGATGGTACCAAGTGAAGAGAACCAACAAAGTATGTATGCATGTATGTATGTATATGTGTGTGCATATATATATATATATATATACACACACATATACACACACACACAGAGAGAGAGGGAGAGAGAGAGAAATTGTACCTCTCAGGCTAATTAGGATGCATCTAAGTCTTGATGCCATATTCTCTTCCCTTCTCTCCTCTCCTCTTCAGAAAGACAGAGATCACTACTACTAATGGAAAGAACTAGGAAAACATAAAAACAGGTATCATAATATCTCTTTAGAGTGTTAACTTGTTTATTATGTTTTCCTAC
The DNA here is from genome assembly GCA_948472985.1 of Iguana delicatissima. Lineage (NCBI taxonomy): Eukaryota > Metazoa > Chordata > Lepidosauria > Squamata > Iguanidae > Iguana > Iguana delicatissima. The sequence goes on along the minus strand of CAOKZL010000726.1, from coordinate 487,543 downwards.
TCTAAATTATTCTTACTATTTTAAATTGTTTTAAACTGTTTGAATTCATTTAACTGTGAGGCATCCCGAGATCCTCAGATATAAGGTGGGATATAAATATTTATTTTAAAAAATTAGCATAGTGTAGTTGTTAGAGCATTGGATCATGGCCTTGGAGAGACCAAGGTTCAATTCCCCGCTGAGCCATGGAAACCCACACACTCTCAGCCTCAGAAAACTCCATGATAATAGGTTCACTTTGTAGGCACACAATAACAACAACCACAACAAGGAAGGCATAAGGACTCCTGCACTCCCTGGAAAGAGGAGCCAGTGTATATATCAAGGGTTTGCTGGGACTGGGGCTAGTTTTCATACACACACCCATCCTCCCTAGGATGGCAGGCTGCACTCCTGTGTTGCCATCACTTCTGAATTCTGTGATTTTTTTTTCTTTTTGCTTTGGTGGATTTTGGCTATCTGGAGGTGGTGGTGGGGAGTGGAGGGAGACAAAGCAAACTTTTGCCAATATGAACAGTTTTGATACTTCCATGGAGATTTTTGGCAGAAAAAAAAAAAAAGTTAGGAGGAGATTTGGTGGTGTTCTTGGAAGCATGGCAGACATAAACAAGTGGTTGGAGCCTCATGCAACCTACAGGCCACACTTTCTCCACTGCTATTGCAGATGGTGAATGAAGTTGGGAAATCTCTCCCACCCCATCTCTGGCTCTTTTCTTCCTACAGCTGCTTTAGAGAAGCGTAAAATCAAGATTGAGAAGGGCGGCTCACTTAACATCTACATTGTCATTGATGCCTCCAGAAGCATTCAAAAGGAACACTTCAAGCAAGCTCAGAACGTGTCCATCAAGTTAATTGAGAAGGTACAAACAGTTCTACAGAACCTCTTTCTGGCCTGGGAAAAGCCATTTCCACACTACACTATTATAGTGCTATTATTCCACTTTCAACATCCTGTGGAATTCTGGGGTTTGTAGTTTACTGAGGCCCAAGAGCTCTCTGGCTGAGAATTCTAAATGCCCCTCCCTAAACTGCAAATCCTAGGATTCCATAGGATGGTGAAAGTGGAATAATAGCACTATAACAGTGTAGCGCGGTAATAGGTGAAGATTCTCAGAATGGTGATGATGGGCAAGGCATTGAGACCATAATAGAATTGCTAACACTTGGAATAACCAGTTCTGTTTATTAGTATCTTGGTGGTGAGAAGCTGAAACTGAGGAGTGTGCCTCTGTGTGTGAGGCAGAGATAGAGAATGAGTGTGCACAGAGAGAGTCTTGAGTTTCAGTATCTAGTGTCAGATTCTAGGCAGTTGAGTTCTACAACCTGAGATGTTGAGTGTGGATGTGTGCTATCAGTCCAAAGCTCAAACCAGCAAACTACTAAAAGGTGGGCTACATTAGGTCATCACTGTTCATAGGGCATAGCTGAAGGCCCCCTTTGTTTTGCCCCTGAGGATTGTGTGACTGAAGAGAAGCATCTATGGGAGGAATTGAGAAGGAAGTTAGAAAGATTTGGAAAAAAGGTGTTTCTACAGATGTTGACACTTTAAGAACAAGGTAATTAAGGGTGCAGAAAGGTCCTGCCTTTTGACACCCCGTTGTCTGAAGACTTGCCCTTTTGATGCTTCCAAATTAAGGACAAGTTCCATTAATTTGAGATGTTCATCAGTTCTTCTTGCTTACTGAGCCCAAGTCTTGCCCACAGAAGGAGTGGATCCCCTGGCCAAATTAATGAAACTTGTCTGTATTGCAAGCATCAAAAAATTGGGTTTCTGTTAGTTCTTCTGCTTGCAGAGGCTTGCTTAGGACTACACATCCACTGCTTGCAAAGTGAACTCATGAGGGGGAAAAGGTGCTAAGTCAGCTGAGACACTTTATGAACCAGCTAGAACCCTAAGGTCTGGGAAGGCTTTTAATACCTCCAAGGAGATTTTTGGCAGAAAAATATTAGGGGGAGATTTGATGGTGTTCTTGGAAGCTTGACAGACATAATCAAGTGGCTGGGGCCTCGTGCAACCTACAAGCGTTCTCTTGGTCCTGCCACAATCCCAGGCTCACTTGGTGAGGACATGAGAAAAACCCTTCTCAGTGGCTACTCCCACCCTGTGGAATGCTTTTTCATGGGAGGCTAGGTTGGCCCCCTCTCTGCTTTCCTTTCATAGGCAGGTAAAGACATTTCTTTTAAATCAGGCTTTTGGTGGGTAAGCTGGAGATCTTTTTACTTATTTTTAGCTGTTTTTAAAAATCTATTGTTATAAAATTTGGTGTTTTTTTTTAACATTTAAATTATTTATATGTTTGTAATGTTTTTTACCTATTGGAAGCTGCCTTGGGTCCCATCTTGGAATAAAGGTGGCATATAAATGCCAGCCTCTGCAAGTCCTTCACGTTCCTTACAGCGGACGGAGTCCGCCTTTCAACCATTTCCACTTTCTGACAGTGCTCTGGTTCCCAACCTGCCAGATTAGTGTCAGAGACGTGGGGCTGGCGAAATAGTTGCCTGATAAATTCTGGAATAACAACAGTATTTATAAGAAAGCTGCAATCTGATGCACTTCTGCATAGAAGTAATCCCCACTGAGTTTACTGGGATGAGTGTCCAGTGGTTTCTGTATCGGGAGTGCAGTGAATCTTCTCTGGGTTTATTCAAGATTTTAATGACCTATTCAGGGTGCTGAAACCTATGGTTTAAATGTCCTCCATAGCCTCTAGAGGGCATTGGGAGAGCAAAATTTGGAATTTTTGGTTTTTTTTGTTTGTATTTTGGTGGAAGATGTGATGGGGCTGTGTGCCCCCCTGCAAGGTCTCTTGGGGGCTATTGTACCCTCCTAGCTTCCGCAGCTGTCCACCCCTGCCCTGCATCTTTAATTTTAGAAGGTAGAATTGTTGAGGCCACTATCACATGAAGGAGAGAGTGCCCCTGAGCATGTCCTTGGCCTCCTTTTGTAGATCTCCAGCTATGACATCTCCCCCAAGTATGGTGTCATTACCTTTGCCACCGATGTCAAAGAGCTTGTGAGCACCGTGAATGAAGAGAGCAGCGATGCAGCGTGGGTGATTGAGAAGCTGGAGGTCCTCAAATATGGAGGTGAGACCATTTTTTCTGCGCTGTAACATCGTGGCAGTTGCGGAGGTGGAGCAGGAGGAAGGAGAGTGGAAGATATGCTCACCACAACAATTAAAAATGTAGTATAATTCTCCCTTCACATTTGTGAGTTTGACCTTTGCAAATTTGATTATTCCCGAGTGCATATGCCTTACCTCCCTTCTCCTCCTCCCATTCTCTGCATTTTCCTGGGCATGCAGAAGGAAGGCAAATGTGCCTAGGAAAAAGGCAAGGGAATTGCTGGGGGAGGGATGCATGTGCATTCTCCCCTCTGGAGCTCACCCTCCCATTCTCATGTATTTGACCCTGATGGAAGAACTTGTGCCAAGGCAAAATATAAGGGAATGTGGTGTGGGGAGGTTCTCTTGCACCTTCCTTTTTCCCTCTGGAGCTTCTCCTTCCATTTCCATGCAATTTGCTTTGGCATGTGTTTGCACCAAGGCAAACACATGAATCCTCAAAAAAACATTTCTAGCTAAATTTAAAATGTTAGGTCTGTCACAGACTACCCCAAGTAGTCTACGTGATTCAGGTGAGCTCTGAATCAGCCTGGAAAGGTCTCCAGCTTTGGCCAAAGGGACTTGCTCCCCTTCAGGAAGAATGCAGTCAAAACCACTTCTTACATGAGCAAGGAGAAGGAGTCTGTATTGTTACAAGCAGCAGTTTTTATAGATTTATTTGCTTTCCCAGGACTAAAATTCTGATACATGGTTGATAATAAAATAACTTCTGGTTAACAATCAACAATGAACCCTGGATCACAGAGGTAATCGCTCAGCAATGAGTATAAGAAATATTGTTGTGCTGGGAATTCAGGCATTGACTTTGCCAATTAATGTCAGCATAATTTTAAGTAGGACAAGGGACTGACAACAGGAACAAGCTTTTAAGTTGACTGGAATTAAAAAAAGGAAGAACTTTATGCAAACACAGAGAGACACAGAGAGAGTTCCTTTAGCTTAGACATTAAAGTAGGCAATACCTTCTGTAAATTGGAATATCCAGGGCACTGAATCTCTAGCAGCCCTGAAGAGTAGACCATGGGAAAGCTGGGTAAGCACTATGTATTTGTTTAAACTCTTTTACAGTATCAGGACTTAGATCAGTGGTTCTCAACCTGTGGGTCCCCAGATGTTCGTGGACTTCAGCTCCCAGAAGCCCCAGCCACTATGGTCAATGCTCAGGGCTTCTGGGAGCTGAAGTCCACAAACATCTGGGGACCCACAGGTTGAGAACCACTGACTTAGATGCACTCTAACTGGCCTGAGGAATTCCAGTTTCTTAATTTTTTTTTTTTTTACCCTGTTGGGTTTTTTACTCTCTCCACTTGGTACCATCCAGTGGTTGCAAGATTGGAGTCCTCTCTATTCAACCCAAGGAGATGTAAGGTCTTTTCAATTGTTTTTATTTTTTAAAAACAAGCTTGAGGCCTTAGGTCAAAGGTACTGATATAGGTATGAATTAGAAATAATAAAGTAGAAATAAAGTAGAAGCTGGGGGCTTAGGTCAGAGGAACGGAGAAAGATTTAAGAAGGGTAAAAAGGTCACGAGAGCCAATGTATCATGTAGCTGGGATGTTGATCACGTAGCCACGGTGTTGTTTGTTTATTGACTGGCTGCGGTAATTGCAGATTGTAGATAAGCTGATTGTAGATTGTAGATAAGCGGGGTCTGAGTGCGGGGCTAATTAGCTAGTAACAGCATGTGGTATTTGTGACCCCGGGGGGCGGACCGAGACATGCCTGCGATCTTTGCCTGTGATCTTTGTGTATGCTGTGAACTTTGTCTATAAAAGAGCTGTGAAACTTGAATTCAGGGCTTTTGGTCTTTTGGAGACATCCAGCCAAAAGCCCGCGCGTAATAAATTACTCTTTTTCTTGCTCTGTGGTCTCTGTGTTCTCTGGGCTCCTGCAACAGTACCTTCACTTTCTCCTTCAAAGCAATTTTTCTTCTGCTTCCACATTGTTAAGTTGCTTGCTGCTTCTGCCTCTTACGGCAGGATTGGGGAGAGATTCTGGATCTGGAAACTGTTGTCTAAAAAAAGTGCTTTCTCTAAGCTTTGTCTGATGAAGGCTGCTTTTTTCTTCCCACTGATTTCCCCTAGGACTGCTATGAGAATGATGATCACTTTTCTTCTTCCTTCTCCAGAACATAAGCAGAAGCCTGGAACCAATATCAACAAAGGCCTAAGTGCTGTCTACAGAATGATGATCAATCAGGAAAGGGCAGAGAACAACAGGGGCTTGAAGCCTGCACCAGTCACTGTGAAAACCCGCCATGTTATCATCCTTCTGAGTGATGGTAAGATATTAAGAAGCAAAAATGAACTCCATAGTCCTCTGAAGAGAATTTGATTTCTTTCAAAGAAAGCTTTGTTAAAACATGCACACACATGCACACACCAGAGACACTCCTTTGAGTCCAGAGTTGACAACGTGGGTGCTATTTACAGTGTATTTATTTATTTTGTGGCCAAATTAAAAAAAAAAGGTGGGATGCAAATAGCAGCATGTGATAACTTAAAACGCATAATACATGTACCAAGATTTCACAGATGAAAACTGGGATCCATTGGCCAAGCAACATTAGAGTGTGGTCAAGTAGGCAAAAGTTAATAATGAGGGAGAGCACACAGGCTAGGAGAGGCTGCACCAGTTTGCTTGGGCCTGAGCCTACTGGGAAGGTCAAGATTCCAATCACTCCTCTCCTCTCCTCTCCTCTCTGCCCTGCTGAGTTAATTGGGTGCAAAGGACTCTTTCACTTTGAACTCAGTGTGGAGGGAGGACAGGAGGCCAGCTGGATCAGGACCTGCTTTTCTTTCTCCCTGACTGGAGCAGCAGTGTCCCTTTTAATCCTGCTGTAGCACCCAGGCTCCCTCCCTTCAACCTTGCTTTCCCTTTAAAACCACCACCGTAGTGGATAAAGGGCAAAGCTATCAATGGTTATTCAAAAAGGATTGATTACCTGTAGTAGTGTGTTCTTATAAAACTGAAGAAAATACTCTGTTGAGACAGAAATTGTAAAAATTGAATGAAATCTTTATTAAAATAGCACCCAGGGGAAAAGATATTGGATGTTTCAAGAATATTCAAACAAAATAACACTTCGCTAAAAATGTTTAGCTAATTTCTTCAAATCACCACAGTATTCAAGAACAGAGCTTTCACACACACCTCTTCAGCTCTTCTTAGCACAAAGGTGTAATTCCACACTTGGGGTCCCACATTCTGACCCACTCAGAAGTGGTTTGGTTGCTTCTCTGCCTTTCATTGGGCCATTGAGAAGACAACCTTCTTTCCAACCCTTCAATTGACTGAAGGCTCTGACGTAGGCCATTTCCGCACTACACTCTTATAGCATGATGATTCCACTTCCAACATCCTAAGGAATCCTGGGGTTTGCAGTTTAGGGAGGGGCCTCAAAGAGTGTAGTGTGGAAATGGCCTTAAAGTTCTCTCTAAGAATCTCACTGAAGGAAGTTAGGATCCAATCCACACTCCTAGTATATATGCCTTCTGCTGTCTCAGGCCCTTTCTGCACCTTACTTCTTCTCGAAGCCATCATGTGGAGGTACAGGGAAAGTCTCTTGCGGGAGGGGAGCGTGACAGAAGCATTCCCCTCCGCACTGGCTGCCTGCTGGATGGGAGGAAGCACAGTGGCTCTGCCCATCCCTTCCATAGCGCAGGCTGGCAGTTTACCAGGCTGTGCTGGGGGAGGAAGCACAGCCATTGCACTTCCTGACATTCTTCACTACAAGTAAGTGCAGCAGGGAGGTGGGAGGACTGCGCAATCATGTGTCATTGATGGGAGAAACCCATCAATTATTTAATCCACGATTGTGATGGGTGGCCACAGGATCATGATGACATCATGCACAACTTTTGTCGTGATCCCATCATGATCCCGTGGCCATTTCTGGTTGGGGGCAGGGTGCAGAAAGGGCCATATTCACAGTCCTTCCATCTTGCTAGGGCTGGATTTTGCTCAGACAGAGCCAATCTGGTTCTGTGACTACCTGTTATGAGGGCTGCTCTGCTAGCCACACCCTGAGGCTCTGTCACACTCAGTTTGCAGCAGTTGAAGTAAACTGAGGGCAAATGGGGAAAGCAGGAGGAGGAGAGAGAAGCTGGGACATTTTAAAAGTAGCTGAAAAGTAGGATGACAGAGGATTCATCAGGACTGTCCATGACAAATCAGGGCAGTTGGAGGGTATAATATAGTACTGTTAACATTATTCCAGCTATGCCTTAGAAGAGGCATTTCATAGCCCTTTAGAATACAGGGACAGGGATGTTCAAAATCTAGGAAACTACAAAATAATGGTGTCATAAAGAAGTTGATTTGGCCATTTGAAGAACCCTAGGAGATAGGATTTATCGCCACCGACTGAGAACTCCCACCTGTAATCTATAGTAACAGGTAATCTCTCACTATAGTTCTCTCTTTCTCTCTCCTTTTCTGTAGGTGACTACAACATGGGTGGCGATCCAGTTCGTGTCATCCACCAAATCAGGGACTTCCTCAACATTGGACGTAATCGCACCAATCCTCGGGAGGATTACTTAGGTAAGATAAGAGACAATGCAATGAACTGGCTGGGTGGGTGACATGAAGGAAAATACTGGGCTAATATCACTCCCAGGCTAACATTTGAAAATAGTTTCCTTGTACTATCTTGAAGCCCCTCTGGTTTGGTTTTGCCTTCTAGTTTGATGAGAATCTGATCAGTTTCTGGTCATCTTATTGCAAGAAGCAACAAAAGACAGATGAAATATTTTACCAGAGATCTCAGAGAAGTCTCTGAACTACTTGCGATCTATCAGTCTGTGTGTGTTTGCTCATAAGGGGCTCCTGACATTTCTTCTTACTAGTTGCCCACAGTGGTAGTGACAATGGTGGTTTTAAGAAAAAATTGAGAGGACAGAATGTGTATTTCATCTAGCAGCCTGCAGAAACATGCATCAATTGTGGACTGCAATTGGCTTTATAGGTTACAAGCTGTACAAACCTATCATAAAGTACAGGCATCCCTTGCTTTCCAATGACTTGTATTTTAATAATGATACATTTTAATTATGACATATTTGTATTTTATTTGGTCTTATCTATATTTAGTATATTTTAATTTATGATATATTTTCAATTGTATTTTAATTCTTGTCGTACCCCATCTTGAGCCTTGCAGAGAGGTGGGTAACAAATAAAAATATGTTATTGTTATTTGAATTTCTCCTGTTTCAGCAGCTCAAACTTATAGCCATATATCACTTTTTTTGAACCCTAGTCTGCCTTTTCTGCACTGCCACTCTCTGAGCAGAAGTGGGTAATATTTAAAGGGTAGCCCTTTTTCTCTCTTTTTTGAGTATGCTGGTTTTTGTACTGGGCATACTATTTTGTTTTCTGTCAGTCAACTCAATTTGCTAGCTTAAAAAAAGACAGTTCTGCTTTTCAACCAGTTTCACTTTCTGACAGTTCTGTAGTCCCTAACCCATCAGATAAGTGGGAGCTCCCTGTAATACAATTGTGTAATATAAGTAAATGCAAAGATGTTGTGTGTACCATTAAATATAAAATGCAAATTATAGTACATATAATACAATAATTTCATGGGGTTTTCTTAGGCAAAGAAAACTCAGAGGTATTTTGCCAGTTCCTTCCTCTCAAATATAGCCTACAGTTTCTAGTATTCCTTGGCAGTCTCCCATCTAAGTACTAATCAGGGCTGACCCTGCTCAGCTTATAAGATCAGATTTAGATCCTGCAAAGTCAGCTGACTAGTTTGATCATGAGAATAAATTCTGTAGCCACAAGTTTGATGCTCGATACAGCTGTTATTAAAAAGAGTTGAACTCCATATTGATGGTCGCCCTTGGAATTTTCCGTATTTCTTTGTGCAACCATTGATCAATAGACAATCTCTTGTGCCATGTGAAGAGGTCTTATGGCAGTGGTACAATGTGAACTACCTCCTCCTTTATCCATATTACTTCTGCCTTCCCCCCGCCATGATCCTTAGAATTTCTCTCCTCACCCATGTTTCCGTCCATATTTGCATGCAGATGTTTATGTCTTTGGTGTTGGGAGCAAGGTCGTCGTAGAAAATGTGAATAAGTTGGCATCTCAAAAGAGGGGTGAGAGACACACCTTCAAACTAAAAGACTACGAAGACCTTCAAGAGGCTTTTAACGAGATGATTGGTAATAAGAACTTACATTTTTCACAAATTCTATGCTTTACCTGCTGGGCGTCCAATGATTTCTTTCCTAGAAAACACACACAGTCTAATTTTTCTTTCTGAATTAGTTCAAAATTATGGTTGTGAGCAGGTTCCCGTATGCCCTCTTTCAGGAACCTTTCCCATACCCAGTTTTCAGCTGAGAGACATTGCAAGGATTCTGGGAAGTTTTCCGGGGGACATATCCTATATTCACAGCGTACTAGCTAGTCTTTTTGAGCATAGTGTTGCCTTGCTTGACCTGAAACTATTTTAAACACATACATGGAAAAAAGGCTGATAGCTCCAGGGGCTGTATGGAACCTTCTGGTTCAAAGGTAGCATACATATGAGTGCCGTTTTGAAGGAATCAAAACAGGAGGCAGCTGTTGCCTTCCTGTGATGTGTCATAATTCACTGGGAGAGGAGAGAAGGCATGTAATAATTAGCAGTCCAGGGGTAGAGAAGCTGAGGGAGCAGTTAGTTGTTAGCAAAACCAAGATGGGCAGAGGGACATGGAAAAGATTAGTTAGGATCTAGTTCCAAAGGTCCAGAAAAGCAGGGCAGAATCTCTGAGCTGGCTTGGGGGTCTTTTCCACAGAGAGTAGGACAGACATTGCTTCCAGCGCTTGATGAGCGTTTGCTGCCTGCCTTATCTAGAGAGGTTGACGGACCAGTGTGAACAGGTGAAGCAGCACCACCTGAGCTGCAGGTGTGCCAAACCCTTCCCCAAATACAGTTGGCCCTCTCCATTTATGCGATTCACTTTCATGAATTTGATTGTTCACAAGTTTCTCCAACCCCTGCCCTCAGCTCAGGCACTTCTTTTCTAGGAGAACCTCCTCTTTTGGTAGTTCCAATCAGGCCATGCAGCCCTTTAAAAACCTGTCTCTGGTTCTCCTCCTTCTCCACTAGCAGCTGCTTGGCTAGCTAAGGATGGCTCATAGCCTGCTTTCTCAGCACCACAAACCCTCTCCTGATGCCCCCCACACATCCAAAGAAGGAGATTGGCAAGAGGGAGGAGGTATGGGACCATCATGCCGGCCTAACCCCTTTTCCTGTCCTTTCTCTGACCTGATTTGGTGCCCGCTCTCCCCACCATGCCTCAGCTCCCTCCCCACCCCACCCACATTTTGATATTTGCAGTTGTTCCACTCTTGTGAGTGTCCTACACCCCTAATAACCCTAGCAAATATGGAGTGCTGACTGTACTCCTATACTGTTGCTTACCCAGAGAGATGATGATGCTTGTGATGCTGCTGCTGCTGCTGATGCATGATGCTTGTGGTCTTTCCCAGAATGCATCGGTTTGGCCATTGTGAGAACTAGGATGATGGGGTGGAGAGACCTTTGCTCAGATACTGTTTTGCTCATATTCTCTGTCTACTGTACCATGTCAGTTCAGTTATTCTTCTTCCAGGAGTTTTCAGCTGCCTCCTGCCCCATCCACGTCCCTCTTTAGCAACCCAGAAATCTTGCCCTTTGCCTGCTCTCCCCATCCTACACAAAGATGAAGAGAGCATTCCTCTGCTTTGCTGGGGAAAAGCATCCTCTGTTTTAAAAAAGATACTCCAAATTTGAACAGCTCTGAAACATATCTTACTATTTCTAGAGGAGAGTGAAACTTTGTCCATGTGCGGCTTGGCCAAGGAGCACCAAACGGCTGATGACCAACAGAAGAATCCCTGGCACACCACTATCGTCATCAGGGTAAGACTGAGACCCTTTGAGCAGAGCTGAAAGAAGAGTTTCTTTGGTCATGATGCTGGGCTCATGGCTTTCTGATTCTCCAGGTGGGCAGGAGAAGAGGGAGCAAGTTGTGGCTGCTTAGCAACTGCAGTGTTTATTTTCTATCTACCTTCTGCACAAGTCCTTTTAAGGCAGAAAATGAGTTACAGAACAATGAATAAGATGATAGCTTACAGAGAAAGGTGGTAAAATCCTGGACTGTATTATCACTACCACTCCGGCTTGAAGATGAGAATTCTCTCTGTGAGAGTTCACCATTTTAAATTTTTAAACAAAAATGTCTCCCTCCAAGTGATAAAATACTCCCATCAAGGAAAAATATTTCGATCCAGCCTGTTCTGTGTGTGCTAGGTTTCAGTTCAAAGATTTTTTTTTAAACTGTAGGGCAGCAGTGGACAATTTTGTAAAGTTCAAGACCAATTCCAGGCTTGAGTTCATGCAGCCTGAGGTGCCGCCACCCCTGATGTAAGGGATTTCTCAATTACAGTTTGAAATAGAATGGTTCTTTCTGGTTCTTTCTCATACCAATTCTACCAAGTTCCAGTGTGTGTGTGTGTGTGTGTGTGTGTGTGTGTGTGTGTGAGAGAGAGAGAGAGAGAGAGAGAGAGAGAATTTCTTTCTGAACAAGTTGTAGGGCATGTCAGATTAAAAAAAGGAAGAAAGAAGGAGCAGAAATGGGAGTGGTTATGCTGCTAGAAAATGTAGCAATTTCTTATACCCTTCAGCATTTCATAAATGAAAACCAGGACATGTGTGGCCAAGCAACATCAGAATGTGGTGAAAATGGTAATAATTATTAATAAGAAAGATAGAGAAGCTAGGAGGGGCTACAGCAGTTGACTTTTGCCTACTCCTACAGGGAAGGGCAAGACTCCACCCCCTCCTCTCTCCCACTCCCCACTGAAATTTATTGAGTGCAAACTGCTTTTGAATTTTGAAATCATTTTGTAGCAACCAAAGTAAGTTGAGGACAAAGGGGGAAAGTGGGATGAGGAGAGAGAAAGAAAGAGATTGGGGCACTTCTAAAGTAGGTGAGAAGGCAGAACAGCAAAGGATTAATTGGGACCATCCCTGACAGTCAAGACAGTGGGAGAGAATGGATCTTGCCAACCGCTTGAGCTTACTATTTTCATGCTAAAGCCCTAGAGTTCTGTTGTTGTTGCTGTTGTTATTTAGATACAAAGTGCTAAAAGGTGTTAACTGTAATGGTGCCATTCCTTTATTTGTTTCCTTATAGCAAGATCACAGTACACACACACACTCCATGTGTGAACTGAGACACTGGAGAAAACTGATTTGTGAGGGTGAGAGTGGAAAAATCAAAAAGAAGGAAGGAAACAAAGACAGTATTCATATTGTTAGGGTTTACACAATTATCCAGGGATTCTGTATCCATGGATCTAATCAACTATGGCTTTAAAATATTCCCTCTCCCCCACCCCAAAAAAATCCAAAAAGCAAATTTTGGTTTTGTCATTTTGTATGCCATTTTACTACACCATTATACATAATGGAACTTGAGCATCCACGAATTTTGGTATCCGCAGAGGTCCTGGAACCAAACCCTAGCAGATACTGAGGACCCACTGTAATAATGCTTATTTATAATGCCCATTTCACCAATGGGGAGACCATCAATATATACAGTCTTAGGCCACTTCCGCACTAGACTGTTATAGCGCTATTATGCTACTTGCAACATCCTATGGAATCCTGGGGTTTGCAAATTGCGCTATAACAGTCTGGTGCGGAAATTGCGCTATAACAGTCTAGTGCGGAAATGGCCAAAGATGTTAAACGTAACACTATAAATATAGGTAAAATGTATTTCTTTACAGTTTATTACATCAGCACTATAGCTTTAGAGAAAATGTTTAACTAAAAAATTAAGGATACACTGGGGGAGAAACCAAAGGAGACCATGGGAAGATTGCTTCATAAAGACCCACTCAAATCTAATGTCACAACTTATGCCTGAAATAAGGTGCTCACAAATAAACAGAATAAACAGAAATAAACAACTAAATAGAAGTATGATGACTTTGTATTGAAGGGGTGTGCATGCATGCATGCATGCAGATGCTCACACACACACACACTACTAACACACAGAACTGAAAAATATAAAATGAGCAAAGCTTTTCAGATTCTACTTCCTTCGGTTCTTCAGCGGATAATAGTATTACTCTCTCTTATAGGTTTAGGCCTCTAAGGGTATTATGGTCTTCAGTCTATGAATCCAGAAATTCTCTCTTTTATCCAAAATGTCTGAAGGAGATGGCACCCCAGTAACAAAGAGGAATAAGTTAGAGAGGCTGTGAGGTTCTGGGTTGAAATGACCTTGGGTTGCTTTAGCTTCCAGGTCAGGATTGCTGACTTGTGGCTCCTGAAAAGCGTACCGAGGTCTGTGGTTATTTTCCCCCGACTGCAGGTGACATCTAGCGTGTCTACAATTCCTTCATGATGCCCAAGTATTCTGGCTGTGAAAATACTTTTGTCAAAGCGGTCTCAAACTGGCTAGGGAGGGCTTCATTGCAGCTCACAGGACTGTCCTCCCTTACGGCAATTAGAGAGAAAACCAGGGCCCTTTCTGCACCCTACTGTAACCCTGTGAATTGGGGGTCCCGGGAGGGGCACCCAAATAACCAAACAAACCTAGCAAGATGGGGAAAATTAGCTGGAGCACTCTCTTGGCTAACGAGAGGCAGGGCAATGCAACAGGATCTTTTACCCTGTGTCTACAGCGTCAGGTCAGTGAGGAGTCAAATGGTTCAAATAACAATTAAGATTTATTAAACAGTTATTAAAGAAAAGCACAAACACACTCCTATCTAGAAAAGGAAAATAGAGTTTCAAAGGGAATGGGTGATACGCCACCTGTCCTGCAGTCCTGGAGACAGAAGCCTGATTGAAGAGGAAGAAACCCGGCGTGGCGGCCGAGGGGAATCTGTTGAACCGAGCGGCAGCAAGGCAGAATGAGGTCCAAGCGATCCGGCGAGAGTTCCGAAGAGCTCTCAGAGCGGGGGATTTTTATAGGGGAAAGAACAACCATGGGCTAGTCTGGTCTTAGGTGAAAACAATGAGTTTTAGGTTGGAGACAAAGCCTCTGAAAGGTCAGAATTTGCATGATTGAGTTAGAGTCTGAATTGACAATAGTATGGCTGGTATGTAGATGCGGCTAGCTCGGCGGTTAAGTACCTAGCTCGCCAGGGTGTCCTCTCAGGGCAGAGGATCTCTTTGTGGTAGCGTGCATATGTAATGAAGGTGTTTGTTTCGGGAAGTCCCCTAAAGCAGATCTGGCGATATCTGGCTGGTTTGGTGGGAGCAGCAAGTAGTAGCCACGCCTAGCTTTGCGCTTGTTCGGCGGGCCTCACAAACACTTGGCTGGTGGCAGAGTAGGGCCGAATTACGATATCAAAATGATATCTTTGGTTCACCAAAGTCCAGGCCAGTACACGGTGATAACACTACCTTGTCCTGTCGTGCTCCGATGGCTATTCCAGCAGCGGCTCGGCCGGGAAGGGAGCACGACGGCAGCGCTTCCCTCCTCGTGGGACCTGCTCTCTGTGGAAGGGAGCGCGACGGACACGTTGTTTCCTTCCACAGCACAGCCGGGCACTTTTCCGGGTTGTGCTGAGGCAGGAAGGGCTGCTGTTGGTACCAAGCCAAGTGGAACTTGAACTCACACTCAAAAAAATTGTTAGGATTCCAACAATGCCGGTGGGACTTGAACCCACCATAAACGGTCACCCTTGAATCCAAACACCAGAGTGACACTGGTGAGACTTGAACCCACAGTAAACAGTCACCTTTGTATAAAGAATAAAAATTAAAAAAACAACAACAACATGTGGGAACAAACCCAAAACATTAGGTCCGCAAAGACCACCCCGAGTAGTCCATGTGATTGCGGGTGAAACTGAGCCAGCCCGGAAAGATTCCCAACTTTGGCCAAAGGGACAGTGGCGGAGCTTGGAGTGTGTGAAGGGGGTGGGGCCACTGTGCGTGGGGGTGTGGTTGCAGTGCGTGGGGGCATGGCCAGGGGCGTGGCTACGGGCCAGGACGCCCCCAAAACATTGCCACCCGGGACAAACCGTCCCCTGCCCTCCTGTCCCTCCGTGACTACAAAGGGACTTTCGCTCTCCCCTCAGCAAGAACGCAGACAAAACTACATCTTACATGAGCAGGGAAAGAAAGACACTTTATTGAAGAAAGGAGGGATTTTTTATAAGTTGGAGAACAATGACCTCATAGAGTGTACAGCGCATGTGCATGAATATGAAGACTATTTGCCTTCCCAGGACTGGAATTCTGATTCATGGTTGATGATACTGTAACTTCTGGTTGACAGTGAACAATGAACCCTGGGTCACACATGCATTCGCTCAGCTGTGAGGTGTAAGAAATACTGCTACAGTGAGTGCTGGGAACCCAGGCTGAGAACCTAGTTATTTGCCAAGTAATGTCAGGATCATTTTAAGTAGGGCAAGGGATTAACAACCAGAACCAGCTTTAAAATCGACTAGAATTCAAAATGGAGGACTTTAGTTAAGCTAATACAAAAAGACAAAGAGAGAGTTTCTTTAGCTTAGACATTTAAGCAGGCAATACCCTCTGTGAATTAAACTGTCCAGGGCACTGAATTTCCTAACAGCCCTGCAGAGTAGACCAGGGAAAAAAGTGGGAAACACTGTTCGTTTTGTCTGTACTCTGTTACTGCTAACACTGCCATTGCCCTTCCACAGGACAGGTAAGTGTGGGATGGCGGCACTGTCGCATGTCATTGACGGGGAAAACCCATCAATGATTTAATCCGTGGTTGTGCCACCTGGGGGCGGGAGAGGAGCGGAACGGTGATGATGTTATGCAGAAGCACTCCTCTCTCATCCCCATGCCCAGGATGGGAGGACGCTGTGGAAAGGACCCAAGAAACAGTACTATTCAGCAAGCCAAGATAGATATGATTTGAAACATTTTTAGATCATCTGTGCCTTTAACACCTGGCAGAAAGTAAACAGAACATGTTCTCTATTCTTGATTCTACCTGCCAGGAAAAATGTTTTAAATTTCTGCTGCCATTGCTGCCATTTAAAGGCATAGAATCCCATCCAGAAATACAGATGGCTGCCTACTTCCAAAATGTCTGAGGTGGACATTTTAGGCATCCTCATGTGGGAGTAGGCTCTGATGCTGGGTTGTAATAGGATGAGTTATTCCCAAGTAAACATGCACAGAATTGCACTTGTGAACCATTGTTCCATAATTTCCATGAACTGCTATTCAATTAGTCCATGCTGCTTTTCTCTTCCAAATCAAAGCGTGCGGGAGGAGTATACGAGCACTGCAAAGGAGCCCTCGTTTCTGAATACTTCATCCTGACTGCAGCTCACTGCTTCACTATAGATGATACGGCAGAACAGATCACTGTCCAGATTGGTAAGCGAAAATATCTCAAGATGAAGACAGAGAAAGGGAAGGAGTTGGTGGGTTGCCAACTGGCCAGAAAATATAAAGCTAATTTATCTTGTTCTTGTGCCTTTTTTGTTAAATTTAATTTTTTCACAAGTCAAAAAAAAGAACAAAAAAGAGAATCGATATGGTTACAAAAGAAAAAAGTATCATAGTGAAAAAATAGAAAAAAGAGATGCCTTTAATAGCATGGATGAGCGGAAACCAGCTGGTGATACTTCATGATGTAGATCACAAGTGGACAAATTTGGTCAGATTTTTACTCCCAGTACCTGCTTCAGGCCACACTCATGACTTTTTCATACCACTCAATTAACATACTTCAAAACTGCTTTAACCGCCTGGGCTGCATCCTATAGAACCCTAGGATTTGTAGTTTGGTGAAGTACTAAAGCTCTCTGACTGCTAATTTTAAATACTTCACAAAAACCGCAAACCCTAGGATTCCACAGAATGGAGCCATGATAGTTAAAGAAGTAACAAACTGTTATAGTTGTACAGTGTGAAAGGGAACTAGGTCCAAAAGTGCCAAAAATATTCTGTAAAATAGAGCAAACTGAAACTAGAAGGGACTGGATGTTCAATCCCAAATTTTGAGTCTGGGCTTTTGAAGTGTATGGAATATGGGGTTATGGCCTGACCTATTTAAATGCAAATCACGGCTCATGCAGGCCTCCTGGAGTAGCAAAGCCTTTTCCTACTGTTTCTCCACATTGCTTGAGGAGGAGATCACAAAAGGGCTTTGGGGCTTGTGTAGCCTGCACGGTGTAGCCCACAAGATGTAGCCCACAAAAGGGCCTTGGGGCCTGTGTTTAGCCCACCTCTGACCTAGGGAGCAGTCTAGGAATTTTCTTTTCTTTTCTTTTCTTTTCTTTTCTTTTATCTTGTCTTTCTGCTGGCATGATGGCCAAGCTGGATTACATCATCAACTAAAACAAAGCACAGTCAGGCTTCCACATTTGTGAGTTCCACTTCCATGGATCTGACTATTTGTGAATTTTTCCAGCCCCTGCCCTCCCCAGGTACTTCTTTTCCAAGTGAACTTTCCCTCTTGGTGACTCCAATCAGGCCATGCAGCCCTTTAAAAACTCACCTCTGGCCCTCTTCCTCTTCCACCAACCACTGCCTGGCCAGCTAAGAGTGCTCGCAGCTTGATTTCTCAGCACCACAAACATTCTCCCCGTGCCCCAAATGCACCCAAGTAATGAGATGGGCAAGAGGGAGGAAGTATAGGGTCACCATGCTGACACCCCCACTTTCCCTCTCCTTTCCCTGACCAGGAGCATTTCTGCCCTACACTGTTTTAGTGCTGTTCTTCTACTTTTAACATCCTGTGCAGTTCTGGGGTTTGTAGTTTCTTGAGGCCAAAGAGCTCTTTGGCTGAACAATCTAAATGCCCCACCCTAAACTGCAAACCCCCAAGATTCCACAGGATGTTGAAAGTGGAATAATAGCATAGAATCATAGAGTTGGAAGAGATCCCAGGGGCCATGGAGTCCAACTCCCTGCTATGCAGGAACACACATCTAAGCATTCCCAACAGATGGCCATCCAGCGTTTGCTTAAAAACCTCCAAAGAAGGAGACTCCACCACACTCTGAGGCAGCACATTCCACCTCTGACAGCTTTGACCGTCAGGAAATTCTTCCTGAGGTTCAAGTGGAATCACCTTTCGTGCAGCTTGAATCCATTGCTCCTTGTCCTAGTCTCTGTAGTGGCAGAGAACAAGCCCGCTCCCTCCTGAACACAACATCCCTTCAAATATTTAAACATGGCTATTGTGTCCCCTCTTAACTTTCTCTTCTGCAGACTAAACATACCCAGCTCCCTAAGCTGTTCTTCATAGGGCACGGCTTCCAGACCCTTCACCATTTTGGTCACCCTCCTCTGGACACGTTCCAGCTTGTCAATATCCTTCTTGAATTGAGGTGCCCAGAACTGGACATAGTGTTCCAAATGAGGCCTAACCAATGCAGAATAGAGTGGTACCATTACCTCCCTCAGCCTAGGTGCCATACTCATATTGATGCAACCAAGAATCGCGTTGGCTTTCTTGGCTGCCGCATCACACTGATGACTCATGTTCAGCTTGTGATCTACCAAGACTCCTAGATCCCTTTCACACGTACTGCTATCCAACCATGCGTCCTCCATCCTATATTTGTACATTCCAGTTTTTCTGGCCAAGTGAAGGACCTTGCATTTATCTCTGTGGAATTTCATTTTGTTAGCTTTGGCCTAGCTCTCCAATTTGTCAAAGTCATTTTGAATTTTGATCCTGTCCTCTGGTGTATTAGCATCCCCTCCCAATTTTGTGTCATCTGCAAATTTGATCAGCATGCCCGCCGCTCCTTCATCAAAGTCGTTGATGAAGATATTGAACAGCACTAGGCCCAGTACAGAACCCTGTGGCACCCCACTAGTCACTACTCTCCAGGATGAAAAGCAGCCATTGGTGATCACCCTTTGGGTTCGGTTGGTCAGCCAATTCCAAATCCACCTAACAGTAGCCCTGTCCAGCCTGCATTTTACTAGCTTCCTTGTAAGAATGTCATGGGGAACTTTGTCAAAGGCCTTATGCAGGTCAAGATATGCTACGTCTACAGCATTCCCTTCGTCTATCAAGCTTGTAACACTATCACAAAAAGAGATAAGATAGCTATATAACTATAACAGTGGAGTGTGGAAATGGCCCTGGTTTGGACCCTGGGTGTCTGTTCTCCCCATCATGCCTCAGCCCTTTTCCATAGACAGACACATATATTTTGATATTTGCCATTTTTCCACTTTTGTGGAGGTCCTGTGCCCCTAACCATAGTGAATGTAAAGGGCCAACTGTACAGCTAAATACCTTATAATGAAAAAAATTAAATAAGCCATCATATTAAAAACATGAATTTAAAACAGTTTGAAACGCTTTTAAAACATGACAGAGATTAAAGTACAGCACATCTTCTTAAAAATCCTTATACTTCTACAGGTTAACAGCTGAAGGCCCGCCTAAATATAATCTTTGAACATCTTTACTTTCCAATGAACAGAGAGTAGGGAGGGGACCAAGCAAACCTACAATGGGAGGGAATTCTACAGTGTGGGAGCAGCTACTGAAGAGGTTCGCTCTTGTACCCTCACCAAACCTGCCTCATACCTTCCAGCATTTCAGATAAAAACTGATACACATGTGGCCGAGCGACATCAGAGCATGGCCAAGATGGATAAAGTTATTAATGAGGAAAAACAGACAAACTAGGAGAGACTGCAGCAATTTACTTTGCCTGAGCTGACTGGGAAGGGGACGTTTCTACCCCTTCTTTCCTCTCCTCCACTTAGTTAATAGAGTGCAAACTACTTTTGCGCTTCGAACTGTTTGCAGCAATTGAAGTACGACATGCTGTGGATGAAGGGGGAAAGTGGGAAGAAGAGAGCAGTGACGGAGCTTGAATGTTTGGAGGGGGGGCGGGAGGGGAGGGGCTACAAAGCAAGGGGTGTGACTACTGTGTGCAGGGGTGTGGCTGCAGTGGGGGGCATGGCCAGGGGCCATGGGGGTGTGGCTACGGGCTGGAACACCCCAGAAACATTGCCATCTGGGGCAAATCACCCACCACCCACCCCCATGTCTCTACGCGACTGGAAGAGAGAGAAACTGGGACATTTTAAAAGCAGCTGAAAAAGTGGGGGGACAGAGAATTAATTGAGGCTGTCCCTTTCCAAACTGAGACAGTTGAAGGGTATGGTAACTCTGATGGCAAAGTTACGCTAAACAAAAAATTGTAGTCTTTCAGCTTCTACAGGACTCTGTTGTTTTTGCTGAAGTTTATAGATAAGCACTGTAACTGCATGGTAACTGTCTATGGAGGGAAGCCTAATTTTTACCATCCTCTTCCCTAGGCAAACATAAGTTTGATGTGGTTGCTGTCCACTCCCACCCGCAGTATCAGATTGGGAAGTTAAAAGATCGGGGATCGGAATTCTATGATTATGATGTTGCTCTGGTGAAACTTGCTAAAAGAATCCAAATCTCTGTTGTTGCAAGGTGAGATGGAAAGTGAAGAAAGAAAATAGCAAAAACTGAGGAGTCCTGCCCCTGGAGCTTATCCCATAATATTGTGTCTCTCCCAGTGATATACTGTGCGGTACTGTTGTTGGGTCATTTGGAAAGCAACTCTTTTCTTCCCTGAAACAATCCAGTATTCGTCACCTATCCCACTATAGTTTAATATCACATATTGTTCCACTTCATTGGAACAAGGACTGGAAACTATGCCCTGTGAGGAGCTGTGTATGTTTAGCCTGGAGAAGAGAAAGTTAAGAGGGGACATGATAAATATTAAATATATTAAATATTAAAAAAATTTAAAAATTAAAAATATTAAATATTCGAAGGGCTGTCATATGGAGGAAGCCTGTTTTCTGCTGCTCAGGAGACTGGGACATGAAGCAATGGCTTCAAACTACAGGAAAAGAGATTTCATATACATATTAGGAAGAACTTCCTGACAATAAGAGCAGTTTGACAATGGAAGAAGCTGCCTCAGAGTGTGGTAGAGTCTCCTTTGGAAATTTTTAAACAGAGGCTGGGTGGCCATCTGTCAAGAATGCTTTGATCGTGTGTTCCTGCATGGCATGGGGTTGGACTCGATGGCGCTTGTGGTCTTTCCCAGCTGTCTGATTCTACAATTACTGTATTGGTAGGAAAGTGGGCTTGGTATGGAGGTGGTTTCATTGCTCCTACCTTAGGGATTCACTGTGCATCTCCATCTAGGAAGTCCTAAATTACTTGTAGTGGTTCAGTGGGTGAACATGGGGATTCTCAAGAGTTCCCAAGAGAACACACTGTATATTAGTTCACTGTTTCCTGCCATACATTTTTAAAAATATTATATATTTTTAAATTTAGTAAGAGGAACAGTACAATAGTGCAATTCTGATGTAATCCTATTAAGGACTAATGTCCAGAGAAATCACAGGGTTCACAAAATGGTTAAAGAGTAAATAAAAAGTAAATATACAAAAGTTTGAAGAGTAATACAGTTGGCCCCCCACATTCACTAGTCTTAGGATCAGAGGACCCCTGCAGAAGTGGAAAAATTACATATATCAAGATATTTGGGGAGGGCATGGTGGGGAGAACAGGCCCTAGGATCCAAATCTGGGTGCCTGGGGCCAACTGCTACAGGCTGCACTATCCTTAAAAAACCAAAAGAGAAATGTTTACATCTAGCTTTGCAAATGCCACTCTTTGGAGAGCTGGGGGCTCTACCTTGTTTTAAAAAGAGAACTGCAACTCTTAAGGTTTTCCAAGAACAACAGTTCTTTTTCAGTCCCTCCCCACAATCCAATCTCAGAAGAGAGGGGTTGGGACTGGGGTCCAAGGATAGCAAATGGGAGACTAAGGGCCTTTCTGCACCACACTGTTATAGTGTTATTATTCCACTTTGAACATCCTGTGAAATTCTGGGGTTTGTAGTTTACTGAGGCCAAAGAGCTCTCTGGCTGAGAAATCTAAAGACCTGCTCCCTAAACTCCAAACTCCAGGATTCCACAGGATGTTGAAAGTGGAATCATAGCACTATAACAGTGTAGTGCGGAAAGGCCCTAAATGTTGTCCACAGCCATGTGTTACCCATCTCTGAAACACACGTTCCCACAAAAGAGCTGTAGCTCAACGGTAGAGCACGTGGGCCTAATGTTTACAGTCCAGGTTCAGTCCCCCGGGTTGCTGAGTAAAAGGATCTCAGGCAACAGGGCTGGGAATAAGCTCGGCCTGCCCGTGGCCCTTGGGAACTGCTTCCTGTTGGAGCAGAGAGCAGAGGGTGAGACCGATGAGTGTTCAGACTTGATAGAAGGCTGGTTCATATCTGTGCCTGTGACTTTCAGTTTGACAAGACAGGGCAGAGTACATAGGTAAGTAGAGCATGTGCCTTGAAGCTGCCTGTCAACTTATGGCAGGTGCATGAATTTCATAGGGTTTTCTTGGGCAAGGTATACTCAAAAATGGTTTGCCATTGCCTTTCCCTGAATATAGCTCATGGCACCTGGTGTTCTCTGGTGGGCTCCCTTCCAAGTACTAGCCAGACCTGATCCTACTTAACTTTTTGAGATCAGGCAGGTTCTGGTGCCGTCAGGGTATTTAGATACTCATCAGCAATTATGTGTGGCTTTCTGAGAGTGACCTTTGCCAACCTGGAAGGAGCGGCTCAAGGATGTATCAAGACGACAAAGGGTACAATAAGTAGAAATGCTTTATTTACACAGAAAGAGATGCTGGAATTGAACTCTGCCTAGCCTGTAGGCTATTTCCCCACAACAAACTCCGTTCAAGTCCCTGACATGTGGAGATTATTACGTATTTCTAGAACGGAAACTAGGTCTGGCTGTTGCAAACATAAAATGAAGCCACAATTCACGTTAACCATGGTTTGTTGATACAGCCAGTGTTAACCATAGTTTGTTGAGCTACCTTGCAGATGACCCAAGGTAGCAAATTTGGCAGTGGAAGCTGCTTGTGCATTGCTTTGCCTTGGCCAAGAGGAAATGTTTATATTGTCTAAGCAATAAATCAAGCAACATGTAGGTTGTCATGCCTTTTTAATTTCTCCTTGGCATTTCCCTTTCACAGGCCTATCTGTCTACCATGTACGGCAGGAGCTACCCGAGCTCTGAGAAAACCCCAAGAACAGACCACCTGCAAGGATCATGGTAAGAAGGGTGTCTGTTTTATTTTGTTTTTACGTGGCCAGTTGGACACAATCACTCCTGAGCATCTCCTCATATGGAGCCATACCAGCCCCTAGGTTTTTGAAAGACCTGAAAGAGATTCAGCCCCTAGAATCTGGAAGTCCCTTCCCAGGCAGACCAGACCGGCCCCCTCTGTGCTGTCTTTCCATCACCTGGCAAAGGCTTTTTTATTCTGGCAGGGTTTTAAAGCCGCTTTTAAAGAATAGGCTGCTGTGTTGTTTTAAACAGAACTGTTTTAATTGCTTTTTATCTTTTAATGGTATTTTTCCTTTTTAAGTAAATTTTAAATCTTTATAATATTGTCATGAGTTTAATCTCATTTTAATGCTCACTTTTTGTACGTTTTTGTCTGTATTATTTTTTAAACTGTGAGCTGTCTTGAGTCCCAAGGCAGGATGATGATGATGATGGTGATGATGATGATGCCAAATGTTGGGTATATCAAGATGAGGCATTCATTGTATGGTCACCCTGCCTCAAACATGGAGCTTTACTGGAGGTCCAGAAGACCTCTTCCTCCGTTGGGAGCCTTCCCATATTTTCCCACTGCTTCTTCAATCTTTTTTCTTCTATCAGTACAGTCAGCCCTGTGGGTTTGACTTTCAAGGATTTATTTGGAAGTTTGTCCAACCCCTGCCTCTCACCGCCTTAGGCACTTCTTTTCCTGGGGAATCTTCTTCCCTCTTGGCAGCACAGCCTTTTAAAAACCCACCTTTGGTCCTCCTCCTCATCTACTAGCTGCTACCTGGCCAGCTACGGATGGATCATAGCACCACAAATCCTCTCCTGATGCCCCCCTCCACAAGGAAGAGATGGATAAAAGAAAATATAAGGCCACCGTGCCAGCCTGTCCCCTTTCCCTCTCCTTTCCCTGAGCTGGCCCATTTCCACACTGCATTCTTATAGCGCGATTATTCCACTTATAACATCCTATGGAATTCTGGGGTTTGCAGTTTCAGAAGGGGCCAGATGGCCCCTCGAAACTGCAAACCCCAGGATTCCATAGGATGTTGAAAGTGGAATAATTGCGCTATAAGAATGTAGTGTGGAAACGGTTTAGTCTGGCCTGTGCTTCTGCCTTCTTCTCCAGTTTACCTCAGTAAACTAGAGCCAAAGTCATCCCAAGACCTAGAGCAGGAGGAGTGAGTGGAGGCCTAAATGCAGTGTAGTGTACACCAGAATGCTTTCCTGTCATGCGTGCATGGATTGGATGTTTTCTGTGGCACTCACGATCAACAGGTTTGGACACCATGGATCTACTAGGATCCCAGCCCTTCTTGAGTTCTGTTCCTGTTCACAACTCTCGCTAGCTTTGTCCATTCACGCTCACTGCACTCAGTGTTCTTTACTTTTTTCAGAGGCAGAGCTTCTCCCTGTTGGGAACGTCCCTTCTCTTTTTGTAACCGATTGTGAACAAACTGGTATGAAAGGGCTGCGTCGCCAAACCGTGCGGATCAAGAATGGGGAAATGGTGAGAACAGCACCTAGGTGCCCATTCTGGGCAAAAATTAGTAGTGGCAATGTATTCTTGTTGCTGGGTACCTTCAGGATGACTCCAATATATGGCAATTCTATCATAGAGACCCTTTCCGCACCATACGTGGCCCCAAAACTTCCTGGCAGTGCCATTGCCAGAATGCGAGCGTGTCCCAAACACTCCCCTCTGCAGCCGGCTAGCTGCCAGCACATGGGTGGCGTTCTGGATGCACTCCTTCCTTCTGCAGTGTGGCCAGCCTCTTCTGGCACTGCACTGAGGAAGGAATTGCTTGATAGCGATCATCGCATGAATGGAGTCTACTGTCAAAACCAGAAGATCTGGGCCAAGCCAGGGCTATGACAAATCAGGTCTGCTTAAAATTCTCCCTTCCTAGAGAAGCAGCACGCTTCTATATTTTTGCCACCCCCATGGCTCCCTCTCCACGTTTATATCACTCTACTTTCCCTAAATCCACACCCTTGTAAATATAGGGCAAAGCAGGTTTTTGTTTATCCCAATGAATGTGTCACTGGTGGTAGTGTGAATAACTGATCCAGATCAAAGAAGCACTTTATGGAGACTACTCTTTCCAAAAATATAATAAAATCTTTGTTGAACAAACTGACAAGGGAAAAGGTAGTTGGCACATTAAAGGTTACCAACTATCAACACACAATCTCACAATATCCCTCTCTCCTTAGTCTCTCAGATAGATCTATCTAAACTCTCTCTTCAGACTCTCCCCTCAAAACCCTGTTTCAATTATTTTAATGTTAGGCTCACTGCCCCCACCTATCCCCTCCCCCTGGCTAGCCTGGGTTCCATAGTCCACAACCAACCAATTCATATCCTCTTGCTTTCTAGGGCAGCTCTGTTGCTATGCCCCCCCTCAGAGTTCAGAGTTCAGTATCAGATTTTTTTGTGGGAATAGTATACTGTGCTATTGCAATAGCTGGGGATGTGACAGGAGCAGGACCGCGATGACGGTCCGAAATAGCACATATCGCATGCAGACCAGCTTCAACTCTTCCCGATGCCAGGGTGGGGCCACAGTATGGAAATGGCCAGAGTTTTCTTGGCAAGATTAATTCAGGGAAAATTTCCCATTGCCTTCCTTTAAGAGCATTAGATTGTGGTTTGCCCAAGGTCACCCAGTGAGTTTCCAGGAATGAACAACAAGAGTTCGAACCTGGTTTCCTGGTACCTTAGTCCACTCAATATGCAACAGCTCTGCTTAATCCTGAGCATAAGAAAGTAGAAAACAGGGATGGACAACTGCAGGAGATCTCAGGGCCAATTTTCTGCTCTGGAGGTCCAAAGGAACTGCCAAAAATGTCCTGCAAACCAGAAGAGGCAAGAAATCCACTTTGATGTTGGGAAAAAAAACCCATAAAATGAGATACAATTCCTAATCAGACTAGTGCAAGGCACTCTGTATATAGCTTCCCGTAAAGATCATTCAGAAAGTACAGCTAGTGGAAAATGCACATATTGAAACTATTGTATATAACACCAGTTTTAAAAGTGCACTAACTACCATTTCTGTCTCTCTCTCTTTCAGAAAATGGCATGTGAGGAAGATGCCAAGCGAGCTGACCACTACAAAAATATCTCAGATGTCTCTGAAGTGGTGACTGACCGTTTCCTCTGCACAGGGGGCTTTGACCCCCAGTTGGATCCAAACACTTGCAAAGGTGAAAACTGGCAGTCTTATTCCTGTCTCTGTAAAAATAAGCAAACTAATCAGTTTGCTTCGGCAGAGGCATCATCTGGCAAAGTGTGAAATGGAGTGAGCGGAAAAGAGTTTGTAGCATTCATGTTGGGGGAGGTGTACAACATTCATGGTTTTTCCACTTTTGCAACGGTCTTATATCCCTGTGGAGGTTCCGCTGTATTTTATTCTGATCAGAGAATTTGAGTTAAACAGTTGCAGAACTGGTATTGTGGTATAAGTACACATTCGTGCCTGTAAATGTACTGAGGCTCTTGACTGCCCTCATCCTTTTTGGTCTCAGTCTGGAGCTTCACTTCATTCACTCTCTCCTTCTACTTGCAGGTGATTCAGGCGGTCCCCTGATAATTAAGAAAAGGCTGCGTTACATCCAGGTGAGTGGGTACTTGGTCTGGTCCCAAGCTGAACGCTTTAATGACCCATATTTGATACTCTGATTAGATGTGATTAGATCTGACAGCTCTGTGTTATTAGAACTGCACACCGATTTTGGTGTTGAGTTTGTGTATAATGAAAAAGGTAAATACTCTTGTAGCTGGTAATAGTGGAGGTGGGGAAAGAAATTAGCTATTTGTTGTTTTCTGAAATCCATACTGACAAGATAGATGAGAAAGAAAAATCTGCTTAGGTTGCAAAAGGACCTAGAGCTGCATTTGTTTCTTTCTTTGTTTGTTTCTTTGTTTGTTTGCTTGCTTGCTTGCTTGCTTGCTTTTTGGAGAATTAAAAGGACAACAATTAACTTCTTCGAGAATTGGACAGAAGCCCAAGAACTGCAAGCTATATTGTCAAGAAGCTGTTATTTAAAGTTCTCTTTCCCACCATGGATTATGGCACTTGGCTACCACTTTCAACTGCCTTGGCTCCATCCTGTGGAATCCTGGAACATGTAGTTTAGTAAGGCAGTAGAACTCTCTGGCAGAGAATTCCAAATGCCTCATGAAACTACAAATCCTGGGATTCCATTAGATGGGGCCGTGGCAAGTAAGATGGAATTAAAATGCTATAATTATGTGATGGGAAAGAGGCCTAAGAAATACAAGAGGAGAGAAGATGCTGGTCTGCCTAGCTATTTTTCTGCCTGTTGCTTTCCATGGCTTCAGGTAGGTATCCACACTGCACTATTGTAGCAGTTTGATTCTACTTTCAATGTCATGTCCCCATTTTATGGAATCCTAGGAACTGTAGTTTTGCAAAATACTTTGCAATTCTGTGCCAGAGAATGCTGCTACTGTAGTTTAGGGGTGTGGACTAGAGCTTTCTAAATCTCCATCAGACTACAAATCCCAGGAATCCTTTGGATGAAACCATGGTAGTTAAAGTGGTTTCAAACTGCTATTACTGTGTAATGTGAACACACCCCAGGTTACTTGATATGTGTTGGTGTTCAACTTCCAACACTGTTCAGTTCCTTTAAGTCCCTTATGCAGGACTGTGCGCCCCGATTCTAGAACTGTGCTCCACACAAATGCTCCATCTGATGCAAGCACAGAAATTAAAACACCATTGGAAGACTTCAGGATTTTGTTCCTCTGTCCACCTTCTCCCTCTTTTTCTGCAGGTGGGCGTGATCAGCTGGGGTGTTGTTAATGTTTGCAAGACTAAGAAACCTGCGTGCAAAGGTGACGTAGTTCAACAGAACTCCCCCAGATACGCCAGGGATTTTCACATCAACCTCTTCAAGGTCTTGCCTTGGCTCAAGGAAGAGCTGAGAGAGGAGGGGCTGGATTTCCTGTAAATATGCTCTTCCCACCACAGCTGGGATGCTCTGTGTAAATAAAACCAGTATCTTTAAACCCTGGAGAATGAATGCAAGGCTAACAATTTTGTACTAAATTTCTTTGCACGAAAGGAAAGCATGGATTCTTTCATTGCTCTCATCTGTTCATCTCTAATGGGATATGGTGTCATACAGAAAGGTGTGCCTTATACTGCATGTTGTTATGAGTTATTGCGTTCAGAATCCAGCACTCTCAGAATGTTAACTTTCTATTTTCTTTCACTTTTAAAATAAATTTCTAGATCTATGAATGTACAGATAAGCCAGAAAAAAAATTAAATGTAATGTCTTTTATAACAAAAAAAAAAATCTTGGTGATATCACTAAAAACCTTGTGGGCTCTGCAATTCTCTTTCACTGTCTGCTCCAGAATTTCATATTATGTATTCTAAATATAGCAGGATAGCCAAATTCAGAATATATTTGAGTGCTGCTCATTAACAGCTGTGGATATCCCTGACCTCATTCAGCACTTGCTCCCTCAGCAAAACATGGGGATAAAATTTCCTCTGAGTTGCACTCCCTGAAGTATGCTGATTTTTGGTTATATTTAGTGATGTATTTAAGCCTTTTACTCCAAATTTCCAGTCAAGTCTCAAGTCCTTGAAGATACTTTCATGTCATGTCTCAAATCAAGTCTGAAGTCTGGGAGACAACTTATATTCCTATATTCCAACCTATATTCTAGAATTTCTGGACAGAGGTGAATAAAGTCACTTTTAACAATTTAAGCAGTCAGCCCTCCACGTTTGTGATTTTGTGCTCTACGGCTTCAGAAGTGGGAAATAGGATCCTCTGTGCTTCCAAAGCTTTAGAAGAAAGGATCCTTCCTTCTCAAGCCCACAGCCTAACACACTTGCTGTTCCCCTCTGAGAAACACACCCTCTGCTCAGGGGGTGAGTCTTGCCTTCTGCTCTTAGGAGAGATTTTAGAAGACTCCTCGGATATGCAGCAGGGACAGGCTGCCGAGCAGACTTCAATCCTGCCTCAAGTCTGTTGCCTGATATTTGCCGTTCCCCTCTGAGAAATGCACCCACATTTTGGGCTTGAGACAGATCATCAGGTGACCGAGTAGGCAAAAAGAGATGGGAGCATTGTTCAAAGTCATAAGGTTTCCAGATGAATGTGTTGTGTTATTGAACCAAGGGCAGCAAGTCATTCACTAAATATATAGAAATCATAAATTCAGTCATTGCAACATTTATTGCTGAGTCAAGTCCAAGTTGAGTCACTGGAGTGATTTAAGTCTGACTTGAGTCCGAGTCAACTGACTCAAGTCTATATCACTGGTTATATTCTATAATGCATGTACACAGTGAGGTTCTCCCAGCATACATGGGAGCGTGTGTTAATCATAGGTTTCCTACTCTCTCCCAAGTTGCACAGGGGGCCAGGCTGGCACTGATGGTTCTCACATCTTTGTATATGTGTGTGTCAAGGCATTGGTGACTCAGAGAAGGTGGGTAGAGTTCAGTACAAGAAGGTGGGTAGAGTCAGAGGCGTATCTAGGGTGGGGCAGATAGGACATGTACCTTGGGCGCCAAAACCAGAGGGGCACAAAAAAGCCATGTGGAAATAGCAGACAGCAGAGGAGGAGGAGCAGACAGCTCAGCACCCGCATGTCCTACTTGCCGAGAGGGTATGTGCCTTACCTGACATACCCCAGAGTGGGGGAGAGCACTGCCCTTTCCTAGTTAATCTGGGGATGGAATCCAGTCAGTTTACTGGAGGAAGAGATACATACAAAAGAGTTCGTAAATGAAATACTGAGGGAAAGGGGAGAGGAGAGGGGGGTGTTCCCCAGGCTGCCACCTCCAAAATCCCATTCAGGTCTTTGCCTTCTAAATGCTGGAGAAGAAGTGTGTAGGAGGTATGTGTGTAAACAGGCTAGGAGACCCATTGGTGTAAAGGTGGTAAAATGAGTATAAGTGGGGTGGGAGATCCTCAGGCTGCTGCCTCCAAAATCCTATTGAGTTCTTTGCCTAGAGAAGATGTGGGGCGAGGGGAGAAATGTGTGTAGACAGGCTAGGAGATCCCTCTATATAAAGGGAGGGAAAATGAATAGAAGGGGGGTGGGGGATTCTCATGCTGATGTCTTCAAAATCCCATTGTGTTCTTTGCTTTCTAAATGCTGCAGAAGAGATGTGTGCATCTAGGGATCCTCCACCTCCTTCTATTCACTTTCCCACCATTTATACAGATGGATCTCCTAGCCTGTTTACATACATTCCCCCTCCCCACTGTTACCCTGATTTCTGGGGTCCCATGGGGGGGACACCTCAATGTGCTTCAAATAATGGGGAAAGGGAATTAGCTAGAGCACAAGCTGTAGCACTACGAGAGGCAGGGTAACCTAGCGAGATCTTAAAGCCCAATTTTTATGGGGTCAAGCCAAACCAATGACCACACCAAATTATTGAAGAAATTATTTTTATTCTATTTTTATTAAAAATAAGTCATTGCGCACGTTCGCACTTTTGCACTCACTCACCCAAGAGCTAAAAAGAAATAAAAGAGAGGAAAATGGATAGGGGATTTTGGAGAGGTATTTTTGGGGTATACTGCACCTGATCCTGAAGACAGAAGACGGAGACAGCAGCGGAGCAAAAGAAGGAACTCGGCATGTGGAGGGCTGAGGGGATTGCCGGACAGAATGACGTGCAGCCGAGAGGAAACCAGAGCGATCTAAGGAACTGTTTGAAAACAGGGCGTTTATAGGGGAAAATGTACCTTGGGGGCTAATCCTTTCCCGGAGAGAACAAAGGCTTGAGGAGCTAAGACAAAGCTCCATAATGTGCATGATTTGGACCACAAAGCTCCAAAATGTCAGAGTGCTTAGTTTGAGTAGATTTGCCGGGGTTCATCAAAAGCTGTGGCAGTACGTAAATTGCTCTTGCTTGACAGGCCGTTTGTCAGGATTGCTAATCCTGTCAAGCTGGCTTCTCGAGGCAGAGAATTCCTTGTCTGTTTGATGGTTTGCATGTCTGGAGGGCTCCTGGGGCTATGTGACAGATTGATTACTGGCCAGAGCTGGTATTTCTTAATTGCAGCCGTTTGGCCGTGCCTGCCTGAGTGCTCTTCCAGGGGACCCTTTCAGGCATGTGGAGATGATTTCATATTTTTGATATTAATAAATTGTAGATCCTGGGAGAAGGCTAACTACCACAGTAACACCACCTCTTCTGCAGCATTTAGAAGGCAAAGAACTCAATCAGATTTTGATGGGGTCAGCCTGGGGATTCTCCACCGCACTTCTATTCACTTTCCCACCATTTGATCTCTTAGGTTCTTTACACAGGTTCCCTGACCTTCAAAGTCCCATTGAGTTGTTTGGCTTCTAAATGCTGCAGAAGAGGTTTGTATGTCTGGGCACATGTGTAAAGATGCTAGGAGAGGGACAATCCCACACGTGGGGATCCTGAACCCCCTTCTCCTCCTCACTCTTCCTCCATCTCATATTGTTTAAACAGATCCTGTTGAGTTGCTGGGTAAATAGTGTGTATTTCTGCAAAGGTGAGTAAAGAGAGTAGAAGATGGATCTGCATAAAAGATGCGAGATGGAGTGAAAGAGAGGACAAGAAGGGGTGGAGGATCCCCAGGATCCCTGTTTAAACCATGGGAGATGGAGGGAAGGCTAGCAGGATAAGGGCATGGAGTTTCCAGTGAGCAGTGGCTGCTGCTTTCAAAATCAGATTGAATCGGGTGGCTACTGAATGCTGGAATCAGGCCTGCGGGTGTGAAGTGGAGCTCCTGGAATGGAGATAGAGAGGATGGTTGGGGCAAAGAGCTACAAACTCACGAATAATCAAATTCGCAAAATAGAAATCCATAAATGTCAAGGAACAAAGGTAAAGTATTAATTGCTTTTTGCATAGATTCTGAGCTTATTTAGAAATTTGGGACATAGGTTTTCAGCACTTTCTGTTACTTCTTTGTAGGGGGTAAGTGAGGAAGCTGATTCTGTACGAATTCTAAAATCTTCACAAGAATGTTATGTTTTGCCCAGTTCTTTTTTCTTCTTTTCTTCCACAATGAGGCTAAATTTGAAAGATGCAACTTGGGGTGAAAAAAGTAAATTTAGACTTCGTTTGGTATTGCAATGTCCTGCATTTCCAACTTATGGTGGCCTTAAGATGACCCTATGGCAAGGTTTTGTGGCAACATCTGTTCAGAAGGGGCTTCCCTTTGCCTTCCTCTGAGGCTGAGAGAGTGTGACTTGCCCAAGGTCGCTCAATAGGTTTTCACAGCTGGGTGGGAATTCCAGCCAGGGTCTCCAGGGTCACGCTCCAATGCTCGAACCCCTATACCACGGTGGCTGTCAGACTTCTTTTAGCTCGTGTGCAATGACATGAGTCCAGATCTGCTAAGAAACCAACAGAATAGCCTAGGGCAGTCATTGTTTCTCCTCCTTATCAGCCTCTTAAGTTTGCTGTTGCAGAGGTGAGGGTGATGACCGTAAATGTCAGGAGAAGGAAGGAACATATGGCACCTGAAAATGAACTTTGAGGACATCATAAACAAGTTTGCAGCAATGAAGGCAAGGCAAATAATATTGTAATTTGTTTGTACATGGAAATATTTTGAATAATGAAGTTTTGTTTTGTTTTTCTCCAGAGTCATAATCACGCTTAACAAAGAAGTAGAAAATAAAAGATGGAACTGGAATGATATGCGTGCAGGGATGGGGGTGGGGGTAGGAGTAAGAAGGTAGGGGTGCATTTTCCATGCTTGCCCTAGGTGCTGTTTAGGCTAGATATGCCACTGGGTAGCGTTCCATACATTTCTTGTATATCACACCAGTGGAGGAGCAGAGACACAGCAAGACTGCCCATCTTTCTTCTCCTAACCCAACAGGAATTTCTTCCCTTTTCTAGGAATCCAGCTGTGGATAAAAGGGCAAAGCTTTTTGACAGTACTTCCAACAAGAAATGGATAACCTGTAGTAGAGTGTTCTTCAAATAAAACTGAAGAAAACACTCTACGGAGGCTGTACGTATAGAAAAATAGAATGAAATCTTTATTAAAAGAACTAACAAGGGGACAGGTATTGAGGATTCAGAAAGATGTAAACAAAATAACACTTTCTCCCAGATATCTAACTATTTTCCTCAAAACGCCTCAGTGTTTTCTCAACAGAGCTTTCTTTCACACACCTCTTTGGACCTCCTAGAACAAAGGCTTGTTTCCCCACTCAGGGTTCCACCCTCTGATCCCTTTCAGAGGTGGCTTGGTTACTTCTCTGCCCCACACCAGGCCTCTGAGAAGCTAACCCTCTCTCAGAAAACCCTCTGCTGGTTTACTGGACACTCTGACTGTATGAAACTCACAGAAGGAATTATTTTCTAGACCATGCTCCTGATATATATGTGTTCCACTGACACCCACACAGTCCTTCCCTCTAGCTAAGGTTGGGTTCCTCAATCAAAGAGCCAATCAGATTTGGTCACCTGCTGTTACTAGGCTGCTCTGCTAGCCACGCTCCTGGCTCTCCAGCCAAGTAAACAATGGAGTTTGCAGAGTGGACAATGGGGTTCAAAATGGGTTAATGGTCTTAGCATTAGGGCTAATGGTTGCCCTTATAGCTCAGTGCTTGTCAGACAGGTGTTAAGACAAAGGAAAGGTTTGCATGGCCAGAGAAAGAGGAGTTAAGACAATCAGCAGTTTGGTAGGAATCTCCCAGTTGATATTGTCCAAAAGACAAAGTCATTAAGGCTAGC
Organism: Iguana delicatissima; assembly: GCA_948472985.1. Lineage (NCBI taxonomy): Eukaryota > Metazoa > Chordata > Lepidosauria > Squamata > Iguanidae > Iguana > Iguana delicatissima. Next base: position 453,566 of record CAOKZL010000726.1, on the reverse strand, counting down.
TGCAAGCCTATTATCTCTGGAGTTTCCTGGTGATTCCCTAAGTATGATCTGGCTATTTTCTGAAGTAATTCACAGCCAGTCTTGTCCTCTTGTCCAGCTTGGCCATACAGCCACAGGAGGGCATGTTTTATATCAATGTCAATTGATATATTAATTGACATTGATATAAAATATACCCTCCTGTTAAATCATTTAAATCAGTTAAATCAATTAAATCATATTCACCAATTAAATCATATCAAAGTGTGGGGGTATATGGCCTGATAAGAACAGGTTGCTTACCTGTAACTGTGGTTCTTCAAGCGGTCATCTGTGCCCTCACACACTAGGAGCTTTCGTGCATGCGCGGTACCGTTCGGAAAATTCTAGAGCTTAGTAGCTTGGCGGGAACCCCTCCCCCATGCCGCTACTGAGCATGCTCAGCCCGCCAAGCAACGGTCTCCCTTCAGTTCTAAAGTCCGCCGATAAGGGACCTGAGAAATAGGGGACGGCTGGGCGGGTGTGTGTGAGGGCACAGATTACCACTCGAAGAACCACAGTTACAGGTAAGCAACCTGTTCTTCTTCTTCGTGGTCTCTGTGCCTCACACACTACGAGATTTTGTAGCTTACCAGCAGGACGGTGGGTCAGGTCCTAGAGTACGGAGGCCAGCACCGCTCGTCCAAACCGGGCATCTGTCTGGGACCAGCAGTCCAGTTGGTAGTGGAACATGAAGTCAATGGTCTGGACCAGGTCGCCACGCGACAAAGTTCTTGCAATCCACATACCTTGCAGGACGGCTGCTGAGGATGCCACAGCTATGGTGGAGTGGGGCCGAAGCAGGGCTAGTGGAGGCTGCTTGGCCAGCTCGTATGCCAGTAGTATAGTCTGGGCCACCCATTTGGAGAACCTCTGGGTGGACACCTTGTGGCCTCTGCGACACTGACCATAGCAGACAAACAGGTATGAGGTCTGGCAGAAAGTCGCAGTTCATTGAGTGTAGAAGGCCAGGGCCCGGCGAATGTCCAGAGAGTGAAGGGATTGCTCCAGAGGTGTCATCAGGTTTGGGTGGAAAGTTGGCAGAATAATGTCCTGGTTAAGGAGGAAGTGTGACACCACCTTGGGCAGGAAAGAAATGTCCGGGCACAGGACTACCTTGTCACGATGGAACACCAAAAAGGGCTCATCGGCTCGTAATGCTGTTAGCTCACTGGCCTGCCTGGCAGAGGTGACAGCTACCAGGAAGGCCGTCTTGATGGTGGGAAGTCTGTCATTGGCAGTGGCCATAGGCTCGAAGGGTGGTCGCGTGAGCTGGGAGAGGACCAGGGACAGCGACCGGGGGATAGCGGCGGTGATACCTGTGGGTATAGATGTTGTAGGCCTTTCATGAATTGTTTCATGGTGGCGTCCCGGAAGAGCGCTGCCGATGGAGAGCCTCGAGGTTGGTAGGCCACAATGGCGGAAAGGTAGATCTTCAAAGAAGGAAACGCAAGTCCCTGCTGTCGAAGGTGGAGCAGGAAGCGGAGCACGGTACCGAGACCGACAGGCGATATTGGCTCACCTCGCGCCTCAGCAAAGGCTACAAACCGTCGCCACTTATAGGCATAGTTGCGGCAGGTTGATTCCTTCCTGGCTGTGGTCAAGACATCCTGGATGGATGGGTCGTCTAGGGTTTTATCCTCCTGGTGTGGAGGGCCAGGAGTGGCAGGTCGGGATGGAGAATGCGACCGCCTGAGTGAGACAGCAGATCGGGCGCTGTTGGTAGCCTGAGAAGTCGACCCCGAGTGGCTTCGAACAGGGGTCCGAACCAGTGCTGCCTTGGCCAGTACGGGGCCACGAGGACAATGTTGGCTCAGTCCCCCAAGATTGGCGACCACTCGGCCTAGGAGAGGAAACGGTGGGAAGGCGTAGAGGAGCCCGTCGGTCCACTTGAACTGGAAAGCGTCGCCGAGAGAGCTCGGTCCCTGGCCGGCTCTTGAGCAGTACCGGTGACACTTCGCGTTCGACGCAGTGGCGAAGAGGTCAATCATGGGCTCTTCCCAGTGTTCCTGTATCGCTTGGAATGCCTCATCCGAGAGGGACCACTCGTGGCGGGAGGAGGTGTCCCTGCTCAGGGCGTCTGCTGTGGTGTTCTCCAGACCAGCCAGGTGGATGGCAATTGGGTGGACCTGAAGTGACAGGCACCATTCCCAGAGTTGGAGGGCAATGGTGAGAAGAGTGGTGGAATGGGTCCCTCCTTGTCTGTTGACGGCTGTTGTGTTGTCCATCAGAATGAGGACTGTCCATCCAACGACCAAGTTGCAGAATGCCCTCAGAGCTTTCCAGATGGCAAGCAGCTCGAGGGCATTGATGTGTAACTCGGTCTCGTCACCAGTCCAGTGTCCCCGGACTCTGAGGTCGTTGCAATGCACTCCCCATCCGAACAGGGAGGCATCCATCGTGACCGTGAGTCACAGGGTTGGCTGTTGGAACAGCATCCCTGACAGGAGGTGGTGGTAGGAGAGCCACCATAGCAGGGAGTGTTGCACCTGTGGTGGGATTCGAAGTCTCAGCCTCTGGTCGTCCCGGAGCGGATTGAAAGCCCTGACGAACCAGTGTTGGAGCGGGCGTGCTCGGAGTCGAGAGAGGTAGGTGACAATCGTGGTAGAGGCCATGTCCCCCAGGAGCTGCTGGATCCTTCTGGCCGATGTCATCGGAGTGTCGAAGACGACAAATGCAGCCCGGCAAAGGGTACGGGCTTGCTCCAGGGGCAGGTAAGTCCCGGCAGAGACCGAATCTAGGGTCGCTCCGATGAAGTCGAGCACTCTCGCCAGCTCGAGGTGGGACTTCTTCGGATTGACCCAGAACCCAAGATGGGTCAGGAGGGACAGAGTCCTGTGAATGTCCATGTAGAGTTTGCGTTTGCAGGACACGACCAACAGCCAATCGTCAAGGTAAGGGAATACGGAAACGCCCTTTGTCCGCAGGTGGGATACCACTGGCGCCATGCACTTTGTGAAGACCTTTGACGCGGTGGACAGGCCAAACAGCAGTACCCTGTATTGATAGCAGGTACCGTCGATCGCAAAGTGAAGGTATCTTCTGTGCTACGGACGGATGGAAATATGAAAGTAGGTGTCCCGCAGGTCGATGGATGAGAACCAGTTCCCTCGACGAAGGAAAGGAAGGATCGATGACAGCGTGACCATCTTGAACCTCTTGGGGCAGATGTATTCGTTCACCCCTCTGAGGTCCAGTATGGGTCACAGGGTCCCGTCTGACTTCGGTACGGTAAAGTACCGGGAGAAGAAGCCGGTGGTAGTGGCCAAGGGCGGGACCTCCTCGATCGCTCCCTTCTGCAAGAGGGACTGGATCTCTTCCAGCAGCGCCAGGCTAGCCAGGGTGGAATAGAAAACGCCTCACAGTGGAATACTTGAGAACTCGATGGCTTAACCAAGACGGACGATGGTGAGAACCCAAGAGTCCGTGGTGATTGAGCGCCATTCGGTGAGGTGTTTGGCCAGGCTGGGACGATCTTTCAGGGCTGCTGGCAGATGGACGGTTGGTTGTGGAGGCGTCCTGCGCAACACATCAAAAGCGGGACTTGGTCCTGGACGACGACTTCTTCGAAGAGGTCTGGCAGCTTCGAGGAGGTCATCGAGAGAAGGACACAGTCGAGGTTCGTGATGGTGTGGACCGAGGCGAACGCGGCTGGAAGCTGGAGGAAGAGGACCTCCGCCAGGCAGGTTGAGAAGCAAAGCTGCAGTGGGACTGTTGAGGCTGACAGATCCCCATCTTCTAGGCTGTTAGCCAAACCTTGATGATGTGGTCCGTGGCCTCATCAGTCATCGCATTGAAGAGTCCCTTACTGTCAAAGGGAAGATCTTCAATCCGTTTCCTGGTGTCCTCTTGGAGGCCCGACGAACGTAGCCATGCATAACGGCGCAAGGCTACGGAGCCCACCATGACGCAGGCGGCCACCTCGACGGAGTGCCTGGAGGAGAGGATCTGCTGGTTGGTGAATGCCACCGCCTTGGTGTAGAACTGGTTGGCACTTGCCCGGCTCTCCTCTGGGAGGGTGGACAAGAGAGGATGGAACTTATCCAGCAGGCTCTGGAGGTAGGCTGCCTGGCAGGCCTGGGTTTTAGATACCCTGGCTATAAGGGAGGAGGCTGAATAGAACCTTCTCCCAAAGGTGTTGAGCTGGTGTCCCTCTCTGTCAGGCAGAGTCGTGTGCACCCTGGACCCTCCCTTGGTTTGGGCTGATTCAACGACAACAGAGTTCGGCAACGGATGATTGAACAGGAACTCGGTGTCCTCTTTTGGGTCTAGTACAAATGCTTGAGCTGGTGTGGTATCGGCTGAGCGGAGGCTGGCTGAACCCATGGATGTTTTAGGGCCTCCATCAGGGCAGGCAGGAATGGTAGTGGAGCCTTCGGTGGCGGATGGGTATCCACGTAGTGGAACACAGGGTCCTGTACCGCCGGGGCCAGTTCTGCAACCTTCAGACCCAGGGCTGCTGACATCCACAGGAGGATATCCGAGAACTGCTTCACATCCTCCAATGCTGACTCTCGTGCTGGATCTCCGAAAGCCAAGGGCGGAGATTCGTGCGACTCTGGCATCGACTCTTTGGAGTCTGAGTCCGATTCATAGTCCTGGGAGGACGCCGAGGAAGATCTGTCTGGCGATCTGTCCGGTGATCTCTAAGTCGACGCACAACGAGACGGTACCACCAAGGTGACCATAGGGGTGGCAGTCGTAGTAGGCCTCGTCGGGGCAGGCATTGTGTCAGTCGTCTGAGGTGGAGCAGCCCTCATTGGAGGAATCACCGTTGGTACAGGGTGTTGGACTACCCTGGGTGACCGTAGCAACAGTGGTGGTGGACTGTGCCGAAACAGCCTCTTGAGTTGGGCGGGAGACCGTAGAAGTGACCCTCGGAGGCGGAGAGGCCGGCCAGTAGTGAGACGTACGCTCACGGGATCGGCAATGGCGTGGCGATCTGGGCGGTGAGCAAGAGGTTGAATGCCCATGCTGTGAGTGGTAAGCTCAGCGCGACGGCGAGCAGCAGTGGCAGTACGGCAACCACTGCCTCACATTGGGATGGTACCGGTCCCTGTATGATGGAGAGTAGGACCAGTACGAAGCTGGGTACTCCCTCCAGGTGTGCTCCTGTCCATACCTCATGGCGTGAGAGGCGGAGGAGTAGGGCGAGCCTTGGGAGGGTATGGACCATTCCAGATAGGCTTCCCGGTGATGTGGGGAAGGCTGTCTGACCCTCCGTTCTGGTATCGGAGAGGCGCTTCTACCCTCGGAACCTTGGTGGTGACGCGAGGCCTGGGGAGCTACCGGAACATCCTCCGGGCGGGCTGTCATTTGAGGGCGTCCGGGCGGAGGTACCATGGCTGTCAGAACCAGCGGGTCGGAATGTATCGCCAAGCCAGCGGTCTCTTCTGTGTCAGAAACCTCCAGGACCTCCTGGGGCTCTGATTCCTCCTCAGGGTCTTCACAGATTTGAGTTGGAGGAGGAGTGGGAAGAACCGGTCTAGCCGGAGAGCTGTGCTTCTCCTTCCTCTTCTTCTTCTTCTCCTTCTCTTGGATGGCTCTGAGGGAGCAGGACGCTTGCGCTGAGCCGCAGTCAGCGTCTTGGATGATTTGGTACCCTGCGAGCCCGCAGGGGCCTCTCTTGAAGCTGAAGCCGACACGATCTTGGGGATCCTCGGCAGGGCTGATGGCGGAGCCCTATGTGACGGTACCGAGACCGGTACCATCGATGTGGTCAGGTCAGGAGCCGCCGATTCTGACGGTAGAGTGGATGCAGGTCGGCTTGTGGATTTGGACATCCTTGAGACGGACGGGATGGGCTCTTGTGCTGACAGAGACTGCTCCCAGCAATGGGACTTGAGATGTGCCAGACGATTCCTCAAAGTCTGCGAGGTTAAGTCTCTGCAAATCGGGCAGGCCTTGGTGTTATGAGCCTCATCCAAACACAGGAGACACTGGCTGTGCCCGTCAGATAGAGCGACCTTGCGACCACACTTCTCGCAAGGCTTGAAAAGAGCTGACATAGAACTCAGGCGCAGAAGAGAAAAACAAAGAGTCGAGTAGGGTTGAAGACGAGGTCTGAAGACGAAGACGAGGGGGTGTGTGGCAAGTCGAAGATTAGAAGTCCCGAAAGAAGCGGGGACAATTCACCAAATACGCCAAAACCAGTCCGCAAAGCCAAAGACGAATTCCAAATATGCAATCCAAATCTGAAAACCAGAAAAAACTTGCAAACGAATACCAAGAACAGCAACCAAGCTCAGAACCTCTGTACGCGACGGCAGACGAGAAAGAACTGAAGGGAGACCGTTGCTCAGCGGGGCATGGGGGAGGGGTTCCTGCCAAGCTACTAAGCTCTAGAATTTTCCGAATGGTACTGCACATGTGCGAAAGCTCCTAGTGTGTGAGGCATAGAGACCATGAAGAAGAACAATAAGGCATACCAGTTAGTGGTTTGAATCTGATTCTTAGTCCCTTTGATGAATGTTTTAGAAGTCAGAATAAAAAGATTATGGGCGTTACAATAAACAGCCAAACTGAGTACAAACCAACTAACCATGTAGTTTGTTGTTTTCTGCCATCAAATTGGCATAAATGTTTGATAAGCATATGAATAAGAGATCTCCTTGAACCTATTCGTCAACAGCCCTGCTCTGGCTTTTTGGATTGAATCAGTCCTGTGATGCAGTCTCCTTCTACTCTTGCTGCCAGAGGTGTAGCCATGGGGGGTAGGCACGTAATGAGGGCATTCCCCTCACACATAAGAATTCTGCCTCTTATGAAATTTTTCTTCAACGCCCAAATTTCTAGCATTCCAGAAAGGCATAGATAATAAAAAAAAATACCCAGAACTCTATTTGCTGTGTTCACATTTCCATGGTCACTTTTCCTGTCCCTTTCCTTTGTTTGCCTAAATCATATTTGAATGCTATGCTATTGCTAATCAGGAAAAATCCAGGGAGTTGTGGCTCAATAGAATTCAGGGACCCAAATTTGGGAGAACCTGGTCCAAAGCAGTGTCCAAAGGGCAACATGGGAAATGAAGCAAGGCCTGGAATTGGAAGAATTGTGACATCACCACAACTCAGCTCACATTACATCAGTTAACTGTTGCTTCTGTTTTTTCTTTGTGACATCATAAACTCAACTGAGCCCATGGCTACACAGAGTGAAGCACTCAGACCCACTGAAGCACATAGATCAAGAGGGACATAAGGTGGTTATGCTGGGGTTCCAGTGGACCCAAACCAGCTCTGTGGGATGAGAAAGCAAGTTCACTTGTTCTATGGACTTGCTGAGTAGGAGGTGAGTTTGCTGGTGGAAATCTAGAGCCTGAAGCTGGCTGATGTTGGCTGATGGACCTGTCAGAAATTGGTGGATGTTGGTGGACAGAAGCTGGTGGAGTTTGCATTCAGAAACTGGTGGAAGGTCATAAGGCAGAAGCTGGTGGCTGTTTGCAGATGTAAGCTGGTGGAAGTTCAGCTTCAGAAATCAGCTGATGGAAGCCGGAAGACACCTGTGGAATGAAGCTGGGGCATGTCCGTGCATGGAAAGACAGTGGCTGCTATCTGGCTTGACCTTCCTTTGGGAATAGTCAGCTATGGTGTGTGTGTGTGTGTGTGTGTGTGTGCGCGCGTGCGTGTGTGTGTGTGGCAGAGAGTGTGCTCAAGGTCTGTGTGAGTGAATGTGATGAACTGGTAGGTTTTCATGGGTGGAAGCTAGTGGAAGTTCGCAGGTGGAAGTCAGGGATGAAGTTGTCAGACAGAAGCCCGGGGAGCACCTGGTTGAAGCTGGTGGAGGTGGCAGAGGAACACACCTCACTTACTCTTAGGATTCTTGCCATTCAGGGCAGAGAAACTTTGTCTCCAGGTATTGTATAAGAGTCACTGTGAATCAACCATCTTGCTCAAGACAAGATAGTCTGGATCTACTCAGTGCCTGGATACATAATGGCAAAATCTGATTTTTAAAATCAACACATATCTTTAAAATGATTTTAATTTTTTTTAAAAAAAATATTCATCACTTGTATTTCATTTTCCCCACTTTATCTATGCCTGCCCCAAGCTTACAATGTGACTTTTCACATAGATGCAACAATGAGATCAAGGAAGTAAGTAGAGTTGGGATAAATAGGTTTAAAAAAGACAACAAAGTGCAGTTTGAGTAATGAAAAGAGCATATAAGACTGCTCTGTATGATAAGAGGAGTGTACCTTCTCTCTGGATCTGACAAGTGCAGTAGACTTTGAATGCCTTTTTCTTTTCAAGCTGAGCTTCTATCTGCATTCAAATTAAATATGTTTTAACAGCTAAAATACTGGAAGATTAGATACTGCTGTGGTTACACCCCACCTGGAATACTGTGTCCAGTTCTGGGCACCACAGTTTAGGAAGGAGATTGACAAGATGGAACATGTCCAGAGGAGGGCAACCAAAATGGTAGAAGGTCTGGAAACCCTGCCCTATGAGGACAGGCTTAGGGAGCTGGGAACATTTAGCCTGGAGAAGAGAAGGTTGAGAAGCAATGTGATAATTATGTTTAAACATTGGAAGGGATGTCATCTGGAGGATGGAGCAAGCGTGTTTTCTGCTGCTCCAGAAACAAGGGCATGGAGCAATGGATTCAAATTACAGGAAGAGAGATTCCATCTAGACATCAGGAAGAACTTCCTGATGATAAGAGTATCTCGGAAGTGGAAAATGCTGCCTTGGAGTGTGGTGGAGTCTCCAACTTTGGAGGTTTTTATACAGAGGCTGGATGGCCATCTGTCAGGAATGCTTTGATTGTATATTCCTGCATGGCAGGGGGTTGGACTTGATGACCCTTGTGGTCTTTTCCAGCTCTATAATTCTATGTATTCTTCTTCTTTCCAAATCGTGAAATACTGGCTTCACGTACCCTCCAACACTTTGCAACTGAAAACCTGAACATGTGGCCAAGAAACTTCAAAGTGTGGTTACAAGGATGTGGCCAGGCAACCAGAGAGGAAACATTATTAATACGGAAGAACACACAAAACCACTAATTTAAACAGAGAAATCCTAGAATTTATGTACTGAGTTTAGGAAAGCCTGAAAAAAAAAGAAAAAAAAGTCTACTTGAAAGCACACAACAATGCTTGGCCTCACCCTTCAAAAACTATTTTGCCTCTCTGGAGGTCTGGCAGCTCAGAAGAGTTGAACAGGAAGGTTGGCAGCTACAGTGGTACTGAGAGGCAGCTGCTTCAAAATGTCAGAAGGGAGGGCCAACACCGTCCATGTGTCTAAGTTAGGCTACAGTGACAGCATATAACACGAAGACTGGTCCCACTAGGATCTTGTGGTCTAGAAGTACCTATAGAGTATGTAACTACAGATCTTTCTGAGAGGAGGAATCACACATCCCGAGTTTCTCCCATTACTGCCCAAAGACAGGAAGTATCACAAAATCCCTTGATATCTGAATGAAAACTGAATTGACACAAAATTCCTAACACAGCGGGTCCCCCAACTGTTCCCTGGACTTGGAAGGATACCTCAAAACAAGTTTGGGTTTAAGTAAGATCACAATCTGAATACAATGAGCCCTCTGCTGGCACAAGCTAGCACACACGAACGCGAGAATCATAGAATCGTAGAACTGCGAGGTCACGAGAAGCCTTGTGCTCCATGCTGTGGGCTGGGCAAATAGGAACAGGTTGCTTACCTGTAACTGTGGTTCTTCGAGTGGTCATCTGTGCCCTCACACACTGGGAATTTTCACGCATGCGCGGTAGTGTTCGGAAGATTCTAGAGCAGTGGTTCTCAACCTGTGGGTCCCCAGATGTTTTTGGACTTCAGCTCCCAGAAGCCCTGAGCATTGACCATAGTGGCTGGGGCTTCTGGGAGCTGAAGTCCACAAACATCTGGGGACCCACAGGTTGAGAACCACTGTTCTAGAGCTAAGCAGCTTGGCGGGAACCCCTCCCCCATGCCCATACTGAGCATGCTCAGCTCGCCAAGCCAACGGTCTCTCCTCAGTTCTGGAGTCCACCAACTAGGGACCTGAGAAAGAGGGGATGGCTGGGCGGGTGCGTGTGAGGGCACAGATGACCACTCGAAGAACCACAGTCACAGGTAAGCAACCTGTTTTTCTTCTTTGTGGTCTCTGTGCCTCACACACTGGGAGATTTTGTAGCTTACAAGTTGGACGGTGGGTCAGGTCCTAAAGAACGGAAGACAACACCGCACATCCAAAACGGGCACCTCTACGGGACCGGCAGTCCAGTCTATAGTGGCGCATGAAGGTCAAGGATTGAAACCAGGTCACCACACGGCAGAATTTCTGCAGGTCCACTCCTCGAAGGAGGGCTGCTGAGGAAGCCAAACACTGGTGGAGTGAGCTTGCAACAAATCTGGTGGAGGTTGCTCAGCCAGTTCGTGCGCAAGCAGAATGGTCTGGGCCACCCACTTGGGGAACTGCTGGGCAGACACCTTTCGGCCCTTTCGATGACCACCGTAGCACACGAAGAGGCGGGGTGTCTGGCAGAAAGTCACAGTCAGGTGGGTATAAAAAACGAGGCCCGGTGAGCATCGAGGGAGTGAAGGGATCTCTCCCAAGGCGTTGTCGGGTCCTCATGAAAGGCAGGTAAGATAATGTCCTGGCTGAGGTGGAAGCGGGACACCACCTTGGGCAAAAAGGAATGTCCGGGCGAAGGGCCACCTTGTCCCTGTGGAAGACAAAGAAGGGCTCATCTGACGGAAGTGCTGTCTGGTCACTTGCTCAGCTGGCTGAGGTGACAGCACCAAGAAGGCAGTCTTGATGGTCAGAAGCCCGTAGTCAGCAGTCAACATAGGATCGAGAGGCGGTCGTGTCAACCGAGATAACAGCAAGGCCAGCAACCACGGCGGTAGCGGGGGCTACACCAGTGGATAATGGCGTTGCATGCGGAGGAGCCTCATGGATGGTAAGCCACGATAGCGGTGAGGTAAACTTCTGGAGACAAAGGCGTGCCCCTGTTGTCGAAGGTGGCGGAGAAAAAATGAAGTACGGTAGGGAGGTGGACAGGCGATATCGGCTCATGATGTGCCTCCGCGAGGCGACGAATTCCTGCCACCTGGTGCAGCATGTCGACTCCTTCCTGGCAGTAGTGAGGACATCCTGGATAGTCGGTCCTCTAGGGCGTTATGCTCCATGCGTGGAAGGTCAGGAGGGGCAGGTCTGGGTGGAGAACGAGACCGTCGGAGTGCCACAGGAGATCTGATGTGGTCGGTAAGTTGAGGAGTCGGCCGCAAGGAAACTTGAACAGGTTTGAATGCTGCCTTGGCCAAATGAGGATGACATCAGCCAGGTCCGCGAGGGTCTTGGCGACCACCTGACCCAAGTGAGGAAACGACGGGAACGCATCGAGGAACTAATCAGTCCACTCAAACTGGAAGGCGTCGGTGAGAGAGCCCCAACCTCGGTCGGCTCTCGAGCAGTACCGGCAACACTTCCTGTTCTTGTCGCTGGGGAAGGGACCGATCGATGGCTCTCCCCAACGGTCCCGTATCAACCAGAACACCGCGTCCGAGAGGGACCACTCATGGTCCCTGTTGAGAACGTCTGCTGTGGTGTTGTGACTCACCAGATGTACCGAGACCAGGTGGACTCGGAGCGGCACGCACCAGTCCCAGAGCTGAAGAGCTATGGTGAGTAGGGTGGTTGAATGTGTCCCTCCTTGCCTGTTCACGTAGCAGACTGCTGTCCTGTTGTCAGACAGTATCTGCACTGTGCAGCCGGCAATGAGGTTGTGGAAAAGGCCCTCTGAACATTCCAGATGGCGAGGAGCTCGAGGGCATTGGTCTGCAGTCTATTCTCCAGCTCGATCCAGTGTCCTTGTACCTTGAGATCGCTGCAGTGTGCCCCCCCATACAAAGAGGGAGGCATCTATCATTACTGTGGGCTGAGGAGTCGGTTCCAGGAACGACATCTCCGACATCAGGTGACGGTAAGACAGCCACCAAAGAGGGGAGTGGCTTACCAGTCGAGGGATCCACAGGAGGCGTTTCTGGTCATCCAGGAGCGAGTCAAAGGTCCTGACAAACCAACGATGGAGCGGATGTACACGGGTCCGAGAGAGGTAGGTAACCAGTGTGGCCGATGCCATGTACCTGAGAAGCTGTTGGACCCTTCTCAGCAATATCACCAAGGCATCGAGAGTGGCAAATGCAGCCTGACAGAAAGCCGTGGTAGATATCGAGTCCAAGGTCACACTGATGAAGTGGAGGACTCTCACCGGCTTGAGGTGCAACTTCTTCTGGTTGACCCAGAGGCAAAGACGGGATTCCAAGTAGGGGTAGAACCCCACGCCCTTTGTCTGGAGGTACGATACCACTGGGACCATGCATTTGGTGAAGAGCCTGGGAGTGGTGGAGTGGCCGAACGGTAGCAGCCTGTACTGATGGCAGGTACTGTCGACTATGAACCGTAGGTATTGTCTGTGCTGTGGATTCGATAGAGGCAAACCAATCCCAGGATCGAAGACAGCATGACCGTCTCGAACCTCTTGGGGCAGATGTACGAATTCACCCGTCTGAGGTCCAGAATTGGCCACAGGGTACCGTCTGACTTCAGTACCATGAAGTGCTGAGAGAAGAAGCCAGTGATACTGACCGAGGATGGAAGCTCTCTGATGGCCCCCTTTTGCGGAAGGGACGGATCTCTTCCAACAGAGCAGAGCTGGCAGAGTAGAAGCCGTGCGGTGGCATATCTTGAAATCCTATGGCAGAACAAAGATGGACGATGGATAGAACCCAAGAGTCCATGGTGATGTGCCATCGTGCGGCGAGGTGACAGCCAAGCTTGGTTGATCTAGGAGAGCGGCAGGCAGGCTGAAGAGTGGCTGCAGAGGCGACCCGCGAAGGCAGTTAAAAAACGGGACTTCATCCCAAATTAAGCCTTCTTCAAGGAGGACAGGCGGCCTCGAAGAGATGTTCTTGTGGAGGACGAGGTCGATGGCCGAGATGGAGCTGAATGCGGTGAGCGAGGTCAGTACACACATGACGAAGATCGGCACCAAGACGAGTGGGAGCCAAAGCTACAGCGAGGTTGGGTCTCTGGTTAATCTTTATTCTCTTCGCCGTGAGGCGGGCCTTAACTAGTGGCATGGAATAAATCCAGGCCGTCAAATGGGAGGTCTTCAATGCGTCTGCGGCTGTCCTCCTGTAAGCTTGCAGATCTCAGCCCCGCAAGGCGCCGGAGGGCGACAGGGCCTACCATCACATGACCCGCCACCTCCACGGAATGTCTAGCCGACATGATCTGTTGGTTAGCGAGTGCCACTGATTCATTAAAGAACTGTGTGGCACTCGGTCGTTGATTCTCGGGGAGGTGCATCAAGACAGGATAGAATCCGTCAAGGAGGTTCCTTCAGGAGGCGGTGACGCAGGGCTGTGCATTGGGCCCCTGGCAATGAGTGATGAGGTGGAGCAGAACCGCATACCAAAGGTGTCCAGCAGTGGTGTGTGTGCGTGGCCTTGCATGACCCTTCGTCTGAGAGGACTTCACGACTGTCGAGTTCGGCACCGGATGATTAAAAAGGTAGTTGAAATCCTTCCGCTGCAACTGGTAAAGGTGGTCCAGTTGATGCGGAATGGGCTGTGATGACACCAGCTGGGCCCAAGGGTGCTTCATGACCTTCTGCAATGCTGGTAAAAATGGTAGGAGTGCCATAGACGGCAGGCGGGCGTCAACATACACAAACACCGGGTCCTGGACAGATGGAGCCAGGTCCGACACATCCCCGAAAACCAGGGTGGAGATTCGTGAGAGCCCAGTGTCGATTCTCCAGACTTGGATTTCGAGTCGAAAGATGACAATCTGGAGGAAAATTTGCCCGGTAACAGTTGATGAGTCTGTAAAATCACAAGCATGGTCGGGGTTATATCGTCATCGGTACCGTGGACAGTACTGGTGGAGCAGCCGGAAATAGAGATACATCGGTGCCTCGAATGGTAGCAGCCACGGGATGGAGACCGCAACAGGCGATAAGCCGACCAGTGCTTCATGTCGGGTCGGGATCGATCCGTATACGTGGGCAAATAGGAATGATACGACACTGGTTGCTCCGAGCAAAGATGTTCCCGGCAGTATGTGGCAATATATGAAGCCGATGAAAAGGGCGAGTCCATTGGGGGCCGAGACAAGGCCCGCTCCAAATAGGTCTCCTGCCGCTGTGGGGACCGACACCTCTCATCCTCCAGGCGGTCCATCCTCTCAGGGTGACCGGCGGAGACACCGCAGCAGCGAGGATAGGGGGGCCCAACGCGCGGCTGAGCCCGCGGTCTGGTCCTCATCCTCTGGGCGGTCCAACCCCTCAGGGTGACCAGGCAGAGACACCGCAGCAGCAAGGATAGGCCGACCCGAAGGCGCAGCCGAGCCAGCGGTCTGGTCCTCGTCCTCCGGGCGGTCCATCCCCTCAGGGTGGCCGGGTGGAGAGACTGCGGCAGCAAGCACAGGCGGACCCGAAGGCGCAGCCGAGCCAGTGGTCTGGTCCTCATCCTGCAGGAGGTCCAACCCCTCAGGGTGACTGGGTGGAGAGACAGCGGCAGCAAGGATAGGCGGGCCCGAAGGCGCAGCCAGGCCAGCGGTTTGGTCCTCATGAGATACCTCGAGGAACTCTGGAGGGTCCATTTTCTCAACCACACGTAAAGTTGTTGGGTCGGAGGAGGCGTCGGAGGACCAATTCTGTTAGAAGGTAAATCCTGTTTCTCCTTCCTCTTCTCCTTCTTTTCCATCTCCTTTAGGGTGTCATGATGAGGCGGCTGCTTGCGTTGGGCGGCAGTGAACGGCCTAGAGGACTTGGCTACCTTTGAGTCCACAGGAGTCTCTCTGGAGAATGCCGCGCCCGAGATTCTAGGAGCGCGTGACAAGGCCGATATTGGGGCCTCAAAAAACAGTACTGAGCCTGGTACTGGCGTCGGCGTTGGCATGGCAGGCACCGGTACTGAGGAGGGCGTGGCCGCAGGGCGTGCCGAGGAGACATTGTTGGCCCTTCAGCGCATGCTGTTTTGCTTGCAAAGACTCCTCCCGGTAGGGAGATTTTAAGCGTGAAGATCTGTTTCAGAGAGTCCGGGCCGTGAAGGCCCGACAGAGCACAAGCCTTCACATTTCAGGTCTCCCCCAGCAAAAAAGATACTCCGACCTTGCCACCACAAGGACACAAGGGTTGAAAAGGGCAGACACAGAAGGTGTAGAAGAGAACAATGGATGTCCAAGAGGGGGAAACTCAGAGAAGAGAGATGAAAAAAGGGGGGGGGGTTCGAAGAAAAAAACCAAAAACACAAACTGAAAGCCAAAAGGGCAGCTGCAAAGCTACGAACCTTCTGTTCGCTGAGGCGGACGAAAAGAACTGAGGAGAGACAGTTGGCTTGGTGAGCTGAGCATGCTCAGTACGGGCATGGGGGAGGGGTTCCTGGCAAGCTGCTTAGCTCTAGAATCTTCCGAACGCTACCGCGCATGCGCGAAAATTCCCAGTGTGTGAGGCACACAGACTACGAAGAACAACAAAAGTTCAAATCTGAGATGAAAGAAAGGGGAATGGTATCTTTTGAAGACAGAGTTCGGGTGTGTGAATTACCACAGTCCCAAAGTATTAAAAACAACTACGCATTTTTTCTTAAAAAACCCAGATCATCTTTATTTGAGCAACTGGATGAAGCAAAACAAAAGGAAAAAAGGCTCCACCGCAGAAACAGAGATGGCCGTACACAGGCCTCAGAAGATATCCTCGTTGTAGACAACCTGGGAACGCTTGTCTCGGTGAGAGCCCTTGACACTATTCCTCACAGCTGAAAAAGAGGAGAAAGATGTTAGTGATCCCAAAACCAGAAGGCTCAAAATCATACCCATATAGCATAGTCAACCCTCCACATTTGCTAGGGTAAGGGGTGAAGGACCCCTGCAAAAGTGGAAAAATCGCCAAGTACCAAAATGAGTATGTGTGGGGGGGAGGGAAGGGGGCTGAGGTATGTTGTGGGGGAGAATGGACACCCAGGGTCCAAGCCAGGTCAGGGAAAGGAGAAGGAAAGGGAATGGGTCGGCACGGTGGACCTATACTTCCTTTCTCTCTCCCATCTCCTTCCTTAGGTGTGGGGGTAATTGGAAACGGGTTTATGGTACTGAGAACTTGGGCTACGAACTGTCCTTAGCTGGCCAAGCAAATGCTGCTGGTAGAGGAGCAGAGGCAGGTTTTTAAAGGGCTGCATGACCTGATCAGAGCTGCCAAGAGGGAAGGTTTCACCAGAAAAAAAGCACCTGAAGCGGTGGTGGGCACTGGAGAAACTTACAAATGATCAAATTCGTGAAAGTCAAACCTGCAAATGTGGATGGCCTACTGTACTTCTCGGTTCCTAGCTGGCATCCTGTTAAGTGACATACGCATGCATAAGTGCCACTATGTCTGCAGAGTAGATTTTGTAGACAACATGTGAGAGTCATACCACGACAGCAGCAGAAGTGGACTTCCACATGTGGGACTGTTGCATGCATGACAGCACATTAAAATTCACAGAGGAGCGTGCAAATTCCCCTTACTGTTGCACAACAGCCATGTAGACTGACTATTTATCTACATACGTTGCTCTATCTTACATTGGGCCCTCCAATTTTCTGCACTTGTGGATTTGATTATTCGCAGGTTACTTTACTTCATTTATTTAAAAATTTCTTACCCTATTTGACCCTGCCATGGAAAAAATATGCTCCCTCTAGGAATCTCTCCAGCATGACTCTATGGTGCACTTTCGATATGGTCCTCTGGAAGTGGACCATAGAATCACGCTGAGGACCTAGAGATTCCTAGAGAAGTGTTCCCAAGTAAAAAAAACTGTGGTTGTGATTTTTATTTTTATTTATGTTGTCCCACTTTCATGGGGATCCTGTGCCCCTAGACCTTGCAAAAGTGGAGGGTTCTTCTAGTATTATGTACAAGGATTGCATAACGTAAGCGTAACATAACTATACCAGCGGATACTTATGTGATGCTGAGGCAGTATAGGATCTGGTGTCTTTAACACCAGAGAAGATAAACATGCAATCCACACAGTATTGGACTTTCAGTACCTGCCAGGTTGTCATCTGAAACAGAGACACTGGGAGAAGGGCCCATTCATAATGCACAGTTATAATGCTATATTCCACTTTACGAGTGTGTGTGTGTGTGTGTGTGTGTGTGTGTTATATTCTTTTTGTTCAGCAAAGATAAAAATAAAAAACATCATCAACTTGTAAACATGCATCCAAACATCACATAGTATCATATGTTACTCCTAACACTCCTAACACTTTTCCCTTGCTTTCTGATTATATACAGAATCATTCAATACAAAACTTCTCATATAAAACGATCACTCAAAAGAAAGTTCAGTAAACCATGTCTTCCCTCATTTTCTCTTCACCAGTAAATCTCTAACTAGCCTTTACCAGCAATACATCAACAAAAGATACATTTCTAAGAAAGGAACTCCACCTTTATTTATCTTTCTACTTGCTTAAATTATATAGATCCATTTCTAACCCAAGGTTTTATATCTCCTTCCTCTTTATCTCTTTTTCTTACTCAAATAATAACTGCCCTACTCCTATTGTCATTTCCTATATCTCTGGTTTTCCCAAGCATTATCTTTATACTCCTTGCTTCTTCGAAGCTTTATCCTCATTCCATGCTATATTCTACTTTAGCTGCCATAGCCACCTCCCAAATGGAATCTTGGGATTTGTAGTTTGCTGAGGCATTAAAGCCCTGTAGCTGAGAATTCTAAACGCCCCTGCCTAAACTTCAAATCCTAGGATTCCACAGGATGTTGTCAAGGTAGTTAAAATGGAACCATAGCACTATAACTGAGCAGTCTGAATGGGTGACAGAGAATGAGCACTAGCAGCAGGAATCAGTTTTATTTCCACTGGGCTGAGACCTGCAAAAGAAAGCTGTAACAAAACACACAGCCATGTATATGCTGCAAATGTTCTTTTTGAACTGCATTTTAGGTGTATATATTTTGCACAGATTAGAGAGCATATTTATGTTGCATTGTTGTTGTTAACAGCTCCCAAGTCGATTTCGATTTATGGCAAACCTATGAATCAGAGACCTCCAAGTCATCCTGTTATCAACAGCCCTGCTCAGGTCTTGCTGACTCAGGGCTGTGGCTTCCTTGTCTTGAGTCCATCCATCTGGAATGTGGCCTTACTGCCTTAAGACTCTTCCACTTTCAACCTCCTGTGGAATTCTGGGGTTTGTAGTTTACTGAGGCCAAAAAGCTATCTGGCTGAGAATTCTAAATGGCCCTCCGTAAACTGCAAACTCCAGAATTCCATAGGAGGTTGAAAGTGGAATAATAGCACTATAACAGTGTAGTGCAGAAATGCCCTTATTGTTCTTTCTGCTGAGTCTCATGACGTGTGCAAAGTACAACAGCCTCAGTTTAGTCATCTTGGCTTCTAAGGAGAGTTCAGGCTAGATTTGCTCTAGGTCCCATTCATTTGTCTTTTTAACAGTCCAGGGTATCCATAAAACTCCCCTCCAGCACCACATTTTGGATGAATTCATTCCCTAGTTGTCAGCTTTCTTTACTGTCCACTTTCACAACCATACATAGAAACCAGAAAAGCAATGGCATGAACAAGCTTAAGTTTAGTATTCCGTGATATATCTTTATACTTCAGGATTCGTGCTCCTCACATTCCATGTTCCTACAATTTGTGCTGTGCAGCTTCAGACTTTCCTTTCCCCTCTGAGCAACAGCCAAACATCCTTCTGGCTTCAGTCCAGTTGCATCATTAGCACAGCGCTGCTCTACCGCAGTAGCTCATTGAATGCCATCCGGCCTGGAAGTTTCATCTTCAGCACTATTTTTAGTTTCATTTTGGACTGTCACATCATTGGGTTTTCACAGTAAAAAATTTCAAAAGGGTTTCTTGTGCCTCCTTCTGTGCAGTATTAACAAGTGTTAGCTACAGTGCCACAGTTGTTCCTAACAGATCCTCTCTCAGTGTTGCCACCTTCCACTACTGCTGCCACCCAGTTGGCTGTCTGGCACATTTAGTCTGGCTCCTCAGCAACAGCCTCTGACACAAGAGATCCTATTAGGAGCACTACCGCCATCAGCATAGCCTCTTGCCTCAGAGGAACACGTAATCCAACCACCACCAAAAGACAGTGCCATTGGCGGGATTTATGTTACATACAGTGGACGATATTCCTGATATCTCTAGGAATTTATGTTGCGTATTGGGTGATATTCTCTCATTCTGATTTTCTTAAAAAATAAACTGGATTTAAAAGAAAACTTGTCTGTGTGTGGCTGGAAAACAGAACAGTCCATGTACTCGGTGCCTGTAGTTATGCGGGATATAAAATGCAGCTCCGAGCACTCCTAGCCAGCAGGGCCAATTATCAGGAATGCTGGGAGTTGGAGTCCAGCATTCCTGTTGTGAGTACTAGTCCTCACTCATCCACATTGCTCAATTAAAGCACTATGGTTTCACTTTCACTGCCATGGCCACACTCCATGGGATCCTGTGATTTGCAGTTGAAGGAGGGGCTTCTAGAAATCTCAGTCAGAGAGCTCAAGAGCTCACCAAACTACAAACCCCAGGATTCCAGAGGATATTGATGTGGCAGTTACAGAGAAATTATAGTACTGGTTTAACTATGTGATATAAATGGTCTCTCTCTCTCTCTGCTCTTTCTCCTTCTTTTTCTCCTTTACACACACTCACACACACACACACACACACACACACACGTTCCTTGCCATCCTGAACCCTTACTCTCTCTCAGTCTAGTTCCTATCTTTGGAAAAACAAAACAAAAAGCAAACACAAAGAAGGTTTGGGTTTCCTAAACCACACCTCCATCTCTTCCCTATTTTTTGCAGACAACTCTTCCCCGTCCCCAGAGCGTCCTCTCTCCAAGCCTTATCTGATATTCCTCTCTAATACTCAAACATGAGAGTTTGGAAATGTTACTTTTTGAGACTCCTAACTTCCAGAGGTCTTCTAGCCACCATGATCAGTGGCCAACAAGCAGCCTTTGGCCATGCTCATAGTCTGATTCTGGGACATGTAGTGCAATAAAGCAATGCCTCAAATTCAGCTGTCTGTTCCAATCAAAACAGAGTTATTGAACCAATGGAACGTGTTTCTAACTCTAACAGATACATACCCAAAGGTCCCCACACTGATTTGCCAGTGGCTGCGTCCAACATAGGCTGCTTGCGGGCAATGCTGACCTTCAGCTGTACATCTTCCACCACAGCTCCATTGAGCTGTAAGAAGACAAGAGAGATCCTAAGCAATTTATATGGAACCACTCAACCGCCCAGAGTGACCTCTGGAATGATAAAGCATCTCAAAGACTCTCAGTGCCATCCAGTGTATCTTCATTCACAAAAAAATAATCACTGTATAAAGAGGCCCATTCCCCAAGTAGGTATGGATAAGAATATATACATATATTTTTAAGTATGTAGTGATACTCATGTACATACACAGAAAAAACCTTAAGGTAATGAACATGAATCCACATTCTTAGAACCAGAGATAACACCATCTCATTTCAAAATAGTCCATTCAGAAACTGGAATAATGCTTCAGTCTACACAACAAAGCTTCGCTTTTGCTATTTGCTATGCAAAAATATCCACTTCTTGGTAAGAAATCCATAGAGTTTGCTAAACATATTTGCTTTCTCCTAAATACTGGAAAAAATGAGAATACAGTAAGTGAAGAAATGTGGACCAGTTTTACAGCTTCATCAACTTTTTTCTAAGCCATTGCCAGGATTTCAGTGGTGGGATTGAATACTAATGAAGCAGCAGGTGTGACCAAATTCATTATAGCTTTGAGAGGTCTAGGACTTATTTTCCTAATATGATAATCATGGGAATACACATCTATAACTCCAGAACTAGAACCACATGCCACATACTGAATGTTTTCAGAGACT
Organism: Iguana delicatissima; assembly: GCA_948472985.1. Lineage (NCBI taxonomy): Eukaryota > Metazoa > Chordata > Lepidosauria > Squamata > Iguanidae > Iguana > Iguana delicatissima. The sequence goes on along the minus strand of CAOKZL010000726.1, from coordinate 432,613 downwards.
GCAATAGATACACTATACAGACAACCTTCATCAGTAAACCTGTTTAGGCACCGCCTAGGAATACATTACTGTTACTCTAGAACAGGGATTCCCAAACTCTAATTCTCCAGGTGGTTTGGACTTCAACTCCCAGAAGTCCCAGCTGCCTTGGCCAATGATCAGTGGTTCTGGGAGCTGAAGTCCAAAACACCTGGAAGACCAGAGTTTGGAAAACACTGCTCTAGAATGTGCTGTAAGATTTCTGCTATAAAAGGATAAGTTAGCAATCCCAATACAATAAGCCTCCAACTTATGGTTTAGTACAAGATTCAAGAACCTCAGCCTTCTTGAGATCCCATTCTGGGGTTACCTAACAACTATACTTCCTTTGGTGGTTTCCCCCATTTCGTATGAGGGGTTTTTTTTGTTTTGTTTTTTTGGTCAGCCTAAAAGATTGCAATGTCCCTTCTAAGGTTTAGTTGATGGTGGTAAGAGCTAAATTATGCTTGGTCCCAGCCTTTGGCCCCAGCAACCACTGGACTGTGGCCCTCAAGAACTTCCTCAGCGGCTGCCCTCAGGTTATGGAACTCTCTGCTACAAGACACCAAGAGGGGTCCCTCCCTGCTCTCCTTCCACTAGCAAGTAAAGATTTTTCTTTAATAATCTGAACAAGAATTTGGTGATTAAATGGCTGTACGGAAAGGCCTTTAATGGAATGCATTGCTTTTAAAACTGATCTTCTCATGGTTTGAAGGAGCCCTGGTGGTGCAGGTACTGCAGCCACGACATTGCGAGTCCAAACCTGCCAGGCTCCAGGTTGACTCAGCCTTCCATCCTTCTGTAGGTCAGTAAAATGAGTACCCAGCTTGCTGGGGTCAATTAGCTAAAAACACATTGTAAACTGCTTAGAGAGTGCTTTGCACTGATAAGTCACAGAGAAATGTAATCACTATTGCTATTGTTATTTAAATAATTTTATCTAGTTTTATACTACTGATGTTTTAATATGGTATCTTATTCTGTAGTGTTTTAACTTTGTTACTTCTTATTTTTAATTCATACACTTTGTTTGAATTCAGGCGTGAGCCACCTTAGGTCCCATATGGGAGGAGGGTGAGATATAAATAAAATAAATGGATGATGATAATGATGGTGACAATAATTATAACACCTTCTGTAGAACTGAATTTAGGCCACAAGATAAAACAGATTCCCCACTCATAGTTTATATCACATCAAGTGGGCCTAGCTGCTTCTTGGGCCTGCCTCACGCTTGCTTCCTGTGCACCTAAGACAAGGAATTTGTAAACATTTACTTGTAGTTAATGACAGTTAACTATACCCTCTAGATCGACAAACTAGAAATAACATCAACTATGGTTAGTTTAAGCAATGGCAAGCCTCTAACCATAGTGTCTGCCACTGGCTTGTGTACCCTCCTGCAAGTCGTGCTCGCTGTATTATAAAATGTATTTATTAGTAGATGTTGCTGAAGAAATTTAGAAGGGGGAAAAAAGTAAAAGAACCTTAAGTGTCATCTCTGCCATTTTTCTGCCCCAGTAGGGATGGAGAAAACAGAGGCCCATACCTCAGTGATGGCTTGATCTGCGGACTCCATCTTCTCATATGTGACAAAAGCACAGCTGGGGATGCGAAAAGAGAAGAGTTAGTATTCAGGTTAGTGATGCTCACAGCGTGTTCAAGTGCTCCCTGGCAAAAGCTAGAATTCAGAAAAGTTACTTTTTGGACCATAAGAAACCCCAGGTAGGGTTACACAGACTGCCAGAAGATAAAAACAGAAAACTGAAAGTAGCTGGAAATCTACTCATGGTTTCAAAAAATGGGTTTCATTTTAACGTTAACCAATGTGTGAAGGGCTCTGCCTAACCACCATAAATGCAATAGATCCTGCCTAAACTTGGAAGCTAAGCAGGGTCAGCCCTGGTTAGTACTTGAATGGGAGAAAACCAATGAATACCATAAAATATATTTCAGAAGACAGAAGTGGCAAAACTACCTCTGAGTATTCCTTAGCTAAGAAAACCTATGAAATTCATGGGGACATTATAAGTTGACGCGTGACATGAAGGCACATAGAATCATAGAGTTGGAAGAGACCCCAGGGGCCATCGAGTCCAACCCCCTACTATGCAGGAACACCCATCAAAGCATTCCCAACAGATGGCCATCCAGCCTTTGCCTAAAAACTTCCAAAGGAGACTCCACCACACTCACAGGCAGCATATTCCACTGCTGGACAGCTCTGACGGTCAGGAAGTTCTTCCTGAGGTTCAGGTGGAATCTCCTTTCTTGCAGCTTGAATCCACTGCTCCTTGTCCTAGTCTCTGGAGCAGTAGAGAACAAGCCTGCTCCCTTCTCAACATGACGTCCCTTCAAATATTTAAACATGGCTATCATGTCCCCTCTTAATCTTCTCTTCTGCAGACTAAACATACCCAGCTCCCTAAGGCTTTCTTCATAGGGCATGGCTTCCAGACCCTTCACCATTTTGCTCGCCCTCCTCTGGACACTTTCCAGCTTGTTGACATTCTTCTTGAATTGAAGTGCCCAGAACTGGACACAGTATTCCAAATGAGGCCTAACCGATGCAGAATAGAGTGGTACCATTACCTCCCTCAATCTAGACACCATACTCCTATTGATGCAACCAAGAATCGCATTGGTTTTCTTGGCAGCAGCGCCACACTGCTGACTCATGTTCAGCTTGTCATCTACCAAGGCTCCTAGATCCTTTTCACACGTACTGCTATCCAGCCACACGTCCCCCATCCTATACTTGTGTCTTTCATTTTTTTCTGCCCAAGTGCAGGACCCTACATTTCTCTCTGTTGAAATTCATTTTGTTAGTTTTGGCCCAGCTCTCCAATCTGTCATACACACACACTGAGCAAATCAAGCCTGAACTTTTCCTGAAAAGCCAGAACGATTAGAGTGAGTCAGTTGTACTTTAAACATATCATGAGATGACACAGCTCATTAGAAAAGATGATAATCCTGGGTGAAGCGGAAGGAAGCAGGACAAGAAGAAGGTGGATGAATTCAGTCAAAAAAGTCACAGCCCTGAGTTTGCAAGACCTGAGCCAGGCAGCTGAAGACAGACTGTTCTGGAAGTCTCCCAGTCATAGGGTTGCCATAAGTCAAAGCTGACCTGATAGCAATTAACAACTACAACAACAAAAATAGTAGAGAATACAGTAGTAGTTTTATAGGACACTTGGTCCTTTTTATAATTGTTGAAAAAAAAATAAACTACCACTTCCCAGTTGTTGGCAGGGCAGTGATAACAGAAAGATCCCTTAAAACTTCAAATATTGGTACTGCCTTATTCTTTATCAATTTTGGACGGAGCTTGCTGTCCATACAAGCTTGTGGCTGATATGACTGCTGGCCAGGTAAATAAATCTGTTCTGGAAACAAATGTAAAACCCATAGACTAATAGGATAATGTTCTCAGGATGTGGAACTGTATTAGTCTTGCAGTGGCCCTGAGGGAAAGCAAGATGGCTGTCACTGCAGGTGGCAGATTTTGGGTGAGCTTAAAACCGGCCCTTTGGGAGAGCAGACAGATCTGCCCTTTGGAGCACAATCCACCAGTAGTTTCTGTGGTTTTGCACAGGTCTTATCTTATTCACTGTGGGCTGTACAGAAGTACTTCTTGGTGGATTTCTTGTCTTAGGCATAAAGGTGACCTGGGCCCAGCCTGCTTCCTTCCCAGTACTCACTTGCGGGGGTTGTCCATGGAGAGATCAATGATATTCCCAAAGGCCGAGAAAGCAGTACGCAGCATATTCTGATTCATGTCAGCCCCATACACATACACTGTATTGCCTTTGCGTGGGGCACGGTAGTCTGGGAAAGAATCTGACCCTGGATAGGGAATGGGAAAAAAATATCTGAGAGATTAATTGTTATTCCTATCCCAAGAAGATCCATTCAAGTCCAAATCAATGCCAAGCCCCCTTGAAATCTTACCCATTGTCTCAAGAAACCCAGATAATGTTCCCATTGGAGCTCTCTCATTTATAAACTAGCAGTTTAGTTCATAAGTGTACTATGTGTGAATCCTTCAGAAAGCTGTGGACCGTATTTCCCTGTACAAACCTGCTAGAGCCCTAAGATCTGCAGAGGAAGGCTTTCTCTTGGTTCTGCCACCATCCCAGGCTCGCCTGGTAAGGACACAGGAGAAAGCCTTCTCAGTGGCTACTCCCACCCTCTGGAATGCTCTTCTACGGAAAGCTCGGTTGGCCCCCTCCCTGCTCTCCTTTCACCGGCAGGCAAAAACATTTCTCTTTAAGTAGGCTTTTACGTGAGCTGGGGAGCCTTCCATTTTTATAATTTTATATGTTTTTAATGTTTAGTGTTTTTAATTGTTTTAAATGTTTTTAATGCTTTTAACTTATTTTTGGATGCCACCTTGGGTCTTATTTTGGGAAAGAAGGTGGCATACAAATATAATAAATATAAATAAAAATTTTATCATCATGTTAGACATGAAAAAAACATTACAGTGCAGGTATTTACAATGTAGATAACAAAACCTCTTTGACTACTGGCTATCAGAAGGACCATATTTCCCATATGAGCTTGGGAAAGTTATTTCTTTGGAGCATAGCACAGTCTTCCCTCCACATTTGTGGGTTTGACCTTCGCGAATTTGATTATTTATAAGGTGTACATGTGTGTTCCCCCACCTTCTCTTCCTTCCACTGTCTTGCATTAAATTGGATGTGGAGAAGGAAGATAAGCACACCCAAGCAAAAGGCAAGGAAATGGTGGGGGGGGCACATGTGTATTTTCCTTCTCACCTCCAGAGCTCCCCTCTCCCACTCCCTTGCCTCTGGTCCCAGCACTGAGGATGTGCAATGAAGCAAAAGGCAAAGGAATGGGAGGGGGAAGCCCCAGAAGGGAATGGGAGGGGATCATGTGGGGGGAGTTATTCATGATTTTTCCACTTCCATGAGGGTTCTGCACCCCGAACCCTCACAAAGTAGATGGACCACTGTAGCTTAAAACATAAATCTTCCAAGCTCTGCATATAAGCTTGTCCAGGCTGCAAGATCTTTGGAGAGGCTTTTATTTTGCTTCTATTACCTGAGAGGCATGTCTGGTCTGGGTATAAGAGAAGACCTTCTCAGAACATGTTCCCAAGCTCTTGAGACGCTCTACAAATGACGGCAGGGTTGGCTCCTGCTCTGCTATCATTCTATTGGCAGGTAAAGTCTCTTAATTTTTGATGGGGGAGCAATTTGGCAATTGATTAAGGACTAGATCTGTTACCAGCTGGGTGCAATACTTTTCTTAGTTACAGATTTTAATCCATGCTTTCATTTTTGCTTTTAATTAATAGTTGATCTTGTTTTGTGTTTCACTTGCATTCTTCATTTGCTTAATACCACTGTCAGCCACCTTGAGATGCAGTTTTGAGAAAAAGGCAGGATATAAATCCATTGAATAAACAAACAAACAAGTGAAATCTCCCAAAACTGACTTCATCCTCTCTCTGCAAAGTCAGAAGGCCCACCTTGGCTACTCAGGATACGGGGCCCTTAGATATAGGGGGCGATCTAAATAGTTTAATAAGTAAATATGCAAATATGTAAGTAAGTAAAATAAATATGCAATTAGGACATGATTCTCACTGGGAAGCCAGAACTTCAGTTCTATCTGAGAAACTCTATCTATGTCTGCACTGCCTCTCTCTAGAAGCCCCAAGAATTCCTTACGGCGAAAGCTGCCCTCTCGGTCCCGGTCTCGGTCCCGATCCCTGTCTCGATCTCGATCTCTGTCCCAGTCCCGCTCTCTGTCTCTATCTCGGTCAGAGTCCCGATCTCGGTCTCTCTCTCGGTCCCGATCTCTACTCCTGTCCCGACTGCGATCCCGGTCATAGTCCCACTCATAACCACGCAGGCTTTCGCTCCGGTCGGAGTCCTTGTCTGGATCCCTGCTCCCATCTGAATCCTTCTCTTGATCCCGGAGGCGATCACTGGAGCTCACAAAGCTGGACAAAGAAGATGGTAGGAAAAAGATGGGATTTCTGGGGACCACAGCACAGGAGGCCAGATGTCTTGGCTGTGCTGCACAAAGACATGATGGAACAACCTCCTAAATCCATGGCTGCAGTGTAAGGATGGCTGCTCAGGCAAAATGTAGCTTATTGGCCTGGTAGGGCAACAAGGATGATTAGCAGTGGTAGCAGCCAGATCAAGAAACAGTGACGCAGTTGCCAGAATGTTATACCACTCATATAGGTACTTCTAAGCCCAAAAGGGAGTATATGTTGCATAGTGTGACCTTTCTTGACTCCCATCAACTCATGGGTGAAATTTTAAAAACCACTTCAATTACCACTAGAAAGGTAAATCTTCGCTTATTTCATGTTCACATGCAAGAATGGATAATTTCCAAAGACCTCTTTCCATGAGGTGTGATAATGAGAATTTGGGAGGATTTTTCATGATTTTTTTTTCTTTTGGTTTGCATTTGGGGACTTTCTGGCCAGAAAAGAAGACCCCATTTTCTGCATAAAAAGCAATAGGTTTCTTCTCATGAGCCCAAAGTTTGTCATACAAGTGAATTTATTTAGGCAAAAAGGTTCCCAAACATGAAAAAAAAATTATTAGAGTTGACCACTTCTCAAGGTGTCCCCAATGTGTTGAGACCCTTTGTCATCAAAGATAAGAAAATTTGCAAGTATTCTTTACATACCTCATGGGCCCCGGAACTAATCTGCAAATGACCTTAGTTAATAATGTAGTTGACACTGCCTGTCCTGTCTGCATTTAATTTTCTTCTGACTTCAGTAGGAAGTCCCCTGCATTATGTATAATTTTGCACCTCTTGATCTATCTGTTTTTATACATGCGGAGTTATACGCAGACACAAGCCTAGACCTTGGTATAACACTTGTCACAACGGAATCCACAAAAGTTTATCACATAATACATTTGTTTGTCTAAATGGTTTCACAAAACTCTCTGTTGTTTCTAAAATTGTGTAACTTTCACAGTATAGCACAGAAGCTCACTAAGTCAGTGGAAGAACCCACGGACACAGCAATAATCAATATTTCACTCTAAACCAGTTTAAGGATAAACTGATGTTATACAGTTGCCCCTCCACATTTGCTGGGGCTGGGAGTGCAGGACCCCTATGGAAATGGAAAAACTATAAATAACTCTATTTAATACACAAAAAAGTGTGATCTGCATATTCAGCCCACTGTGGATGCCTTCCAGGTTTTGGGTTTCCTTTGAAAGGCAGAAGCAGGCGGCTGGCGGGGCTTGCTGCTGCCTCTACTGCTGCCCTACACCATTTTTAATAGGGACTTACAAGCTGCAGTCTCTCAGTCTCATGAGGCTTACAGTCCCTATTAAAAATGGGATAGGGCAGCAGCAGAGGCAGCAGCAAGTAATCTGTGAATGATCAAATACACAAAAGTGAAACTTGCAAATGTGGAGGGCCAACTGTATTTCATAAGGCCATAAATATTGCAGCTTTTCACATTACACAATTATGACACTGATTCATAGAACTGGAAGACACATTGAGTCCAACTCCTTACCTTGCATTAGCCATTGAGTCCAGCTCCTTGCCTTGCAGGGACACACCATCAAAGCACTCCCAACAGATGGTCATCCAGCCTCTGTTTAAAAGCCTCCAAAGAAGGATACACCACCACATTCTGAGGCAGCATATTCCACTGTTGGGCTGCTCTTACCATCAAAAAGTTCTTCTTAATGTTTAGGTGGAATCTGTTTCCCTTTAGTTTGAAGCTGTTGTCCTAGTCTCTGAAGCAGCAGTAAGCAAGCTTGCTCCATCTTGCATATGACATTCTTTTAAATATTTAAACATGGTTATCATGTTGCCTTCTCTATCCCAGGCTAAACATACTCATATCTCTAAGCTGTTTCTCATAAGGCAGGGTTTTCAGGCCTTTTGCTGTTTCGGTCACCCTCCTCTGGACACATTCCAGTTTGTTAATATCCTTCTTGAATTGTATTGCCCAGAAATGGACACAGTGTTCCAGGTGAAGTCTGACCAAAACAGAATAAAGTTGTACTATTATTTCCTTTCATCTTAGACACTATACCCCTATTGATGCAACCTAGAATCACATTGGCTTCTTTAGCTGCCACTTTCCACTTTAACTGTCATGGCTTCATCTCATGGAATTTGGGAGTTTGTAGTCTGGTGAGGTACTAAAGCTCTCTGGCAGAGAATTCTAAAACACTTCGTATAAATACAGATCCCAGAATTTCTTAGGATGGAACCATGGCAGTTAAAGTGGTATCAGAGTGCTTTGATTGTGCAATGTGAAAAGGTATTTGGTCATGAAATAATAACTGCCATTACATCTCACTGCAAAATGAGTAAATCTTCCAGCTGTTGTTTACAAGACTCTTTTGGAATGTGGCAAGACTCTACTTTTCAAATTTCATACCACCAGGACGCATTATTTTTATTTTATAATTGGGACCAACCTTTCATAGAGAGATTTCCTCTGGGCGTCGTGCCTGAAACAAAAAATATTGAGAAGATCGAAAAATAAAGTAGTGACTAAACTATTGGTGGTGAGAACACTCTCATCCTCACTTTTGCCTTAAATTGCCCAAATTTTATGTCAGCCATCCTTAATCACATGCCCTCCTCCAGATATTTTGCACCACACATTTAATTATTTCAGATTGTATAAACTAGAATAATGGGAACTGTAGTTCAATGCATCTATAGTCCAACACAATTTGAGGAAAAACTGTCCTACAGAACAGGGTTTCTCAGCCTATGTTCCTTGGATCCCAAGGAGTCCGTGAGAGGTCACTAGTAGTTCCATGAGAGATTTATACATTTTCTGAGCTATAGATATAATAACATTTATTCCCAGGTTGCCCTAAGACCTGAAAATTATTTCAAGAGTTCTTCCACAGTAGAAAGGCTGGGAAAACTCAAATTTTACAGCAGTCTTTCTTTACTGTCATTTGAAAAAATTTCATATTATATATTGTACATAGAGCTAGCTTGCCAACTTGTAACACACAAACTATCTGTGTCTCTCCATTCATTCCCTAGCATCCATTCCCTCAGCTATTCTTCCTGGTGTTTAACCCATGCTGCTTTTCTAGAGACCTGTGGGTTGTTTTTCAGTTACAACCCACAATGCACTTGTACAGTGCAGTCTTCCCACAATGCACTGCAGTCTACATCCATAATGCTCTCTGGCTAGCCTATCCTGAGATATAAAAGCTTCGTACCAGCACTCACAGTTCTCCCCAGCCTATTCTCATGTGGAAAGTGTAGACATGTTGCTTTCTTGACTACAGTTCCCAGAACCACTAGGCAGATTGGCTAATGGCTGTGTTGGCTGACAGATGCCGAGTGTGACTATGAAAAGAAAAAAAAAGCACAGTTGGCCCTCTGCATCCATGGAATCAGCCAACCATGAAAATATTTGAAAATATTGAAAATATTTAGGGGGAAAAAAATCCGAAAAGCAAACCTTGATCTTGCTGCATGCCAAGCACTACAGTGATGTGTAGGCGTATTCTCCTGGAGCCTCCCATTTCCTCAGGCTCTCTCTGGCACTTGTTTTGAGTTGTTTGCCATTGGCAACACCATTTTACTACATCATTGTATATAATGGAACCTAAGCATACACAGATTTCGGTATCCATGGGTGTTCCTGGAACCAAACCCCAGCAGATTCCAAAGGCCCATGGTAATTCTTCCAGACATTGCATATATATGTGCAAGGATAATCAACAGTCTGCAGAAGGTGGGCCAAACTCCATAAAAGAATCAGACACCATATACCAGTTGTCTCAACCTTTAGCCTTCCAGATGTCTTGGATTTCAGCTCTCAGAGATCCTGGCTATTGGCCATACTAGGTGGGGCTTCTGGAATCTGAAGTCCAAACCATCTAGAAGATTACACAGTGAGAACCACAACCTTTCAGCACAATCACGGAATGGAAAAACACATTTATCTGTTTTTGCTCCAATCCAACCCACCAGCCCTTCCTTCCCGATCCAGAACCTCAAATTCAAGGTACCTCTTGGGAATCGTCGTCTGCTGAGATGCTGCGTTGAAATGGCTGGAAAGTTGGGGCTGGTCCTTTCTCAGGATCCTAAAGACACACAAGAGGTTAAGAGTGTGCTGGACCTGAATCGGCTCTTTTATATCATCTTGTCATGCCTCCACCCACCCCTTCTTACTTTCAGCTTCCCCTCCAGAGTACGAGAGCGCTTGAATCCTGAGTTCTTGTTCTCCGCTTTAATAGCGCTGATGGCCCCCGTTTTCACCAGCATTTTGGCTTGCTCTGTAGCTGTTGCTGTATCCACAATGGGTTGGTCGGAGATGGCTGAAAAACAAGAAAAGACCAGCATTCAGCAGGATTTCAAAACTACAGGTTGAGTATCCCTTATCCGAAAATCCAAAATGTTCCAAAATTTGAAACTTTTGAAAAGTGGAACCCAGTCTTTCTCCTGCAGGGAACATGAAGAAATTACAGAGACCTGCTTCGGAAAACTTGTGCACATGTGCTGCCTGCAAAGTCTCTCAGCTGGCTTGGCATCTTCCCCAGAGTGTGTGTGTGAAATCCCAAGTGAACCTCCATAATTCCCTCATGTTCCCTACAGGAAGAAGACGAGAAGAGAAGAACTGATGTAAGGACGGTATACAAGTATAGTCAGCCCTCCGCATTTGCAGGTTTCACTTGCGGGAAATTGATTATTCACAGATTATTTGCTGTCACCTCTGCTGCCTCCCTGTCATTTTCAATAGGGACTGCAAGCCTCGTGAGACTGAGAAACTGTGAACGAGGCTAGTAAGACCCTATTAAAAATGGTGTGGGGCAGCAGAGGAGGTGGCAGTAAGCTCCATCACCCACCCACTGCTGTCTTACGAAAGAACCCTGATGCCTCAAACGAAACCACAGTGGGTTGAACATGGTGAGCATACCGTTTTTGTGTATTAAATATGGTTTGGGAGGGCCTAGAGTTATTCACGTTCTTTTCACTTTCACAGGGATCCTGTGCCCCTAACCCTAGCGAACGTGTAATCCAAAAGAAAGGACAGTATACAGGTAATCCAAAATCCAAAGCAATTCAAAATCCAAACTATCTCTGGTCCTAAGCATTCTGGATAAGGGACACTCAACCTGGTATCATACACTGTTCCATCCCATCCTCTTCTTTCACAAAGGCCTAACTTACAGCGTTTAATTCCTCCCTGGCTGGCTTGGCTGGTTGAACTCTGTTGCTTCTTTAAGGCCATGAGGGCCTTTTTCTAGGGGGAAAGAAAGGAAAGAGAAAAGGTTAACAACAGATATTCCTCCAGGCTATCCAGGGGACCATACTCTCCCATACAAATTTGCTCAGGGTCTAAGGGAGCTTCTTTTAGTCCCACTGCTTTCAGGAGCACATTTGGTGACGGCCTTCTTGCTGGCTGTTCCCAGGCTGCATGGAACTCCTAAGGGACATCAGGCCTTCCTTTTCCTCTCAACTGGTCTTCTGCTGGTAAGTAAAAACCTTTTGGTTTTCACGAGCTGTTGACACCTGACTGGCTACTGAGGAGGTGGCTTTTAACTTGTGGAAGCTCTGCTCTTTTACTGAAGTCTTTAAATAACAATTCTGCTCTAATAATCTGGCAGGGTTTTTTCCCTATGTTTCTGACCTTGTTGTGAGCCACCTTTGAAAGTCCTCACTTTCAAAGAAAAACAGTATATAAATCAAACAAACAAACAATAACCTAACTTTCTTCCCAATCCCTCTTTTACTACCCAATTTCCTTTTCTAACTTGTCAAGATCTAAAAGGAGGTCCTGAAATTAGCTCCTGAAATCTCCCACTAAAAAAAGATCACAGGGCTATGAAGAACCTTTGCTTTAAGCCTAGCCGAGATGATTTTTTTAACAATCTTAAAATTGCCAGATTTTACTGGATTACAACTCTCAATCATGGGCCATGTTGGCTGGGATGATGAGAGCTGGAATCCAACAATATCTTGGAGGAACTTTGGCATCTGCTTGTACCACAAGAAAGCTTTGACTGCAGAATTTCAAGAGCAACAGCACAGTCCTCATGGGGTTTGGATGGGAGGGTTCCAATGTACCTCCTGAAAAACCCACCAAATTATTTTGTTTTGGCAGCTGTCTTGGGCCTCCCTCTGAGAAAAAGGTGGCATAAAAATACAATAAATAAATAATTACTATTACAGCACAATAAGAAAAAAGAAAAATTCTATATTTAAGCCACAAAAACCAAACACACAAGTATAGGATGAGGATATATGGTGCGGCAGTATTACACACAAAAAGGACCTTAAGATTATTGTTAAATATAAGCGGAACATAAGCCAACAGTGTGAAACTGCAGTAAATAAGGCAAAGGCTATTTTAGCCAGCATTAGTAGTAGCACGAAGAGCCAACATAGGGTAGTGGTTTGGACTACAACCATGGAGACCAGGATTCGATTCCTTGCTCCACCATGGAAACCCACTTGGTGACCTTGGGTGAATCACACACTCTCAGCCCCAGAAAACCCTGTGATAGGTTTCCCTTAGGGTCACCATAAGTGGTAAGTGATTTGAAGGTAGCAACAACAATAGAAGCATAGCTTCCAAGTCAAGGGAAATAACAGTCCCGCTTATTCTGTACTGGTCAGGCCTCATCTAGAGTACTGCATTCAGTTCTGGGCAGACCAGTTGGAGCAGCTTCAGAGAATGGAAACAAGGGTAATAGATGTAAGGAGAACAAAACATATGAGGAAAGGCTGAAGAGCCAGGCATGTTCAGAGAAGACTGAGGGGTGACGTGATAACACCCTTTAAATACTTCAAAGGTTCTCACACAGAGAAGGGAGCAGGCCTGTTTTCTGGTGCCCTAGAGGAAAGAACCAGGTCTAATGGTTTTAAATTACAAGAGGGTAGATTTCAATTGAACGTTAGAAAGAACATCTTGACAGTAAGAGCAATTCAACAATGGAACCAATTGCCTAGAGAGGTGGTGGGGTCTCCTTCACTGTGTTACCTTACCCTACAGCCCCCATCCTGCAGGAAGTCCTTTTTCATACGGCTGGAAATACCTTAATTGAAGGCACGCTGACCAGAAGAGATCAAGCTGACCTGAGACACGGTCAAGCCGTAACTTCAAGGAGGATTAGGCAGAAAACCCTGGCATAAAAGGGGTTCACGTTAATCTCTTCATTGAGTTCAGATTTTTGCACTTCCAAATGGGCCCAGATATGATAACCGGAGAGCATCCTTTTTGGTCTCACCCAACGGAGACCTTTCCTACATCTCCTACCAGTCCTAATTTCAAGAGGTTATCACATAAATTTTGTCACTGTAGTGTCAAAGCAATCACTTATTCTAGAACCCTTTGTCAGTCCTGGGAGAAAGTTTTAAGGCTTTGCCGGAAAACTCCTTCAGGATAGGAAAAAGGCTATATAAATCCTAGCTTTGGCCTCAGCAACTTGTAGCATTTCAGATGTAATATGTGGCTCCCAGACTGCTGTTCATCCGTGCTGCCCTCAGATGCTGCCTGAGCCTCTCTGCTTCATCCTTCTTCTCCAGGATTGGTAACTATCACCCTCTTCTCCCAATTTCTCTATCCAACCTTTCACACCTTATTTTCTGATAGCCTTGCTTGGTTCTTAGAGTGTCTGATCTCCTTTGTGTTTGTTGATTCCAAATAAAATGTTTTGTTTATTTTTAACTGGAGGCTCTCTGCAGTTAATACTGATATACATAGGTGAAACGATTCTGCCATTACCCTCCTCTCACAGGCCTTCTTTGAGCTATAATTTCCCCATTTCCGCAATTGCCAGCAAATCCTAATGAGATGCTGGCAATTGCAGGTGGACCCCAGCATCCATTACCTTTTGGGGTAACTGGACATCTTCAAAAAGAAGCTGGACAGCTACCTGTTGGGGATATTTTAGATGGAGATCCTGCACTAAGCAAGGGGTTGGACTTGATGGCCCAGGAGGCCTCTTCCAGGTCTATGAGTCTATGTTTGTAAGTTGCCATTCATGCCTTCGATTTCTGCCAGTCAGAGCTGACAAGAATGGACTAGATTGGCTGGTCGACTAACTAGGTAGAAGGACCATTTCCTGTGCTCCATCTGACCCTTTCATTTGGTTCAGCCTGACTGGGGCTACGTCCACCCTTAGTGCTCACAAGCTCTGACCTTTTTCTTTAGTTTGGCAAATTTCTTCTGTAGAGCTTCTTCTTCTTCCGTCAGCCCCGGGGGTAAAACAATCATGGTTGCTCAGCAAAGTCAGCACCTGGTATGGGAAGAAAAGAAAAATGACTCAGGTTAAGCCCATGGTTGCTGTTTGGTGAGCAACCTGTGGTAACACAGGGACTTGTAGCCCACCCTAGGGGTGGGAAAGACCCATGGGTTCAATCTTCGCACAGAAGCAAGAGAAGCCAACTTCTGGCTGACCTTCACTAGCAGACAAAGAGGTTAGCCATGTTAGTCTGTTCGAACATAGAAAGGCATAAAGAAATCCAGTAGTGCCTGGAGACCAACTGGGAAGAAAAAAAATCTGATGAAATGGACTGAATTCACAAATGTTTATGCTAGAAATGTGTTCACCAAGTTACTCTCAAAGGTGCTGTTGGATTTATTGTTGGAAGCCGCCTGGGGTCCCATTCTGGGAGAAAGGTGACATATAAATATAACAAATAAATAAACAAATAAATCCTTATGTCTTTTTTCTAGGAAAAGTATTGGACCTCTGGTTGGAGGAGGATCTCACCTGTTTTTGTAAATGGTTGAATACTTTACTCTTTGACTCACCATCTTAAGCCACTGAGTTGTGTTTAAGGTGCTGAGATGGGTAGTGACTGGTGGGGTGTTAGAGATTTCATTCCATGCATTGTTGTGGTGTTCTGTTTTATGGTCTTTGTCCCTGATTGTGTATGTCGATGTTGCGCTCTTTGGTGTAAAGGGCGTTATAAATAAATGTTGTTATTGTTATCTTTGCCTTCTTCATGGTATGGTATATATGCCATCCTTCATTTGTGGTCTGTTCCTTTGTTGTACTTTAATGTACTTTATCAGTGTCTATTTGGAGAAGATTAGATGTACAGCAGCCCCTCCACATTTGCATGGGTTAGGGGTGCGGAATCCTCACAAAAGCGGGAAAATGGAGAATAACTCCCTGCTGCTGTGATTCCCTTCCAGAGCTCCTCCGTTACATTCCTTTGCCTCTGTCCCCGGTGTTGGGGCAGGAGGAGAAAAAAGACATAGTAAGGGAGTTACTGATACTTTCCCCTCAAAGAGAGCAGAGCAGAGTTCTTGGGTTTCTGGTGGTCATCTTGAAAAGGAAGGGGTAGGAGCAAACAGAGCACCTGATCAATCAGCAGCTTTTACACTAGAGGACAACACAGCTACTTGGCAGAGAGGACACGCTTCCAGCATGGGGGGAGGCTTTGCTCACCCAAAAGAAAAAAAATGGCCATTTTAAATACAAGCCTTGCAAGCCTGAGGTGAGGAACGCAAAGGAATGAGAGGGGAAAATGGGAGGGGAAGCAAGCATGTGCCTCACAAATAATCAAATTCGTGAAGGTCAAACCCGTGAATGTGGAGGGAGGACTGTATTACTGTATATACCGGTAATCAAGTCAATAAACATAGTTGTTTTTTACTTTTTTACATTTTATATGTCTTTTAATGTTTTATGCTTTTAATGCTTTTTAACTTTTTGGAAGCCATCTTACGTCCCATCTCGGGAGAAAGCGTGGCATGGAAATTCAATAAACAAACAAAAAAACAAACATTTTAGTCCAAAATTGACCATGCAAACCCGGGTCAACTTATCCACAGGTCAATGTAATGTACTGTATTTTAACTCTTATCCAAAAAGGAACCATCCCCTTCTCTGAGCAAAGTGGCAAAAGACAAGAGCTTAGACCATCCTAAGGGAGCTTAAAATGACCCCATCTGATCTCTCCGCCATAGCACCTCTTCTAGCCTTTCTGAATGCCTCAGCAGAAAAATTTTGCTTTCCCTCAAAGGAGCATCAAGAAATTAGAGAGAGTTTGTGCTTCTTTGAGATTCTCCTGGAGCAAACTAAGCTCTAGCCTTTTGCCACTCTGCTCAGAGAAGGGGGATGGTTCGTTTTTCGATAAGAGTTAATACTGTACCTTAACTTT
This sequence comes from Iguana delicatissima, assembly GCA_948472985.1. NCBI lineage: Eukaryota > Metazoa > Chordata > Lepidosauria > Squamata > Iguanidae > Iguana > Iguana delicatissima. Next base: position 416,458 of record CAOKZL010000726.1, on the reverse strand, counting down.
CATCACAGAAGGAACAATCTCCTCTCTGAGCAGAGTAGTAAAAGGTCTTTCTGAATGCCTGGGTGGGAAAATGGCAGCAGCCAAGGGTGGCTGGCCCCTGAGGCAGTACTGCCACTTTCCCCTTTCTGCAGAATGACTTATCCACAGCCCATGTCAAAATCCATAATTTTGGCCCCCAAACCTGCCCTTGACTTACACATGCTGTTGACTTATGCATGAGTATATATGGTTGCTTGTTGCAAACAGAATGGAGCAAGTTAGCTTGTTGCAGAAACAAGGAAAAGAATCTTGTGGTAACTTAAAGCAAAGCTTTCCAAACTTTTCTTGTTGCTGACACACTTTTTAGACACACATCATTTCGCGACACAATAGTTTCAGTTTTACTAGCAAACTGGAGGTTAAACTAACCCCTTATAACAGATAGAGACACATACATAAATTGTAATGACAAAATATATGAGGACACAACATATCTCATGAAGACCTTTCATATAGTTTTAAAAATAGATGATTTATAAATAATAACATACATTTCCTACACATTTCAGGTGACACACTAATGTGTCGCAGCACACCAATTGGAAAGCCCTGACTTAAAGACTGACAAGTTTTATTTTTATTCTCTCGCCAGAGGTTTCTAACTCCCAGTTTTTAAACAACAGTAACAAGAATATGACTGTCAACTCACTTCCCAATTTATATTGCCAAAATGAAAAAAATTATTCCTCTTTGTAGACAACCATGAATGGATTATTGTATAAAAGGATGAGGTATCTCAATTAATTTGCAGTATCAAAAAACATCTTGAAGCTCAGAATTCTTTAGTTTCAGTTGTTCATCTCATGTTTCTAATGAACACCATGGGCCTGAAAGTATCTGGATAAATCCACAAAGACTTGTCTAGATGTCTACCCTTCATACAAAATAGGTTTCTCAACTTGTTTTGGATTATGAACATTAAGGATACCAAAGAACAGTAAGAAAACAAAAATAATGACCAAAGATAATTTAAACAGCCTTAAAGTGCAGGATGAACAGTCAACATCAGAACAGTCAAAGCAGTTCTTTAATTTGGTTCAGTCATTAATCAAAATGGAGACTGTAATCAAGAAACCAGAAGAAAGCTAAGACGTAGAAGGGCAACAATGAAGGAATTAGGTAAGATGTATCACTGAATACTAAAGTCAGCATGGTCTGTGCCATTGTACTTCTGATTTTTATGCATGGTTGTGAAAGCTGGGCAGTGAAGAAACCTGACAGGAAGAAAATCAATTCATTTGAAATGTGGTGCTGGAGAAGAGTTCTGCAGATACCAAGGACTGCTTAAAAAGACAAATGAATTGAGTCCCAGAGGAAATCAAGTCTGAACTATCCCTAGAAGCCAGAATGACTAAACTGAGACTACCATATTTTGGATATGTCATGAGAAGACACGATTCATTAGAAAATACAATAATGCTTGGTAAGATAGAAGGCAGTAGGAAAAGAGGAAGAGTGCATTACAGGTGCATAAACAGAGAGCCAGCATGGTGCAGTGGTTGATTCTTGGGCTGTGATCTTGGAGACCAGGGTTTGATTCCCTGATTGGCCACAGAAACCCACTGAGTGACTCTGGGCCTGTCACATACTCTCGGCCCCAGAAAACTCCATGATAGTTTCACCTCAAGGTCACCACAACTCAAAATTACTTGGCACACAATAACAACATTCAATCAAGGAAGCCACTGCCCTCAGTTTCCAGGACCTGAGCAGGGCCCAAGACCTCTCATTCATTGTTGTTGTTGCCGTGTGCCTTCAAGTCGTTTCCAACACATGGCAATCCTCCGATGGGGTTTTCTGGTCACCCAATGGGTTTCTATGGCTGAGCAGGGAATTGATTTCTGATCTTGAGTCGTAATCCAAACACTCAAACCATTACCCCACACTAACTCTCTTCTCAGTCATAGGGTCCCCATAAGTCGAAGAAGTATGTGCGTCTGTCGACTTATGGCAACCCCATGAATTTCACAGCGTTTTCTTAGGGCCTTTCTACCCTCCGCTGCTACAGTGCTATTATTCCTCTTTCATTATCCTGTGGAATTCTGGGGTTTGTAGTTTCCTGAGGCCAAAGAGCTCTCTGGCTGAGAATTCTAGATGCCCCTCCCTAAACTGCAAAGCCCAGCATTCCACAGGATACTGAAAGTGGAATAATAGCACTATGACAGTGTAGTGTAGAAATGGCCTCGCAGTTGGAAGGGACCGTAAGGGCCATGAAGCCCAACCCCCTGCTGTGCTATGCAACTAAAAGACTCCTGAAATATGAGGCCCATCCTCTTTTTAAAGACCTCCAAAGAAGGGACGGTCGGCTTAAGTAGTGACAGGCAAGTAACATCCATGTCACTAAGTTTGCTCTGCAGGCAAAGCTCTCTATTTTGAAGCTATCTCTGCACTACACTGTTACAGTGCTAGGATTCCACTTTCACAGAATCATAGAAATGTAGAGTTGGAAGAGCCCACACGGGCCATCCAGTCCAACCCCCTGCTATGCAGGAACATCCTCAAAGCATTCCCAACAGATGGCCATCTAGCCTCTGCTTAAAAACCTCTAAGGAAGGAGACTCCACCACACTCCGAGGCAGCAGATTCCACTGCCGGACAGCCCTGACTGTCAGGAAGTTCTTCCTGAGGCTCAGGTGGAATCTCCTTTCCTGCAGCTTGAATCCGTTGCTCCTTGTCCTGGTCTCTGGAGCAGCAGAGAACAAGCCCTCTCCTTCCTCTACATGGCATCCCTTCAAATATTTAAGCATGGCTATCATGTCCCCTCCTAACCTTCTCTTCTGGAGACTAAACATCCCCAGCTCCCTAAGGCGTTCCTCATAGGGCAGGGCTTGCAGGCCCTTCGCTATTTCAACTTCCTGTGGAATCCTGCGGTTTGCAGTTTAGGGAGGGGCGTTTAGAATTCTCAGCCAGGGAGCTCTTTGGCCTCGGGAAACTACAAGCCCCAGAATTCCACAGGAGGTTGAAAGTGGAATAATAGCGCGATAACAGTGCAGTGTGGAAAGGCCCTCAACTACTACCCCTGAGAGGGAAGGCCCCAGAGTTAGGGCCCGTCCACACTCCATAGCACTATAGTAGCGCTATAACAGCGCAGTGCGGAAATGATCGTAGGCAAGGAATGCTCAGAGGTGGTTTTGCTCCGTCCTTCCTCTGAGGCCATTTCCGCTCTTTGGCCTCGGGAAACTGCAAACCCCAGGATTCCATAGGATGTTGAAAGTGGAATCATAGCGCTATAACAGGCTAGTGCGGAAACGGCCTGAAAGACGGCCTCCCACAAACACCCGGTATTCGTTTGCAGGTTCTTATCACCGTAGTACTCACGGGGCCGACCCCAGCCTCCAAGATCAGCCTGGATCTGGTGTCTCAGGGTATTTAGGGATACAAATGAGCGCAACTGACAACTCATAGTACACCACAAAATCAATCTAGCGACGCTCATGCCACCTTCGCCCCACACTGGACGATGGCCAGCCATTCCCAGGCTACAACCTGGCTCACGGCACTGCACGGACTGCGTGCTGTCTTACGGTGATGATTAATTTTTTCCCCCACTTACCGCCAGCCGCTTCCGTTTTATTTCCTCTTGCTCCCGCCTCGTTCCTCTTTCCCAGGACAATTAGGAAGGAGGAGGAGGAGGAGGAGGAAAAGCGGGCGGAGGTTCTGAAATTTGCATAAGCTGCCCAGCAACGCTCAACCTTTGGGGAATTAAGCAAAGCGGATGGAAGGGAAAGAATAAGGGGGTGCGGCCTTGGTTTGCATACTAGCCGCTCATTGGTTGAATTGTGTAAGAGGGCGGGGATGTTCGAAGCCTGGCGAGAATCAGATACCAAGAACCAGCCGCTCATTGGCTCGAACTTGGCTATGTTGGAACTGAGGAAAAGGGGAGCGTTTTTTTTATTTGCATATCGCACTGCCATTGGTCAACTGATGTTTCGTCACCTGAGGTTAAAAAAAGCATAGGGAAAACGTTCGATTCCCCCCTCCTAACGCCTTCTTCCGCCCTTATTATAATTGTCCAATCGCCTTTCGGCTCGGCATTTACTTCCGCCTTGCCTTGATAGGCGGCTGGAGTTATTTCCGCCCGGCCGAGCGAGGCATAGCTTTACCGCCCCCTTTGTTTGTTTCGCTTCGATGCGACGGGAGCTTCCGCCCTTAGCGTGTTACCTTCCGATTTAGGGGAAGCCCGCTTCCGGGCGATCCGTGGCAGCTGAGATGGAGCTGGAGAGAACGGGTAAGAATGGAGCCTTTAAGAGGCAGAGAGATCGTCGCCTGGCTGGAGCTGGAGTCGTGCTTTCCTATTGTAAATAGCTCTAACACTGTCAGCCTTCTGAAACTTCTCTGTCCCCAGTCTTAGTAACTGATATTGATAATAATGACAAGTACTTAGTCATTCTTCTTAGTCGTTTATAATTTTATTTAGAATAATCTGCCTGTCAGTTAAAATCTCCCTAGTGAGAAGAAGAAACATGGCGCAGTAGGCCATAGGCTGGCAAAACAGCAAATTCCATGTGGTGACTGTTTCCCAATACAGTTATTACCATCTGTGACAGCAACAAATATTATATTACTGCCATACTAGATTGCTTGTTAATATTATTTTGCAACATATACAATATTTTGTTATGTAGTACCATGTCTAGTGCCTAGAACTCTTTTTCCTAACAAATCTAACAAATTTGCCAACTTGTGAATATTGTTTTCAGGGTTTTTTTTATGACGTTATATGCTTTTCGTGTTTTTAATTGTTTTAAATGTTTTTATATTTTAATTATTGCTGGGAGCCACCATGGATCCCATTCCCAGAGGAAAGGCAGCATACAAATATAAATACATAAAAATAAATAAATACATTACATTGGTCTGCTTATGCTGATGGTGCAATAAATCTGCTACACAGAAGCAAGCAAGCAAACTTTATTTTATGATCCATAGACCCAATGCAATGAACCATCTGAATTGTACAATATTATATATAAGAAAGATACACCTACTGAAGACATGATATAAATGCATAAAACAAAATTATAAACAATATGGATAAGCTGCTTTGAGTTCTCTTGAGAAGAAAAGTGGGGTAGCAATAAAGATGGTGATGATGATGATAATAATAATAATAGATAAAATAGTTCCATCTTATTAACACAATACAATTGGATTGACCTTATAGTAGGTTACCAGTATCCTGACATAGTTTTGATATTTCTCTCTCCCTGATCTCGATAGCCAATGGTAGAATTTTAGCAACTGGTAGAGTTATGTTCGGACGTATGTCCTCCAACAGGATTTTTCTATAAAACTTTTCCAATCACACAGAAGTACCATTAAGAGTCTTGTTCAGCTGAATTGCTACCAGTCAGTCTGAAGGATAGATGAGCATTTTTAGGGAAAAGATGTGTGCTATGTACGTGCATTCAAGTTGCTAGTCAATTTATGGTGACCTCAAGCATTTCATAGGTTTTCCAAGGCAAGGAATACTCAGAGGTTATCAGCAGTGTATATTTACCAATGTATGCTTTGTAAAGAATCTGTAAGTGGAAGAAACGGTGCTGTGTGGCAAAATGCACAGGTCTGTGAGGTGTGAATTTGTAAGCTATAGGTCAAAATACATCAAAGGCAGCATACTGATTGATATGATGCACCATATTGAATGCAAAGGTCAGACAGAATAGCAATGTATACATTGGAAAGATAGACAAACAAGTCTGACATTAAAAAGAAGAAAGAAAGGGGAGAAAAAAAAGGAATGTAACAACACCTTTAAGGTTAACGAGATTTTATTTTACCATGAGCTTTTGTGGATATGAACTCGCTTTTAAGGATGCAGAGTGTGTGTGGGTGCTTTTAAGTCACCTGTCAACTTATGGTGACCCATGAATTTCACAGTGGTTTTCTCAGTTCCTTCGTCTGAAATACAGCCTGTGGTACCTTGTACTTGTTGGCAGTCTCCCATTCAAGTACTAACCAGCGCTGACACTGCTTAGCTTCCAGGATCAAATGGGATCTGGTGCTTTTAGGGTAATTAGGCCCTTTTTACATGAAGCTTTAATATCACTTAGATGCAGTACAGAGTGATATTAAAGCCTCAGGTTATAGAGCATATTTACTCAGTTGTGGGAGTAGAATGGGATGTAATAGGATCCAGAAAGATAATAGGATCCAGAAAGATGCAAATCCCTTGCCCTAAATTTTCAAAGTGCTACTCAGATTACTCGGACAATTCTCCACCAATGTACAGAAACAAATTCAAATGACATACCTCTGGAGCCTAAATTGAGCATCTTCTGCCTATTATGCAAAATACACAAACAAAGCATTCAGGAAGACCCATGATCTCAAACATTACAACCCTCACTATTGAAATATCTGGCTATATGGATGCAATTCTCAGACCATATACCATCTACCTTCCAAGGTACATGAAGGACACAACTGATACCCTGAGGAAAATACAGCTCATGCACAACCTTCTAAAGAATACCACGCTAGCCATTATGAATGTGGAATCCCTGTACGCCGGCATCTCACACCGGGATGGACTACAGGCCCTCAGAAATACCATCCTGAATGAGGCCTCAGCAGACCTAGTGGCCAAACTCTGCCACTTTGTACTTACTCAATACAGTCAGCCCTCCACGTTTGTGGGTATCACTTTTGCGGATTTGATTGTTCACAGATTATTTACTGTCACCTCTGCTGCCTCCCTGGGCCATTTTTAATAGGGACTGCGGGCCTCATGAGACTGAGAAACTGTGAACGAAGCTTGTAAATCCCTCTTTAAAATGGTATGGGGTAGCATGAAGATGGCAGTAAGCCCCACCAGCCAGCCACTTCTGCCTTATGAAAGAACCCTAATGCCTCAAAGGAATCCATGATGGATTGAATATGGTGATCATACCTTTTTGTGTGTTAAATATGGTTTGGGAGGGCCTAGAGCAGTGGTTCTCAACCTGTGGGTCCCCAGATGTTTTTGGGCTTCAGCTCCCAGAAGCCCTGAGCATTGACCATAGTGGCTGGGGCTTCTGGGAGCTGAAGTGCACAAACATCTGGGGACCCACAGGTTGAGAACCACTGGCCTAGAGTTATTCACAGTTTTTCCACTTTCACGGGAGTCGTGTGCCCCTAACCCTACCAAATGTGGAGGGATGACTGTAACTACTTCTTTTACTAAATGGTAAATGCATTTCTGTGGTTTCCTGCAATCCTGGTTCCTTTGTCATATTGCAAGAAAAAGTTTGAACAGTTTCTCTCTCTTTTATTGCCCATTCAATTCCACCTTTTTGGGATGGTATGAGAAATAAGCCACCATTTACCTAACCTCTTGTTCAGCAGTTGTTGCAGAAACCTCTCAGGACAGATATTGGCTCTGTTGTGTTAAGTACCTGGTTCAAACTGAAAGAAGTCTAAATTTCATGGCTCCTAATTTCCAAGGAAGAAAATGTATCATGTGTAACAACAAAATGACACTGAAGTTGGTGGGAGGAGGCTGCACCTGAAAGGTTATGGATTTTTAAATGGCCTTCTTTTGTTGTTTCCTTCAAGCCCTGCCCCCCAGGGGACCTTTGGATCTGCCCCTCTCCATTCTGGAAGTTGGATGCGCTGGTCGCTTTGAGCTCATCACCCAAGAGAAGGGGCCTTATGGAGAGGGATTTCCACTCACTACGGTAAGGCCTTTGAGTGATGCTGTTCACCCCAGGTACAATATTTCCTCACAGAAATAGGAAGTAATCAGCTAACATCAATGTCAAAAAATTAGAATGAGAGGGAGTGTGCCTAGCATAACTTTGTTGTTGTTAGGTAGTTTCAAGTTGTTTCCAACTTATGACGACCTTAAGGCAAACTGGTCACTGGGTTTTCTGAGTCTGAGAGTGTGTGATGCACCCAAGGTTCCCAAGTGGGTTTCCATGGCCTCTAAAGAAGGAGACTCCACCACACTCCAAAGCAGCATACTCCACTGTTGAACAGCTGTTACCGTCAAGAAGTTCTTTCTAATGTTTAGGTGGAATCTCTTCTCCTGAAGCTTGAACCCACTGCTCTGTGTCCTAGTCTCTGGAGCAGCAGAAAACAAAGTTGCTCCATCTTCCATATGACATCTTTTCAAATACTGAAACATGACTATCATGTCACCTTTCAGCTTTCTCTTCTCCAGGCTAAACATACCCAGCTCCCTAAGCTGCTCCTCATAGGGCTTCATGGTTTCCAGGCCATTTACCATATTGGTCACCCTCCTCTGGACATTACAGCTTGTCAATACGGTCTGTCTTCCACATTTGCAGGTTTAACTTTCACAGATTGGTTATTTTTTAGTTTCTCCAACCCCTCTCCCCTGACCTCAAGTGCTTCTTTTCTGGGGGACCCTTTCCTCTCAGTGGTTCCAATCAGCCCATGCAGTCCTTTAAAAACCTGTCTCTGGTCCTCCTCCACCAGCCACTACCTGGCTTGCTAAGGACGTATCACAGCCTGATTTCTCAGCACTATAAACCGTCTCCTGATGCCACACACACACACACACATGGAAGTAGACGGCAGAAAAAGAAGGGGCCACCACGGGGTCACTACCAACTACAGGGCCACCCCTTTTCCCTCCTTTCCCTGACCTTGTTTGGACGCCTGTCCTTCCCACCATATTTTGGCCCTCTTCCCACAGATACACACATTTTGATATTTGCAGTTTTTCCATATTCCACATTGTGTTAGTGCCCTTACAATAGTGAATGTGAAGGACCAACTGTATCCTGCCTTCCATTTTTATCATTGCACCATCTCAGTGAGGTAGAGATATGGCAGCTGGGCCATGGTTTCACAGTAAGCTTTGTGGCCGAGTGAGGATCTGAACAGGCAGGCTGGACAATAATAGGTTTGGGTCCCAGTGAAGAAAAATCTCCCCACCCTGCTGTTCAAGAGCAGGATGTGCAATGCGTGGGAGTCACTGGTGACTAAGTGCCTTTGGGTATGGGTTGTGGCTTTGGGCTGGAGGGGAAAGGGCTTTTGGTTGTGAGAGAAGAGAAGGGATCTGAGGAAGAGGCTCTTCTCCCATTTTTTATAGTGGTTCATGAGGAGGGGAAAAATGCATCCTGGCACCTGGAAACAGAAAATACTTTTCCTGACTTTGAGAAGAAATAAAACATTTCTGCTTTTTTTCCCTCTTTTTAAATCATGGCTCACAGTTACCCCATGGGTTGCCCCCTTATGCTGAAGATCTAGCATCTGAACTGGAACAGGAGTTTCTCAACAGTCCTGAATGGCTTCCCATCCACCACTTTGAAAGGTCTCACAGGTGAGGTGGTCAGAAGTCATTCCAGTCAGCCAGAGCTTGGAAATGTTTCTTTTTGGGCCACAGCTTCCAGAGTAACCCAGTCCACATGGCTGTCGACCTTGATGGGTGGAGGATTCTAGTAGTTGTACACCAAATATAAAGACTAATTTTTTTCAAATTCTGTGCTTAGAACCATTTTTGTGTGTGTGTGAGACTCTCCACTGCCCAAACAGGGCACAGTTCTCAATGACCTTTAATTTGGGGTAGAAGCTGTGATTTACTGGGAGGAGAGTGGAAATGGCTTTTGAACTCTGCTCACTCTTTTTGAGGAAGGTTCTGGCCCCGGGAAAAAGACATCCAATCACTCTTTGAAGTAGACGTCACACCTGTACACTCCACACTTCAGGCTGAGCGCAACCCTACCACAGGAGAACTGCTTGGTTTCACAGAGGTAAGAAATGGTCTCTTTTTTTCCTCCACACTGACAAGATATTTTGAGTGGCAAATTGTTAGGATACACAGGGCCACTGTCCTATTCTACTCCAGAACTAGAAATACCAGATGGGAAGAATGTCATGCAGCAACATCTTGTTGCTGTTGCAGGAAAAGGAAGGGTTGCAGTAGAAGTGGACAGTGCCTTTGTCTGGTCATGCTTGCTTATCCATTTTTCAATTGTTTATACCTGCCTTTCTGTCCCTCTTATGAAAAGGCACCCATGGCAGCCGTCACCAGTAAAATTCAAATGTGAACTATTACAGTGTAAAACAGGTTAAAAACACAATTTAAAAATTGATACATTTTAAGTGTTGTTTTATTTATTAACTGATGTTCTGGTTTTAACTCATGTTATGGTTAATCTGTTGTTGTTCCCTACCTCGCTCCATGGGAGAGGTAGGTAAGAATATTATATTATATTATATTATATTATATTATATTATATTATATTATATTATATTATATTATATTTATTATATCATATCATATTATGTTGTTATTAATAATTGTCATCATCTATAGGGCAACGTATGTCCCACCCTTTATATAAGAATGGAAGAACCGTCAGCAGAAACTAGATGTGTATTTATCTTACACTGTTGCCTCCCTCTCCCTCTCTTTTGTGCCACTTTCAATCCCAGGCACTTGTGGACAACATGGGCCTGTCAGCCAAGAATTCACTTTCCTTTCAGCGAGCCCCTGGGCCTCCATCAGAAGCTCTGAGGGGCAGTGCCACCAATTATCCTTTCTGGCCAGGTACGGGGCCTCTTATTCTCACCTGTTAGAGCAATGGAAGTTAATGCTATAGCTTTTGCATGCTGAGCCATGGAACAGATGTTGGGCATAGGTGAGCTTAGGAACAGGAGTTGATGGGAGAAGGGTTTGGGGAAAATATTACAGGTTGCACATACCCTAGTTTCCCACACTTTTTGCATCCAACTGGTGTCAGCGTGGAAAATCTCAGGCCATTCAGTAGCAGAATGTGAATCTTCAGGTTGCTGGATTCTCTCTAGGCTTGTAGCATGCCCTTTAAACATCTGTGGTCTGTTGCTTTCACCTGCACTTTCCAGGTGGGATGGATGAACCCAGCCTAGAGCAGATCAAGGCAAAAGAAGAGCTTGAAGAGGACATCGATTTTCAAAAAGGTACTCAAGTTTGATGAAGTAGTCCTGTTTTTAAAAATGCTGGCCATTTTGTGTTTGTAATACAGGCATTGTCCTTGGGACGCGTGATAGGTCTTGTTGTTCCTTCCTTGAGCCACATCTGAGTGTTCACTTTATTGAGTTATATTCTTCTTTTCTGACAATCCTACCTCAGTTTGTGAATGTTACTTTTTGTGGACTTCTACTCCCAGCAGCTCCCAGCCAATACAGCCATACTGATCGGGGATCCTGGGAGCTGTTGTCCAAACAGAATACCTTTCCTGAGGTCTGATCCTTTTCTCTGCTTTCTCCTCCTCTTTCCCCCTCAGATTTGCTGACAGTGCCACCTGGCTGGAAGAAGGGGGTTGAATTCACCAAACAAGGTAGCTTCCTCTGGGAAAGGAGTGGAGGTTTGGGACTATGACGTCAGGTTCTGTAGGATGGCCAGCAGTTTTGTGTGGGTTGCCTCACTGCAGAACAAACTGACCATCTTTCCTTGAATTGATAAAAGCTAATTCCTGAGGGAGGGTCCCACGATTCTGTCTCTTCCCCCCTCTGCCAAATTCCTAAATGAAGTCATTCATAGCGTTCCTATGTTTTCACCTCCTCAGAGCCTAAGGCTTGCCCAGGGTTGCTGAATTTGACAAACTTGCTGGGGGCTCTGGACACCTTCGAGTTGGGGAGCTCCAGTGATGAAGAAGGCAAAGAGGAAGGGGAGAAGCAGAAGGAGAAAAAGAAGGAAGGCAAAGGAGCAAAAGAAGAACAGGCAACCCCCACGGAACAGGCACCTCTGCAGAGGGCAAACAGCCTGGAGGAACTGGTGCTTAAGGTGGGGAAATGTGGAGGTGTCCATAGTAGTATGAAAGGACCTGGAACAGTGATGAGCAAAGTAAAGTTTGTAGGCCATGTGCAGCCCTCAGGCTAATTTTCACCATGTCCCCCCCCGGAGCATTTTAGGCTCAAGGCCTTTTTTATGAAAAAAAAATCAGGAAGTGAATAGGAACTTCTTGTTGTGGGAGAAAAAGGGGTCTCTCCCAGTCGCGTAGGAACGTGAGGCTGGGAGGAGCAATTCGCCCTGGGCGGCAAGGTTTTTGGGGTGTTCTGGCCCATAGCCATGCCCCTGCATTCCCTGGCCACGCCCGTGCGCACAGTGGCCACGCCCCCTCCCACCCCCCTTCACACACTCCAGACTCTGCCTCTGGTCTCTCCTGTCCTAAAATGGCCCAGCGCCCCGCTACCGATACATGGTGAGAACGCCCTAGGACACATTTGGGGTGAAAATTTATTTTTTTCTAGGGGAGTAAAGCAAGGGATATGGTTCTCCAAGGTCTCCTGTGGGTGGTGCTAATGTGGTTGCCTACCTTCTGACAGTCAGCCACCACTGTATGGTGTAGTGGTTGGAGCAGAGATGGATAAAGCACAGTTCAGGGCAGTTTTCTGGCCCTGGACCACTTCAGCCTTTTTTGGGGCCAGAAAAAGGATGAACTGTTTCTCTGAGAGCAGTTCAACAGTGGAATACACTGCTTCAGAGTGTGACAGTCTTCTTTGGAGAGGCTTGATGGCCCTTGTGGTCTCTTCCAGCTCTGTGATTCTCTGATTCTCCTGGAAGCCCCTATGAGTGACCATTCACCTTTTAAATAGAGTACATAATCCCCCTTCACTGTTTCACATTTAAAAACTGCCAGTGCTCCCAACACCTTTTGTTGCTTTCCCCTGCTCTGATCTTCTCTCCCTCTCCACTAGATATGTTTTAGCAGTGAGCAATAAAGCAATTAACCATTTAGTACAATGGAATATGCAAGCAGGCTTCAAATGGATACAGTGGCGTCTCCACATTTGCAAGGATTCAGAGCGCAGAATCCTCGCAAAAGTGGAAAAATTATGAATAACTTCCCCCCGCGATCCTCCTCCCATTCCCTTCCAGGACTCTTCTCTCCCATTCCCTTACATTTTTCCCTGGTGCAGGAGCCTTCCTTCTTTGAGCCAGGGCCAGAGGCCAGAGAATAGAAGGGGCAAGAGAATAGGAGGGGGAGCTCCAGCGAGCGGAAGGAAAGCATGCGCTGCCCCCTTCCCCCCCCAACTATTCCCTTACTATTCCCTTACCTTTAGTCTTGGCATGAGTTCTCAGCACTGAGGCCATAGGCAAGGGAATGGGGGGGATCTGACGGGCACAAGCGTGCGCGTGCTTTCCTCCCCCTCTTCTCTTCCCTTACCTTTTGCCTGGGCATGCTCGTCTTCTTTCTCTGTGCTGGCAAAACACAAGGGAATGGGGGAGAGGCATGGGCACCTCACGAACAATCAAATTTGCAAAGGTCAAACCTGTGAATATGGAGGGAGGACTGTACATTGTTGCAATTAACAACTGGTATTCGGTACTTTGCAGCACTCCATCTAACCCTAGCAATGCCTAAGCTGGCGACTTCATCTATTCTAATACACATCCAGCAGATAACCTTATGAAGGAGCCACTCATCCTGATATCCATTCTTTGCCAGTTTAAATGTTATTACCTTGCTTATTGCAGACATGCTGCTAAAACTCAGCAACTGGAAATCTGTGTGTTTCTCTTGTCCGTCACCATCCTCTTAATGCAAGTGCTATTTTTAAAAAAACTTCCAGCTAGACAGAGAACAAGGAAGAAAAGAGGATGCCCTGAGTGGTAGAAAAAGACTTTATAAAAAGGAGCTTCTTTGTCTGAGGCTTTGTTAACTGAGGTATGTCTGTACGTCAGTAGTTCTTAACTACAGACCCCTTTGAGATATCTTTTGTTGCCATGGACCACTAAGACTTAAGGCAGCTTCTGGCTGTATGTGTGGTAGCAAGAAATATCACATACTTTCTCGCAGCCACTCAGTGTCATTCATTTGCTTGTTCTCACTGCATGCAGAAGTAGGAAGTTCTGAGTACATTTTTTGCTCTCACACAATTTCATAACTTTTGAACTGTTTGAGATACTGTAATGAAAATTCGTGCAAATCATGTCTGTCACTGGCAAAAGACTCCTGCTCTTTGAGATCAATGTATGACTGTCAGTCTGTCTGTCCACCTGTCTTCCTTCCTTCCTTCCTTCCTTCCTTCCTTCCTTCCTTCCTTCCTTCCTTCCTTCCATTCATTCTAACTGTGAAAGCTCATAACATTTCTTCAAGCCTTTGTGGATCCCCTGTGAGGACATCACAGACCCCTACGGGTCCACCGACCCCAGGTTAAGAACCACTGCTGCATGTGATACTATCATCCAAAAGGGCTGCACAGTTAAATTGGTTGTATGAATCTGTTGGAAACACTTTTGCCTGATTTCAAAGCTTCGTTCATCAATCAGACAGCAGAATGTTCCCTTTTAAAAACTGTGTTATTTTTGATGCAAGTGCTTTATAAAAAAAAAAAATCTGCAGGTAGGTGATAGACGTCCTCTTGCTGTGAGCTTCTTTCGCTCATGCTTTCTCCCTTTTTGTCTCTTCTCTGTCAATCCTCTTCGCCTCATTTTCAGGAAGTGACACCCACCCCCAAACCAGCCCCTCAGGCCACTCCAGCTCCTGCTGCTGAGCCCCCCAAAGAGCAGTGGGCCATCCCAGTGGATGTCAGTTCCCCTGTGGATGATTTCTACAAACGAATTCCTGACCCAGCTTTCAAGGTGAGATGCTGGTACTGAAGATATGCTGGAGAAGAAGGGGAGGCCCAAGGTGATGTGTCATGGTTTGAGTGTTGAATGGGGACCTGTGAGATGTAGGTTTGTGTCCTTACTGAGCTGTGAAAACTCATTGGAGGGCCATGCACTTGTTACTCCCTCCCAGCCTGACCTGTATGAGAGGATTGTTATGCGGATACAGTGGGTTAGGAGGAAAGCTGCGTATGCAGGATGCCAATATAACTAACAAATATATAATGCAAAACTCTTCTTGTATTGCTGTTGCTGCTTCCTACAACCATCCAGTGGCCCTTTGAGCCTGATGTTTTCCAGAAACAGGCGATTCTCCACTTGGAGAAGCACGATTCGGTGTTTGTCGCTGCCCACACTTCTGCTGGCAAGACCGTGGTGGCCGAGTACGCCATCGCTCTATCACAGAAGCACATGACACGGTGAGAGCCACCTTGTTTCCTTTTGTTTGTATTCTTTAGCTGCTGCTACCATCTCACTTGTTGTTGCGTGCCTTCACATCACTTCCAGCTTTTGGCGACTTTAAGGCAAATCTATCATGGTGTTTTCCAGGCTGAGCGTGTATGACTCCCCCAAGGACACTTAGTGGATTTCCCTGGCCAGAGGGGGAATCAGACCCTGGTCTCCAGGGTCATAGTGCAGTGCTCAAACCACTACATCAGCCTGGCTGACTCTATGGTCTCAGTAGAGAACCAGTGTGCTGTTGTGATTTGAGCATTGGACTACAACTCTGGAGACCAGGGTTCGATTGCCTGCTTGGCTGTGGAAACCCATTGGGTGACCTTGGGCACATCACATATTCTCAGCCCCAGAAAACCCTGTGATGGGTTCGCCTTAAGGTCACCATAAGTCAGAAATGTCTTGAAGGCACGTAACGACAACAACAACAATAGTCTCAATGCATGTAAAGGTGGTGTGAAACATGAGCAGGTTTAAGGTTGAGTTTGGAAAATTTACCATGTCTGGACTGCAAGTCACAAGATTCCCCCAGCCAACATGTTTGTGGCCATGGTGTCTGAGAAAATTCTGGGGCTTGAGGACAAAAAAGACAAAAGAAGCCTGCGTAGGCCCCCAGTCTGTGATTTGCTAAGCAATTCATTGTGGGGCTTGTTCTTTGAACGCATCAGGAAGGGAAGCACCGATTTGCCTAGTAGTGCAACGGAACCAGAATTATGTCCTATGTAGCTCCTTAAGATGGCTTAATGCAATGGCAGGGAATGTGATACAATGGGGGATGTGGTACTCCAGTTTCCATCACTTCAACCAGCATGGTCAGGTATGATGGGAACTGTAGTCATGTGGAAGTCCATGGCTTGTGCACCCTCATCTAGTGGATGACAGCAGCACAGGATGGGAATGGTTAGGGAGATAAATAAGGAACATTTGTCCCTTAAGAAGTTTTGAGTGTTTTTATATATGTATGTAACTTTTGTTAAAAATGTCTGTCTTAACATTGTATTAGTACTTCAAGGAAACATAGAAGAATCTTCACATCCAGAATACACACACACACACTATTACAATAATTTGTTGACATGCTAGTCAGTTGTTATTCCCTAAACTAAAATATTACATTCTATAAGAATTTTCTTTGGCATAGTTAACGAACCTTAACGTTTCCTTTCTTCTCTAATTGGACACTGAGTTTGTACACTTAATGTTTCTTTTCAGTGTTCTTCTATATTGTGCATTTCTCTTTCTGACCCTCCAAGACCTTTGCCAAGACACTTCATGTTTTTCATTGATAAACCCAGACCCCATGCCCATATATGTATTTGAGTTTTGACTCTTAGAAGTCTCAACCAGCATGGCTGATGGGAAAGAATTGTGGGAACTGTAGTTCAGAACACTTGAGAGCCCATGGTTCTATTTTTTTTATTAAGAACATGCCATTTTCTTTTGTGTAAGGCAACAAATCTACAGAGAACAGCTCTTAATTATCTATTTATTAGTCAAGACATTTATATTGCACAGGAGGGGGGCGGTCCTTCAGGTATCTCCTCCCACTAGACTTTTAACTCTTTCTCTCCTGGCTGTCTCTTTCAGCACCATATATACTTCTCCAATCAAAGCTCTTTCCAACCAGAAATTCCGGGATTTCAAAAACACATTTGGGGATGTGGGGTTGCTGACAGGAGATGTTCAGCTGCACCCAGATGCCTCATGTCTCATCATGACAACAGAGATCCTTCGGTGAGGACTGGGAAAGAGGCTGTGTCTCATGCAGCCAGGAAAGTGTGGGTGGGTGGATGGGAGAGAGGGAGAGAGAAAGAGAGAGAGAAGGGAAAGTAATGGTGAACTAAACATTGTTTGTTCCGACATTGTTTTTCCTGAATATTTTATATTCCAAATAGTATATGTTCTCTGATGGCTTCTCAGCCTAGCAACTTCTGCTGTGCCTATTTAAAGAGTAAATTTCTAGTCATTATGGTTATTATAAAGGTCAACTTGACAGTGTGAAGATGGTTGACTTTTACCAACAGAAGCCACTAGATCTGGAATGGGAAGTGTGTGGTTCATGGGTTATGGGTGGGGGCATTCCTATACAACTTATAATTTTGTATGAATCTGACCAGTGTGAAAATTATCCTGCCAGTATAGCAAAGTGCTACAATAAATATGTAAAGGAATTTTCAGTTCAGTGTATTTGAGGAAACACCAAGTCATATAAATGACAGTCTATCTGTGTGTGTGTGTAAGTAAATAAGGAGGAGGAGGGGGAAGAAGCAATCTGTATTTTAATCAAAAATGTGAATTTTTTTGAGCCAGTATAGTAGCTGCCATTGTACTTAACCATTCATTCATACCACTATAAGAGATATTTTGGCACTTGAAGTGAAAAATCCAAATGTATCACCACGTCCTCGTCCAGTGGGGGAAAACAGGATAAAAAAATAATTTTCTGTCGGTTTAGTGATGCCCAAAGGCCAACATCTTTGCTGTTGGCCAGCATGAGAGTCCAGATCTGCAACATTTCTCTTTTCTTTTCTTCTTCTTCTTTTTTTTAATAAAAACCCACAGGTCTATGCTTTACAATGGCTCCGATGTTCTCAGAGACCTGGAATGGGTGATCTTTGATGAAGTTCATTACATTAATGACTCTGAGGTGAGAGGAGAGCTGTAGATTTAAGATGCTAGATTGCACAAGGAGTGGGCTGGGTGTGTCTTCCATGTCTAATTTTGAGCCTCCATTTTGTTGCTGTTTCTTCCTCTGCAGCGTGGCGTGGTGTGGGAAGAGGTTCTCATCATGCTACCAGACCATGTGAACATAATCTTGCTGAGTGCCACTGTCCCAAATACTCTGGAGTTTGCTGACTGGATTGGGTGAGCCAGGGGGATCAAACCAAAGGTCTGTCTAGTCCAGAGGCCTATCTAGTCCAGCCCCCTGTTTTCCACAGTGACCAACCAAACACGCCTGGAAAACCCACAAGCAGACTAAATAATCTTCTCTTACTATTGTTCTCTAGAAGTTTAGAGACTTGGTCTAATCCAATTTTTATTTCTTTAATGGACATAGATAGTCTTATCCTCCATTAACTTGTCTGATTTTCTTTTAAAACCACCCAAGTTGGTGACCAAAAGGTGGGTGACTCAGAGGTCCACTTGTGATGCCTGTGCCTCCATGTAACAGCAGAGAATATTAGCTCAAAGGGGAGGCCTGAGAGAAGGGTAACGCTGCCACCAGTATACATAGGTGTAAAAGATCCTGCTAGGTTACCCCCTTTCTTTAAAAGTATGTTTTATTTTCTTGAGGTGAATATCCCAATCACTCAAAAGATTCAAGTAGTTTCACGTTCACACAAGACTAACTGAAGGAAAAGGGAGGTAAAATTTGATAGCGAGGAGTTAGGGCAAAGTGGGTGATATCTACCTATCCTACAGAGAAGAGACAAAGCAATGTGGCTCAGACTAAGGGTCTGAGGGTAGTACAAGAACAGGAATTGGAGCAGGAGAGTGATGACCTATGTCCAGCGTACTATGAGTTATCTGACTCAGAGCCAGAGTTTAAATACCCTGTTTCCACCCTGAGAGAGAAGCTCTCTGGCAGAGTAAACAATGGGGCCCAGAATGAGCTAATGGCCTTAGCATTAGGTGACAAAGAACAGATAGGAATCGTGATAGCTCCTTAATAGCTGGGCAGGTGAGGAAACAAAGGAGAAATTTGGTGGAAGGAAGGAGCAGACTGAAGACAATCAGTTGCTCTGTGGAGGCAGTTTCAGGTGCTATTGTTTCTAAAGGTTAAGTTGTTGAGGAACATTTGCTGCTCATTATCACCGGAGCTTCCTCGACTATGACCTGGCCATGCCCTGAGGTCCCATCTGACCTACTTTCGCATGTGTTTAGCCAGTACTCTTTACCAGCATAGCCTTTCAGACAAAATTTATATTTCATGCCAATTAAATGATATTTGCCAATTATTATATACCATATCATGGAGTAGGGGTGTATGGTAACAACAGACCTTGGAAAAGTTTCTTTTTTGGACTACAAACAACATGTTGTTTGTTGGATTTTGGGAGCTGTAGACAGAAGAGGTTACTTTTCCATGCTGTGGTTGGTGGCCGCCACTACCTCACAAATTTCCTAATAGACTCACTCTAGTACATACACAGTAGCCACATTCAGATGTAGCCATAAGCCCTATTTCTTTTGTATTCAACTAATGGAGGTTGATTGATTGCTCCCACTTTGCTGCTTTTGCTAGTGGCAGTGGCTAAAACAAACCATGGACCTTCTTTCCTTGTTTTGTTCATTGTGATACACAGTTTAGGAACTCTGTCTTATTTCTCCCTAATGAGAAGTCGTAAGCCAAGAACAAGCCATGGCTTATGACTGAGAATTACCTGGGGAAAGACAAGACAGAATTCTCACAGAAGGTCCGTGATTTATTTAGTAACTCCTATTTGTTTCCCTGCTTTGTCTGTTTTCTCCTCGTGGGGATTTTCTTTCAGCATTAGGAGACAACTCAGATGTCTTCTGCAGTCTTCTGCAGTGCAGCCTGATTCCTGCTGTATGAGTAGACTAGGCCTCTGTGTAGTATATAGACAAGCCCAAGAGGAACCTGAGAAATGAAGGGCCTTCAGTGGGAACCTGGTAAAATGTCAGTGTTCTTTCATCCTTTTGCAGGAGGATTAAAAGGAAGAAAATCTATGTAATCAGTACACTGAAGCGACCTGTGCCACTGGAGCATTACTTGTACACAGGCAACAGTCAGAAAACACAAAATGAGCTTTTTCTCCTGGTTGATGCCCGGGGGACATTCCTTACCAAAGGGTAAGCCCACACTGCTGCTTCTCTTTCACATGCATCTGTCCACTCTTTCTCATACACATGTGGTGAAAAAGATAATAAACCCAAATGGTTTAATTTTCTCGCCATGTAATTAAATAATACTCAGATCTCATCTCATGAAGCAGTTAGCGTCATCTGTCTTAAGTGTGTGGGAGGGGGCAACCTTGTGTACCCTGCATGCAGGGTTGAGTCACTTGTGGCCCATGGAGCCACATGGACCTTTCCATTTGTTTCCAGCTTACAGCAACCCCCAAGTGAACCCATCACAGGGTCTTCTTGGCAATATTTGTTCAGAAGGAGGTTGCCTTTGCCTTCTTCTGAGGCTAAGAGTGTGTGACTTGTCCAAGGTCATCCAGTGGGTTTCCATGGCTGAGCAGAGATTTGAACCCTGAGTCCCTCCTCAGTCATAGTCCAGTGCTCAAACCACTATACCAGTTTGGCTCTCAGACCCTTCCAGAGCCCTCCCTCATTGAAAACATTGGTGCTTTATATTTCTGTATTGCCTTCCAACCTACAAGGGCTCCTGAGGTGATGGATATATAAAAACCAATTAAAACAATACAAAGATAAAACATTAAAGTACTGTTTAAAATCTTCTAAAAGCAATCTAAGAACAATCCTAGAATCTAGTTTTGAACCAATTAAAGCGGCACTTGCAAATATGGAATGCCATGCAGAACAGCACTGTTTTGCCTGCCTACCGGAAGCTTAAAAGAGACGGGGCAGCCAAACTTTCTTGTGTAGGGGGTTCCACAGTCTGAGTGTTGCTACAGAGAAAGCACTGTTATGTGTAATCACAAACCTAACCTACGAGGTTGGGACACATAACAGGGCCTCCTCTGGCGATCTCAAATTTCTGGCAGTCTGATCTGGGAGAGGCAATCTTTCAGATATCTTGGCCCTAAGTCATTTACAGCTTTCTAGGTCAACACCAGCACCTTGAATTGAGTTTGGAAGCAAATTAGAAGCTGGTGCAGTTCTTGCAAGACTGGTGTTACTGTGGTCTCTAAAAATGCACACCTGATGGTGGAAGTCAGAGAGTAGATAAGCAGTCTTTTTACTGAAAAGGCTGAAGATCATTCTAGCTACTGCCCTTGGTTAAAAAAAAATAGGTAGTTTTAGTAAACAACTAGGATAGATGAACCCTCAGAGAATAAAATCAAAGCTTCTGGGTAATATAAATTCCATCTGAACTTTCTGTATGAACACTTTTTTGTCATTTTGTCATCCTGAATTTCCCACCATTCAGTTTTGTTGAATGACACAAGGTCCTGGTGTTACAAGAGAAGAATTTTCCCCCCTCTTTGTCTGAACTTCATCCACACCATGCCTATCTTTATGCACCTCTGGCATTATAACTTTTATACACCTTTTAACGTGTCTCTTCAGCATGCTTAATGCACCTACTTGCTTTCCCCCTATACACAAATCTTCCAGGTATTATGATGCTGTGGAAGCCAAGAAGGAGCGTGCCAGCAAACACTCGCAGACCTTCGGGGCCAAGCAGCCTATGCACGCAGGAGCGGGGCCAGGGCAGGTAGGCTGGGGTAGGCGTGAAGGGTGGCTGTTCCTTTGACAAAACTTCTTGTCCTTTTGGGACGACAGCTGCTGTAATTCTCTAGACAGCGTAACTAGAGGCTAATACTACCTGGCAAGGGGATTCTGCAAGTCACATGCCAAAAAAAAAGAAAAAAGAAAAACCAACCTGTTCAGGCTCTTTTCTGAGCAGGAAACATTTTTGGTATACTACTCCCAGATTTTGGGGGGAGTTTTTGTTTTAAAAGTAGCTGTTCTCCACCCTCCAGTTTACATCTGTTAAGCTTAAATTTGTTAGTTATGTAATAGACCAAACATAACTTCTTCTCCCCTTCTGATGCTTATAAAAAGCACTGATCCAAATCTCTTTCCTTACCTGATTTTCCTCATTTTGTCTCTTATTGTCCTCCTTCACTGTATACGGAAGAATGAAGAGAAAATTGTCACTCTTCGAGATAAAGATTTGCAAATCTAGCCAAATGCCAAGCTTGATGGGACTTTTAGTGAAACACTAGGAAGGCAACAGATTCCTTACCCTTGATTTCTGGGAAAGGAAGCAAGAAATAAAAAGATGTGATGGGAACTAAATGAATAAGGTGAGGTAAGGTGTTAAGAGGGGTGATCTTGAGACCAGGTCTAGTCAGAGATAGGAAGGACTTAATTAGCGTTGGTCCATCTCCTCAGTCAGGGCCATCTTAGCTGCCAACCTGCCAGCACACTCACAACATAAATGTGCTAATTTTACTAAGTTCAGAAGGCAAAAGGGCTGCCTTTTGATCGGGGTGGCCAACATGTGATCATGACCGGCATGTGGCACTCCCTTTCATTTCTGCCCCCCTCATGGGGTCCTCTGTTTCCATGCCACTGAATTTATAGCTGAAATTAGTTAGCAAAGCAGTTACAAAGTGGTGTGTTTACTTCAAAATCCCTCAGAAACCTCCCAGAAGGGTGAATCTCTTTGTAAAAAGGCTTGCATGGAGAATGCGCCTTGTTTAGAAGTGAGAAAAGGCACTTTGAAATAAAAATGCCATTTTTTTTAAACATCCAATGATATCTGATCCAGAACCCACAAAAATTGCCTGTCCCTTCACCTTGAATATTCTCCAGCAGCTACCATTTCGGAATGTCTAAAAAGGAAGGAGGCGATTGAGTTGGAGCAATGGACCAGCTTTCCTGGCTGTAATGGAGACATCATAAGAGATAGCCCAGTGAGTTTTGGCCTTGAGCAAATCTTAACTTCTTAAATTACCTCCAGGACAAGAACATCTGGCTGTCGCTCATTGACATGTTGCGAAAGAAGGATCAACTGCCGGTAGTTGCCTTCACATTCTCTCGCAACCGCTGTGATGACAATGCCTCCATGCTAACCACTGTTGATCTGACCACAACCACAGAGAAAAGCGAGATCCACGTCTTCTTCCAGAAGTGCATCTCCCGACTTAAGGGCACAGACCGCCAGTTGCCTCAGGTCAGAAGGAGTTGAGTAGAGAATGCTTGGAAACAGTCAGCTTTGCAGAGTGGCAAAAATGGTGGTTGCTTTTGGCTGTGGGATGACAGGGTTGCTGAAAAGAGCTGAACCTCAAATAAGTACGAGAGACAAGAGGGAGGATACAAGTTGTGGGCAGGGGCAGAGGTTTCTTTATTCATTTACTAGCTTCATTTATATCTCATCTTCTCTCCAATGAGCCTAAGGTACCATACGTGACTCTCTTCTACCTTACCTTTATATCCTCACCATCACAACAATTCTGTGACATAAATCAGGCAGAGAGAGAGGCACGGAGCCAAGGTCACCCAATGAGTTTCACGCCTCATGGATACTTGAACCTGAGTCTCTTAACATGCTAACCACTGTGCCTCTGTGGCTCTCAAAAGGACAACTGTATAGTATGTTTTCTCCCATGGGGCGTGGAGAGTGAGTTAAGACTTTGAAATGGCAACCTCTTCCTCACAAGTTGTCTGATCGGGCCTAAATAACATGGGTACCAGATCTGGGTACAGAGTACTGCTCAGGAAATTTAGTGACTGTCTCTTTTTCAGACTAGACAGATGAAAGTACAGTCAGCTCTCCACATTTGTGGGTCTGACTTTTACAGATTTGATTATTTGCAAGTTTCTCCAACCCCTGCCCCCCACCACCACAGGGGAACTTTCCCTCTCAGCAACTCCAATCAGACCATGGAGCCCTTTAAAATCCCACTTCTGCTCCTCCTCCTGCTCCACCAGTTGCTGTCTGGCCAGCTAAAGATGGATCCTAGCTCTGTTTCTCAGCACCACAGACCCTCTCCTGATGCTTCCCTCAGACCCAGGGAAAGAAGATGGCCAAGAAAGAGGAAGTATAGGGCTACCACGCCAACCCACCTCCTTTCCCTCTCCTTTCCCTGACCTGGTTCAGACCCTGGGTACCTATTCCCCCCACCGTGTCTCAGTCTCCTTCCCACAGACACACACACACTTTTTGATATTTGCACATTTCACCTTTTTGTGGGGGTGCCCTAACACTAGCAAATATGGAGAACCAACTGTAGTAAGAGTCCAAGCCTGAATTGTGTGGAGGGCCAACTGTGGTAGGGAAATCTAGGTAGAAATCTATGGTTTTTCAAAGAAGAATTTATAACTATCTCATGATTGCTCTTTCAGGTTATCCACATGGTGGACCTCTTGAAGCGTGGCATTGGGGTCCATCACAGTGGCATTCTGCCCATCCTGAAAGAGGTGGTGGAGATGCTGTTCAGCAAGGGCCTTGTCAAGGTGAGTCCTGTTGGCCTTATTGTACAAGGGAAGGAGAGGTCAGAGTTTTTTTGGGGGGGAGGAGTGGGCTGTTCAGCAAGGGCCTTGTCAAGAACATTCGTTGGCCTTGTTGGTCAGGGGAAGGAAAAACCAGGATCAGGGGGGCATGCTGTTCCACTGAGAACTGCTTCCCTCAGTGATGCCAAGAAGTTCCTTCATCAAAACCCACTCTTGCTGGCTGAGAAGCCCTCCAGGACATGTATTTGGGCAGTGTGGGATTTATACAAGGCGGAGAAGAAAGTCACGTCGCACTGGCATCTGGTCATTAGTGAAATGCTGCATTAAGAAAAGGAGCGGAGCATCCTGCAACTTTTCTTCCTTTGTTGCTCTCATTTAGATCCTCTTTGCCACAGAGACGTTTGCCATGGGGGTGAACATGCCAGCCAGGACTGTGGTTTTTGATTCGATCCGTAAACATGATGGCGCTAACTTCCGGGATCTGGTGCCAGGTAAGAGAAAGAACATGAAGTCAAAGCATTTTCTCCTCCCCTTCTGGAGATGTATCCTGTGTTGCCAACAGGGTGACAGTCCAGATCTTTTTAACATGGTGCCAGTTCTTCTGCCCTACAAATCCTCCTTCTCCTTATCCTGGTTTTTGTTTGTTTGTTTTACTTACCTAATTGTTTATCCAGCTGCTATTCCTGCTGCCTGTTTTGAAACTTTTTAAAGATTTTTAAAGGTGATGCACCAGGGAGGAATGGCCTTGGCTGTGTTGCTGGTTTGTTGCAAGAGAAACAGAAATGCAGATGACTATGATCATTTCCGCACGATACTGTTATAGCACTATGATTCCACTTTCAACATCCTATGGAACCCTGGGGTTTGCAGTTTAGGGAAGGGCCATCTGGCCCCTCCCTGAACTGCAAACCCCAGGATTCCATAAGATGTTGAAAGTGGAATCATAGTGCTATAACAGTCTCGTGTGGAAATGGCCTCAGTCTGTTGGCGCTTCTTTTGGCCCATTTTTTAAGAACAGCAGCATTTGTGTTTGAAGCTGACAGAGCCTTCTATGCTGTGGGCTGCTGCTCTTCCAACAATAAAATACAAAACAACATGAATTCTCATGTTCACCTTTAAGGCAGCAAGACCAAAATAACAGCAGGAAGACAGCCTAGAGGCAATTTAGTCTTGTCCCAGGGAAGCTGGGCAAGAATGAGGTTTCCCCCACTATCCCTCCTAAATCTCCATAGGTTCTTTGGCAGTTGTATTTGCTGCTGAGCCATATTTGACTCTCAGTGTCTCCACCTATGTACACATTTTCTCTTGCTCTCATCCTTTGCCATAGCTGAGTACATCCAGATGGCAGGTCGGGCTGGTCGCCGAGGCCTTGATACTACTGGGATGGTGATCATTCTATGCAAAAACCAGGTGCCTGAGATGGCTGATCTTCACCGAATGATGTTGGTGAGTGACTCAGTCTCCTTAATTCTTCCGTTTTTTTCAAGTTTTCTCTCTCTCTCTTCCTCTTAGTATCTTTCCTCCCAGCAATCTTTCTCACAAAGCGTAACACATTATGATATTAATTGCCCTGGGTGGCGATAAAATTTTGGGGTTGAAGTCGCACACCTTCAGGCCAAACATTAGAAGATCACAAGAAAAGCACAATGGTCTGGCCTTAGTATCTTCTATTTAGAGAGGCTCTGGAGCACACATGCATGCCTCCCACTCCACTCTCTTGCCCTTTTCCTTGGCACTCTCCACGCCTGGGCCAAAGGTGAGGAAATGGGAGTGGGGAACACTGGAAGCAGAGAAGGGATGTACGTGCATGCCTTCCTCCCCATTCCCTTGCATTTCACCCAGGCATATTTGCCTGCCTTCTCTGCACCTTGGAAATTCAAGGGAATGCGAGGCTGAGAATAGGGGGCATCTCACAAATAAATAAAATTCGCAAAGGTCAAACCCATGAATGTGGAGGGAGGACTGTATATGCATCATTAATGCAATTTACAGCCTTTCTTCATAGTCATAGGGCTAGAAACCTTGCTGTTGCTTTTAAATAAGAGCCAAAAGTCCAGGGGGGCTGAATTGATGCCCAGTGCCATTTTTCCCTCTGTTGAATGTCAGTACTTGCTCACTCCCACCTGTGGTACCCATTCCAGGTACCTTCTTTGGAAGCAATCATTTCCACCATCACCTTCTCTAACCCTTATTCTCTTTTGCCAGGGCAAACCAACTCAGCTGCAGTCTCAGTTCCGCTTAACCTACACCATGATCCTTAACCTTTTGCGGGTGGAAGCCCTTAGAGTGGAAGACATGATGAAGAGGAGCTTCTCTGAGTTCCACACCCGGAAGGACAGCAAGGTAGGAGGGTGACTTGGGAAAGGGGAGCAGGTTGCAGGGAGTGAGAATGCGAACCGAGAAGCAGCCCCGAAATCTTCCGGGATGTATGAACATCCCACCTCCAACATGGCCGGATCTTGCATCTAGGTGGGAGAAGAGGAGGAAACTGTAGATGAGGGGAGGGACTGGCAGATGAGAAGGTAAGACTGGGAGGTGACGTGATGGCTGTCTTTAAATATCTGAAGCAATATCATGGACAGGAAGGAGCAAGATGAATTCAGATTCGTGGATTCAAGTTACAAATGGATTCAAATTACAAGAAAGGCGATTCAGCCTAAACATTTAGAACAACCTTCCCAGTTTGTTTTCTTCCACTTAGTTTATATAGCAAAGAGACCTGTGGGTACTGGATTATCCATGCTCCCTTCTGTTTCTTGTTCTTTGCTGCCAGAGGACTTTACCAGAGAGAAGGCAAAAGAGTCCTCTGCTTCTCAGCTGTCTTCTTCACTGAATCTTTTCTCCCAGGTCCACGAACACAGGATTGCCCAGCTGAGCTCCATCTTGGTCAACATGGAAACGCCAGATACGACAGGGCAGCTTAGTGGTTTGGAGGAATATTACCGGGTGGTCCGAGACTTGCAGGAAACCCGAGAATTCATACAGGTAGTGATCTAGAGAAGGGGGTTAAATGATACTAT
Organism: Iguana delicatissima; assembly: GCA_948472985.1. Lineage (NCBI taxonomy): Eukaryota > Metazoa > Chordata > Lepidosauria > Squamata > Iguanidae > Iguana > Iguana delicatissima. Next base: position 389,281 of record CAOKZL010000726.1, on the reverse strand, counting down.
ACCTTGCCTTGTCATAGTTCAAGTCTCAGGTCTGACTGTTTGATGTACAGTCAGCTCTCCACCTTTGCAGGTTTCGCTTTTGGGGATTTGATTATTCACGGATTATTTGCTGTCACCTCTGCTGCCTCCTTATGCTATTTTTAATAGGGACTGCAAGCCTTGTGAGACTGAGAAACTGCAAGTGAGGCTTCTAAGTCCCTATTAAAAATGGTGGAGGGCAGCCGTGGATGTGGTAGTAAGCCCCACTAGCCACCCACCTCTGTCTCTGAAAGAGCCCCGATGCCTCAAAGGAATCCATGGTGGATTGAATATGGGGATCATAGTTTTTTGTGTGTTAAATATGGTTTGGGAGGACCTAGAGTTGTTCATGGTTTTTCCACTTGCATGAGGGTCCTGTGCCCCTAATCCTTGCAAATGTGGAGGGATTACTGTATTACTCAGATCTGTCTCTAGGAGAGTGGTGGGAATTAGGTAATTTAGAGGTTTATGGCAGCCCTAATCCCCTATTATTTGCTCACGTTAGACACACCCCACCCTCCCTTGGGTTTTTTTCCTTTTAAGTATGTTATATAAGGAGAGGGAAAACTTTCAGAAGATAAACCCTGGACCTTATTATATCATTTATTTATGTAGTATCATCACTGTACATGATGCTTTACAAGTCAAAGAGCAACAAAACAATTCCCTGCTCTCAGGCTTACAATCTAATTAAGACTTGACACAAAAGGAAAAGAGGATAGCAGGGGAGAAGGTGATTAAGTCCTACAGATACTGCCCTTTCTTCTGTCCCTCTGAGGTCAGGGCAGTGGCAGTTAGAACAGAAGGGTTTATTCTTCCACTCAAAGTTGTAGATTACTCTGTTATGGAGAACCCCCAGTCTCCAGAACTGATTTTGATGAACTACTGCTTCCATCATGCCTCCTCAGGCTGGCTGTAGTTGGTGGGAGCTGGAGTTGAACAACATCTGGAAGGCCACATGTTACCCTAGCACTGCTTTTAGATGCAGTGGCATAGTTGGTCACTTCCATCTTGTCGAGGCAGTGAATCTGCTCTAAGGCTTATTAAGGAACTGTCCAAAGTGTTGAACCTGTTTGGGGGACTAGGGTTCAGCACTTTGGATAATTCCTTTAAAGCTTGGGTGAAAACCAGCACTCAACACTCGCATCAGAGTTATTGCTCCACTCACATAGAAGCCATCACCTCTCAAGGCTTAGAGGGAAGCCTTGCATAACAAGGAACCAGAGCCTTCCTCCATGAGTATTCATTGTCCACAGTTAGCATTTGGTATGCAGCTGGAATTGATGGGGATTGGGGAAGGCTGGAATATATGTTCCTTCCTCTCTAGTGTGCCCATCACTGATAGTGAAATGGATGTCCTTATGGGTTCTTTTCTGCTCCTGTCTCCCTTTCAGAGACGAGTCATGGAATCGGTGAATGGACTGAAGGCTCTCTCTGTAGGGCGAGTGATTGTTGTGAAGAACCAAGAACACAGGAATGCCCTGGGGGTGATCTTGCAGGTCAGAGTGTGGGTTGCACTGCCCACTGTACTGAGGAATCCAGGATTCATTGTATAGGCTTGTCTGTGCATGTTGTATGCTCTAATGTAGTTTTCTGTTAATTCATTTGATGGATGCATTTGGGGTTGGGAAAGCCAAGAAAATGAAGATGGGGATGGCCCTGGTGGTGGAGCAATAGAGTCAAGTCTGGGCGAAACAAGAAGCTAAAAGGATGTCTGCATGGAACGGAACACTCCCATCCAAAAGCATAGCTTGTATCTGCAGATTGAGTAGATATTGTGTGTGCATTCTCTCTACCAGCACAAGGGCTACAATCTTGCTTTTCAAGACAGTTGTTGTTAAGTTGACTTTGACATACAACAGTCCTCTGAATGAGAGACCTCCAAGATCCCCTGTCATCAACTGCCTTGCTCAGGTCATGCCAATTCAGGATCATGGTGTTCTGGATTGAATCAATCTATCTGTAAAACGATCTCCCTCTTTTTCTATTGCCTTCCACTTTACCAAGCATTATCATCTGTTCCAGTGAATCATGTCATCTCATGATATGTTCAAAGTACAACAGCCTCAGTTTAGCTTGGCTGCTAGTTATAAGTCAGGCCCAGTTTCCTGTAGGACCCATTTATTTGTATTTTTAGTAGTCCATGGTATTTCTTCTCCAGCATCACATTTCAAATAAGTTGATTTTCTTCCTTGGATTTTGAAATCCAAATCATATCTATTCTTGAAAATGAATGGTGCATATCAGAAAAGAATTATATCCTTTTCTGTCACCCTCCATAGTTCTTCCTGTCATTTTTCTTCACTTTCCAGCTTTCAAACCCACAAAATTTTTAGGCAACTAGAGTTGGTATTGTGGAGACATTTTCCCCTGTCATTCTCTAGGAGAGAAGCAGGGTACATGTCAGTCCCACATGTTCTTGGACTGTGGATCACATCAACTCCAACCAGCCCAGTCCTACAAGATCTTGAGGGCAGTGTGATCTCCCATCTTTGCTGTCAGAATCTTGCCATGTTTTTCATCTCCAGCAACCTAATATTCAAAAGGACTGCATTCCCATATGAGTGATCCATGTGAGTTATCATTGTTTATAAGTACAATCCTGGTATTTAAACCTGCTCTTAAAAAAATGCCAAGTGAGCTGTTGAGTGATGGTTTCATGTAGGATTGGGACTAATCAAAGCATAACGAAATCATGAGCAAGCTTTGGGGTTACCCAGAACTCATCCTTAGTCTGAATATAAAGCAAGAGATGGTGGCAAGGGGCACAGTGCCCAACTGTGGTCTGATTTGGAGGTTGTATGGCGGACGGTTGGACATATTTTTTGGAAAGGCAGTCTTCTGCCTCCTTTTCTGAAGCAAGTTATTGGACTCCCAACTTCAGGTTTCTTCCGATGCTGCCAACCGGACCTTCAGCACCCTGGTGATATGTGAGAAAAAAACCACAGAAGGAGATCAGACCACAAACAGGGAGACCAGTCTTTTCTCTTCTTCAGAAGTGCCCCTTCCCGATGACCTGCTGCACACAAGGCTCTTCCTTCCTGAAGGTAAGACAATGGGATATCTCAAAAGACAGAACAAGGGGTGTGTCAGGAACCGAATTCACACACACAAATATAACAGTGCAAATACACTATTTATTAGGAGTGTGATACATAGTACAGGACTTCAGTGAGCGAACTAGAGGCAATTAGCAAAATCCAAAACATTAAAAGCAAAGAGTTTCTCATCCCGCCCGCAAGAGACCTTGGAGTTCTGGTTTCAGCCTGGCAGCGCTTATCACTACATTCTTAGCTTTGTTTATCTAACGGTCTCTGGTTCTCATACCTTGTTACAAGCAAGCTGCTAATTAACTCCTACTACATGTCCCATAACTAAAATATGGAGGGCTACCCAACAGGGTGTGTTTTAAGGAATGTTAGATTGCCAGGCAAGGTTCACAGGTTTGAAGCACCAGCACTTTTTGGTTAACACAGACAATTACAGCATCTGCCGTTCCCTCAGGCTTCCCTATTCCTTCCCAGTTTAGCAGCAGTCTGTCCAGTTATATATATATATATATTACAACAGTAATATATTCTTGTGTCCCTGTTGTAATGCAAAGTATTTGGGGGTGGCTTAATCTTGAATAGGCGTTTGTTTGTTTAGTAAAATACTTCTATTCCACCCTTTTTCACAAGATCTCAGCACGTAATATAAACAATCTGAAGCATTTCAGATTAGAAGTTTAAATAATTTGAGCAAGATTTTTAAAAAATTAAACATAATTAGTAGTTGAAGCCACTTTAAAAGCAACAGTTAATACCACTTTTAAAACCACAACAATTTAAAACCATCATGGGAGAATTCAAAGGCATAGCCATGTTACTCTGAATCAGTCTGCAAAAGGGTCTTGTAGCACCAATGAGACTGAGAGAAAGAAGTTGGTAGCATAAGATTTTGTAGACTTAAGTCTACTTCATCTCCATCCATCTGATGAAGTGGGCTTAAGTCTACGAAAGTTTGTGATTCCAACTTCTTTCTCTCAGTCCCATTAGTGATTCCTTTGCAATTTAAACCGTGGATATATATTCTTTAAATAAATTAGCCCCTGGAGGCGTTAATTAAAAATAAGCCATGTTTTATACTGGTGGCAGAAATATTGGTGCAAGTTGGACCTCCAAGTGGCAATTGAGCAATTGAGGTGCCAAAGCCAAGAAGGTTCTCTCGCTTGCCGTATTTCTTTGTATTGCCAATGACTGGAGGGACACAGAGGAGGGCTCCTTCTGCAAACAGACTCATTAGCTTTCCAAAAGACCTCATTCTGATGGGAATGATATTTGAAAGACTTGCTTTGTCAGTAGGGATCAAACAGCTGCCTGTACGTTTTGGATTCACTTGGGGTGTAGGTCTGTTGAAACTGTCAGGATGATTGCCTGCCCTTCATATTTTGTCCCGATATCACTGCAATGGAGTCATGGTTTCAGAACAGTAAGAGGAAGGGGAAGAGCCATGACCCCTAGCAGATAAAGGTAGGCAATTTCTTCAAGAGGTCAATTTTGTAAATGAAATATTTGAATTGTAAATTACTTTTGTAAATTAAATATTATAAAATTTTTTATATGCAGCAGGAAGAAAGCAAGAAGGTTTGAGTTTGGAAACATGATCACATCCCTCCCTTAATGGCCTTTTCCAGCTATTTCCAGCAAGAGCTTACTTCAAGAGAGCTAGAAGCTTCATTTAAAAAAAGATTTTATAATTTGTATAGCTGGGAGGGGAATGATTATGATAGAAAGCCCTGCAAACTGCTGAGCAGTGCTAGATACCCCTTTCTTCTGAGTTGTGGTTGATGGTGGTGATTTGTTAGAACGTTTCCTCCTCATTTTTGTCCAGGCCCCTGTGGACATACCATAGAGAAGCTGGGCCCATCTGATATTTTTGGTATCACCACCAAAACCCTGCGCATCAATGCTGAGCGTATCCTGGAGGATTTCAAGAAGCGACAGATCCCCAGGTTCAGGTGAGCCACAAGGAATGGCTGGAATTTACTTAGGGATGTTCACATGCACAAGTCACGCCATGCACGCGAAGCCAAAAAGCAACCATTGCACAAGGAACATATTCTGCTGATAGCAGTGGAAGTGAAGTTGCACAAATGGTATATTCATCTGTGCTGTGTCTTTGCAAGTTGTAAGGTGCACATGGTGTTTGTGTATCCTACACTTTTGCATTGTGGTTGTGCGTCATGTATTTTGTATCGCGCAGTGGCAGACAATCATTGAGATGTGTTGTGCAATGTTGCTAGTCTACATGGGAGTTGTATAGTCCCCCTGGGGCTTTTGTGTACACATGGGTATTTATGCTATGCTAAGGGGATGTTGAATAGAGGCCCCAATGTGCCCAGTCAATACCATTCACACATAGCTGATGAGAAGGCCTACATTCCTCACTTTTTGTCATAGAAAAAAAAATATATGATTAGTCTGATTGTACAGAATGCAAGTAGGCAGACGTTAGGCTTATAGAATCTGCTGTGTTTTTACTATTAGGACCCAGGTTGGAGAGAGTGGCAGATACAGGACTAAGAAACAGAGTATTGTCCAAAAATGTATTTCCAGGAGGACTAGCACTAACTTTACAACCTTCTGTCACACTGCCGGAGGATCTTGAGCACAAGGGTTAAAAAAAAGGAGCTGGGGGGGTCAGTTATAAAAAGTGTTCTGGAATCATTTGTTTATGTTTGCTCTCATCATGTGCAGGAATGATCCACCTGGACCATCTGCAGCCACGGCAACCCAAGAATTGCTCCGCTTGGCCGAGGGCGACCCTGAAGGCCTCCCACTCTTAGACCCCATCAATGACCTTCAGCTGAAGGACCTGGAAGTTGTGGAGGGGGTGATGAAGGCCCGGCGCTTGGAGGAGGTTTTGCCGGGGTTCCAGTGTGTGCATAGCCCCCGCTTCCACGTGGAGGTCAGTACAGGTCTTGAGTGACATGCTGAACAGCACTGGAATTGAAGACAGAGGAGCTGTTCCTGAAGAGCTTGGGAAGGTCACACTTTTTGGTTTTTTGGACTGCAGCTTCTACAATTGCCCAGTCAGCATGAGCCAAGTCACCTTGTAGACCAGAAGTGGTGAACATGTGGACCACAGCTCCCATGCTCACTCACCATGGGCTCTGCTGGCCATGGATAATGGGTGTTGCAGTCCAAACATATTTGGAGGACCACGCTAGTGCTTATAGGTCTATACCTTCTGTATTTATTTTGTTTTATTTTTTAATTTAATTTATGTTCCATCTTTCTCTTAGCCTGGAACCCAGGGTGGATTACAATGTGTTAAATCAAAGTACAGCTAAGTACATGTGGACTGGAGGATTTAGAAGAGGCCAGTGCTTGAAGTAAATAAGGAACACAGAAGTATGGCCCTTAAAGCAATTTTCAGACTGTATCTTGCTTGAGCCTTCACTGTTTGTTGGGTTAAATAGGGCTGATGGGAGTTGTAGTCCACCAGTTCATGTTCCCCATTCCTGATCTGAATGATGGAGAAGGTTAGCCTATGTTGATTTTTTGTGTTACAAACACTGATTAGAACAGCTCCTTGACCTGGCCATCAAAAGTGACCTTAGACAGGAAGTTTGTAAAGCACTTCCTGAGAATGGTCATTCTCTGCCTTTAGCAAACCTCCAAGAGAAGGATGAGCTAAACACTTCTGAGGCCATCACCAAAGATGCCTCGTTAGCAGCCCCTGCATTCTGTATACAGCAAAGTAGTAGTGAGTAGCAAGAAATGTTGCTTACTGGTCAGTGAGTTATGAGGGGAGATTAAGGTGCTGCCTTTGTGTCATGCAGAGCAACTTCCGAGGGTTAGCCCCAGCATCTTTGAGGCTCCATATTCCCTGGATCCACCATTTTCTTTTACATATCCCATCCCGTTTACATATCTTCCTGGGTTTATTTCCCAAGGTTCTCCACAAGTAGACAATTCAGCCTCTAGAAATTTTCTGGCTTTATCTGTATGGGATTTATCCTGGGGAAAAAAATTGCAGATTTCTGTTCCTTATAATTATGAAGAGAATAAAGAAATATACATGAGCAGTGGGTGCTTAAAGCTCAGCAACCTGTAGAGCAGTGGTTCTCAACCTGTGGGTCCCTAGATGTTTGTAGACTTCAGCTCCCAGAAGCCCCAGCCACTATGGTCAATGCTCAGGAGTGACAGAAAAGTGTTGCATATGATCTGCAGGTAGGAATTTCCTGAATCTCACTTTGTTCAAAGCAAAATTGGCAGGAGCAAAAGTCTGGGGAATATTGCTGCCTTCCCAGCATGCTTTATCTCATCCTTGGCATCCTGTAGCTCTCTAGATATACTGCATTCTTTTAAACTACATCAAGAGTGGGCAAAGTGCACTCCTAGGTTTATTTTGCTCCCCCTCCCCGCTCCAGTTCACCACATGGGAACTTTGCAAGCCAATCCCACTTCTCCCACAGCAGTTTTGTTCAGACCTTGAAACTGAAGCAAAAAAGAGAAAGAAACTGGAAGTAGAAGTGGACTTTGATCAACACTTTGGTTGGGACTTTGTCAAAGTTTCGTGCAGCGTGTGCAGGGTACTGCAGGTGAAAAGTTGGGCCCTGGAATGTCCAAAATTGGCCCCGTCTGACCTATATGTATACCCAATGCAGATATTTCAAGATTTCTTTGTTATCAATTTTTTATTGTTTCTTAGTTCAAAGGACACACAGCCCAGGGATTAATAAACTGGGCATGGTGTAGTCGTTTGAGTGTTGGATTATGACTTTGGAGACCAAGATCCAAATTCCTTGCTCAACCATGGAAACCCATGTTGGGCAAGTCACTCTCTCTCAGCCTTAGAGGAGGGCAAAGGCAAGCCACCTCTGAATTAATCTTGCCAAGAAAACCCCATGATAGAGTCACGTTAGAGTCACCATAAGTCAGAAATGACCTGAAGGCACACAACAACACCACTGAGAGATGAACATCACATTTGAGAACAGTAGAAGTGTATTTGCTGATGCCCCTATAGCCAGGGGCAGGAGGGAAAAACCCAGTCTCACAAACTGAGGGAGCCCAATTCAGCTCTCACAATGTATGCAAGTGACAGAAAGAGGAAGAAGAATTCCAGTTCTTTGCCAGAGGAGGAGCTGTCTGGGAATGGGTTGACTTCTGCTGCTCAGGCAAGTCAAGAGATCATGTGACATAAACTAAGTCTTTTTGATTGGATCCATGCAGTGCTGTACAAAAGCTAGAGACATTACAAGAAAGGAAGGATACTGCCAGATAAAAAAGAAACCTTGACATTATAAGGGTAGAGCTGGACGTCTTAGCAAGAATCGATCTTCACAGTAGGTTTGCAGTGTACCAGTCTCTGCCAGTGAAAAAGGAAGGAGTGGGACATACCTTTTACCCTTACCCGCCTGCTTCTCTATGCCCTCTTCTTTCCCTTACCCAGGCGGGAGGAAAATATATGAGTAAACCAAAGTAAATCCTCTTTTCCTGTCCCTCTCTTTGGGGAAGAATAATGCATCCTGCCTGTGCCAAGTAGCCGAAAAGTGCTCCAGTCTGCTTTGGAGGGCTGGTGATAAGTAACTGGGGAGTTGTAGCCCAAAGCCTCTCTGACAAAGGAGCAGTGACTCCCCTCCCCTTAAATGAGGGGATGATTCATCTTTAAAGGGAGGACTGGACTCTAAAGAACAGGAGCATGGTTTTCCATCTAACCATCTGATGGTGTTTTCATTTGTTCCATATTTAGTCAGTTTGTTAACCGTAATATTATGGAGGACCTTATCAAGAACCTTGCTGAAATCCAGATAAACAACATCCACAGCATTCCTACCATCTACTAAACTAGTGTCCTCATCTCCATCTTCTGCTTCCAGTTATGTAGTCTATTTGATTTCTGTATTGGCCATCAGGTGATGTCCATATATACAGTTGCCTCTGGTTGCTTGAAGAATGTGTTTGCGATGAACAAACTAGGGGGCTTGAAACATTCAATAAGTTGCTCTCCTGCTCCATTTCTTGATCCTAGGCCAAATTTTCCTACCATCTTTGATTTTGCTGTGTTTCCTACTCCTGCATTCCAATTGCCTGTGATTAAGAAGTCCTGTTTTGGAGTGTGGACAATTTCTTCCCAGGCTCCAGCATAGGATCTTTCACAGAATCATGGAGTTGGAAGAGACCCCAGGGGCCATTGAGTCCAACTCCCTGCTATGCAGGAACACACATCAAAGCATTCCCAACAGCTGGCCATCCAGCCTCTGCTTAAAAACCTCCAAGGAAGGAGACTCCACCACACTCCAAGGCAGCGCATTCCACTGCCGGGCAGCACTGACCGTCAGGAAGTTCTTCCTGAGGTTCAAGTGAAATCTCCTTTCCTGTAGCTTGAATCCATTGCTCATTGTCCTAGTCTCTGGAGCAGCAGAAAACAAGTCCATTCCCTCCTCAACATGACATCCCTTCAAATATTTAAACATGGCTATCATGTCCCATCTTAACCTTCTCTTCTGCAGACTAAACATACCCAGCTCCCTAAGCCGTTCCTCATAGGGCAGGGCTTCCAGACCCTTCACTGTTTTGGTCGCCCTCCTTTCAATTTCTTCTTCTTTTGTCTCTGTAGTTGGAGCATAAACTTAGATTTATGATTATGCTGATGGGTTTTCCCTGAAATCATATTGCTATGATTGGGTCATGCGTTGCATTATATCGTCTGACTGCTTTTGCTGCATCTTTCCTTGCCCCATTTGTTCTTAGAATTTCATTTCCTGTGAAATTAACTGACTCAAAATGTCCCATTCCTGTACACCTTAGCTCCTTCTCCTCAACTATTAGAATGTCTATATATTCCATGTCTTTTTGTTTTTAACTATGTCTAGCTTCCCCTGATTCATGCTTCTCGCATTCCAGAAGCCTGAGCTTGGTTCATAGTTACTAAATAATCAATGGACGGCATTATACACACACCCCATTTTCTATCCTTCCCCTCTAGTTTGTGCGATTCAGAGAACGCCAGCGAGTGCTGGAGGAGCTGGAACAGCTGCGGTACCTGCTCTCTGACCAGTCCCTCCTGCTGCTGCCAGAGTACCACCAGCGCGTTGAGGTAAGATCCTCTCCGGAAGGCAGGAGGCTTCCTGTGACCAGGGACTGGTCACATAACAAGGAAGGGGTGCCTCAGGAAGGGGTGCCCATTCATCCCATCAGAGGACCTTCAAGGTCCTCTAGTAAAAGGGGAGTGGGGGTTGCAGGGCCTCTTTGGTGGCTGCTCCTAGGCACTAGAACTCCGTTCCCAGGAAGCATAGACCCGTTCCTTCCTTCTTCTTTTTTTTAAATTTAGTTTTAAATTCCTTGCAGTCCTTTCATTGGCAAGTGAAGACCTTTTTATTTCAACAAGCTTTTGGGAACAGACTATTTTAAAGGAAAACTGCTATTCCTGGTGTCTTGTACTGCTTTTATTATGAGTTTGAGCACTGGAGTATGACTCTGGAGAGTGGGGTTCAAATCCTGCTCAACCATGAAATCCACTGGATGACCTTGGGTGGTTCACAATCTCTCAGTCTCAGGGGAAGGCAAAGGCAAACACCCTCTGAACAAGTCTAAGAAAACCCCACAATAGGTTTGCTTTAGGGTTGCTGCAGGTTGGAAACAACCCCAAGGCACACAACTACTTTAAATGGAGTTGTTTCAAACGGTTTCAATTCTGTAGACAGCTTACTGCCATTTAAACATAACTTTTTGCATGTTGTTATCTGTGTGAGTTTCTGCTTGTATTTCTATTCATCTGTAAAAAAGAAATTGAGGGTGGGGATATGGTAGAATTATATGCTCGCCTGCATACAGTTGCCAGACTAAAAATGGAAGATGGCTCCTGTAATGTTCACACAGAAGATGGAATATCAACAGGGGTAGCTTGTTGTACAACCGTGTAACCATCTAGCAAGCAATATCTGCTTAAATTCCCTCTTCTACACAACTGTTACAGCAACAGGAGTCCTCTTCAGTTTTTACTCTGGCAACCGTACGTTCCAAGCCATAGCACATGAGTGGGCAAAATGCAGCCCATGAGCCTCATGCAGCCCCCACAGCTATTTTTGTGGCCCTTCGGACCCCCTAGATCCCATGTTGTTGTTGTTGTTGTTAGGCATCCCCTACTTACTTGATGGGTTAGGGATCAGTGCAGTGTTGAAAACTGGAAATCGTCAGAATGGGGAGCCCAGTCTTGCTTTAGCTTGCAAATACCTTTCGGCCACCGAATAACATAAATAGCACACTATATGTCACTTGTGAATGAATGTAAAAGCTAAATAACAGTTAGTTGAGAGAAAAAGTAGTGTGTGGCTGCAGAAATGTGTTGAAGGTCATGGAAACCTGGTGAAATAGGTCAAAAGATGTCGAATATATGGGTTCTGGTTATAATTGAAAAGGGTAAAAAGAGAAGATTGTTAGAAAATGGACTGTTGAAAAGTGGGGGATGCCTGTAATTTTTTATGTTATTTCATAACCCTTGGTATTTGTGTAATTTTGTAATGCTTGCCATATTGTAGTGGAATCCTCTTGTTTTTTGTAGGCTTTGTAGCAAAGAACTCTAGTTGCTGCAGAAGATGTCAGGAGTGTTTTGATGGTGTGTTTCTGCATGGCAGGGGGTTGGATTCGATGGCCCTTGTGGTCTCTTCCAATTCTACAATTCTGTGATTCTATGAATTTGGGGGAGAGTGAATGTGTCTCACCTTTTCTCCACCCTCTTTGTATTTCAAACCTCTAGGTCCTCCGTTCTCTGGGCTACATCAACGAAAATGGGGCCGTGGAGCTCAAAGGGAGCGTGGCCCGTCAGATCAGCAACCACGAGCTGCTCCTGACGCAGCTGCTCCTTGACAATGCCCTGACAGACCTGCGGCCGGAGGAGATTGTGGCCTTGCTCAGCTGCACCGTCTGCCAAGTGCGCACCCAGGTGGAGCCGCAGCTGCCCTCCATCCTTCAGAAGGTGAGGAAGTGGGAGATGGGACTGGATGAGAATCCTTCACAGAGTGCTTACTGAAACTGTGGGGCTTACTGCCTCAAAATGTAGCGACAGGTACCAAATTGGGACAGTTTTCAAAGGAGGTTGGATAAATTTGTGGAGGACAGGACTGTTGATGGCTGCTCATTGCAACATTTACATACTCAGCATGCCTCAGTAGCTCACTTGCTGGGGTATGTGAGCACAAGTGTGCCATTGCCCTCAGGTCCTGCACATGGACAAGTGGCTGTCTGCTGTGGAAGACAGGCTTCTTGTCAGATCCAGCATAGCTCTTGCATTCTTAAGTGACAATATTGCTCTGTTCTGCTTTGGTCAGACCTCACTTGGAGTATTGTGTCCAGTTCTGGGCACCACAGTTCAGGAAGGAGATTGACAAGCCAGAGGAGGGCAGCCAAAATGATAAAAGGCCTGGAAACCATGCCCTATGAGCACTGTCTTAGGGAGCTGGGTATGTTTAGCCTGGAGAAGAGAAGGTTAAGACATGATAGCTGTCTTTAAATAGTTGAAAGGATGTCAATGAAAAATGGAAGAGCAAGGTTGTTTTTTGCTGCTCCAGAGACTAGGATACAGAACAAAGGATTCAAACTACAGGAAAAGAGTTTCTACCTAAACAATAGAAAAAACTTCTTGCTGATAAGAGCCGTTTGACAGTGGGATATACTCCTGCCTGAGTCGTGGTGGAGTCTCCTTCTTTGGAAGTTTTTAAACAGAGGCTGGATGGCCACCTGTCAAGACTACTTTGATTGGGCATTCCTACACAGCAGGAGGTTGGACTGGATGGCCGTTGTGGTCTCTTCCAACTCTGTGAGTCTGTGATTCTATCTCAACCCCAAATACTGAAAGAGAAATTGGCTTTTGACCAGTCTCAGCCCTGCCCCACCTGATGCCCTCCAGGTATGTTGGACTCCCAACTGCCATGAGCTGAGTACAGCCAGTGGTCAGGAATTCTGGGATTTGGGGCCTTGCTCTCTGTGGCTTGAGTCTTCTGGGTCATGAACTCACTGTCACTTTTCACCCTTCAGGGCATAGAGCACATCCGATCGGTAGCAGAGGAGATCGCCCTGCTGCAACGCAAATGTGGCCTGCAGGAGTCAGTGGAGGACTTCGTAGAGCAGTACAAATTTGGGCTGGTGGAGGTGGTTTATGAATGGGCCCGAGGCATGGTAAGGGTTCAAGCTCTGCACTCAGTCCACTTTCCTCCCTAATACAGGTTGTCTCAGTGGTCCGTGGACTTAAATATCTTAAAGACGTGAGATGCAATCTGATTTTGGATTAAAGTTAGTCTCTCATTATAAATATAATCCTGCTCTGGTTAGTACTTGGATGGGAGACCACCAATGAATATCAGGTGCTGTAGGCTATATTTCAGAGGAAGGAAGTGGCAAAACCACTTCTGGGTATTCTTTGCCTAAGAAACCTGTATGAAATTCATGGAAGTGCCATAAGCTGACAGGTGGCTTGAAGGCTCGTACATACACACCTCCTTGGGGAAACCAGAAAGCTCCTCTTTTTACTGCTGATCTAGCCAAGTTGGTTTATCTCTGTATTAAGCACTTCCTGCTTCTGTGTGAAGGACTGGAGAAATCTCCTTGGGCTTGACTTATGTTTAAGAGAAGGAGGGAAGAAGAAAACAATCTGTGGCTGCTTCTCATGGGGCCAGCTGCCTCCCCAGACACAATAACCTGGTAACAGGTAAAAGAAAGGGCCAAGATGTCTAGAGGATGGAGCAAGCCTGTTTTCAGCTGCTTCAGGAACTAGGACATGGAGCAATGGCTTCAAACATCAGGAAAAGCAATTCCACCTAAACATTAGGAAGAACTTCCTGATAGTAAGAGCAGTTCAACAGTAGAATATGCTGCCTTGGAGCATAGTGGAGTTTCTTTCTTTGGAGGTTTTTAAACAGAGGCTGGACGGCCACCTGTCAAGACTGCTTTGAGTGGGCATTCCTGCATGGCAGGGGGTTGGACTCAATAACTCTTGTGGTCTCTTCCAACTCTGATTCTAAGTAACAACCCTTTCATAACATACTGTAGAAGGAATTTTGCTGTAGATCAGGAAGTCCACAATTCACATCTCACTTCTGCTATTAACTCATGAAGTTACTTTAGGCAATTCACACTTATTTTAGCCTCAGCTTTCCCTCCCAGGAATAAGAAGGCTCAGGTGTACTGTACAGAGTTGTATGAGAAATCACACAATAGTTGTTGTAACAAGAGATTACAATGTATAATCCTCCCACTAATACATATTTTATTATTATGTTCAATATTGTTGCTGTTAGCTTACATATGAATTGTTTTGAATTCTGTTTATGGATAGTGCGCCTACTTATAGCCGAAGAAGCTGGGAGTCGCTGTTTGGGAACAATATTTTTTTTCGCTGGAACTTTACAAGTTGAGGACGTAATCAGATTCAAGGCAGATGCAGGAGGGGCACTTTATTCTCTGAAACAGCATGGATTTAAATGAAGTAGCTGTTCCCCTTTCAATAATTACAGCTAGGTCTCTTCTTCTATCCTATCTCAGCCAGCCCACCTTGAGGCAAGCAATAACCAACACTAGCTAACTGGCTCTGTTGTCTCCCTCCCAAGCCATTTGCTGAGATCGCCCGCCTGACGGACGTGCAGGAAGGGATCATAGTCCGCTGCATCCAACGCCTGGACGAGACTTGTCGTGAGATGCGCAACGCAGCCCGGGTCACGGGGGAGCCTACACTCCATGCCAAGATGGAAGCTGCTTCCAACATGATCAAGAGGGACATAGTCTTCGCAGCCAGCCTCTACACCCAGTGAGGTATGAGGCTCCTTTCGGTCCCTCTCATCTTTTTGGAAGCACATGCATGTGTGTCTAGTCTCTTAATTTCTGACCTCTGAGAGGTTGTAATGCATCTTGCTGAAATAAAGAATAAAAAGATGCTTTATTGTTGATGGGAGTGATGTGAGGTTTGCTGTAAGTCACACAGAGCAAATGGTAATGCCTTACAATAGAGGCAGACCTATTTGTGCAGCTTCCAGACCTACCCAGCTAATTTGTGTGTGTCGTTGTGTGCTGCTTGTGGAGGCTCTTATGATGACAGTGGGAAAGTGTGACCCATGGGCTGCATGAGGCCCCCAGACCCATGTTTGTGTTCCTTGAAGCCCCAGGCCAGTCCCTTCCCTTGAAAATATTTTGGTGCAATTTTTGCATGATTCCTGCCAGAAAGACACACAGAAAGCAACCCCCCTCCCAAAAAACATGTGCAATACAGCTGAGGACTTTATTCATGTTATGAATGTTAAAGAAGACTTTGAGACCACGCTTGGGGAAAGTGCAGCCCTCTAGATGTTGGTGGGCAGCAGCATCCAGCATTCTGTGCCACTTGGGGCTGATGGAGAGATAATAATGTTTATATAACACTCTTTTCACCAAAGGGCAGATCATCAACATATACAATCAAGGACAAAGACAATAAAACATAGCACCCAACAATGGGCCCTCCAGTCCAACAATATCTGGAGGGCCCATTTTGCCCCACTCTGGAACAAGTTCAGAAAAAAGGCAGCTAAGGTAAAGATAATTTGGATATGGGAGTGGTCTGAGCTTTGGACTATGCCCTGGAGACCAGCATTCCATTTCCCATTCAACTGTGGAAACCCACTGCATTATTTTGAGCGTGCCACACACTCTCAGCACCCCCTCCCAAAAAAAAAACATAAGGTCACCCCAGGGTTGCCGTAAATCAGAAATGACTTTAAGGCTTGCAGCAGAAGCAGCAACAACAACCCCAGAAGGGCATCTTTCACAAGTGCCTTAGTTGTGCATTCATGTACACAGGGGAATGGACCAGATGGCTTTTATAGTCTCTTCTAACTCTAAATGAAGGGCTACATTTCTAATGAGCTTCACTAACAGATGGGTAGACTTCAACTTAGCATCACAAGATGCTTCTGTGGCAAAAACATTTAAATAATGAACCAAATTAGCAGGTTTGGCGCCCTCTTTGGTGGTCTTCAGAGAGAGAAACTACCTGGAAGTGCTCTAGCTCTGGATTCCTAGCACCAAACAAGATTGGACTACATAGCCTACAAAGTCATGCCAGTTTTTATGGTGTTACAGCAAACCACTGTGGGACACAGGTTCTTTTTTTTTAAAACATCATCTGTAATAGTATGTCTGGCTTCAGCATAATTCCAAGATGGAAAGGATCCAGCCTGCTGAAACTTGCTATAGTTATTGGGGAGAAGGGAAGGATGTTATGGTGTTTCTGTAATAGATTAATAAATTAATCTTCTTGCAGCGTGCAGTGCCATCTTTAGGCACTGGAGACAATGCTGAGAGATTTTGATTTCTTCACAAGGCCTCTAGGGAGCTCCGTGTTCTAGCTTCCTCTGCAGGGGCCCTAAACTCTTTGAAGAGATCAGAGAAAGAGAATGTCTGGCACTTGGTTTGTAGGAAGATGAGAGATGATGGAAGGACTGAGCAAGTGCTAAGGTATTGGAAGAAAATGCAATGACACAAAAGTGGAGAAGAAAATTGAGAAAAGACACCCTGGACGGGAGACACAGGTTAATGCAGATGAAGCTGGTATCTTTGCTCAGAGCTAATTTGGTGGTGGAAAGCCTCACCACCACTAAACAATGTGCCTAATTCTATTTGATAATCGCTACTGGAAGACCTATGCTATGGCACTCCCTCTCCTGAAGATACATTACTTACACAGTGCAGTTTTCAAATGGAGAAGTGGGGTTGTAGTCAAAAGTAGTACTGTATTCGCTGGCATATAAGACTAATTTTTTCCCCAAAAAAATACTGTTTGAAAATGGAGTACATCTTATATCTATGTGTCTTAATATCCCAGCAATATGCTGGGGTATAAATGGGGTGTGTCTTATACAGGGGTGTGCCTTATATGCTGGCAAATACATTAGCCTTCCTAAACTCTGCCCATGGCACACTGCCTCCAACTGTGAAATACAGTCAGTCCTCCACATTTGCAGGTTTCACTTTTGCAGATTTGATTATTCACAGATTATTTGCTGTCACCTCTGTTGCCTCCCTATCCCATTTTCAATAGGGACTGCAAGCCTCGTGAGGCT
Source organism: Iguana delicatissima (assembly GCA_948472985.1). Taxonomy (NCBI): domain Eukaryota; kingdom Metazoa; phylum Chordata; class Lepidosauria; order Squamata; family Iguanidae; genus Iguana; species Iguana delicatissima. The sequence continues at coordinate 372,186 of CAOKZL010000726.1, read as the reverse complement.
GAGAAACTGCGAACAAGGCTTTTTTGTCCCTATTAAAAATGGTGTGGGGTAGCAGTGGAGGTGGCAGTAAGCCCCACCAGCCCCCCACTTCTGCCTTGTCAAGGAACCCTGATGCCTCAAAGGAATCCACAGTGGGTTGAATATGGTGATCATACTCTTTTTGTGTGTGTTAAATATGGTTTGGGAGGGCCTAGATTCACGGTTTTTCCACTTTCACATGGGTCCTGTGTCCCTAACCCTAGCGAATGTGGAGGGAGCAAATGTGGAAGGATGACTGTATTCCCCGCTGGATCCACTGCCCCTCTACATAGATGGGTCCACTTTGTTCCCATGCAAGCCTTTAGTGTAGAAAGAAGGAAACTACTCCAATAAGCACCACTAGGAAACTGTTGATACAGCACAGTTTATTACATCTTTCCTCCCTGTGGCAGCCAAGGGGCCAGTAGATCTTTTCCACCCCTATCTTTCCCATACCAGCTGCCAGCCTCCTCCTGCTTCCTCTCCTCATGCCCCAGCCTGCCAAGATCTAGCTTTTCCCCTACATCCCTCAACAGCTGAAGCTCCTCAGTCTGGGATCCGTGGTGTGGGGGCTTCTCGGTGCTCAGGGCGTCCACATACCAGTCAGGCAGGAAGGTGTAGTTGGAGTCGTGATGCACCGTGAAGGAAATTGGTTTCCCAGGTTCCCAGGCAAAGAGGTGGACCAACCTGCAGAGAGAAGGAGAGAAGGGAAGCAGATCAAACATGAGATGTTCTCTCCTCAAAAGGAGTGAAAAGTGGTGACAAGTGGTTCCTCCCAGAGGAAAGCAAAGGCAAACCCCTTCTGAATAAAGCTTGTTCCCCAAAAAACATGAAAGGTTTTGCCTTAGGGTCCCTGTAAGTTGGAACCAACTTGAAGCCACACAACAACAAGAAGCTAAAAGTGCCATCAATGGCTCTTCTTATACGCACCAGCCCCCTGCTCTTCATAACAACCCCGTGAAGTAAGTCAGGCTGAGAGAGAGCCCACTGAGTTTAATGGCTCAGCAGGGGCAAGAACCTGGCTCTCTCAAGCCCCCGTCCAACACTAGTTGCTACGCCACGCTAAAAAACATCAGGAAGGCACATAATTCCTAAAAAAACCAGCCAGTTTGAATCACAAGGGTCAATTACAAACTAAACCAGTGAAGACAGAAATACTCCAAGGCTATTTAAATTTTGACTATCACAAGGACGAGTTACCTTTTCCCATCCTGGTTCCTTCCAAATGCTTCCAGCTGCATCTCCCATAAGCCACAAACAGAGCACTCAATGGTCTCCCCCAATATAAAACATTTGTATCACAATTTGAAGCGTTTGCCATCCTACTCAAATCCATATGCTTGATCACAAGAGTCACTAAACTTAGTGTGTTATCTAATAAAAGGAAGACCGTAGTAAGGGAAACAAGCTAAACAAGAGTCAATTAGATGGCGTTTGGGCCAGATGGCACTTGCAGTCCCTTCCAACTCTATTATTCTAGGTTTTGAACCACATCAACCAACCAGGCTGGACATCCCATGCAAGCACGTGCCCGCGCGCACACACAGATCTGGTGATGCAGCCAGGTCTCCTTGGGCTGGTGCACCAATTCTGTTCATTTCTGATGAACTCAGACCTGGTTTTACATTCCTTAGGTAAAGGAAGACTGGCTTACACCATAAAATTTCCATACCTTCTGCATTCAATACTTAAAGGGCTGATACACTGTCAAAGCAAGATCGTCAACCCACACAAAGCTGGGAAACCTCCTCAGTGCTGAAGACGGCAAGAAGTTACAACTACTCACTTTGGATTGTCTTCTATCATCACTTTCTTCACAAATGCTAGAAACGCTGCGCAAAAATTCATGCACACAGCTGGCTTCCAGCAACCTGGGTCTTCCTGTCAGGGAGGAGGAGAAAGATGTGGGTGTGTATCTTACTTGGCGAGTGATACAAGAAGTCTTCTGTACTTGTCCAAGCAGCTCCATGTTAGCTAAATTCATCCTCTTAAGTATACAAAGGAATAACAGCGTGGGTGGAGACAGGGCACTTAATAACCTGGATTGAGCACTTTTGTAAACAAAGTTTCGTTTCTTAGTTTTATTTATGTACTAGTGTATAAACCCGGCATTGTCCGGGATTTTATTTTCTCATAGGTAATACTTGTTAGAAAGATTTGAGATCTTGTGTCTCTAATTTCCCAAACTGTCTTGTTCAGTACCTGTAACTTTTCCCCATATTTCCCAATCCAATCTGTATTCAGAGTTATTAACATACACAAGTTGGGCATACACCAGCCTGTTCTAGACAGACATAGTTGACTGAGGTCCAAGAGCTCTCTGGCTGAGAATTCTAAAGGCACCTCCCTAAACTGCAAACCCCAGGATTCCATAGAATTTTCTTAGGCAGCCAATCATATGAGGTCTTCACCCAACACAGACAAACTTTGACTTTTACATATTAGAGTTTAAATGTTTATGCATTGTGCTCAGAGAAGCAGCATGGCACATAAAAGATTACGATCCAGGAGACTAGGGTTCAATGTCCCACTCGGCCATGGAAACCCACTGGGCAACCTTGGGCACATCAGCCCCACCTGGGAGTGTGGTGGAATCTCCTTCTTGTCTTTTAAACAGAGGCTGGATCACCATCTGTTGGGAATGCTTTGATCGTGTATTCCTGCATGGCAGAATGGGATTAGACTGGATGGCCCTTGTGGTCTCTTCCAGCTGTATCATTCTGTATGGCTGAACTCAAATTTCATATGGCTGAACATCTCTATGTGGAGATACTAACTGAACAGAGCATCCTACAGCTGGTTTTTTTTTTTGGGGGGGGATGATTAGGCTCACCCTAATGAGCTGAAATATCTTCATGGTCTCAAAAGTCTCCAGCCCCACGACGGACCCATCTGGGCCCCGGTATCCAGCCACGATCCGTGACACTCCTGGCAAAAAGGATTGAGCCCACCATTTGATCATCTTATGCCTGAGGGGAAAAAAAGTGGATGACAGAAACAGCGCACTGTGGAACATCCCCTCCCCAAGTAACTTTGACTGTGCTGCTCAGAGAATTCACAACTGACCTGCCCCAGCTCCCTCTTTCCTCAGTACTGTTCAAGACATAAGCATTCACAGAATCATAGAAACTTAGGCCATTTCTGCACAACATTGTTATAGTGCTATTATTCCACTTTCAAAATCCTATGAAATCCTGGGATTTGCAGTTTAGGGAGGAACATTTAGAATTCTTAGCCAGAGAGCAATTTGGCCTCAGTAAACTACAAAGAATTCCACAGGATGTTGGAAGTGAAATAATAGCACTATAACAGTGTTGTGTGGAAATGGTCTTATTGCTGGAATGGACTGCAACCACCATCTAGCCCCCCCCCCACCGTGCAGAAATAAACTAAAACATTCCTGAAAGACGACGTCCAAGATGCTTCCTTCCAGGAAGTCTATTCCATTTGTCAAACAGCTCTAACAGCCAAATGGCCCTTCCTAACGTTTAGGTGGAGTCTCTCTTCCTGCAATTTGAATCCAAATCCAAATTAAATTCAAAAGAAAAAATTCAAAGAGCTAATCCTGCTGGGTCAGACTGAAAGCTTTTCCTAGCCCAGCATCCTGTCTCTTCCCACAGCCACGTGCACATGGCAGAAGTGGGCAACTGTGCAGGACCACTCTGTAGCCTTTTACCTTTTTAGCTCTGTACACAGTCTCCTGGAGGCGGTGGTAATGGGGCTCCTTACCCTCTGGCAGTCAGCCACCACTGTGTGGTGTAGTGTGTGGAGCGGGGACAGGAAAAGCAAATTCAAGGCAGCTTTTCTGGCCATGGACCACTTCTGCCTTTTAGGGCCAGAAAAAGGATGAACTGTTTCTCTGAGAGCAGTTCATTGGTTGAATATGCTGCCTGGGAATATGCTGGAGTCTCCTTCTTTGGAGGTTTTTAAACAGAGGCTAGATGATCATCTGCTGGGAGTGCTTTGATGGTGTATTCCTGCATGGCAGAGTGGGGTTGGACTGGATGGCCTCATGGTCTCTTCCAACTCCATGATTCCTGGAAGCTCTTCCAACAGGCTACATTTGTACATTACCAGTGACCAGTCCTGATGTCATCTGACCTCTAGTTTCACTTTTGGCCAGTTTTCAGCACTCCCCCGCCCCCATGTGAGGGAAAGTAAACTGAGACAGTCTTCTGAAGGGAAGCTCCATCTTCCATTACATATCTGATTACGGAGAGACTTAAAGACTCTGTAGGCATCCTCTGCTTATTTGACAGCTTAGGGACCACAGCACTGTCAAAAAGCAGAAATCATCAAAACGTGAAGGCAAATTGACCCAGTGCTATCTTTTTGTTCAGTCCGTACAGACAGACCAGTCAGCCTGACACCAATACCAGGAAAGATCCTGGAGCAGTTCATTAAACAGTCAGTTTGTAATTACTTAGAAAGCAATGCTGTAATCACTAAAAGTCAACATGGATTTCTCAGAAATAAGTCATGCCAGACTAATCTTATCTCTTCTTATGATAGGGTTACAAGCTTGACAGATTAAGGGAATGCTGTCAACGTAGCATATCTTGACTTCAGTAAGGCCTTTGGCAAAGTTCCCCATGACATCCTTTCAAAGAAGCTGCAAAATGTAGGCCGGACAGGGCTGCTGTTAGGTGGATTGGTAATTGGTTGACTGTCCGAACCCAAAGGGTGCTCACCAGTGGCTGCTTTCCATCCCGGAGAGAAGTGACTAGTGGGGTGCCACCGGGTTCTGTCCTGGGCCCCGTGCTACTCAATATCTTCATCAATGACTTGGATGAAGGAGTGGAGGGCAAGCTGATCAAATTTGCAGATGACACCAAATTGGGAGGGGTTGCTAATACAACAGAGGACAAGATCAAATTTCAAAATGACCTTGACAGACTGGAGAGCTGGGCCAGAGCTAACAAAATGAATTTCAACAGAGAGAAATGTAAGGTCCTACACTTAGGCAGAAAAAATGGAATGCACAAATATAGGATGGGGGATGTGTGGCTGGATAGCAGTATGTGTGAAAGGGGTCTAGGAGTTTTGGTAGATCACAAGCTGAACATGAGTCAGCAGTGTGATGCAGCAGCCAAGAAAGCCAACGTGATCCTTGGTTGCATCAACAGGATTATGGTGTCTAGATCAAGGGAAGTAATGGCACCACTCTATTCTGCATTGGTTAGGCCTCATTTGGAATACTGTGCCCAGTTCTGGGCACCTCAGTTCAAATTGGCAAGCTGGAACATGTCCAGAGAAGGGCGACCAAACTGGTGAAGGGTCTGGAAGCCATGCCCTATGAGGAGCAGCTTGGGGAGCTGGGGATGTTTAGCCTGCAGAAGAGAAGGTTAAGTGGGGGACATGATAGCCATGTTTAAATATTTGAAGGGATGTCATGTTGAGGAGGGAGCGGGCTTGTTTTCTGCTGCTCCAGAGACTAGGACAAGGAGCAATGGATTCAAACTGCAGGAAAGGAGATTCCATTTGAACCTCAGGAAGAAATTCCTGACAGTCAGAGCTGTCCGGCAGTGGAATATGCTGCCTCAGAGTGTGGTAGAGTCTCTTTCTTTGGAAGTTTTTAAGCAGAGGCTGGATGGTCATCTGTTGGGAATGCTTTGATGTGTGTTCCTGCATGGCAGGGGGTTGGACTCGATGGCCCCTGGGTTTCTTCCAATTCTATGATGGTTCTGAGTTGACTGAGGCCCCTGCCACACTACACTGCTCTAATGCTATTATTCCACTTTAAATGCCATGGCAACATCACATGGAATCATGGGCTTGGCAGTTTGGGGGGGGCATTTAGAATTCTCACCCAGAATGCTATAGTGCCTCACCAAAAGACAAACCCCAGAATGCCATAATAGTGCTGTAACAGTGAAATGTGATAGGGCCCTCAGAGAAAAAGCTGGGCATGGTTGCTTGTCAATGATCTGCTCCTCAAACTCTTTTCAGCTGGTACGTGTGGTCAAAAGAGCAGACCACTCATCAAGCATAGGGGTTTCGGTTGTAACTGAAAAGAATCAAAAGGATGGATCATCAAAAAGTGGACTGTCAAAAAGTGAGGGACCCTGAGAGATAGTTCTGTTAACCCCTTGCAGGCAAAATACAGAGAGGCCTGTGGCACCTTGAAGTAAGAAGGAAACGCTACTCTACCAGAGCCACCTTTAGTGCTCTTTGCCTCACCTATAAAAACTCCTCCTCTGGGCAGGGCTGTGCATCACTTTGCTCGTCTTCAGCTCCATGTAGCAGCTTGGTGGGTCCGGCCATGGGCTCTGGGGGTCCGTGCAATCCACTTCTCCAGAGAAGAGAAGCGAATGGGTTCCCAAGCGGGTCCGAATCACTGTGCAGAAAGCCTCGTTTGTGTTTACCACCCCGGTTGGATCGGGGCTCCCATCTGGCGTATCTACAGCACAAGAAGAATTTAGACAAATCTGTGAGCTAGACAGCAAGAACCGATGTGGTGTAGTGATTTGAGTGTCAGACTATGATTCCGGAGATCAGGGCTTGAATCCCCCACTTGACCATGGAAACCCACTGGGTGATCTTAGGCACATCACAATCTTTCAGTCTCAGAGGAAAGCAAAGGCAAACCCCTCTGAACAAATCTTGCCAATAAAACCCTGTGATAGGTTCAGCTTAGAGTCAACATAACTCAGAAACAACTTGAAGGCACACAATGAGAACAACCAGCTAGACAGTTATATTGGAGAGAGAAAGAAATTTTAATGGGATTTCCATTTTCTTTATTTTACATGCTGCCTCTCTTACAATATCTGACCCAAGATGCTCACAGCACAGAATAAAAGAGGCCATATAATCAAAGAGGTATAGTAATAACAAATTATTATTTCTTATTATTATTATTACAACTACCACCACTACCTTCATTGGCACCCTGCCTTTTACTCAAAACTGGGACACAAGTAGGACATGGTGCATCTCTTACACAGTATTTACCACTCTATTCTATTCATATGGAAGATGGAACAAGCCTGTTTTTTGCTGCTCCAGAAACCAGGACACAGAGCAATGGCTTCAAACTTCAGGAAAAGAGATCCTATCTAAACCTCAGGAAGAACTTCCTGATGGTCAGAGCTGTCTGGTAGTGGAATATGCTGGCTTGGAGTGTGGTGGAGTCTCCTTCTTTGGAAGTTTTTAAACAGAGGCTGGGCGGCTATCTGTCAGGAATGCTTTGATGTGTGTTCCTGTATAACGGGGGTTGGACTGGGCAGCCCTTGTGGTTTCTTCCAACTCTATGTTTAGGAGGCACTTCTTGATGGTAAGAGCAGTTTGACAGTGGAATACGCTGCCTTGGAGTGTGGTGGAGTCTCCTTCTTTGGAAGTTTTTAAACAGAGGCTGGGCGGCCATCTGTTGGGAATGCTTTGATGGTGTATTCCTGCATGGCAGGGGGTTGGAATCAATGGCCGAACTCTATGATTCTATTTTTGACCACACGCTGCTTTTCCTCTCAATTGACTTGGTGCCATCTTTTTGTGGTCCCTTTTCAACAATCTGGTCTTTCAACCCTTTTCAGATACAACCAGAACCCATACAATTGACATGTGGCTGAAAAAGCAGACCACTGGTTGTAATTGAAAAGAGCTGGAAGGGTGGATCATCAAAAAGCAGACGGCTAAAAAGCGGGTGATGCCTGTATGCAGAAGACCATGTGTTGTCCACTCTGGCTGCACTTCAACATGACCACCCAGAAAGGGTGGAGAGCAAGGCTAGAAGCCAGGACAACCTATGGTTTGCCAGACATTTAAAAAATTTGTGTGTCTTTTCGTGCCCAGAGGCTACAAGATATTGGAAAAAAATACACAGAATAATGACAAATATATTACAAATAGAATTCCCATTAACTCCAGAACTTTGTTTATTGAATATGACTCACCAAATTGATAAAGAAAAAAGGCAGTACGAGACAGTTATATTATATATGATTACTGCTGCAAGGATTCTTTGGGCAAACTACTGGAAGAGAGCAGAAAGTCCGCCAATTGAGGAATGGTTGGATAAAATACAGGAATATGCTTTAATGGAAGATTTGACTGCTAGAATGAAAAATGACTTGAAAGAAAAAGGAATGGAAAATATGAGTTTTATTAAGAAATATATTGAAACAAATTACTTAAAGTTATGTCAATAGATAATTGAAGAAGGTTATGTAAAGGTATTCGGAAATTAAAGGTAATTAAACCAGGTGATTTATCTGTTAAATGAGACCAGTCTACATGCAGATTCTGGATTTAGATTACAGGTTAAATAGACATAATGAAAAGATCAAACCAGGGTAGAGGGGAGGTGTTGTTAGAAATTGTGAATAATACATGGAAACTATCTACGGTATGTTTTAACTGTGTTATGATAAAATAATGTTTATGTTCAAGACAAAAATACTTTGTAAATTTGTTTGTTTTTTTCTTTAATAAAAATATAGGGAAAAAAATTTATGTGTCTTTTAATGTTTTAATTGCTTTATGCTTTTAATGTTTTCTAAATTTTTGGAAGCCGCCTTGGGTCCCATCTTGGGAGAAAAGGCACCATAAAAATTCAATAAATAAATACCAGCACACATGTACTGTTCAAACTTGTAGCCCATGTACATGAGCTCCTTCAGCAGTTCTGAGCGCTCTTCCCGCTGCTTCCGAGCAGCCTCCGTCTCCACCTCGCTGATGTACAAGGTTCCACGGAAGAGGCTGATGGCCAACAGCCATCCCTCCTGAGTTTCATAGGGCGTGGTCAACACTTTGGTGAGATGCCCCCGCCATGTCACAAAGTCTGCATTCAGTGGCCTCCTGCAGAGGAGAGAGAAAGGCGGAATGTTTGGACATAAGGTCTGGGAGACATCATTTTTGTGTGTGTGTCAAAATGGCAGCCAAGCTCTAGTTAAATTGTGCATTAGATAAAAGGGATGCCTCCCTTCCCACACTCCTCTGAAACCTCAATGACTTTGTGATGTTCAGGGCTTCTGTAAATACATCAGGAAAGACGTGTAACTAGTGGCAGATCTAGGGTGGGGCAACTAGGGCATGTGCCTTGGGTGCCAATGCCCAGGGGATGCCCTCCTGCCTGCCGCTTCCCTCACGCTCACCGCCCCCCTGCGCCTGCCACTGCCAACCCGTGCTTGCCTGCTACTCTCCGGAGCCCGCCGCTGCCTGCCCACCCCGACCCCCCCACCCCCCAGAGTCCACCACTGCCAATCTGCACCCATCCATTGCCCCCATGTGCTCACCACTGCTAACTCACGTCCACTTGCAACTCTCATTTTTGAAGATGGTGACAATATTTGCCCTCTCCCAGTCTGTTGAGATTTCTCCCATTCTCCAAGAATTGTCAAAGATTATTGCCAGGGTCCTGAGATTACTTCTGCCTGTTCTTTTAATCCCCTTGGATGTAGATGATCTGGTCCTGGAGACTTGAATTCATTTAGTAGCCAGGTATTCCTGTACTGCCTCTTTACCTATACTGTGCTGCATTTCCCCACCATACCATCTGCTCCATTTTCCCCAGGTACAGCATTGCTTTCCCTTTGGGAGAAGGCCATGGCAAAGGTGCTCAGTTGTTTTGCTTTTGCTCTGTTTCCTGTTAACATTTCACCATCATCTCCACACAGAGGTCCTATCATTTCTTTGTTCTTCCTTTTGTTATAGACATAACCCAAAAAGCCCTTCTTATTTTTTTTTAGTCTCTCTAGAAAGCCTGAGCCCATTCTTTGCTCTAGCTTTTCTGACTTTTCCCTACATGTGCTGGCTATTTGTTTGAATTCCTCTTTGGTGATTTCCCCCCTTTTTCCATTTCTTGAACATGGCCCTATTAAATCTTAAGTTTATTTGATAGTTCTTTAAACATCCCTCCTGATCTCTTGAGACACCTCCCATTTTGACTCGCTGATAGAATTGTCAAAAATTGTGCCTTCAATATCTCCGTTTTAAGAAACTCCTATCCATCACGAACTTCCTTCTCTTTTACTATTCCTGACCATGAGATCATTCCCAATATTTCCCTAAGTTTACTGAAATCAACTTTCTTAAAATCTAGAATGTGTGCTTGACTATGCTTGGCTTCCCCTTTCTGCTGTATAGTAAATTCCAGGAGAACATGGTCACTTCCACCTAAGGATCCTGCCACTTCCATTCCATTAACCAGGTCATTATTGTTGGCTGAAATCAAATCTAAAATAGCTGTCCCCCTTGTTCTCTCCTCCACCTTCTGGACTATGAACTTATCCGGAAGGCAAATGAGAAATTTGTTGGACCTGATACTTTTGGCAGAGTCTGACTTCCAACAAGTATCAAGATAGTTGAAATCTCCCATTGCTACTATCTCTCTCCTTTCTGAATGTTCTGTCATCTGTTCCAGGAAGGTATCATCCAAGTTCTCAGTCTCGCTTGAGGGTCCGTAGTAGATGACATCAATGACATCACTGTTATTTCTCTCTCCCTTAATTTTTACCCAGATGCTCTCAACCTGGCTTCCAGGATTTAAGTCATGAATCTCTTCACAAGTGTAAATGTCCCTAACATATACTGCTACTCCTTCTCCTGACTTGTTTGGTCTGTTTCTCTGAAATAGGCTAGACCTCTCTATAGCTACACTGCAATCACAAGATTCATCGACCAGATTTCCAAGAGATCAGAGTGCCAGAAATGCTAGGAATGTACTACTCCTGAGTCAGAGGGGCTGAGGCCCTCAGGAATTTGATTATTTGCGAGCATGTGTGCCTTCCCACATTCTTCTTCTTCCATTCCCATGCATTTTATCCAAGCACAAAGAACTCACGTCGAGGCAAAATGGAAAGGAAAAGGGGTGGGGGAAAGTTTGCTTGAGCCTTCCGTTCCCCCACCCCCAGAGCTCCCTCCTTCCCCTGCAAAACGGAAAGGAAAGAGCTGGTGGAGGAAAGCTCACATAAGCCTTCCTTTCCCCCCTTCAGAGCTCCCCCAGCCATTCCTATGCATTTTGCCCCAGCACAGAGAACCTGTGCCAAGGCAAAATGGAAAGGAATGCAGGGGGAGGCTTGCACAAGTTCTGAGTGCCAGGACAAAATGCACAGGAATGGCAGCAGGAGTTCCTGAAGGGGAAAAGAAGGCTCACATGAGCATCCCCCCTGACAATTCCCTTCTCCTTTGCCTAGGAACAGGAAGAGGGGAGCCCCAGAAGGGAATGAGAGGAGGAGCAGGAGGGAGTTATTTGCAGGTTTTCCACCTTCATAAGGGTTCTGCACCCCAAACCCTTACAAAAGCAGAGGGCCCACTGTAACGCCTTTCTACTCATCTAAGGGAAGATAACCACACTTCAAATACCGTGTGTAGTTTGGACCACTACAGGTCAACTTTGATGACCAAGGGGCTGGAGCAAGTCCTCCGTGCAGAAAGGGCATACATTTTGGGAGTTGTACTCCCCTCAAAAAGTAATTCTTCCCAGCTCTGGCTATAGCCTTGCAAGCAACTAACGCAAGTGCCTCTTCCTTACCCCTTGTCCTCGGTCTGTAACAGCTTCCGGTTCTGAGTGATCCATCTCAGCAGATGATCCAGCCCCTCACGGATGCTCTCATCCCGCCGTACATAGCGGTCAATGTAGCCGTCCCGCAGGTCAAACCCAGGGCAGGGGCCCTCAGCAGGAGGTGGGGCATAGTAGCGAAGCTGGCGGGCATCCCCATGGTAACAGCGCTGGGCATCGAGGGAAAAGTGCCCCATTTCAGCTGGCCGCCGATAGAAAGGGAAGGGGCCATCGTAGTGGGCTGGGGTGACCGGCAAGGTAAGGGGAGCTTTTGGCTCAGTCCGTTGACGCTTGGAGGCGCAGTCTTTAGGAACTTCCCTGTCATCCGATTGCTTGAGAGCCAGCTTCATCGGTGACTGTGACAGACAACGGAGGTTGTAAAATCCAACTTTCCCAAAAGAGATCTGCTAAATTCTTTTTACCTGACAGTACGCTAGGTTTCCCTCTCCCAGCATCTTCCAGATATCTTGGACTTCAGCTTCTATCAAACCTAAAGAGCATGATCAACAAACAGGAATTCTGCAATGGGGAAGGCAAAGTGTAGCCTACAAGCTGCAAGCACCTCTGGCCAAAGAAGAATCTCTTACTTTGGAGGTTTTTAAACTAAGGCTGGATGGTCATCTGTCAAGACTGTTTTGATTGTGTGTTCCTGCATGGCATTTGGTTGGACTGGATGGACCTTGTGGTCTCTTCCAACTCTGTGATTCTATGATTCCTGGAAGCCCTCCCACAAGTTCTTTAATTCCCCAAAATCCATGCAATTTTTTTTAAAAAAATCTGGTATGACTTTCAGGCCAATTTCCCCTAAAATGACTTCACACAATAGATAAAAGCACAAAAAAATCCACTCCTACAACCACCTGAGCACCTCCATACTGCTCCCAAACACATCCATTCTCTTCTGCCATTCCTCTCAAAATGGCAACAGAAAGTGACATAATTTATTCATTTATTGTATTTATATGCCACCTTTCTTCCAGAGTTGAACCAGAGTGGCTTCCAAAAAAGTTAAAAACATTAAGAAAACATTTAAAAATAATTAAAAGCATTAGTAAAAATTTAAAACTATACAAACCTACAAAGATGTTAAAAACAACTTGATAAATCAAAAGCCCAATTGCTTAAATCAGGGAGGAGGCCAGCCTACCTGAAGAGGGCTCCAGAGGGTGAGAGCAGCCACTGAGAAGGGTCTCTCCCACGTCCTCTTCAGGAAAGCCTGGAACAGTAGCAGGACTGAGAGAAAGCCTTCCTCTACAGATCTTAGGGATCTGGCAGGTTCAGTCTTTCAAATGTCACTTCCTGGTCCCATTTTGAGAAGAACTGCAGAGGACGAGGGAGGCGAAGGGCCATAGAGCATGAAGGGCAGAGGCACCCACTCTACATATACATATCTTTGGGGTCTCCAGGAAGAGTTGAGAAAATATCTCCCTTTCCCCATGCAGAATCTGAAACTCTTAAAAGCTGCTGCCAACCTGTGTTGAATTAGCCCACCCCCGTGGCCCTTTTTGCAACTGCTGTTACCTATTTCTGCGATAAAACCCCAAACGTTCTTCTCACAGAAGGATCTAATACTGGAAGAAGATGGTTGACCACCACTCAAGAAGGACTGAAATCCCACCTTCCTCCAACCCCTACACCAGGGCTTTCCAAACAGTGTGCCGCGACACAGTGTGTTGCCTGAAGCGTGTAGGTGTGTTACCTACAATCTTGGAAATATATGTTATTACTTATAAATCACATACTTTAAATATATATGAAAGATTTTCATGAGATATGTTGTGTCCCCACACATTTTGTTATTACAATTTATTTATGTGTCAGTATCTCTTATAAGGAGCTAGTTTAACCTCCAGTTTGCTAGTAAAACTGAATTACCGTGTCATGAAATGATGCAAGTCTAAAAAAATGTGTCACCAGCATGAAAAATTTGGAAAGTTCTGCCCTACACAATACTCATGCTTGTCTTTTTAATGGACTCTTTTTGCCCTAACAAGGTGGGGAATGGCCATGATTGTTGGTATTTCTACTCCCAGCCAGCACAATAGTTCTAGGTGTTGAATAAAGGCAAGCTCACTCAAGTGTCTGGCAGAACCTTTCCCTAGAAAGACGGAGAGAGCCAATCATTTCCACATCCTCTGAGACAAAACCAAATACCAGCTCCTTCAAGCCTGCACAGCCTCCTGATACCATGGTTTCAACATCTCACCAGGATGATTTGGGGAATTTCTTTGCTCCTCTCCCCTCCACTAGTTTAACGATGATTGCTGGAGGATTTGAAAGCTTGCCTTTTTAATGACATTTCAGTGATCCAATAAGAAGTATGAGCCTTTCCTCACTACAGTGTTATAGGGCTATTATTCCACTTCCAACAACCTGGGGAGTCCTGGGGTTTGCAGTTTAGGGTGGGGCATCTAAAAGAAGTCTTAGCCAGAGTTCTTTGGCCCTTGGAAGTGGAATAATACCACTACAACAGTGTAGTGGGGAAAGGCCCTACATTACCCCACCCTGTTTTTGGATGCAACAGATTCTGAACCAGCTAAGAGAGCCTACAGTCTCTCTCCCGTTTAGGGTTTCCAGAAGGAAAACCGGATAGGGCGCCTGTACCTTTGAACGGTTTTATAGGAGAGAGCATTTCAGCAGGTGTTGCTTGTCATGCATGCAACCAGGTAACAAACAAACACCTGCGGGAATCCCCTCTTCAACACAACCCTTAAAGGGAGAGGGGCCACCGCCAATGTTCAGTCTGGCAACTTTGCATCCCATTCTGCTACTCTTTCCCGTTTGACCTCCCCCCTTAGGCCATTTCTGCACTCCACTGTTATAGCGCTATTATTCCACGTTCATCCTCCTATAGAATCCTGGGGTTTGGAGTTTAGGGAACTCTCAGCCGGAGAGCTCTTTGGTCTCAGTAAACTACAAACTCCATGTTGAAAGTGGAATAATAGCACTCTAACAGTGCAGGGCGGAAATGGCCTGAATCCCCTAAACATTTGTATACGACAAAAAACCCACCTTTCTCCTACCTGAAAACGCGGAGACTCCGCAGTCTTCGACCGGGGTCCCTTCCCTCCCAGCGGGACCGCCCTCTCTTTCCCAGGGACCCCCGAGTCCTAGGTGGCAGCACCCACTCGGGAGGGCTTGGAGACCCCCAACCTTCCCCTTCGGCCGACCCCCGCGCCTCCCTCCCAAGCCGAGGGAGGGACCTCTCCGCGTTCTGTTCTGACCTGCTCTGACGTCATGGCAGGACAACCAATACTTTCACGTGATGGAAGGGCGGGGGAAATTCGAAGTAAAATGATGGATCCGAGACATGCTTCTTCTCCGCTCCGCTTTCAAACCCCCACCGACCCGCCGGACATCTTCGCCAAAACAGAGCCAGGTTTCATTTCTTAGCGGCGTAGCGATTGCGTCATCAGAGGGCGCCGCTCGCGAATCGAAGCCGCCTCCCTTCCCTCTTGCCAGTTTTATCCAGCGGTGTCGTGTAGGTTACAAAGTGGCCACGAGGGGGCGATCGCCAGACGCCCTCTCCTCTTCCCTGAGCTGACTGTACAATATACGCAAAGCACATTTGTTTTAAGGATTTTTTTGGGTTAGGAATTTTCCTTAGGCCGCCATTAGTAACATCAGGGTGGTCTATTTTGTAGGCATGTTGTTGGTACAGCCAGTGATTTGATATGTCCAACCCCTCAACGACTGTTCCAATGACCACTGTTAAATAACCACTTGCTCTGACTGTGGATATTTCCCTTCCCCACAGGGTCCCACCACCCACATGAGGATTTTGCTTTAATTGCCATGTCTGCATCTTGTGGAATCCTGGGATTTGTAGTTTGGTGAGGCTTCAGAGCTCTGTGCCTGAGCATTCTAAAATCCTGGTCCCTAAACTGTAAATCCCAGGCCATTGTCATGGCAGCTGAAGCAGAATCATAGTGCTATGACTGTGTGGTGTGAAAGGTCACAAAATTGATGGCGGCTACAGTCCATACATCTGATGGACTGTTGCTCATTATGCCAGGTAATCTTACCAGTCTTCGATATGCCACAAGATTTTTTGTTGTCGTTTTTGGTGCAACAAACACAGTATCTACACACTCACAGGAATGAGAATTTCAAGTGTATATGTGGAGTGATTTGAACATTGGGCTGTGACTCTGAAGACCAGGGCCACTTCCGCACTACGCTGTTACGGTGCTATTATTCCACTTTCAACCTCCTATGAAATCCTGGGATTTGCAGTTTAGGGAGGAGCCTTTAGAGTTCTCATCCAGAGAGTTCTTTGGCCTCAGTAAACTACAAAGCCCAGAATTCCACAGGATGTTGAAAGTGGAATAATAGCACTACAACAGCATAGTGCGGAAATGGCCCAGGGTTTGGATTCCCCCCTCAGCCATGGATGAGTCACGTTCTCTTAGCCTCAAAGGAGAGCGGAAGCAACCCCCCTCTGAACAAATCTTCCGAAGAATATGTATTGACAGAGTCACCTTAGCGTCATCAAATGTCAAAAACTACTTGAAGGCACACAATAATTATATACTGTATATATCTATAGATAAAAACATGTGGTTGTGGGTGGACAGTAGCTTGTCAGATGAAGTTCAATGTAGAAAAGCATCGATGCCGACAAGTGTGTGGATTTTTTTCACTGTTATGTGTATCACGTGTTTTTCTTTCTTTTTTGTTCTGTTCTTTTTTTTATAATCTATAAATATAATAATAATAATAATGAGGAAATTGTTCTCAAAAGATTCAAGCCTTCTCTGTCGTTGCTGTTATGGTTGCATCAGACTAACAAAATTATCTCTCTGGAAGCTGGGAGTCGAAATTCATTACTGATCTATGGTTATTATTTATTATTATCTTTATTGATACCCTGCTTTTTTCCTCGAAAGGACTCAGAGCAGCTTACAACATTTTAAAAAGGAAAACATAGTTTAAAAACTGGGACATAAAAGTTAAGACACAAACATCCGTAATAATTAAAACAAAATATTATCTTTATTTATTTATGTACTGCAGATCTGCCATCTCTTCGAACCTCCAAATCGACCTCCTGCCCAACGTTGCCACGAAGCGACAGCTGCCTATCTTTCCCATACCCAAAATGGCCGCGCCGTCGGCTTCTTTCCCCTTTTTTGCTCCAGCAAGATGGCGGCTTCAGCCGGACAGGGAAACTCACTGGCCACCTTAGCAGTCAATCAAGCTTTTTCGTCCAACTGAGATTAAGTCTAGAGCGAAAAGACCGGCCGGCGTTTTGAAAATGCCGTGACGTCATACCTTCCGGGCAAATAAAACGAGAAGAGACTCTACCAACAGGCGTGAGTGAGTATTGCGGGGGGTGAAAAGGTTTGGGGGTTTTTTTGGTGGGGTGCGGAAAACAAGAAAAGGGAACAAAACAAAAGAAGAAGGGAGGACGCCTCGGCAGGCTGATAACTGGGCGTCTCGGACGTTTAATTGGGTGTATAAAAAGGGAATACAAAAGGGAGGAAGGGTCGCCATCCAACCTAGGGTGGGTAGATGATGAGAAAAATGTCTGATTATATTCCATGAACTGGGCTCTACTCTGTGAGAGGGCTTGGAATAAAGAATGAAGGTTGGTTGTGGAAGTATTCCAAGAGTTCTTTTTCGTTATTTGCTTGTAATTCACACTTATAGCACTTCTCCCAAGGCCATTTGCGCCCTACTCTGTTATAGTGCTATCATTCCACTTTCAGCATCCTATAGGATCTTGGGGTTTGCAGTTTAGGGAGGGGCCTTTAGACTTCTCAGCCTCAGGAAACTACAAATCCCAAAATACCACAGGATGTTGAGAGTGGAAAAATGCCGCTATAACAGTGTAGGGTGGAAATGGGCCAAGAGATTGTGATGTTGCTCTTTTCCATCAAAACAGTGAAGAATTTTGTGGCGCCTTTAAGCTCATCAGATATGAGGAGATATAAGGAAACAGACTGTAATTCCCAAATGCTCATGCAATAATAAATCAGTTAATCTTTTGAGTGCAGCTAGATTCCTTGTTTTCCCTTTAATATGTACACCCCACCTTTCTTTCAAAGAATTCAAGATTGCATATGGGGTGCTTCACTTTTCTTCTCACACCAATCCTGCGAGTAGGTAGGTCAGGTTAAAGCAGATTGACTGGTCCAACATCGCCAAGGGTCTTTCCACAGCACACCTGTAGTGCTATTATTCCATTTTCTGCTTTCAACATCCTGTGGAATGCTGGGGTTTGGAGTTTAGGGAGGGGCCTTTAGAATTCCCACCCAGAGAGCTCTTTGGCCTCAGGAAACTACAAACCCCAGAATTCCACAGGATGGTGAAGGTGGAATAATAGCACTATAACAGTGTAGGGTGGAAAGGCCCCAAGTGAATTTTATGGCACAGTGGTGACTAAAAACCTGGGACTGAAACAATGGGAAACTCTGAGCCAAAGCATAAGGAATTGGGTGTAGATATTTAGCATCGTTGTTTTACAAGAAAAGGGTCAGCTAGGCATGAAAAATGAAAGTTTATTTATATGGCTGTCCTCTTCACCAGTACAGTGTGGGGGTTGTCTCAAGTTTAACGTATGAGCGAGCAGGAATGAATCCTCACCAACTCTGGCTTTATTTCCCTATCCTCCATCATTTCTGATATTTTTCTTCCAACAGAGTCCAGGAGAAAAATGTCTGGTATACATAAAGGGTTGTAATTCCCTTAGCTGTACAATAGCCTTTATTGTGAAAATGAAAAACCACCCTGTTTATGTGTAGAAAGGACAGATATGTGAATAAACTAATGTACCTTATCCAGTCATGTCCAGTTTAGCTTGAAGGTTCTTTTGGTACTTTAAAGCTTAACCATTTTCCTTCAGCGTTTGTTTTTGCTAAGTAGAGCCTGCTTTATCCAATACATGATTGGGTTGGGTGTATGTGTGTGTATGTATGATTAAACTGCCTATTTTTGTGTGTCCTTAATAGCATAGATTCACACACTGGCTAATTTCTCTTGAGTTGCTTGATCTTTCAGCATAAGGCTATTTTTAAAAAAGACAGGAGAAAATATTAGTTGTGGGGATTGTATTTTACTATATCAAATAATGTAAGAAAAAAACACCAAATCTGAATCACTCGTATGCAGAACACAAGCCCCAATCTGATACGGATCTAATAGGTGTAGGTGTGATGCTCATCTTGTTTTACTAGTCCTCCTCTGGGGCATTGGTAGCACAAAAATTAAGGGAGCCTCATTTCTTCTTGGCGTGGTAATGAAGTGACAAGGAAACCTGTCTGCTTAATGTTTACATGTCAGCTGTCAAAGGTATGTCAGTAGGAACAGATAAATATTGGCAGTTTTAAAAGATGATATCAGAGAAACAGGAGTGAGTTTAGTCAAGTAGGCTTGGTACAGTATTTAGGAAAAAAATGTTTATGAAGTTCTTCTGAACACAAGACTTGAGGGAAGGAGTTGCTAGAATGAGAACAGAGGGACCTAGTGATAGTGGCTCTCAATCTTTGACCTTATAGATTTTTGGACTTCAGCTCCCAGAACATGTAGTCATGAGCAGTAATCCCTAGGGCTTCTGGGATTTGAAGTCTAAAGCAGGTGGATGACCAAAACCTCCAGAACTATTGTTCTGTGAGGTGGATTTTTAGATGAGGTTATAGCTTTATGTGTGTTCTACTGCTAAAAACTATTTTGATGAAAGGAACATCTCTTAATTTTACATAGAAATAGTTCAAAAGGTAGAGTGTACTTCTGAGTTTTACTAGGGTTATTTTTGGTAAGGGTATCTCATTTGGAAGTGAGTTGGGAAGGAGTGGAGGATAGCAGAGGCAACCATTTGGGGAAAGTACAGTCAAACAGTGATCTGCAGAGCAGCTATGTAATGACCCAGTCTTCCATCCACAGCCCTCTCCTCCAGCTACATGAAGAGGAAGCATCAGCTCATTTCTGATACCTTCAAGGCCAAGAAACGGAAGCTGGCTTTTGGATCAGAACCTGTGGAACAAGGTGAGAAAGCAGGAAATGTTCTGGGAAATGATATCTGGAGTGTGGGGTGGGAGAAGTAACTGGAAGGGCCAGGGCTGCTGGTAGTATGAGAGGCTGAGAGAGAGTCTTCAAGGGGCTGCTGGGTGCCAGGTTTACTGTATCATTACATGTGGTGTTTCTTTTCCTAGAGGGCCCCGAAGCTGTGGAATCTGCTCTCCAGTACTTGGCCTCTCTCTTCCCTCGCAAGTTGTTTGAGGATTCATTGCCACCCTTGATTCTGAGGCACCAGATCTACAGTCTCGTCAAAGATCGCACAACTGTGGACAGGCATCTGGTAGGAGAGTCCCTCCCCTCTCTTGATTTCCTCAATCTAACGTGGAGTCTTAAGGTCCAAACCAGTGTGGCTGTGCCTCAAGTTAGGTGGTCTAAGAACACTGAATACTTCAGCAGTGGTAAAGCTAAGGAAGTATGTCCTTGACTGGAGTCTGTAGGCAACTCCCATCTTTCTAGTGCAGGTGTGGACTCCTCTCTGGTTGCTGTGGCCCACACAGGACTATCTTGACCCTTTGAATGTTGCACTGCACCCACTAGGTTTCCTGAAGCCCCTACCAAAATTAGATGCAAATAGCACCTATTGAGAGCACATGGGAGTGGCAGACCACCCTCCTGTACCATAGAGTGCATTCTTAGAGTGTCCTTTTTTTCTAGAAGTGAGAGAAAGGATTTTCCCCCTCTCAGGGCATAGAAATTCATTAATGTACTTCTAATGAGGTCAGCAAATGCAGGGGCTGCAAAAATGGCTTCAGACATCCCATGGGTGACATGTTGTTCCTTCCTGTCTAAGGAGAACTGTTGAATAGCAGAATATGAAAAGAAACAAATGAACATGAATGAAGTTTCATGGTAGACAGTACTCCCCACCCTCCGAACGATGAAATGGCAGTGTACAGAAACAAAACTCTGAAGACACCCACTCCCTTGTGGCTGATCCTTTCAGCAACAAAAAAGCATATTCCTTGATAGCACAAAAAAGTATGTGTGAGCTACCTTCACAACTCATGGTTTTGAGGTTCAGCAAGGAGATTATTCTGAATTTCCTGACATATTGTAAAGATGTAGGGTGCTTGTACCAAAGACAGACAGACACTCCCTCATTTCTGTCCCCTTCCATCAGTTCTAGTTCTTTGCCCTCACAGTTTGCGTGGGACTTTGAAAATAAATATATAACAGAGCAATCCTTCTTTTCTCCTTTTAGAGCCAACTGAAGGATGAGGGCCGGATCCGCATGTTCCAGCACGGCTTCGATGCAGACACTTTTGTTGTGACATTCACAGAGGACTATAAATCGAAGGTCTTGTCTCTGTCCAGGCAGAGTGCTTGGTGGGCAGAGATGCAAAGGCACTGACAAGGTGGTGATGGTTCCCTTTTCTTCTCCCTCAGGTGCTGGAGTTTGCATCTGGAAAAGAATTTGCAAAGACAGTGAAGAAGTTCCTGGATTCTGTCCTCACCTCCTGTCCTGACATCAGCTATGATAAAAAGAGGATGCTGAATGAATTTGGCTTCAGGGACACTGAGATCACGTGAGTAAATGTTTCTCTAGCTGAGTGGCGAAGTGGCTGGTCATACTCCACCAGTGACTTCTGTGAGGCAAGTGTGTCTTCAGTCCTCGTGTACATAGCATTCCCTCTGTCCAGCACCATATATGACTGGAGAGCTGCATTCAGTGTGGTACCTGATTGTATGTAGCAGCCTGCTTTGCATAGTGAAAAAATCCAGAAACCACCAAAGAAGAAAACCTGTGTTTACACAGGAATCTAGAGGCGCATTTTTCTTGGAAGACCTTCACACACACCCATACAGTCAATAAAACAAAGAGAATTAAGAATTGTTGTTGTTGTGTGCCTTCATGTCATATCCAACTTATGATGACCCTAAGGTGAGGTTAGGCATTATATTTTCATAGTGTCAATGAGCACTATATTTTTCCCCTCCTGTGTTTGTGTTCAGGCAACTGGTGAATGCTGGAGTCCTGACTGTCCGTGATGCTGGGAGCTGGTGGCTAGCAGTGCCTGGAGCAGGCCGCTTTGTCAAATATTTCATCAAAGGTTTGTTTATAACCTTCACTTTCTTCCAAACTGGAATCTGCAGGGGCTTTGGAATGAACAACAAAAGATCATCACTGAAAAGAGGGTTTTTAAATTCAAAACTGACATGCTCAAATCCATTCATCCTGGAATTTTGTCTTAATAGCACATGCTAAGGGTTCCAAGCACAAATTGAATATTAAATGAGACAATGGACATCCCTGCCTTGTACCCTGTTTCAGTGTAAAAAAGAGTGAGAAAAAACATTGGTTATAACCAATGCTCTTGGTGCTATTTTTTTTTAATCCATTTCAATAATATTTTAGAGTATCTGAATAAACACATCCTGGCCCAGGACTGTCAGTATATTGCAAACCTATGTGTATCATCCCTTGCTTAGTGACCTGTACCAATCCTGTAGAGTGAGGATGGGAAACCATTGTTCTGGGCTCCAGTTTCCAGAAGTCCCAGCCAGCATGGACACTGGTAAAGTATTCTGGAAGGAGTAGTTTAGAACATCCAGAGAACCAAAGATTCTGCCACAAAATTCCCTGTAATGGGCTGGAATCTTCTGGAACCCTTATGCCCAAACATTTGGCATCATCTTTTGTTTTGGCATCTAACCTAACTCTTTGCAAGACAGAATACCACCTTGAGAAGTTGCAACATATGCACTCTTAGTCCAGAAGGTAGGGGAAAAAATTATTTAGGCTGCAAGTTTCAGAATCCTCCAGTTCAAATGGCCTCTCTAGTTGGGGGATTCTGCGAGCCTTGGTCCCAAACAAGTAACCTTCCCAAGCTCTGCTCCCGTTATCTCAGATCAGCTCATCTGGGCCTTGTTTTTCCATCATTTGTGGCTGAAAATCTTTACCTAGATCTTGTTTTTTTGAAGTACTAAGATTTGTGAAATTTGCAGGGCTGCAATGGTATCTGTTATATTCATGTTTTTATTCTGTTGGGTTAATATATTTTTAATTATCTTAAATTATATTTGTTCTACAGAGCTTTTGTTACTGGCCAGCAGATAAATATCATAAATGAGTAGGACTAGAAGCAGCTCTAGAGGGAACAGCCGGCTGATTTCTTTGTCTTTTCCCAGGGAGAAAAGCTGTGCTGGGTATGATCCAGAAAGCCAAATACAAGGAAGTTCTACTATCTGATTTACAGAACCGTCGCGCTCCAAGTGCTGTGAAACTGGGTATTCCCTACCACATACATGACATCATTGGAGCCCAGCTGGTTGACTGGTATTAAATTTCTCCTCTGTTTCTTGCACCCTTCTCTTAAAACTTAAGAAACCTAGCATGTTCGCTCCTAGCTTATTGCTGTTGCCACCAATGTGCAAGGACCATACCCGTTTGCTGTGTTTCTAGCAGAATCATCAGCAGCTGAGATGATCTCCCTAGCAATCTCAGTGTGGGTAAAAGCTTCTCCTATGTCCCAGTGATGCCACTTCTGATATTGCAGTTTTCTGACACTTGTAGCAATGAAGGAAAACAAAAGCTCAGTGGATTATCATTGGATGATAGGTGGGGTTTTCTCCCCCATTGCTCCCCAGCTAGATTGCTGTGTAGAGCAATGTTATTGAAAATGGAGGTCCATGGACTGGTGCCAGTCCCTGAGCCATTAGCTATCAGTCCTTGGCAAGTTTCAAGGAAAGAAAGAATTATAGCCACTGGACAAAATGTAGTACTGGTCCTTACAGCTTAAATACCCTAAAGGCACCGGATCCTGTCTGATCTTGGAAGCTAAGCAAGGTCAGCTCTGGTTAGTACTTGGATACCACCAATGAGAACCAGGTGCTTTAGGCAGAGGAAGGAACTGGCAAAATCACCTCTAAGTATTCCCTGCCCAAGAAAACCCTGTGAAATTTGGGGGTTGCCATAAGTTGACAAGCAACAAAGGCTCCTACACACACACACACACACACCTTCACACACTGGGGATAAAATTGCTGATCTGAATCAAGGAGTATGAGAAGCAGTGGTGTGGAGTATCCTGCATTTTTCCAGGATTAAATCCCAGTGAGACTTAACATCTGGGTAGACACATGATCACATGAATAGAACTGTACTTACGTTTTCTCCTTTTGTTTTCAAAAAGAACCCAAGAATTTTGGTTCCCAGTCTAGAGCCCTGTGTTTTTGAACTAGATACTTCCCCGCTGAAAGATTATCAATGCTGTGAATCTGCTGAGTGCCCTTAGGTCAGGGTGGGCAACTGTGGAGGGTCTGGTCCTTTCTCGTCTATTGTTATGTAAGTCTTTTCTGGAAATGCTATTGCAGGTTTAAACAAGCTTTCACTTGCAAGGGGAAAATAGTATAGAGAATTTGCTCCACTTGGAGGCCTCTGAAGGCACAATTCTGAATTTTTGCCCCTTTTTTCTGGGGGCTAGGCTCTGAGGTCACAGAAGGGCTCCCACTGGGCCATGTAAAACCTGTAAGCTGCACAATTCCCCACCCCATTGTAGGCAAATAATTCTCCTAGCTTACCAACTCAACTGCAGTATGTGGATAAGAATAATAGCCTGCCAATGGAATTGTTAGGGGGAAAAAGCCCATCCAGTTCAGTAGTAATGAACTCTTCCTGCTGTGTGTTCCAGTTCAGCATCAGATTAAGTTTTATTATTTGTACTGCTTCATTTCCAACATTTGTAAGTCCTTTAACTCTGTGAGGGTTTTTTTTTTAACTTTAGAGACTTTCTTATTTTTTTTCAGTGTGCCAACTTCAACTGGAACCCTTCTCCGACTTGCTGATGATTAAACAACATACCATGTCACCATTGAACAGAGACTTGTGCCTGAAATGAAATGACCTTACTTGGGAGACTCAGCGATGACGGTGGCATGCAGGGACTTCTCTCTGAACCCCCAACAGCAGAGGGAACAGAAGGACAGAAATTTTTCCACAGCAAAATAACTTTTATTTATGAAAAGATAATATATTTTGTACTTAATGTGGGCCATTTGAGAGAGCATCTCAGTAGGACCTGTGACTGCCAAGTAGTGATTGCAGTGTCAGATGAGACTATGGTGACAAATAAGAGGTTGAAGTGCAACCTTCAGCCATAACCTGAAGCATCACGTTATGCCTACCCATCTAGGGTAAGAACAGTCCATGTTAAAACATTCCCCACACTCAATTCATTCTGCATAGGTGTCTGAAGGGTGGGTGTTTATTGTGTTCTGGTCTTTTAGCTGCCAAGAGATTCAAATGCCTTGAATTAAAAACAATTTGTATTCCTCTTGTGGATCTTTTGGCTAACTGAACATTTAACTGGGTTTTGTTTTGTTTTGTACTGGCCAAAGGATTGCTTTGGTACTGTGATCTATTCCTGAAGCATGTCTGATGTGTTTACTCCTCACGTACATCTTTTTTAAAAAAGCACATAACGCTGAGTTTTGGTCTCCGCTGCTCTCCACTTCTTGGAGTGTCATGTTGAGTGAAGTGACATAGGTTTCTTGTATCTGCTTTGTACTGTCAAGTTCGCTGCATTTCCAAAGGAAACCAAGAACTTTGGGCGTTTCTGACTCAGGAAGCTACCTCGTACTTGGTTGACCTCTAAGTAGTACTGGGCTGTGTGATCTGCTCTGACTGGAAGAGATCTTTCCCATCATCTTGATTGGTGGTAGTTCAGCGGTAGGGCCTGCACTCTGCATGCAGAAGGATCCAGGTTTGGTCCCCGCCATCTCTAGAAACTATTACAGGAAAGGTCTCTTGAGTGTTTGATAGTTGCTGCCAGTCAGTGTAGACTATAGTGAGCTAAACAGACTGGTGGATTGACACAGTACAAGGCAGATTCCTGTGTTCCCTTGCTTGTCATTCTTTTAGCTGGAGATGCTGAAGATTTCATCTCAGAAGACCTATCTGGTCCAGCACTGTTTTTGCAGAGGCCAGCCTGATGCCTCAGTGAGAAGTTGTACAATCAAAACATGAGCGTGTTTGCACTTTCTCTCACATTTTCCCCTCAGTGACTCGTTTTTAAAAGCATACCTGGGACCTTTTGTATCAATTAGTGCTGATTCTGCTAAGGGGAAATAAATGTCTGACTTGAGTACATGTTCTTTGCAAGAAAATTGACCCTGAAAAAAGGCTGTCCCTAGAATTTGGTACTGCTCAGCCATCATTCAACTTCTGCCTTTCCCACAGAGTGAGGAGACATAAAACAGAATATTTTTGCTACAGCACCTAGCTCTGTTCATGCAAGATTTAGACTTCCTTTCAAATCTTTGCCATCACTAAGCCGAACAGTAAAGAAGCTGAAGAGAGTTAAAGAGACACATCTGTTAAAATAAGGCAGTGATAAAAGAGGATGGGTGGGTGAATTCTCTGCATAGCTTCTCTCCCTCCCAATTGGAAATGCTGTGTGAAAAACCAGCTGCACTCTGCCAGCATTTTCAAGTGCTGGCTGGGTGCCAACGTTTTCACAAGCAACAGGGATAATTGTTTCAACTTAGGCACAATGGACTGTGATACTTTAAACAAAAAATAGCTTTCTGTTGTGTAGGTTTAGTTTTAATCATTTGCATGCTAGTACAATATCCATCTTTACAATAGGTGTGGTATAGGTAGGAGGACTCATATTGCTGACACACATTTCCAGTTAGACCACATCCCTTAGATTTTATTTTTCTTTATATAGGAGTGACTAGCAGCCTTTTGTTTTTTAATGGCTGAAAGTAAAGGGAGGTGACTGAGAATGTAACAGGAGTGGGGAGGAGAGTTGTACATATTCCTTGCTCCCAGATGACTCAGCGTTTGGATAGGAAGCGAGAGTTTACTTTGTCAGATCAGAGCTTGGAAGTAACTGGTTACAATTCTGTTACAAATAATCCTTCAATATAATGAAATTCTATTGTGGTTGTTATTTGCCACCAGGTTCACTTTGACCTGTGGCAGCCTTGTGACTGAGAGACCTTGGAGACCCCCGGTCATCAACTAAGCTGCTTAGATCTTGCAGATTCAGGGCTGTGGCTTCCTTCATTGAATGTAGTGTTGCTCTCTTCTTCTTTATTACCTTCCACCTTACCAAGCATCATTGCCTTTCCTAATGCCTTCTCATGATGTGGCCAAAATATGACAGCCTCAGATTAGTCATCTTGGCTTCTAGGGAGAGTTCAGGCTTCATTTGCTGTAGGACCCATTCATCTGTCTTTTTTGGCAGTCCGAGATACCGACAGTGCTCTTCTCCAGCAGCACATTTCAAAAGAGTTAATATTCTTCCTGCTAGCTTTCTTCACTGTCCAGCTTTTACATCCACGGCATAGAAATCAGAAATAACTATGGCCTGGATCCTTCTGACTAATTTAATGATGTATGTGTCTTTATGCTTGAGGTGCTTATCTGCTTCTTTCATTGCTGCCTGTCCTAGTCTTAGTATTCTTCTGTTTTCTTGACTACCGTCTCCATTTTGGTTAATGACTGAGCCAAAGTGGAAGAAGTCTTTTAATTGTTTCAGTGTCTTCGTTACCTGCTTGGTTATGTACATGTAAATCATTTGTGGTTATGATTTTTGGACTCTAACATAGTAAGGCATAATGTCACTCCTGTGGTGTGACTGCAGTGTTTAGTTACAGGGATGTGGCTTCACTAAATGGTGGAGGAGTAATGTCACATGGTTCCTGTGCTGGCTCACATTGTGTCCTGTGCTGCTACCTCCTGTTTTGTTGAGGTGACAACAAGGTGGAGGGAAGGAGGGGTTTTTTTGTGTCATAGGCCAGCAATGAATGGCATCCGGATGGTGTTTCAATAATGAAATGTTACTGTTTCAATTAGTTTTGAGACACAGGAACCAAGGTGAAACTATAGTGGTTCCTCCTTTTGGCTGTAACTAATTGCTTTTTAAAGCTGTAACTAATTGCTTCTTTAAAGCTTTTGTAGCTGTAACTAATTGCTTTTTTAAATTTTTTCCCCCGAAGTCTGGATCCCATATAGCTTAAGCTAGTGAGCTGTGCTTCCGGCAAAGCTTACAGTGTAAGCTAATCTTGAGCTTTACCTTTTGCTAGATCACATTTACCAAGCAGTGGGTACTTGCAGTGACTTCAAGGAACAGCATTAAAATAAAAAGTGCCATTCAGAAGAGGGTGGAGGAAGTCCCAGGTCCAGATCATCCTATAAAAGCTTTTCTTTTTAACGGCCTTCACTCCTCCAGCAAAATTAAAGGCGCCATTGACAATTCTTCCCCTATAGGTGTCGCTCTAGTTTTATAAGTGGCATCTTAAAGCGATAAACAGGAAGTGCCTATAAGGCCAGTGAGAGGAATACATTTAGCGCCTCTCTTTCCCCACTTGTCTCTATGGTTTTTTTTCCGCTTTCTCCGTTGCTCATGTGACTACCTTGACGCCAGTCTTGACGGACTCCGCCTCTTTCTCTTCTGCCAGCCAATCAGAAGCGCTCTAGTGCCCCGGGAGTTCCCAAGGGTTGCTACCCTCGATTGAAACAAACACCGCTTTGGCTGCGAGGAGGGAAGGAGGCGCGTTTAAAGGGAAGCGTCCCAGTTTGATGCGGGCGAGGGGATCCTGACGGTCGATAACTATGGGAGCCGGACGTGATCCTAGGAGGGGATCCCACCCCTGGAACAGCCGGGGCTTGGCGCGGAGGGGCTTCTGCTTTGGGGCGCTGCTCTTTCTGGGCCTGTGCTGTTGGCAGACGCGTGGAGTGGCCACTCCTGACCAGGTAGGGTGGGAGGTGTTTGTCTGTGTCTCCTGCTGCCCCACACGCCGGAGGGAGAGAAGCTAAACTGGAACAAGCCCCTCCCCCATAGAGATCCACTGGATCAGTCAGGGTGACCCCCCCATAGAGAGAGCTAATGGAGTAGTTAAAACAACAAAATCTTACCATAAACATTTATTGCGGCAGTGGCAGTCTATATAATTACAAATATATACATACACATATATACATATACTGCTTTTCCTCCTGCCGGGGTATCTGGTTTCTCCCTTCAGTATTACCCCCCCAACAACCCTGTGAGGTAGGCTAGGCCAAAAGAGTTAGTGGCCCAAGGTCACCCAGCAGCCATCCTAGAATCATAGAAACTTAGAGTTGGAAGAGACCACAGTGGCCACCGAGTCCAACCCCATTCTGCCATGCAGGAACAACACTGGAAGCACCCCCAGCGAATGGCCACCCAGCCTCTGTTTAAAAACCTCCAAAGAAGGAGACTCCACCACACTCCAAGGCAGCGTATTCCACTGTCGAACGGCTCTGACTGTTTAGGTGAAATCTCTTTTCCTTTACTTTGAATCCATTGCTCCATGTCCTAGTTTCTGGAGCAGCAGAAAACAAGCTTGTTCCCATTTCAAGATGACATCCCTTCAAATATTTAAACATGGCTATCATGCCTCCTGTTAGCCTTCTTTTTGTCAGGCTAAACATACATAGCTCCCTGAACCTCTCCTCAGAGGGCATGGAGGGCCTTTCTACACTACACTGTTATAGTGCTATTATTCCACTCAACATCCTGTGGAATCCTGGGGTTTGCAGTTTAGGGAGGGGCATTTAGAATTCTCAGCCAGAGAGCTCTTTGGCCTCAGGAAACTGTAAACTCCAGGATTCCACAGGATGATGAAAGTGGAATAATAGCACTATAAAAGCAGATGGTGGAAATGGCCTGAATCTTGAGTCTCTCCAGCCCTGCTCTAAGCCAGTCTTGCCCAACCTGGGCTTTTCCAGTTGGACAGAATTTTAGGAAGTTACTTTTGGGGTTGACAGCTCCCATAATTCCCAAGCCAATATGATGAGAGTTGTAATCTCACATATCTGGAGGGCACTGAATTCAAATTAGGCTGTTCTTACCCACTACATGGGCCAGAGTCCACTTCATCAGAGATAATGCTTTCAACCAGGCTGACGAAATTCACTGGAACACTTTTCATTTGTACTATTGAACTGCCAAGTCTCCAGGCTGGCTTTCACCTGGTGGAAGAGGGCAACTTGGAAATTGATGGGGGAACAGCCCAGCTCAGTGGCTTTAACCCTTTTAATACCAAATTATTGTTGGAAGCCACCTTTGGGTCCCACTCTGGGAGAAAGGCAGCATAGGAAAATAATACAATATAATATAAATTGAAAAGACCCATTGAATCAATGAGGATTCATCTATGTGTTCATTTGCCATTCTGTGTTGATTTAGTGGGGCTGCTCTATTTGGGACTGACCAATAGTAATAGCAGGTGCTGTAGGTTCTATTTCAGAGGAAGGAATTGGGCAAACCACTTCTGAGTATTCCTTTCGCAAGAGAATCCTGTGAAATTCATCAACAGGTAGTTCGAAGGCACATACACACAACAGGATCCAGGCCTCTGAGGGTTTTTCAGCTTGTCTTTATTCATCCACATAGTCATTTTTGTCTCTGTAGTGTCAAACTTTTTCTGAATGAAGCTGATTTGGGTTTTTTAAACTAACTGAATTTATATCCTGCATTTCTCTCAATTCAGGACCCCAGGCAGCTTACAGTGTAAATTAAAACAGAATATAGTCAAAACAAAGCATAAGACAACATTTAAAAAGCAATTGTGTTAAAAAGATTAACTTACAACCATTTAAAAAGCAGTTAAAACGTGGTATTGACAAAACATGCAGCATACTCTAGTAAAAAAAATCCTTCTGCAACAGCTGGTTGACAGTCAAAACCTGGGTAGGCAAAAGATCTTTGCCTGCCAGTGGAAAGAGAACAGAGAAGGGACTAACCAAGCCTCATGGGGCGGGGTGGAGATTCTACAGCCTGAGAGCAGCTCCTGAGAAGGCTCTCTCTCTCCTGACCTCACCAAATATGCCTTTGATGGTGTTTAGGAGCAAGAGAAACTCCTCCTTAGAGGATCTTTAAATGTGAACAGACTCTTATTGCAAGACGTGATCTTGATCCTAAATTTTATTTTTATTGTCAAAAAGAAGCACAAAGAAGAATAAAAAAATAACAGCAAAAACGTATGCTCTCTTTATATAAAATCATTAATAAACATTCAAAATGAAATTGATAGGGTTTTGAAGGGAAGTCATTTATATGGTTTTATGTCAATTATCTGCTTTGTGGAGGCATGTATGGGACAGGACAGTGGTGTTATATTTGTTATTTACATTTATATCAGCAAGTGGCATGTGTTCTATTATTTACATTTATTCACATGTATTTGCTGGCATATAAGACTCATTTTTCCCCCTGAAAAATACTGTTTGAAAACAGGGTGCATCTTATACATGGGTGCGTCTTACATGCTGGCAAACACGATATACCTCATTTTTTTCCTACAGCGAGCTCAAAGCAGTGCACGTGGCCTTCCTCATTTCTGTTTTTTCTCACAAGAATCCTGTGAGGTGGCTCAGGCTAGGAAAGGTTGACTGGCCCAAGACCACCCAGTAAACGTCATGACTGACTGAGACTTGAACCTCAGTCTCCCAACTCTCAATTTAACACTTTAAACAGTACATGTCTATTGATATAAATAAGGCATATTTTTAAAGCAAGCTGGCATAGTGAGTATGCTCACCTGTCACTCTCACAGCTACTGATTGTGGACGAATGGGTTTTCTGCCTTTCATGCTACCTCCACCATCCTTCCATCTTTTCTAGAACATGCAACTAGATGATGTTCAGATCTTTCTTTGTGCCTATGAATCAACTCTTAACTTGAAACAGAAACATGCGGTCTTTTAAAAAAGACACTTTCAATATATTTTCCCATGGAGACATGAGCATCACACACTGAAAGATTAAAATAGAGATTAATAGGGAAGAGAAAATGAGGAAAAGCTGCCTCGAGGCCAGTTTTACTTTAGTTCCTTCAGTGTTTCAGTTCCTTAAGAGAGAGAGAGGGTAGAAAACACGTGTGCTAAAAATAAATTCACAAGATAAAAAAAAAAATTAGTGACACACTACAGCTCTCTCCAACTTGGTTCTTTCTGAATGCTATTTTAGCCTGTTTTATTAATAGAAGCGTAATTTCCAGGTCGAAGGAAGTGATAATCCTACTATATTCTGTGCTGGTCAGGCATCATCTGGAGTACTGTGTTCAGTTCTGGGCATCCCATTCTAAGAGGGATATAGCCAAATTGGAGCAGGTTCAGAGAAGGGCAACAAAGATGATAAGAGGTATGGAGAACAACACATCTGAGGAGATGTTGAAAGAGCTGAGCGTGTTCAGCTTGGTGAAGAGAAAACCAAGGGGTGACATGATTACTCTCTTTAAATACCTCCACGGCTGTCCCAGAGAGGAGGGGGCAGATCTGCTACCTGTTCCCTTAGAGCGTAGGAGCAGGCCTAATCGTTACAGAATAGATTTCAATTGAACATTAAAGGGAACTTCTTGACAGTGAGAGCAGTTCAGCAATGGAACCAATTGCCGAAAGAGGTGGTGTCTTCTTCTCTGGACATCTTCAAAAAGAAGCTGGACAGCTACCTACTGGGGATGCTTTAGCTAGAGATCCTGTGTTGAGGTTAATGGCCCATGAGGTCCCTTCCAGCTCTATGATTCTATGAGTCTGGCGGACTACAGACTACCACACTCCCCAGGCCATTGCTATGCTGGTTATGACTATGAGTCAATCACACCTAGAGGGTACCAGGTAACACTGTATTTTTGGGTTGTCCTGGTTTTCTCTGTAGAATTTACCTGTAATTTTCAGATTGAGGCTATGGCTGAGCCAGAGTGAGGCAATTTGGTCTATGGTGTTGGTTGTCAACTAACTTTTTTGTTGTTATGTGTTGTCAAGTTGGCTTTGGCTTATGGTAACCCTATAAATGAAAGATCTCTAAGAACTGGTCATCAACAGACCCGCTCAAGTCTTGCCAACAAAAGGCTGTGGCTTCCTCAGTGGAGTAAATCCAATTGTAATCTAGTGGCTTTATTGTACTGCCACTCCGTGCATTCCTCACCACTGGCTGTGGTGGGCAGGATTGCTGGAAGTTGTAGTCCAACAACATCTGGAGCACATGACTTTCATGTATATGTGCCTTCCAAGTGGCCTGTCAACTTACGGTGACTCCATTAATTTTATAGTATTCTGAGAATTTCATATAATTTCTGAGTATTCCTTATGCAAGGAAGCATTCCTTAAGTAAGGAATACAGCTTGCCAGTTCCTTCCTCTGAAATATAGTGTACAACACCTGGTATTCATAGTTGGTCTCCCATCCAAGTAATAACCAGGGCTGACTCTGTTTAGCTTCCCCAACCTGATGCCTATTGGATCTTAATTCCTAAAATGCCTTTTAGAATGCCTGACAACAGAACAAGCAAACAAAAATGCATGTGGTATTGTTATTTAAAAAATCTGCTCTTATATGCTTTTACTTCATCTGAGAATATTCCTTAGTATTTCGTTTTGGACCTTCTCAGCAATCTTAGATGTATACCATGCTATCTATCAGAGTAGATGGCCTTCAGCTAGATTTCAGTTTCAGTTTCTGTATCAGAGATTCTCTACACATTAACTTTCCTCCAGGTTAATCTCTTGAGAGTGTTCAGTACGCATGATAACTAACAATGATAGCGCCAGAAGTCTTGAGCAACTAAGGCTAGTCATTTCATTCCTAATCTGGTTTTATCCAGGTTTGACTGAAAGAATGAGAGAATCAGAGCTTGTGTGTTAATCCTCCACGTATCCACAAATCTGCAGTAACTTTGGTGTGGGATGGTAGAATTCTAAAC
This sequence comes from Iguana delicatissima, assembly GCA_948472985.1. Classification (NCBI taxonomy): domain Eukaryota; kingdom Metazoa; phylum Chordata; class Lepidosauria; order Squamata; family Iguanidae; genus Iguana; species Iguana delicatissima. The sequence continues at coordinate 338,976 of CAOKZL010000726.1, read as the reverse complement.
TCTGCAGGGCACTGGAGGAAGTGGATTGATGCCTACGAAAGTTGATGTGATAAACCAATCTTGAAGGTGCTGCTAGATTTCCCCTCCCTTTTCTTCAGAATTCTACGATCATTTATGGGTTAGAACCTTTGTTAAATTGCTTCATGCTTTCTCTGTCAGCCAAGTTCCGTCTCTTATTACTGCAATAAATCTATTTGGGAAATTGTTGCTGCAATAGGAGATGTAGATGCTCTCCAAATGCGTTGACCTACAGTATCCATCAGCCTCAGACAGCATGACCAGTGGTCAGCGTTTATGGGAGCTGTAGACCAAAAATACTCAGAGAGTACCAGGTAGAGGAAGGCTGCTTGTCCCTAAAAGTTTTTACACGAGTGTATCTACCTTGCAAACCTTTAAGAATCTGACACAAAGCTAAATAAAGTGGAACCTGTCACCCAAGCTATGGAGGGTTTATGTAAATCCATAACCCCTTTTTCTAGGTTTATAAAAGACTTCTTGCTGGGGATGAAATGGCTCCAATGTGAGCAAGTTTGGAAGATCTATGAAAAGTTGTTTAATTTATTTTGTTTCCTCTGTTGTTAGCTGCCATCATATGGCAACCTTATCAATGAGAGACCTCCAGGTTACTCTATCATTAACAGCCCTGCTCAGGTCTTGCATATTCAGGGCCTTGGCTTCCTTGATTGAATCTATCTATCCAAAATGCAGTCTTCTTCTTTTCCAGCTGCCTCTCCAACTTTACCTCTTCTGACTTTACCAAGCATTGCCATCTTTTCCACCGAGTCATGTCATCTCAGGACGATATGTGCAAAATATGATAGCCTCAGTTTAGTCATCTTGGCGTCTAGTGAAAGTTCAGTCTTGATTTGCTCTACAACCTGTTCATTTGTCTTTTTATCAGTCCAAGGTATCTGCAGAACTCTTCTCCAGCACCCCATTTCAAATAAGTGGACTTTCTTCCTTTCAGCTTTCTTCACTGTCCAGCTTTCACAACCATACTGTACATAGAAATTGGAAATACAATGGCATGGACAATCCTAATTGGAGTATTCAATGACTCACAAATAATAAAATCCATGAAAGTCAAACCTGCACATGTGGAAAGCTGACTGTAATTTTATATCCCACATTTTTTCCTGACATGGAACCCAAGGCAGGTTACAGTATAGGCTGGAACAAAGTACAGTTTGTTTCACGGATTTTGATTATTTACAAGTTTCTCCATCCCCTGCCTCCTCCACCAGAGTTTCTTTTCCAGGAGAGAATTCCCTCTCAGCAGGCTGTGCAGCCCTTTAAAAAACTGCCTGTGGTCCTCTTCCTCCTCCTCCACTAGCCCTTGCTTGGCCGCTAAGGACAGCTCACAGACCAATTTCTCAGCAGTACAGTTCCCCCTCCTGATGCCCCCCACATACCCAAGGAAGGAGATGGGCAAAAGAGAAGTGTAATGCCACCATCCAGACCCACCTCTTTCCCTGACCCTGGGTATGTGTTCTCCCCACCATGTCTGAGCCCCCTTCCAACAGACACACACACACACACACACATTTTGATATTTGTGTTTTCCGCATTTTTGTGAGGGTCCAGCATCTCTAACCATAGGAAATGTGGAGGGCCAACTGTACTTCTGAAAATCTAATAAGAAAAAGATTTTTAAAATCAAAGAAGCAACCCAACTGAAAACAATAATGTAAGACAAAAATGCATTTAAAGCACACTAAAGAAGTTAAAGGAGAGCCAGTGTGGTGTAGTGGTTTGAGCATTGTATTACAACCCTGGAGACCAGAGTTCAATTCTCCACTCAGTCACAGAAACACACTGGATGACCTTGGGTGCGTCACACACACTCAGCCCCCAGAAAACCCTGTGATAGGTTCGTCTTAGGGTCACCATAAGTTGGAAATGACTTGAAGGCACCCAACAACAACAGAGAAGTCAAAGGTACAGCACACACCATTGAAAGGCCCTTCTAACATAGTGGGTTAACAACTAAAGTCCTGTCTAAATGGAAGGGTATTTGCCTGTCAGTGAAAAAAAGAGTTGGGAGCTAAGGAGGCTCCAGGGCTACAGAATTCCACAGCCTGGGAGCAACCAAAAAAGCTCTTGCCCATCTCCTCATCAAATGTGCCTGTGATCGTGGTGGGACTGAAAGATAGCTGTTCTGTGAAAACTTTGTAATTCAGGCTAGCTCAGATAACTTCTGTGTTTCAATGCCAATGTCTCACAGAAGTTCAGTGGGAGGATCAAGTAGACTAGTAAAAAATTTTTTATAGCATGTTGTCTTCTGTGGGTTTATTTACAATGCTGCTTCTACCACTCTGTTGTATAACAGGGGTGTTCACAGTGTTCTGAGAACAAGAAAGTTCTTTCATCCTCTCAGCAGGTGCTTAGGGCTGAAGGGGGGATTTTGGTGTGTGCTAATGATATCTGAAAAGAAAACTAGACAGTTCTAGGGTATAATTGGGACAGCGGGGGCTAAAAGGTTGCAGTACACTGGACTTCCCCTCCAGCCTTGCCCAGTTTCCTCTTTCTTTTGGCCACCCAGGCCCATTCTCACATCTCCTGCTCCCAGTTTCTTGGACAACATTGGGCACTGGTGGGAAGCTATCAGTCTCTCTTTTTTGCAGTCTCTGCTTCTTCATTTGCAAGAAACAACAGGAAAGAGGGGGTGTAGCTTGTTAAGATGGCCATAGAGAAAGAGGGGGCTCTTTTCCTTGATGGGCAGCTCTCTGCATTTCCATGCTGGGCACTGAGAAAGGGAAGTCCCTTTCTAGCACCCAAGCCAGACGCTAAGATCATGGTGGGCATCTGGGATGTATGCAGAGGAAAGGGAGCATGTGGATGGGATACACATGCAGGTAAGGCCCTAGAATTTGTTAATATGTAGACTTCAGGAAGTTACCCACAAGAGAGTGTGGCTTTTAGGCCAAAAAATGTACCCCACTTGTGTTCTACAGTGGTTATTCCAGGTAGTTCCAGGCCTCTGGAAGAGTTCTGTTGCAGTTGAGCAATGACACACTATAAAATAAGTTTTTTTCGTGCTGGATGATGCAGAAACTGATTCACAGCAGAGAAGCATTCCAGCCCTTTTGGTGACGGGGTCCAGCGGCCCCCCACAGCCTCCCAACTCAGCCTCTAGACAATTCTACCCAGACTATCCCTTGCTAGTGATCCAGTTCAGTGCCTGTAGTACCTATATGGGATCGATGGCTGGTGTGCACTCCCCACCCCTCTGTGGAGCTGATGGAAGATGAATTTTCGAGGGTTGCATAGTGAGGAAGTAAACAAGGTCAAAGTGCAAAGTACAGCTCCATCTCCCCCTCATAACTATGAGAACTGTGAAAGCAGGTTAGCAATAGAGGGAAAATTCTCTCCTGCAGTCAGTTCTCAACCTTCGTGACTGCCAAGGTAATGCAAAAAGTATTAAACAAGGTTGCTAATACAAATTAACCCTTACTGTGCCACTATGTGGCTGTTAACATCTGGCAATGATGCTAACAAGGACTCAGAAACTTATCTGTGTGGCAACAGAGGCTCAGCTCACTACAATCATGCCCAATGTGGATCCTTCCAGGTGTTTAGGTCCATAGGTCCCATCATCTCTGACTGGGACTGTTTGGAGCTGCAGTCCGAGACAGCTGGATTGTGGTGCCACTTTGGAGAAGTCTGGTCTCATATAATTAATAATGGTATATGGGTATGTCAGGGCCAACATGGTGTAATAATTTGGGTGTTGACCCTGAGACCAGGGTTCAGTTTCCTCCTCGGCCATGGAAACCCACTGGGTGACCTTCAGCGAGTGACAAATTCTCAGCCCCAGAGAACCCTTGATAGATTTGTCTTAGGGGCGCCGTAGGGTGGAAAACACTTGAAGGCACACCACCGCAATAACAACGATAATATGTACATGTGGCCTTTTTTCATGGGCGTGTGTACATCAGTCATGCCTCTGATGAGTCAACCAGGCCCGTGGTGCATGAACAGTTTCCCCTGGGAGAAGAGGAGTCACATCCTCTCCGCTTTCTTGCCTCTGTGCTTTGTAGCGTTGCTGTCTTTGTTCCTCGAGTCTTTGGCAGCCACCATATGCACCTATCTCCTTGCCCTTGTGTCTGTCCGCTGGTCCTCTCTGCATTGTGGCCGTAACCACTTCCTGATTCTTTAGGAGGAAAGATTATGCAAACCTTGAGGCCTGCGTAACCTGCCAGCTTGCCCTTAACCTCAGAATCTGGTTTAATCACGTTGACAGTGGTGTCTGGACTCTTGAAATCTGTTTGCTTGTTGAGTTAGTGAGACTAGGAAACAACATTTATCACCCCAACACTCCTCATAATAGTCTTTCATCAAGGACATTCTGAGTAATGGAGCTGATCTGAATTGGTTGTCCTTGCTCTTCAGTCTCCTTTACCACTGAAGATTGAATTGGATAACTTCGTTATTCAGAATTCAAGGACCATTAGAATGAAGAGACTCTGAAATGCAGTAAATATTTTTTCTACCCTATTTAATGGCCTTTAAAGCTATTTTTGTTTATTGGATTTCATCATGCTACGCACAGGGATTCAAATTAAACAGCTCACTGAGGGTGAAGGTTTAAACCCTATTGAAAACCTGGAAGCAGCTTGTTTATCATGTTTGTACAAGTAAGAAAATAGAACTTGCCTTATACAAGGCCAGACTATTTGGCTGGGTTCAGATCTAATGATCTTGGTCTGTTAAACCATAGTTCTATCAGGCCGAGGCAAACTGTCTACTATACGGTCCCTCTCTTTCCTATCACGTACCCAATTTCAAGGGAAGCTATCTTCAAGAACAATTGCGTTACAAGATGTTTTTTTTTAGTTTGTCTAAACAAGATTTTACTATTGTAAAAGGAATTTGGAAAGTTTAATAAGATTAATAATGTGATTTACCAGGCAAAATGGTTCTTGACATTTATTTTGGCTTAGGTATATACCTTGAAATTTACAAGTGATGATTTTATGGTTTTAGAAAGTGATATGTTGGTCTTTTTTAAACTTATGATTTATGAAGATCTTTAATTTTTAAGGAAAATTTAAAAGTGAAACAAAATATTTGAGGTGACTCTCTCTTTACCTGTTTTATATTATGCATTTCATTATTGCAAGAAAAGTAACTATGAATAAGAGATGGGATTTTTACAAGCTGCTTAATGATACTAAGGCAATATTAATAAACTTGACACTTATAGTTAAAGAGCTGAATTGGTTATTAAAATTGTATGTTAAATCATTAGAACACTTTAATCTATAATTACATTTTAATAGTAGTTATGATAGAAAATATTTAAACTTTTGATACTATTAATTATTCAAAAATTTTAGATTAATAGCTTACTTTAAGTGATATAATATTTTGGAGTACTTTGAGTAGGATTACTAACATATTATTACTTGCTGCATGCACTAGAGGCAGGAACCTATTTTTTAATTAGTTGTTGTTTATTCTAGTCTTTTGTTATGTTTATTGTTAGATTGTATAACCAGGTTGGGTTGTTTTTTTATTGTAGTTCTAGAATTGATTTTCTTTCTTGGTATATTTATTGTCTTTGTTTATTTTGTTTATTATTTGTGTTTTATCTTATAATAAATAAAGAAGTAAAAAAAAAGTTTTCTATGATGTCCAAACTAACATACTGTGGTTTAAGGCAGGGATAAAGAAAAAGCAGCCCTCTAAATGTTGATGAACTCCAGCTCCCATCATTATCTTTAATTCCTGTCTGTCCTAGCCACTATAGCCAAATCCAACAATATTTAGGGAAGCCACAGGTTTCTCCACTCCTGTTTTTATGTCCTGATTTGTAGTAGGTCTTTAAACCACAGTTTTCCAGTTTGGAAATAATCAGAAACTGTTATTTGGGTAAGCGGGATGGCTCTGCTGAAGTCAAAATATGCTGAGGCAGTTGGCCCATCCCAGCTGGCCCAAAGTGGCTCTCTACCTCAAGGTTGGGAATCATGCAGTCCCCAGATGGTGTTGGACTACAACTCCCATAATCCTTACCATTGGCTATGCCACTTAGAGTTGATGGTAGTGCAGTTCAACAGCATCTGGAAAGCTGCATGTTTCCTACCTCTGCTGTAGACCAAACTATTCTTTCCGTGGAAAGAACAGAGATAGGTTCTTATACCCTGCAAAAGAAGAGCAGTTCACTATGTTTCACTGAGGTTTTTATTCAAAACTGATAGTATGCACTCATGAGATGAAACACCAGATCAGGTAATCCTTTTATAAGGAAACAAAAACATTTTGAACCTTCTAGATAACGCTTGAGGACTGGTTTCAAAATGCATCCAAGGATAATTCTTTTCTGTCACTAGCTTCCACTTTTCTTATCATTTCCATTTTGGTGGCCAAACTCATAAATCTATGCTTTTTTAACATGGGATAGCTGGTAAAGCAGGCTAATTCACTTCCCCTCTTTCTTTCTGTTTTGTTGTTCACTCATGCTTAGTAAGGAATTTTAAAGGCAGCTGCTGTTACTTTTTCCTGTTGCCAGCAGGCACAGACAACTAGAGTAAGATTAGTTGAGGATTATCCCAGTCTTCCCCAGATAAAAGTTTATTGTGCTGTTTACTAGGAGCCCTGGTGGCACAGTGATTAAATGCCAGTACTGCAGCCACAAGGTTGTGAGTTTGATCCTGCTGGGCTCCAGGTTGACTCAGCCTTCCATCCTTCATCAGGTCGGTAAAATGAGTACCCAGCAATTAGGTAACACATTGTAAACTGCTTAGAGAGTGCTTAGCTGATAAGCGATATAGTAACACACATGCTTATTACTGCAGACATACTGCTACAACTTGGCAGCTCGAAGTCTGTGTTTCTCCAGTTCGCCACCACCCTGCCAATGCTGATGTAAAAAATCTTCCAGCTAGACAGAGGACAAGGCGGAAAGCAAGATGGGGCTGGGTAGCAGAAAAAGACTCTGTAAAAAGGAGTTTCTTTGTCAGAAGATTTGTTAACTGAAGTATCCCTGTCTATAATGAAGAACAAACCTCTGTGTTTGCAGCACAGAGTGTAACAAAAAAACCTCTTTCCCAATAAAAGGCTTGCAGAAGGGCTGCAAGGACCTTATTAACGGCATGTGTGTATGAGAGTTTGGCCCTGGCTTCCTCTGGCAAAGGGCAGGACTTGGTCACCCAATCTGATTGGGCCAGGAACAGCACAGTTCACAGAACTGTAGAGTGGGGAATCGTGTGACCCTCCAGATGATGTTGGATGGTAACTCCCATCATCCCTAGCCAGCAATTTGTGAAGAGTATGGGAGATGCAGGCCAACAGCTTCCAGAGGGCAGCAGGTTTCCCAGCCCTGCTCTGGAGAGAAAATAAAAATGGATTATCTTAATAGAGCATGGAAGCAGAGGCAAAACCACCCTGCTGTTTGAGGATGGTGCTCAGTGGAAAGCTTCTTTGCTCCCTTAAGATTTGTTATGTATCTTCATGGAATTTTCTTGGCAACAATTATTCAGAGGATAATTTGCCACTGCCTTCATCTGAGGCAGAGAGAGCGGCACTTTCCCAAGGTCACCTACCCTTAAGGCAGCCTTCTCCAACCTGGTGTCCTCTTGTGTTAACTACAGCTACCATGACCTTCAGCCCACTACCAGTAGTCATGCTATCTGGGAATGATGGAAATGATAGTTAGCAGCTTTGAAAGGTGGAAGAGGCTGCTTTGAGATGCATGGGCTTCCCCCACTTATCTAACAGGTTAGGGATCTGAGAACTGTCAGAAAATGGAATTGGTTGAAAAGTGGAACCTTTGTACTATACTGCAGAGAGCATGAAGGACTTATGGAGGCTCACTTGAGACCAACCACACATGTGCTGCTTGCAAAGTGTCTCAGCCAGCTTAGTGCTTCCCCCCACCCACCCAGCTCACTTTGCAAGCAGCACACGCATGCAAGCGAGCCTCTGTAGGCAAGAACTGATGAAATAGCAGAACCCCTGTCGAATTAATGGAATGTGTCCTTAATTTGGAAGCATCAGAAGAGCAAATTGTCAAATAATGGGGTGTCAAAAGGTGAGGGCTTCCTGTACTTTAAAAAAAGATTCCTCCTAAATGGCTGTACAGTCAGCCCTCCATGTTTGCGGGTCTCACTTTTGCGGAGTTAATTATTCACAGCTTATTTGCTGTCACCTCTGCTGCCTCTCTATGCCATTTTTAATAGGGACTGAAAGCTCTCGTGAGACTGAGAAACTGCGAATGAGACTTGTATGTCCCTATTAAAAAAGGTGTGGGGCAGCAGTGGAAATGGCAGGAAGCCCCACCAGTCCGCCACTTCTGCCTTGTCAGATGACCCTGATGCCTCAAAGGAATCCACAGTGGTTGAATATCATGATCATACTTTTTTGTGTGTTAAATATGGTTTGGGAGGGTCTAGAGTTATTAATGGTTTTTCTACTTTCATGGGGGTCCTGTGCTCCTAACTCTAGTGAATGTGGAGAGATGACTGTAGTTGAAGGGTGGATGGGAACAGCCTTGTCCTTGCTTTTCTGGCAAGTGGCTCAAAAACCCAAGAGGAACAATGTCTTGTGCTTATAGCTGAGTATTTAGAATGGTTAATTTTTATTCATTATTTATTTACTTACTTACTTAGTTTATGTTTTCTAGTATCCATGTATCCAGTATTCCAGTATCCTTGGCCATGCTGGCTGGGGGATTCTGGGACCTGTAGTTCAAAAAGGTAGCTTTTCTAAGCTTTGCACAAGTGCAGATGGTTTCCCAGCCCAAACTGGGAGTGTATTGCAGAATCATGCTTGATATTTCAAGGGGTTCTGGGTGTGCTTTGGGTTTCTATGAAAGTGAAGGACATGCCAGCAGCCAAAGGTATCTGCCTGGCTACTCTCTCTAGCAAGGAGACCCCTGCTCAACCTTGCTTTCCTGATTTGTCTGCTGATCCGCTCTTCCTTCCTTCTCTCTGCGTTATGCCTGGAACAGAAATGTCAAGCTGACTGTAACCTTGACTACTCTGTTCCCCTTGGAACATGGCCAACCTTTCAAATGCTGAACAATAGTACGTTTTATCATACTAATTGTTGGGTCTGTTAAGCAACCCATGCCTTAATAGTAAAGCTGGGTTGGGCAGCATTCGGCAATGGTCTGTTGTTTTTTTAAGGCAACTGAAGCGAAGGCACACAATAAATACGGTCTCCTGTGATTCTTTTCCCCCTTTTCCTAATTCACCTACAATTTCATCAATACATAAATTGAAACATAATAATTGGGGTGTGGCAGAAATTGGAGAGCCAGCATGGAGTAATGGTTTGAATGGACATTTAAACAAAATGGACATTTCTTCCCTACACTGTTATAATGCACTTATTCCACTTTCCACATCCTGTTTGTAGTTTGTAGTTTAGGGAGGCCAAAAAGCTGTCTGGCTAAGAGTCCTAAAGGCCCCTCCCTAAACTGCAAACCCCAGGATTCTATAGGATATTGAAAGTGGAATAATAGCGCTATAACAGTGTAGCGTGGAAATGGCCTATGATTCTGCTGTTGTGTGCCTTAAAATCATTTCTGACTTAACGGAGACCCTTAGGTGAGCCTATCTCAGGGGTTTCTGGGGCTGAGAATGTGTGATGAACCTAAGGACACCCAGTGGGTTTCCATGGCTGAGTGGGGAATTAAACCCAGGTCTCCAGTGTTGTAGTCCAGCGCTTAAACCACTACACACACTGACTTTCTTGGCCATGTCACACACTCTCAGCCCCAGGAAAACCTGTAATAGGATCACCATAAGTTGGAAACGCCTTGAAGGCACACAGCAGCAACAGAAATTCAGAGTAAATCCCTGTCCATTTGCTCCCTCTAGTTCAGGATTCCCCTCTTGTGGCTGAGTTGGAGAATTTCAAGTCCTGCACACACATACACACATCCATCCAAAGGTGGCTGTGTTGGGTGCAGCAAAACATAACAAAATACATAGTACATTGATAGACTTATTAGGATACTCACAAAATAATATTATGTAAGCTTTGAAGCTTATATGCTGCTTCATCATAAATGCTGGAAACAATTTTAGAAAGAAAAATAATAACCCCCAGTTCTTCTTGGGCTCTGGGATTTATGATTCTGTTTCTTCCCTTACAATTCAAACCTATACATGTCTACTCAGAACTAAGCCCTGCTGAGTTTCAGAAGGTTTACCTTGAGGAGAGTAGTTGTAGAGACACAGCTTAAAAATATTATCTCTCCATAGATGCAGATATATACCTCTGCAAACCTTGGGGTTTCTCTGGTCCTTCTGACAGTCTCCCTCTAGGATACTGGTATTGCCAATTCAGCATTCTGAGAAATCACACTCAGAGAATAAGACTAAGTGTGGGGTCCAGTCTGGTCCAATAGCAAGGAGAGGCAACAGTGAGGGGGCAATTTCTACCCTCCACAGGCTCCCAACACGCACGGACTCCTCGGTGCACCAGAAGTGACACGGCATTGCTTCCAGCTACCATTTTGTTTAAATTTTGACTGATTTTTTTTCAATTTTAAAGGTGAAGCTGGTGCATTTGGGGCAGTTAGGGGTTTTTGGGGCACAAAATCAACTGGTTTTTTTTAAAAAAAAACTTGGAGGAGATTGGAGTCTGCAACAGTAGGGGCTCAAGGGCCATCTTTTCCTGGTCCCTACCCTATAGAGCTCCCAGATAGACATGCTGTCCTTCTGTGTGTTAGCACTGTTTCATAGCTTTCCCTCCTGTGGTGCATGTTTTTCCTCATTCTGGAAGGATGAAATGCCTCTCGGGCTTTGTTACTTCAGTAAGTGCTATAAATGAAAATATGCAGATATAATTGGCCCTGCCCTTTTGCATCTGGCTTCACCCACCATAGAAATGCTGCCTCAGTGAATTAGTCTGTCAGGCCTAAAAAAATTCATCACCTGAGGTGCTCTTGTCATATTGTTGTTGTGTGCCTTCAAGATGTTTCATACTTAATGGTAACCCTAACTGGCAAGCCTATGACAGGGTTTTCTTGGCAAGATTTGTACAGAGGGGAGTTGCCATTGCTTTCTACTATGGCTGAGAGAGTATAACTTGTCCAAAGTTGCCCAGTAGATTTCTGTGGTTGCATGAGGATTTGAACCCTGGTCTCCTAGAGTCCTAAACCAGCACTCAAACCACTATACCAGAGCCTTCCAAACTTTCATGGTGGTGACACACTTTTTAGACATGCATCATTTTGCAACACAGTACTTCAGTAAGTAATTCAGCAAGTGGAGGCAGCCCCTCCGCCTGACCTTGGCCTGCCGCTGCCACTGCCCTCACTGTGGTCTTCCTTGGCCCGGGGTAGCAGCAGTGGGGGCAGAAGAGGCAGCCCCACCACCAGTACCTGTCGCCCTCACTGTGGTCTTCCTCGGCCCAGGGTCGTGACAGTGGTGGTGGCGGCAGCGGCGGCAGCAGCAGCAATGGGAGAGGCAGCCCCTCCACCTGGGCCTGGCCCACCATGACAGTGGGAGAGGCATCCCCTCCACTCATTACGTTTGTGTGACACACCTACACATCGCAGCCAACATACTAGTCACGACACACAGTTTAGAAAGCTCTGCACTGCACCATGCTAGCTTTCTGTATATGATTACAGAATCATTTTTAATGCTCCTAGAGCTAGCATGATGTAATGGTTTGAGCATCGAACTACAATCCTGGAGACGAGGGTTCAGTTCCCTGCTCAGCCATGGAAACACGCTGGGTGATCTTGTGCATATCATACACACTCAGCCTCTAGAAAACCCCGTGATGGATTCTCCTTAGGATTGCCATAAGTCAGAAACAACTTGAAGGCACACAGCAACAAGAACAAGAAGTCATTTTTTTAAAAAAATCATTTCCATGGCTTTTACGTATTATTACAGCAAATAACATAACAATGAAAATAAAGCATGACCCAACTCAAGATGACACACATTTTGTGTTCCAAATGACTTTTCGGTGGCACAGCAGAGCTTTGAGAGGAGAATAACTTTTCAAAGCTCTACGTGTAAGTTAATCATGTGTTTAACTTGCCCATTAAAATCTGTAAAGCGTAATAGAACATAAAAGCTAATAGAACATGTTCACAGTCATGAAGATCCTCATTCTGTGAAATCAATCATTCTTGTTCCAGAGTCTTTCTTGGCTTGGTGTAAAAGACACCATTCAGGAGAGACACTAAAGCACTGCTGAGTAATTCAATTGTGGCAGCTAGAATAAACAGAGCTTAAAGAGTGGCAATCATGCATGAGATCATAAGGCAAACCAACATGCGGATGGGGAAAAACCTTTTTTAAAAAACAACTGTTTTGGGGAGGAAATGGTCCAGGAAGAGAGAAAGCATGGTGTAGTGGTCTGTGGCTTGGACTATGATCTTGGAGGCCAAGGTTCAGCCATGGAAACCCACTGAGTGACCTTGGGTGCGTCACACACTCAGAAAACCTGATAGGTTTGCCTTAGGGTATCCATAAGTCAGAAATGAATTGAAGACACACAACAATTCATTCGCATGGCAGGGGGTTGGACTGGATGGCCCCTGTGCTCTTCCAACTCTTGTGATTCTATGAACAACAACATCAACAAGGAATGCTAATATGTTATAATGCAATAACTTATTCTGAAAGAGTCACTTCCCTCCCTTTCACACTGCCTCCAATCACTCTGTAGAGAAAAGGATAAGATATCCATAAAACAAAGAAATTTCAGCACTGGGTTGCAGCAGCATATGTGTGGTAAACAAGAATAAAGCTTGTGCTGGAAAAGAATGGAATTCTGTTCTGACAGATCCTACTATAAATGTATGTATCTGCTTGTAACAGCCAAGGTAAGCAACAGCTGCCTCCAGAATCTTTAAACAGCAAACCGGAAAAGAAGTAAACAGATAAAAGAGTACTGCAGATAAGCCTGCCTCACCAGCTACCCCAGTATGTTAAAAAAAAGCATAGCTCTGTGTTTGTCCACCAAAATGGAAATCATAAAGAGAGGCCAGTAAAAGGCAAAAAAAACAACACTTTTGGGGTGCATTTTGGAAGAAGCCTTCAGGTACCCTCTAGAAGGTTCAAAAAGTTTTTTGTACTTAATGCAAGGGCTTAAATGGCCTGTTTGTTTCATTTCGCACATACATACTATTAGTCATGGATTTTAAAAAGTTTGCTAAAACATCTTGAACTGCTCTTCTGTTTTTTGGCATAGGGGTCTATCTCTATTCCTTCCATGTTATTTCTTCTGGTACCAAATTTTCTGTTAAAGAATAATGCATGTCAGCATCCCTTAACTTAGGTATACCCGTACATTCATTTTCAATAAGACAGTATTCTGCCATATTCTGTCAAGATTCGACTGGAGCAGGGTTAGGCTCAGGGACTTACTATAGGGATGCTGACCTTTCTCATTGCATGCCATGTTTTCCACAAGAATGGCCTGACAACTCTCCCTCTTTCTTGGGTCTCATCTCTGCAGGTGAAGCCTATCGTTACCATGGAGCAATTGCTGTGGGTGAGCGGCAGTGTGATCGGGGAGGTGAACACTTTCAGGGTCCCTCTCATTGCAGCGACGCCTCAGGGCACCCTTTTAGCCTTCTCCGAAGCCAGGAAACATTCCTCCTCGGACATTGGAGCCAAATTTATAGCCCTACGCAGGTCACAGGACAAAGGTTTGAACAGGCCCAAGAGGGGTGGAAATAATGGAAGGGAATGAACCTCTGTGTGTGGTGTGTGTGTTTCAGTAGTAAGAAAGACCTCTCAGCAGAGCTTGGAAAAATGTATAGGTTGTTGTGGGTTTTCCAGGCTTTGAGGCTGTGTTCTATTAGTATTTTCTCCTGATGTTTTGCCTGCATCTGTGGCTGGCATCTTCGGAGGATCCTCTGAAGATGCCAGCCGCAGATGCAGGTGAAACGTCAGGAGAAAATACTAATAGAACATGGTCTCAAAGCCCAGAAAACCCACAACAACCTATGGATTCCGGCTGTGAAAGCCTTTGACTTTACTTGGAAAAATTACTTTTTTGGGCTACAGGTCTCAGAATCTCCCAGCCAGCCATTTGGGACTCCTGTACCTGCCAGGATCACCAGACTGAAAACTGGAGAAGGGCTCCTGTCCCTATAATGCACATGTGTGCTTTGCCTCCCTGCATTCCCTCTATGATTCCCTTCCTGGGCTCTCCCCCTCAATTACTTGCCTTTTGCCCAGATGCAGAGAAGGCATGTGCTCCCAGGCAAGAGGCAAGGGAATGGGAGGGGCAGAATGGGGTGGAAAGCATTCACACATCTCATGAATAACCAAATTCACAAAGGTCAAACCTGCAAATGTGAACGGAGACCTGTACTTGCATTTAGGAACGTGGGATAGGAAACTCCACACTTTTACCTTATGTGTTAGCCCTCCTAGCTAGTGTTTTTAGAAGGATGGTTTTGTAGGATTCTGTAAAGCCTCCCTCCCACCTTTTCTTAATTTAATTCAAACACTGGGAGAATTACAAGAAAATTGTAGGTTGAGGAGAAATGGAAATTGTCAGTCACCTTATTTATACTGCCCATAGAATTAAAACCATATAAAACATTACTTTCAAGGGCCAGTGTGGTGTGGTCATTTGAGTGTCAGACCAAAACTCTGGAGAACAGGGTTTGAATCCCCGGTCAGCCATGGAAACCCACTGAGTGATCTTGGGCAAGTCACATTCTCTCGAGGAAAGCAAAAGCAAATGCCCACCGAACAAATCTTCCCAAGAAAACATCATGACCTTGGGGTCACCATAAGTCAGAAACAACTTGAAGGCACGCAACAACACAAAACATTAATTTCAAAACACTACAGCAGTCAACCAGAGAAAGCATTATATAATACATTCAGTTTTCAAATACATTCAGAAATAGAAGTCTTTATTTGATGGCGAAAGGACAGGGACAAGGTAGCCGGCCTAGCCTCCTTAGGAAGGGAGTTCCAGAGTGTAGGAGCAGCCATGAAGAAGGCCTTCTTCCACATTCCTACCAAGCCTGCCTGTGAATGTGGTGGGACAGAGAGAAGCATCACCCCCAAAGATCTTAGCATTCAGGCTACATCTTATGGGAAGGCAGGCTCCTTCAGATAGCCTGGATAATCTGGAAAGCAAGATTACTTTTTGTTTGTTAATTCCCATGTGACAAGGGTGGAATCACTGAGTGCTGACTCTGTGTAGTTCCAATATCTCAAGAAACAGATGAGCAGAAGCAGGCCTAAGGTACTTCAATGACTGAGGCATTTCCTCCTTCACAAATCAAGATGCTTCGTATCTAAAGGTAGCCAAGTTATTTTGGTGCATGAGGAACACAACCCCCAAATGCCTACCCCCATCTCTGGCAATGAAAATAAACAGTGGGAACTATAGAAATAACAAAATGACTCATTAAATAACCCAAAATAAGCTGCCTTTTCATTGCACATAAAATGTGTTTCTTGAGGTCGCTGCTTCACTCTGTCTAATGATGGGGCAGGCCACACAGTGGGGAAGGTGTTTGGATTGCACCTCACATGGGAAGATGAAGCCAACACTGAGACAGAATATTGTGGTGGTGGCAGGAGCAAGAGAGGAGCAACTTAATGGTTTCTCCCACCGAAGAGTTGCCCAGGCTGACTGAAAAACCACAACATACCTTGGAGCTATATAGGAGGTCCCAGGTCACCTAATTTCCAGGTGACTTTACAGCTCTTGTCAAACTAGCCAGCATAGCCAATGGTAAGGAATGCTGGGAATTGCAGTCCTTCAGGGCCACACGTTGGCCACACCCCTTTCCAATTCCTGCTATACAAGGTTAATCTCAGTTGCCTGTCTTCCCTGCTGTCCAACCTCTCTGAAGAGCAGAGAGTTGGGAACAGATCATAGACTCAGAGGCACTGTATAGGACCTGTAGTCCAGTGATTCTCAACCTTTGACCCTCCAGATGTTTTAGACTTCAGCTCCCAAATGCCCTAACCTCCATGGCCAATGTTCAGAAATTCAGGGTTGAGGCAACAATCAGTAGAAACACTGTTCCAGCTGCCTACTCAATGCAGGAAATTCATAACTAGACTGGTATAGCTGTGTGTCTCATAACTGGACTAGTATAGCTTATAACCAAACTAATGACTGGATTGGTATAGCTGAGTTCTGTACGTCCTATGTTTGTATTACAATTTTGCAAGAAGGCAGATAGTCTCAAATGCTAACTCAATCAAGCATGCATGTTACATATGCCATTCAAATTTTTAAAAAATCTCATAAATTGAATGAAATATTAACCAGAGCAACAAAAAGCCAGTGTATACAATGCAAGGCTTCTGGCATAATAGCCCTTTGATACCACTTTTAATTGTTACAGCTGCATCTTAAGGAATCCTGAGGACTATAGATTGGTGTGATACTTAGCTATCTCTGCTCCATTTTCCTGAATTGTAGCCGTTATGCTTCCTAGCAGAGAATTCTCAGTCTCTCCACAAACTAAAAATCCCAAAATTCCATTTATTTATTTATTTATCTATCTATCTATCTATTTATTTATTTATTTATTATATTTGTATGCTGCCCTTCTCCTGGTATGGGACCCATAGGATGGAGCCATGAGAGTTAAAGTGGAATCAAACTGCTATAACCATATTGTGTAGCTGCCCTACTGGCTGGGGCCTTCTGGAGCTTTGGTCTAAAAAAGTAATTTTTCCAATCTTTGAATCACTGAGGTCCTCCAAAATGGGCCTTCCAAGCTGTGAATCCCCAAGGTGTGAATTCCTGATGAAATTTTAAGATGACAATGGAAAAAGGGGTGGGTGAGTAGTACTGATCACTGTTTTTATGCTACAGTTTATGCCATAAAATAATTTTAAAAGAAAGCTTGTGTTAGTCAATTTCGATTAAAAGGCAATGTGGAGTCCTTTTGCAGCACATTTAAGACTTAACCACAGTCAGCCCTCCACATGTGCAGGTTGGACTTTCACAGATTTGATTATTTGCAAATTTCTCTAGCCCCTGCCCCCCCATTGCAGGTGCTTCTTTTCCAGGGGAACCTTCCCCCTCAGCAGCTCCAATCCGGCTGCACAGCCCTGTAAAAACCCCACTCTGGTCCTCCTCCTCCTCCTCCACCAGCTGCTGCTTGACCAGCTAAGGATGACTCACAGTCATATTTCTCAGCACCAGAAACCCTCTCCCAGTGCCTCCCACACACCCAAGGAAAGAGATGGGCAAGAGAGAGGAAGTATAGGGTCACTATGCCAACCTCTCCCTTTCCTTCCCCCTTTGCTGACCTGGGCCACTTCCGCACTAGGCTGTTATAGCGCTGTGATTCCACTTTCAACCTCCTATGGAATCCCGGGGTTTGCAGTTTCGGGAGGGGCCAGGTGGCCCCTCCCGAAACTGCAAACCCCGGGATTCCATAGGAGGTTGAAAGTGGAATCATAGTGCTATAACAGCCTAGTGCGGAAGTGGCCCTGGTTTGGGCCTTGGACACCTGTTCTCCCCACCCTGATTCAGCCCCTTCCCACAGACACGCACACACATTTTGGTACTTGTGATTTTTCCACTTTTACAAGGCTCCTGCACCGCTACCCCAAACAAATGTGGAAGGCCAACTGTATTTTATTTTGGCATGAATTTTCAGGGATCACAATGGACTTTCTTAGATGCATCGACGGTGTACTATGTAGTACATCAATTGTGCTCTCAGCGCATCCAAGGAAGTGGGTCATAGTCCATGAAAGCTTGCGTCTAAATAAATCTGTTAGTCTTAAAAATGCCACAAGGCTTCTTCTCCGCTCCCCTTCCGTACCAAAAAGTGGTCACTTCAGTTCTGTTCCCATTACTGTTCATGTGATAACAAGAAGGACCTTGTCTGTTGGTAGGCAGCCAGTCCTCTCCTGCTGCCTCCCCTCTAAGGTTTCCAGCTGACAAGAACAAGTAATCTGGGCTTCATCCTATGCTTTTAACAGTGGCTTCCTTGAAGAAATTGACAAGCCATATTTTGAATCTCACAGAAATACAAGCACCTTCCTATACAGGGCTTGGGAACATATAGCTGTCCAGCTTGAGCGAGCATCGCCGATGGGAGCTGCAGTTCCAACAACTAAAGCATACCCTCTAGCATTTTACAGATGAAAGCTGGGACATGTGGGGCCAAGCAACACCAAAATGTAATAAGGTGCTGAACATTGTAAAAGAGGCAGAACATACAGCTAGGAGAGGCTGCTGCAGTTTGCTTTCACCTTAGAAAGGCAATATTTTGACCCCTCCTCTCCTTTGCCCCCTGTTGACTTCACTGAGTATAAACTATTTTTGCATTTTGAACTCGGTTTGCAGCAGTTGGGATAAACTGAGAGCAAAGGGGGAAGATGGAAGAAGGAAAGAGAAACTGGGACATTTTAAAAGCAGCTGAAAAAGTGGGACAGCAGAGGATTCATTGGGACTGTCCTTAGCAAACTGGGACAATTGGAGGGTATGCTAGAAGGCCCCATGTTTTCCATCACTGTGTTAAAGGCTCAGAGGCAAAGCCCCATTTAAAACTGTAACGCTTCTTACTGGCCCAGAAGCAACAGAAATTTGGAGGTATGGTAACAGTCACAGTCATATTCATAAATGTTGCTCCTCCCTTCTCTGCAAGATCTTTGTTCCCTGTATGAACAAAAAAGCAGCTATGACAATGGGTTTTTTTTGGGGGGGGGGATAGGAGTTTTTCCCTTGGGGGACCTTGCACAGGAAATCCTTTCACAGTTGGTTCCCATGAGGCCTACACTGGTGCCACTGTTAGGGTTACCCTCGAACCCTCAAAAAACATGTGGGGCCAGATCTAAAATAATAGGTCCTCACAGACTACCCCAAGCAGTCTACACGATTGTGGGTGAGCTCTGAATCAGCCTGGAAAGGTCCCCAACTTTGGCCCAAGGGGCTTCTCCCCTCCTCAGGAAGAATGCAGTCAAAACTACTTCTTACATGAGCAAAGAGGAGAACCCTTTATTGTTAAAAAGGGGGCTTTTATAGGTTAGAGCAACAATGATCTCTTGAAGCATTCCAGGCATCTGCAAGAATCTACTTTGTCAGGACCAAAATTCTGATACATGGTTGATAATAATGTAACTTGTGGTTAACAGTCAACAATGAACCTTGACTCATACATGCTAATCAATGAAGTATACGAAATATTGTTACAGAGAATAACAGAGCAAGTGAGAACCCAGGCATTGACTCTGCCAATTAATGTCAGCATAATTTTAAGTAGGACAAGGGGCTGGCAACAGAAACAACTTTTAAAGTTGACTAGAATTCAAAAGGGAGGAACTTTAGTTAAGCAAAAGCAGAGAAGAAGAGAGAGAGTTTCTTTAGATTGGACATTTAAGGAGGCAATACCCTCTGTGAATTGAACTGTCCAGGGTGCTGAATCTCTTACAGCCCTGCAGAGTAGACCAGAGAAAAGCTGAGAAGCACTATCTATTTTGTCTATATTCTTTTGCTGCTTATAACTGGGCCAGAAGCAACAGAAAAAATGTTGTTGGTATGGCAACAGTCACGTCCCTATATGTTGTTCCCCCCTTGTCTGAGAAGATTCTTTGCTCCCCATATGAACAAAAAAGCAGCAGTGGTAGTGGGTTTTTTGGGGGGAATAGGAGTCTTTCATTGGGGGGACCTCCTGCAGAAAGTCCTTACACATTCATCTCTGTTGAGGCCTGCGCTGGTGCCACCATGTTGCCACTGCAAGAGACTGGTTCCTCTCAACAATAATTTTGCTTTGCCTTTCTTCTGATTAGGGATGATGGGAGTTCAGCCCAACACAAATAGAGGGCATCAGATTGTAGGAGCTATCTTAGACTGAATTTTATTACTTTGGATTTGCTTGTTCCCATCTGTTTTGAGTGGAAGCCATTTTTTCCCATTTTTTTAATTGAAAAAATAAAATAATTTTGAGAAGAACTTGAACAAATTAAACTTGAACAGAGTTATTCTCAATCAGCTAATGTCTTCTAGTAAAAATCATTAAATATTAGAGAAAAAAGAACACTTCTTCTTCGTGGTCTCTGTGCCTCATACATTAGGAGCTTTCGCGCCTGTGCGGTAGCGTTCTGAAGATTCTAGAGCTCGTTAGCTTTGGCGGGAACCCCTCCCCGACGCCGGTGCTGCTCATGCTCCTCCCGCCGACTAACGGTCTCTCCTCAGTTCTTTCTTGTCCGCCTCAGCGTACAGAAGGTTCTGCTTGTTGGCTTGCTTTTCGATTCGGTTTTTTGGTGTTTTCGACTTCGGATTTGGCTTTTGACTACCCCTCACGGATTTCGGACTTGGCTTGGTACTTTCTCGATCGGTTTTGACCTTTTTCTGGCTTTGACTACGATTTCGGATCTCGAACTGTGTTTGGCATTCTCGGACTCTTGTTTCTTGTTTCCTGCCTTGTGCCCGGTTTATGTCGGCTCTCTTCAAACACTGCGCCTCCTGTGGAAGGAAGGTCGCTCTCTCTGACCGACACTCTAAGTGCCTGATTTGTTTGGGTGAGGGGCACAACGTTCAGACCTGCCCCATTTGCAGAGAGTTTACGCATCAGACTCTCCGCAACAGGACGGCAAGGCTTAAATCCCACTGTTGGGAGGAGTCTCTTCGTGTCCAGAGACCCAAGACGATGGCCGAGAAACGCCCGTCCTCTTCTTCTTCTTCAGCAGCAGCAGCGGCTGCCGTGCCCTTGACCTCGTCGGTATCGGTACCGGTCTCGGTACTGATAGTGAAGTTGCCGAGGATACTGAAGATCTCGGCAACTCGGGCACGTGAGGACTCTGCGGGCTCGCAGGCCTCAACCTCCTCCTCCAGGCCGTTGACCGCGGCCCAGAAGAAGCACCCCGCCACCGAGGGCCTCGGGGAGAAGAAGAAGAAGAAGAGAAAGGAGAAGCGGCGCTCTTCACCGACGGTGGTGCAACCCCCGACTCCACCACCCACCCAGCCCGCCGAGGAACCTCAACTGATGGAGCTCCCTGTGGAAGAGGAGCCTCCGGAGGAAGAGGAAGTCCTCGAGGTGTCGGACGAGGAACAGGCCGTGCTGGCCTCGCCTCCTCAACCGCCCGAGCTGATCACGGAGATCACTTCGCCGAGTCACCGTCCACCCTCGGCAGAACGCCGAGAGGAGGCTGTGGTCAGGCAGCGCCCAGCTCTCGACGCGACCAGTCCCGCTCACCGGAGCAGCGGGCCAGGCCTCCATCCCCGCAATATCGGGAGATGCGTCTGGAGAGGCGTCGCTCGGGCGAGAGCGCCTACTCTCCTGCCTACCTTGGGAGGTACACCCAGGAGCAGGTGTGGCACGAGCCGGCCGGCTCATACTATTCATATTCACCGTCTTACAGGGACCGGTACCATCCAGATCCAAGGTACTGGTCACCTCGTTGCCGGTCTCGCTCACCACTGTGGGAGGCTCACTACCCCCGCTATGAGAGGTCACCGCTGCGTCGTTCGCCGAGTCGCCGTTGGTCCCCAGAGCCCTCACCAGGGCTGTTTCTCCACCACCGCGGACGACGGCCACAGCTACCCGCCCGACGCCACAGCCCACCGTGGCCCAACCGGCGGTAGCTGCGACTTCTACCACGCAGGCGGCACACCGACCCAGGCCCGCGGTCGTGCCCCTGCAGGTGACGCCGATACCGGTCACGACATCGACCGCATCGGTACCGACGCAGCCTGCAGCTCCAGCTGGCACCCTGGCACCCCCGGCCCATAGGCCGGCCGAGGAGAAGGAGGAGGAGAGGTCGCCATCACCATCTGGCGACTCTTACGACTCGGACTCTGACTCTGCTGAGTCCACCCCTTCTTCTCACGAATCCCCCCGCTGGGGTTCGGAGAGCCAGGCCCGGAGTCTGCACCGGAGGACGTCCGCCAGTTTTCGGCGATCCTCCTCCGGATGGCCACAGCCCTTGGCCTGAAGGTGACCGAACCTGCTCCACAAGCCCAGGACCCGGTCTTCCAGTACTTGGAAGCCCGCCCACCATCGACCGCACCGCTGCCGTTCCTACCAACCCTGGTGGAAGCGATGAAGCAGCCGTGGGCGAAGCCGGCGTCAGCACAGCCTATCCCACATAGGCTAGAGCATCTGTACAGGACCCAGAAGGAGAACGCGGAGTTCCTCTTCAATCATCCTGTACCGAACTCTACTGTGGTCGAGTCGGCTCAAACAAAAGGGGGCAACTGAGCGCATACCACCCCTCCGGACTGTGGAGGACGGAAGCTCGATGCCTTCGGCCGAAGGTTCTATTCAGCATCGTCCTTGGTGGCCAGGACGGTGAACACGATGGCATGCCTCGCGGCCTACCATCGGAACCTCTTTGACTGACTTGCTCCACTCCTTGCTGACTTGCCGGAGGAGTCACGCGCCTCAGCCACACAGATCTTTGGCGAGGCCGTTGCGGTGGCTACACAGCAGATCGCCACCTCGAGGCATGCCGTGGAGGCTACCTCGAGGGTGATGGTCGGCGCCGTAGCTCTCTGACGCCACGCGTGGCTCCGGTCCTCTGGGCTTCAGGAGGACAGCCGTCGACAGATTGAAGATCTTCCGTTCGACGGCGAAGGGCTCTTCCACACCTCCACCGACGAGGCTATGGATCACCTCGTCAAGGCCCGGCTGACAGCGAAGAAGATGGGCATCAACCAGCCTGCCCAGTCTCGCCGCTCTTTCCAGCCGAGGCCTACGTGGAGAAGGTCCTCCTCTTCATCGGCGTACCAGCCGCGGTCCCCGCGGTTGACCGCGTCGAGGCCGTCGACCTCTTCGGCTTCGAGGAGGCTTCCCAGACGACGCCCATCTTCGTCGTCCAAGAAGTCGTCCTCCGGAGCGAAGTCTCGGTTTTGACGGCCTTCGCAGGACTCCACCCGTGCCATCCTTCGCCCTTCCGGTAGAACTGTTCCACCACCCGAGCCTGGCCAGGCACCTCGACTGCTGGCGGGAGATCACTGCGGACTCCTGGGTACTTACCATCGTCTGCCTGGGGTATGCCATCGAGTTCCAGGATATTCTGCCACGGGGTGTCTACTATTCCACCCCGGCCAGCTCGGCTCTACTGGAAGAGGTCCAGTCCCTCCTCGAGAAGGGAGCGATCGAGAGGCTCCCGCCTTCAGCCAAGACCACCGGCTTCTACTCGAGGTACTTCACGGTGCCGAAGGCGGACGGATCCCTGAGGCCCATCCTAGACCTCCGAGGGGTGAAGGAATACATCCGCCCCAAGAGGTTCAAGATGGTCACGCTGCCGTCGATCCTCCCCTTCGTCCGCCGAGGGGACTGGTTTGCGTCCATAGACCTCAAAGACGCCTATTTCCACATCTCTATCCGCCCGCAGCACAGGAGATACCTTCGGTTCACGATTGACGGCACCAGCTACCAGTACCGGGTGCTGCCGTTCGGACTTTCCACCGCACCGCGGGTGTTCACCAAGTGCATGGCTCCGGTCATGTCCTTCCTGCGGACAAAGGGCGTCTCTGTCTACCCTTACCTGGACGATTGGCTATTGGTGGCGTGCTGCAGACAGAAACTGTACAGGGACATTCATCGGACTTTGTCCCTTCTCACTCGGCTCGGACTCAGGGTCAACCCCAAGAAGTCCCATCTCGAGCCCACTCGGGTTCTCGACTTCATCGGGGTGACCCTCGACTCGGTGTCAGCGAGGGCCTTCCTCCCAGACGAGAGGGTGCGGACGCTTCGTCGGGCGGCATCCACTGCCTTCGAGGCCTCGACGGTGTCAGCGAGGAAGATCCAACAACTCCTCGGCTACATGGCCTCGACCACCGCCGTAACCTACCTCTCCAGGTTCACGCGCCCGGCCACTCCAGCACTGGTTCGTCAGGGCCTTCGAGCCACTCTGGGATGACCAGCGCCGCTGATACCGCCTGCCCCAACAGGTACGCCGATCGCTCCTGTGGTGGCAGTCATACAGGGACTTCCTGTCAGGCATGCCGTTCCGCGAACCCAGGCCGTCGGTCACGATAACGACGGATGCCTCGCTCTTCGGCTGGGGAGCGCACACCGGGGATCTCCGGGTCTGAGGCCGGTGGATGGATGACGAGCTGTTCCTCCACATCAGCTCTCTCGAACTGTTGGCGATCCACAAGGCCCTGAGAGCGTTCCGACACCTGGTCATGGGCCGCACGGTGTTGATCCTCACCGACAACATGACGGCGGTCTGCTACGTGAACAGGCAAGGAGGGACGCACTCCACCACGCTGCTGGGCATCGCCCTTGAACTTTGGAACTGGTGCGTCCCGCTCCGGATACACCCTGTGGCGGTTCACCTGGCGGGGCAGGAGAACACCACAGCGGACGCGCTCAGCAGGGACACCACTTCCCACCACGAGTGGTCCCTGTCCGACGAGGCCTTCCGGATGCTTCGGGACCGATGGGGCGAGCCGACCATTGACCTCTTCACGACCATCCAGAACGCGAAGTGCCGCCTGTTCTGCTCGAGGGCCGGCCACGATCGCCGCTCCATCGGCGATGCGTTCCAGTTCCTGTGGGACGAAGGGCTGATCTACGCCTTCCCTCCGTTCCTGCTCCTGGGCCGCGTGATCGCGAAGATCATTGCGGACCGGGCGGACGCGATCCTCATGGTGCCGCACTGGCCGAGGCAGCACTGGTTCGGACCCCTGATCGAGGCCGCCCGGGGCAGGACTCTCAGGTTTCCCACGGTACCGGACCTGCTGTCCCACTCCGACGGACTGGTGTTGCACCCAGACCTGGCGGTGTTGGCACTCCGTGCCTGGAGGATATCGCCCTAGACGACCCGGCCATTGGGAACGTCTTGACCACGGCCAGAAAGGAGTCCACGCGAAGGAAGTACCACTACAAGTGGCAGCGCTTCGTGGCCTTCGCCGAGGAACGTTGAGAGCCGGTATCGCCTGTCACCCTGTGTACCGTGCTCCACTTCCTCCTCCATCTCCGGCAACAGGGCCTGGCCTTCCCGTCGCTCAAGGTCTACCTCGCCGCGATCGTGGCATACTAGCCGCCACGACCCCCGTCGGCCGCTCTCTTCAGGGACGGTACCGTCAGGCAGTTCCTGAAGGGCCTGCAGCACCTCTACCTGCCGGTATCGCCGCCGCTACCGCCGTGGTCGCTGTCATTGGTGCTGTCCCAGCTGACGAGGCCGCCCTTCGAGCCCATGGCCACGATGGATGACAGGCTGCTCGCGATGAAGACCGCGTTCCTAGTGGCCGTCACCTCTGCCAGGCGGGCGGGAGAGTTGACGGCGCTACTGTGCGATGAACCATACTTGGTCTTTCATCGGGACAAGGTGGTCCTCCGGCCTGACATCTCCTTCCTGCCGAAGGTGGTGTCCAGCTTCCATTTGAATCAGGACATCATCCTGCCAGCCTTCTACCCGGACCCGACGACACCTCTGGAGCGGTCCCTCCACTCCCTGGACGTGCGTCAGGCGCTGGCCTTTTACAAGGACAAGACTGCAGCCTACAGACAGACACCCCACCTGTTTGTCTGTTATGGCAGGCGCCGGAGAGGCCACAAGGTATCCACCCAGCGCTTCTCTAAGTGGGTGGTACAGACTATTCAACTGGCGTACGAGCTTGCCAGGAAGCCTCCGCCAGACCTGCTTCGGGCCCACTCTACCAGGGCCGTGGCGACATCTGCTGCCCTCCTGCGAGGCATCGACCTGTCGGAACTCTGCCGTGTGGTGACCTGGTCCCAGCAGTCGACCTTCGTGCGCCACTACAGGCTCGACTGCCATTCCAAGAGAGATGCCCGGTTTGGACGTACTGTGCTGTCTTCTGTGCTCTAGGACAGTGGTTCTCAACCTGTGGGTCCCCAGATGTTTGTGGACTTCAGCTCCCAGAAGCCCCAGCCAAGATGGTCAATGCTCAGGGCTTCTGGGAGCTGAAGTCCAAAAACATCTGGGGACCCACAGGTTGAGAACCACTGCTCTAGGATCTGGGACCTGACCCACCATCCTACTGGTAAGCTACACAGTCTCCTAATGTATGAGGCACAGAGACCACGAAGAAGAAGAACAGGTTGCTTACCTGTAACTGTGGTTCTTCGAGTGGTCATCTATGCCCTCATACATCCCCGCCCTGCCTTCCCCTCTTTTTCAGGTCCCATCTGCTTCGGCAGACCAGAACTGAGGAGAGACCGTTAGTCGGCGGGAGGAGCATGCGCAGCACCGGCGTGAGGGAGGGGTCCCGCCAAAGCTAACGAGCTCTAGAATCTTCCGAACGCTACCGCACAGGCGCGAAAGCTCCTAATGTATGAGGGCACAGATGACCACTCGAAGAACCACAGTTACAGGTAAGCAACCTGTTCTTTCTGATATTGCATTAGTTACATTATTATAAAACAGAGTGGAAGCCGTTTTGAATGCCCCTGTATATACAACAGAAGGATGAGATAGGAATGTCAGTAATAAAGCATTATTCATTGCCTGCATGTGTCTTCCCCAAGGTGCTACCTGGAGTCCAACTTCATTCATAGTTGATGACGGTTCCCTGGCAGATGGCCTCAATCTTGGAGCTGTGGTGGTAGATTGGGAAAAAGACATTGTATTCTTGGTGTATACTCTGTGTGCCCACTATCACAAATGCACCACTGCCAGCACCATGATAATTCGCAGCCGTGATGACGGAATCACGTGGAGTGTCCCCCGGAACCTCTCTGAAGAGATTGGCACAACCATGTTTGCTCCTGGCCCTGGCTATGGAATCCAGGTGAGCATGAGTATCCCAGACATAAAGTCTGTTTGATTGGCTGTTTCTCCTACACACACAGGAATATGTCTGTCTTGATTCCCTGAGTGTACAGCGGGAAAAATACAAGATAACAGAGTAAGAACACTACTTAGCTTTGTGATGGTGTCAGTTGTCATTTATTAAAAGAGCAAGTTTCTGGGCCTCTTGTTATAGAGATGCTAAGCAACATATGGGAAAGGCCTGCTAAAATTGTAGGGTATTTCCACACTGCACAATTATAGCAGTTTGATACCACTTTAATTGCCATGGGTCCAAACTATGGCAGCTTGCGATGTGTAGCTTGGTGAAGGATTTGCAATTCTCTTACAAAAGAGCACTAATCTACTTCGCAGAACTATAATTCCTCAGTTACTCTGAGCTCCTATGTACACTACAGAGTTAAACTGATTTAATCCTCAGTCTCTTTTTGGGGTACTTTGATTTTTTCCAAATATCTCACCAAATTACAAACCCCAGAATTCCATAACTGAGCTAACATGTCCCAAGGGAAAGAGTGCAGTGTGGTGTAATGGTTGGAATTATTAGAATAGGACTGTGGAGACCCATGTTCAGATCCCTATTCAGCTGTGTCGTTCGCTGGATGTCTTTGCTCCAGTCACTGGATGGGACACTAAGGCCCTTTCCACACGGGAGACAGGGAAACGGGGCAGCGCATGCAGGGACGGATCTTACCTGAAAACGGGTTGCTCCATCCCTGCGGGGAGTGCGCATTCACCGCTCCACACACTGGCAAATTTCGGCGGCATTCAGCGGCGCCCAAAATGGTGGCCGGCGACTTCCAGCGGCGCTCCGCCAATCAGGGCAGCGCGCCAGCTGGAAGCCCGCCCCCGCACGTCCCTGCAGTTTCAAATGGGGCGCTGCGACGGGTTAGCACGCTCACGTTTTTTAAAAACCACATGAAATGTGGTTTTTAAAAAACGTGCCGCGCCACGCCTTGCGGCCGCGCGAGAGCAGTTTGAGGTGTGGAACCTCCACTTTTCAAACCGCCCTAGCACACCCCACGGTGTGGACGACCTCCGGATGAGGTCGCCCTAAGCCGTTTTTTTTACCCCGTGTGGAAAGAGCCTAAATTTCTCAGATTCACTGGTCTTCCAGAGTTTTGTGAGGATAAAGCAGCAGTCAGAAAAGCAATGCATGTCACCTTCATCTCCATGGAAGAAAAGTAAGATACAAAACCATTGAATTAATTACTAATCCAATTAGTTCAGGGGCAGGCACTGAAAAGACCATTTTCCTACCCCCATCACATGATCCTTTTCTCAATGAAGAGATTAGAAGGAGGCTGTCATCTGAACAGAGAAAAGAGGCTGATCTGTGAGGTGGTGCTCCTACAGGCAGATTTTTACAGGAGGAGAGAGATTCTCTGAGGAGAAGAGGAAGAGGAATAAAGCAGCACTGTGAATATCTCAGGGAATCATGGCAGGAAGCGAGTCTCATTTCTTTCTGGTCCCCTCTGGCTTTCAGAAACACTATGAGCCCAAGAAGGGGCGTTTGATTGTCTGTGGCCATGGGTCATTAACACAAGATGGGATTTCCTGCCTCCTCAGTGATGATCATGGCTTGACCTGGCGATATGGGCGGCAACCCCTCCATGGGATCCCGTATGGCGAGGCAAAGCTTCTCAGTGACTTTAATCCTGATGAATGCCAGGTAGGTGTGATCATGAACATGCACAATTTAGTAAATTAAAAATACAGTAATACTGAAGTTCTACAGAAGCACGTGTTAGGATAATTATACATGAACATGTGTATGAAGTAGCAGTGCTAAGAGCAGAGCACTTCATTATCCCTTGCGTGGTGCCAGAGTCGGCCCTGCCATGAGATAAAGAGAGGCAACAACCTTAAGCAGCAAATGCTAAGGGACACAGAATGGCCAGAGCTGTATATTTTGCTCTGTTCCTCTCCCTTGCTGTCCTATCTATCCTGTTGCTCTCAAATGCAACAGAAGAAATTGTCTTCTCACCAGTGTCGAAATAAAATTCAGATTCTGGTCTGCTTGGCTTGTGCGTGTAGAATTAGAGAGGTGCCATCTTGTCCCTTGCTTTAGGCAGCAAATTGTTGTGAGCCAACTCTGGGTGGGACACCAGTGTAGGGAACTGTTAGGTGATTGCAAGACTTTGGCTTCTCATAGATTTTATAGGACTTGAGTTTTCTTTCAGTAAATTTAAAAATTGAGTTCTACCCTCATGATTCTAAGAAGGATTTAGAAAGAGAGGCAACATGGCCCTGGCTAATTTACTCCAAAGGAAGTCTCATTCAACTCAGTGGGTGGTAAGTGGGCAGAAGCTGGCAGAATGCAAAGCTCCACCAAGCTTAGCTGTGCTGAATCCCAGGGATGACAGAGGCAACCAGCCCAGCAGCACAACCAACAATTTAGCTTCCTAGCACATCCTGTAGCCAACTGGGGCCATTCTGGTGATAGAAGTGAGAAGTGGAGCTGTGCCCAGTCTATAAACTGGACTGTTGCACCACCTGATGAACAAGAAACCTCTTACTTCTTAACAAATCTTGGAGCAGGACAAGGTACAAAAAAGTTCCACCAAGCAAGACAAAGGGACCTGTCCTCTCTATTCAAACATCAACAGAGCTGTTGCCTCACTGGTGTATGGGAGAGGGAGCTTGAAAGGAGTGCCTTGCTCTGTTTTTGTCACTAGACGCAAGGGAATAGCCATGTTGGGAAGGTCTGGCTGTGGCTGAAATTTCAGATTTGGAAGGGAAGGGAAGGCAGATATCTTTGTTCTGCTTGATGGAGCTTTAAAATATCTCATTATACTCTGAGGAACTGATCTGTTAAATAAAGACTAGATGGCCATCTATTAATTTTGTATTCCTGCATGGCAAAAATACATACCACATGATGGGTGTGTTCATACACGGCCAGAGGTTGGACTGGATGGCCCTTGTGGTCTCTTTCAACTCTGTGATTCTATGAAGGGTTGAAGTTTACAGAAACCCCATCTCAGAGCCAGCTTGGCAACCTTAGCCCACGTTTCAATCCTTGACATTTTAATTCAACTTAAAAAGATGAGATAACACATGATGGGAAAGACCTGTGTAATATCTTACAGATATTGCCAGGTGGTGAGAAATACTGGGCTAACTGGAAAGAGTTTGACTTGATGTAAGGCAGTTTTCCATGTTTCCTTCATTGGTCAAAAGACAAAGGTCAGGCTTAACTGAGCATTGCCAGGTAGAACAGAGCCTCTAGTTGTTAGGGTGGTTTTTTTTCCTTCTGTCTCTTTAAATAATACTGCTAGAGACACAAAAATAAAAACCGACATTTAAAGGAAGGAATGTAGAATCTCTTTGAGAGGACCAGGCTTTATGTTAGAGAGTTTCTGAAACTTACTATCAGCCAAGGAAGGCTGAGTTTTGTTGTTGTATGCCTTCAAGTCATTTCCAACTTAGGGCGACATTAGGCAAACCTGTTGCGGGATTTTCTGCAGCTGAGAGTACGCAGTGTGCCCAAGGTCACCCAGTGGGTTTCCATGCTAAGCAGGGAATCGAGCCCTGGTCTCAGGGGTTGTAGTCCAATGCTCAAACCACACTGGCTCTAAGATGAGTTTATTCCATCTCTATTATTCATCTCCCGGCAGGCCCAGACCCTTTTATTATGGTATATCACTGTTCTGTTGGGAAAGAGGATTTAACTGCTTTGGTGCTGCTGATTCTGTCTTCTTGTTTGTTTGTTTGTTTGTTTTTATTGATGGGTTTTTGTCTCCGTGTAATTCTATATTTTATTACTGATAGTTAGCTTTAATACCTTGTTGGTAGGAAGGTAGGAAATAAGACAAATGAATAAATACACCATGATGATATATTCTTGTCTATGAAGAAATCCATACTTCTTTTCCTTCTGTGTTTCCAGCAGCTTCTGTGTGCTGAGCTTGGGGATATACAATCTCATCAGGCCAGCCATGTGTTATCTAATTGGCTCAAAGCAAAAGCACAAACTTCATTAATTGGGCCTTAGTGATATGGTTATGTTCATCTGGGAATATGCGGCTTCTAGAAAACATGAGAAGTTAGTGGCTAGTCAGACAGCGATTGATCAGTGGGAATCACCTAGGATTGCTATTGGGGGGTATAAAAGTAGGGGATCAGACTTGGCATTTTTCCTCCTTTCTTCCATGCCTTATAGCTTGCTATTATCTTACGGTATTTGTTCTTTCGCTCATGGGATCCTACTCTGTTGAGGCCTGTATTTTGGTATGTATCAACTAGGATTAGCCAAGCTTTTTGCTTTTCTTTTCTTTTGCTTGCTTGTAATTTTCCCAAAATATTTTCTTAGTATTCCCTTTTTCCTTGTAAATAAACCTGTCTCCTTAGATAGTGTTATGTGTGTGTATGCTGCTTCTTTTCAACAGTCTGGATACCGAATCCAGTATCTTGCTTTTTGGTTGCTGCTTTTGTTAAAGGCCTCTGGCCTATAACGCTAGAACAGCGTGTGCTGGCTTGGTCCTTGTTTCCTTAGGCCAATAGAGGTTTCCTGTAAAGCATGGAAATCTAGCCCAGGCTGGGTTAGGCAAAGGGGAACTGGAAGCCTACCTTGCAGGGTTGGTAGTAAATCCTGGTAGGTGTTCAAGCCTGCCTGGTTTGGCCTTTACTGTCCCTTGCTGTTGTTCCCATCTGGCAGTAGCCTTTTCCTTCCCCGAATCCTCTATTTTAATTCTAAGTAATGCAAGAGAAAGAAGTAAAAGATTACCTGGGGATGGGGGGTGAAGCGCCATCTGTCGACCAAGGAAACTTTCTTCTTCATCCCAAGTTCAACCTAGTCTTATCTGCGTCCCCTAACTCTCTCATTAACAGCCCTATGAGCTGCCAGATGGCTCTGTGGTGATCAATGCCAGGAACCAGAACTTCTATCACTGCAGCTGCCGCATTGTGATTCGCAGCTACGATGCCTGTGAAACTCTCCCTCTGGAAAATGTGACCTTTGATAGGACTTTAGTGGACCCAGCTGTGGCTGCAGGAGCCCTGGTCACATCTGGCCTCGTCTTCTTCAGCAACCCGGCCCATGAGCGGGAACGTGAGTGAGAAATCAGTATGTGTTGTGTGCGTGGATGTGTGTGTGAGAGAGAATGTGTTTTTGTAGGTGTGAATGTGTGTGAGAGGCATTACAGTACAGTGGCCAGCATCTTGTTAGTGACATGTGCATGCACAAGTTGCATTATTATTGTGGTTGTTGTTATTGTTGTCATCATCGTCATCATTTATTTATATAGTGCCATCTATGAAATGGTGCTTTATAAGTAAAACAGCCAAAGACAGTGGTTCCTGCCAAAGGCGTACAATCTAAAATATATGTATATATACACACAAACACAAAGGGAAAAAAGGAATAATAAAACTACACCATACTATTGTAAAACAAATTAACCAGATAAAATATAAAATATAAAAAAAAAACCCAACACGATATAATATAAAGCAAACTGACAAGTACATGTAATCGAACTATACAAGATAATTAAACAATATTAAACTAAAATTCAGAAAGCTTTTGAAAACAATAAAGTTTTAACGGGGATTTAAAAATAACAAGGGAAGGATCCCTACGCATATAGAGCTAACTGTTCACCACAGCGAATATTCTGCTGAAAGTAGTGGAAGCAGAGTTGGACGTAAAGAAACACTACACATTGCAGTTGTGCATTGCAGTTGCGCATTGTGCAACAGCACCCAATCACTGCCGTGTGTGGTGCATTGTTCATATTCTGCATGAGGGTTGTGCAGTGCTGGCATAGCATATCTCCAGACATTGATATGTACACTACATTGTTGGGATTTTGGATTGCAACCAGAGTTTGTGAATGCAAAGACGGTAGATATGAAGGAGAAAGTGCATTTGTGTGTGTACATAAGCACTAGGAACAGAAATCCAGATCATCAAAGAAAAAAAGATACTGTTCAACTTTACCGAATATATGTTGCAGTGATGTAGACTCGAGTTGATAGACTTGGACTCAAGTCAGACTCAAGTCACTTCAGTGACTTGATTCGGACTCGACTCAGCCATAAATGATGCACTGACTCGACTCAGCTCGAGACTTGTATATTTTTAGTGACTGACTTGATGCCCTTCGTCTAGTAACATAACACATTCATCCAGAAACCTTACAACTTTGAACAACGCCTCCATCTCTTTTTGCCTACTAGGCACATGACAATCTCTCTGAGGCCCAAAGCATGGGCACATTTCTCAGAGGGGAACAGCAAACAGGTTAGGCCGTGGGCTTGAGGCCGGCTTGAGGTCTGCTCAGCAGCCTGTCCCCGCTGCGTATCAGAGGAGCCTTCTGAAACATTTCCTAAGAGCAAAAGACAAGACTTGCCCCCGGAGTGCAGGGTGCATTTCTCAGAAATGAACAGCAAACATTTTAGGCAATGGGCTTGAGGAAGAAGGATCTTTCCTTTGAAAGCTTTTGAATCTTCAGTAATGGGGAGTAAGATAGGATCCTGTTCCTCACTTCCAAAGCTGCAGATGGCAAAATTGCAAATGTGGAGAGCCAACTCTGCTTAAATTGTTAAAACTGAATTTATTTCACTCTATCCATTAATTCTGAAATTTTGGTTGGGGTATAAAGTTGACTTCCAGACTTGAGACTTGACTGGAAAGTATCTTCAAGGACTTGAGACTTGACTTGAGACTTGAAAGTAGAGACTTGAGACTTGACTTCAGACTTGGAGTAAAAGACTTAAATACATCACTGATATGTTGTCTTATAAGTTACACCACAATGCATTTTAAACCTAATTAGACACCTTCAGAAAAGAGATGGCTAGTCTTCTGAACATCAAGTGGAGGTAGAACTGAGACTTTTCCAGCCAGCTCAGGACAAGACTGCCGACAATGGAAGGAAGGCCATCTATCAGAAATTCCTTTTCCAGAAGGCTTTGAGTCAGTATGGTGGGAATAAATTGTGTTTGAACATCCCGCCTTTGCTACTTTTTTGGGCTCACTCCCCCTTTGTGTCATTCATCACTACCACTGCCACCATTTATTAGGCGCCTTTTTTTAAGAAAGACTGGAAGTACTTGAGGTGCCTGGTTGTTGTTGTTTGCCGTCAAGTTGTTTCCAATTTAGGCAGCCCTAAGGTTAATCTATCGCTGGGTCTTCTTGGCAAGATTTGTTCAGAGGTTTGCCTTTGCCTTCCTCTGGGAGGCATGGCATGGAGTTTTCTGGGGATGAGAGCGTGTGACATACCCATGGCCAAGTGGGGAATCAGACCCTGGTCTCCAGGATCGTAGTCTGACACTCAAACCATTACACCAGGCTAGCTCTTACAATTACTAAAATATAAAAGAACAGTAAAAACAATGTATTTCTAATGTAAAGCTGCCCCTTCCATGAAGAATAGCAAATCATAAGGATAATAAATTGACATAACACTGATCTATAAAAATCAGTCAATCACAACCCATCAAATGGGTGAGAGTAAAAGAAGATCTTAAAAGATGATACTGTTGGAGCTGGCATACCTGAAGAAGACATGCCAAAATCAAGGGGAACATGAGCCAGACATAAAGGCCTTCTCTTCCGTCACCATCTCCAAACCTGTCTTGGAAGAGATTCTCTAAGAAAGGGCTCAGATGTTAATTTCAGGGTACAGACAACTTCATGTCAAGAGGAGCATTCCATCAAGTGTTGGAACTATACAGTGTTTTTTAGCTTTATTACTTGTTTATTTATTTATTATATTTATATGCCACCTTTCTCCCAGAGTGGGACCCAAAGAGGCTTCCAAAAAAATTTAAAAAGATTGATAAAAACATTTAAAACAGTTAAAAAGATTAAAAAACATAAAATTATAAAAACCTACAAAAAATTTAAAAACATCTTGATGAATACAAAACTCCCCTGGTCACATATTAAAAGCCTGCTTGAAAAGAATTTTTTTGTCTGCCAGCAAAAGGAAAGCAGGGAGGGGGCCAGCCTAGCCTCCTATAGAAAAGAGTTCCACAGGATGGGAGCAGCCACTGAGAAGGCGCTCTCCCGTGTCATCACCACACGAACCTAGGATGGCTAGCAGAACTGAGAGAAAGCCTTCCCCTGTGGATGTTAGGGCTCTGGCAGGTTCATATAGGGAGATACGGTCTTTTTAAACCAACACTTTGAAACTGGGACCAGAAAAGTATTGGCAGCCATTGTAGTCAGGTCAGAAAGGCGTGTTCAGATCTCTGTAGTCCAGTCACAGAATCTTGTCCTAGATGTATTTTCCAAACCATCTTTAAAGACAGACCAACGTACTTTGCGGTCATCTAACCTGGAGGTTACCAAAGCATAGATGAATGAAGCTAGGGTATCCCTCTCTGGATAGGGCCAGCAGCATCACTTGGGAAAGGCTACTTGGCATAACTGAAGTTGCCTGTGCTTCAAGTGGCTATAATAGATCTGGGAGAACTCAGTGGGTTTCCATGGCTGAGCAACGAAGCAAACCCTGGTCTCCAGGATCATAGTCCAAAGCTCAAACCACTACCCTACTCTGGCTCTATAAGTGCAGAAATGATGTTTGTCACAGCTTTGTGTCCCATGGCAGGATGCAAATATATTTTAGCCTATCTGTTATTAACAAAGCCAAAAGAAGAAAAATGAATGGCCAAGCTGGTGGGCAGGGGGAAAGAATCTGGGAGCTGCCACTCCAAAACTATTTTGCTCATGCTCTGCCTTCTCCCTCCTCTCTGAACCAGGAATCAACATGACACTACGCTGGAGTTTCACCAATGGCTCTTCATGGTGGAAAGAGCCCCTGCAGATCTGGAGCGGTGCCAGCGGCTACTCTTCCATGACAGCATTGGACGGGCCTGCCCCAGAGGACGCCCACAGCCTCTTTATCATCTACGAAAAGGGATGGGTCACGTCCACAGACAGTGTCTCAGTGGCCAAGATTAGCATCAATGGGAAGCTCTGACTATCCTTGGGTCCTTGACCACCTCCCTTCATCCCACGTGCCTTCATCCCTCTTGAACCCTTGCGACTGCCGAGTTAAGGATAGAAGGGAATTTGCATTGAAACCAGGGAGTGGTGGGGAGGCCTGAAAGTTGCGACAGAAGGCCATTGGCGGAGAACTCAGAGGAGAGCCCTGCACAAGTGGAAGTGAGCCAAAGGGACTGTGGGTCTGTCTTCTGTCCTCCGGTTATGTCCAGTTCTCCCCTTTTGTCTCCCCAGTGGGCAATATTAGGCCAAGCCTTTCCATTGTCTTTTGTCCACAGTGGTATTGGGGCTGCCTTACTACCTCAGAAACCCTCCTGACTTTAGATGCTGCTATTGAATTTCTGGGTGGGTAGAGATTTATGGAGAGGAGCAGAGAAGTGAATGAAAGAGCAGAAGAAGAAGAAAACAAGATGGCAATAACAAATGATAAGGAACAAATTGTTAATCCAGTTTGCACCATTTTCTTATCAGTGGAATTAATCGGAAAGAAGAAAACTGGACATATTTGTAATTAATAAACTCAATTAATGCATCTTTACCTTGTTGTTCTGCCCCTTCAAGTTATTTCTGACAAGCCTTCTGTTTCTGCAAGTCTAAGGCAAACCTATCGTCAGGTTTTCTTGGCAAGATTTGTTTAGAGGACATTTGCCATTGCCTTCCTCTGAGGCTGAGAGCGTGTGACTTGCCCATGGTCACCCAATGGGCTTCCAGAGCGGAGCAGGGACTTGAACCCTCATCTCCAAGAGTCCTAATCTATTACTCCTAGTCCTCCACCATACCATGCTGGCTTTCACTTTTATCTATTGTCTCTATTAATGCTAATTAAAGGAGTGAATATGAATTCCCTTGCTAGACAAGACTGAGGGTTCATCTAACTGTCCACTTGCTTGTGGAAATTCAGAGTAAGATGAAGAGATGGCTGTCTCCCAACTTGTATTCCCTGGCCTCTGTGACTTCAGACATTTAATTATAGCATTTTAGCCTGCCTTTCAGCTGGAAAAAAAAAAAAAGACCAGAGAGTAGCTGGCAAAGATTAGTAAGAAGACATATTCTACTTTCAGACTCAAAATCTAAAAGATACAACACAACAGGAAAAAAATGTTGAGAAGGCAGAGGAAAAAAGCAAACTTGAGTATTGGTTCTTAGTTGTAATAACTATTCTTTTTAATTGCAGTAACTACTCCCTTTTGTGGCAGGGAACAGTGAAGCACCCAGCAGCAGCTGCTTCTCTGGATGATGGATGGAACCAAATTTATCTATCCCTTCCTATTATGATCTTTCTGGGAGGTGAAATGCAGGGTCCCAGTGGCTCTAGCTCCCTTGTCAAACAATAGAAGCTGAGCCATGCTGCCTTTCATCTCTGCATCCTGTCACAAGACAGCAAGGGGCAGCATCCACACACACTTCACTGCCCATGTTACCTTTCATTAATCTGTCTTCTTCTTTTGTTCTCCCAGTGGTCATCACAATATCTTGTGACTGAAAATTCTGTACAGTAACATTCTACTTCATAGAAGTTTTAAACTGCAAACACTACAGTAACTTTACACTAGTCCAGAGAAGTCCTATAGGTACTCTGGGGCCCAGGAGACAGAAGATGCAATCCTGTGCTCCTTATCAGCTTCCTAGGGGCATGCTGTTGGCCACTGAACAGAATCCTGAACTAGATGTGCACGTAATCTAGTACACAATGGCTGTTGTGTGTTGCACAACAACAAAAGAAAGGGATATAGGACCTGACTCACAAAGCAGTCAAAAGCAAACAAGTAAGAGTCAGGAAACTATTAAATATATGGAATAAATATTAGGAAGCAATAATAAATCTGTCTATAAGCAATAAATCTTAAAGTCATAATAAATCAACAATCCATGTATAAAAACAATAGTTCAAACAAATTACAGTCAGCCCTACACATTTGTGGGTTTGACATTCACAGATTTGATTATTTGAGCGTTTCTTCAACCCCAACCACCCCCCACCCTACATCAGCCACTTCTTTTCCAGAGGAGCCTTCTGTCTCTGCACTTTGATCAGGTCATGCAGCCCTTCAAAAACCTGCTTTTGGTCCTCCTCCCCCAGCCCTTGTCTGGCCAGCTAAGGACAGCTGACAGTCCAATTCCTTAGCACCAAAAACCCTCTCCTGATGCTAGCCCACAGCCAAGGAAGAAGATGGGCAAGAGAGAGGAAGTATAGGGCCACCATGTCAGCCTACCCACTCCCCTTTCCCTCTCTTTTTCCTGACCAGGTTTGGACCCTGAGCGCCCACTCTTCCCACTGTGCATTTGCCCCCTTCCCACAGCCACACACGTTTTGATATTGGCAGTTTTTCCACTTTTGGAGGGATTCTGAGCCCCTAACCCCAGTGAACATGGACGGCCAACTGTGATCCATGTATAAAAACACAATACTCTAAACAAATTAGTAGCAATAGGTATGAAGCTCCATTGAGTGGAACCCCATCAGCTAAGTTTTTCCCACCAAACTAAGCCAAGCATATTGGTATAAAATTCCTCACAGAATAAAACATGTCTCTTGCCTTCACCACTAGTCTCAGACAGACATTGTCTGGTGGGTAGAACTAGATGATTACAAGAAGTTTAATACTGGCCACAAAAAAAGGTGGCAAGAATTGTTAAGTTATAGACTCACGCCCAGTGGACCTTCACATCTATTACTACTAATTTGTTTGGACTATTTTTTTTATGTGTGGATTATTGATTGTGACAGATTCATTCTTACTTTCCAGTATTTGTTTATTCTTTTTATCTATCTATCTATCTATCTATCTATCTATCTATCTATCTATCTATCTATCATCTATCATCTATCTATCTATCTATCTATCTATCTATCTATCTATCTATCATCTATCTATCTATCTATCTATCTATCATCTATCTATCTATCTATCTATCATCTATCTATCTATCTATCTATCTATCATCTATCTATCTATCTATCTATCTATCTATCATCTATCTATCTATCTATCTATCTATCTATCTATCTATCTATCTATCATCTATCTATCTATCTATCATCTATCTATCATCTATCTATCTATCTATCTATCTATCTATCTATCTATCTATCATCTATCTATCTATCTATCTATCTATCTATCTATCTATCTATCTATCTATCTATCTATCATCTATCATCTATCTATCTATCTATCTATCTATCTATCTATCTATCTATCATCTATCTATCTATCTCTCTATCTATCTCTCTATCTCTCTATCATCTATCTATCTATCTATCTATCTATCTATCTATCTATCATCTATCTATCTATCATCTATCTATCATCTATCTATCATCTATCTATCGCCTGCCTGCCTGCCTGCCTGCCCGCCCGCCCGCCCGCCCATTCTTTCCTGGCTCCCATTTGTTTGTTTGCTTATGTGTTGTACTATAGTGCCATAGGGCGTGCTGGCTAAAGATAACAATGTTGTAGTTTAACACATCTGATGGGTGCTGGATTGGGGAAGTCTTTCCATTTAGTTCTGGCTGGTGGAGAATGGGAGTGGTTGCCCAACATATGCAGAAGAGGGCAGAAAGATGGGAAAGGTCAGATTAAATTAATAAAGATCAAACAGCTCAATTGCCCCAAATGCTGATTGGACAACTAGTGGGAGAGGAAACTCACTGAACAAATAAAATCCAAACCCAGTGATATACACTGAACTTAAGATCTTCTGGCTCAGAGGACAGGTGCCTCTTTTAGCTACAGGGCTGAATTCAACTTCAGATAAATTATTAGGGGCTTCAGGCACAATGATGG
The DNA here is from genome assembly GCA_948472985.1 of Iguana delicatissima. NCBI lineage: Eukaryota > Metazoa > Chordata > Lepidosauria > Squamata > Iguanidae > Iguana > Iguana delicatissima. The sequence goes on along the minus strand of CAOKZL010000726.1, from coordinate 299,584 downwards.
GTGGGGTCAAAGAAAAAAGAGGCTAATAATAATACCAACCCTCTTCTATGGACAGTCATTGTTGAAGATGAATCTGTCACCCATTGGAGCGTTTGATACGGTCTCCCCCATGACATTCTTGCAAGTAAGCTGGGGAATTGTGGGCTAGATAGGGCTACAGTCAGGTGTGTTACCCTAAAAGGTGGAGGGTGTTGGGGTCCACTCATAATGCCAGCATCTCCTTAGAATTTGGGGGAATTACAGCTCAAAGAAGGCCTGCAAGAGGAGGATAACAGCAGGATGTTTTCATCCATATATACCAGTACTAATCATAGAGAGGACTCTGGTTAAAAGTTAAACAGAGTATTTTATTTGGATTGACAAACACACAAGAAATTAGACACTCTCAAGAGCAATTCAAGGCTATTGGAAAGCAAGGCATGAAAGGTTGGATAGGGAAATGGGCATGAAAGGTTAGATAGGGAAAGATGTTGGGGTCAAGAGGGTGACAGTTACCAGGCCCAGAACAGAATCCTGAAGAAGAAGTTTGAAGTGCAGTGGCTCAGGCAGTGTCTGAAGGAAGCAAAGACAAACAGTAGTCTGGGTGCCACGTATTACATGCAAGTACTACAATTTCCTGGAGCCAAACCTGGGATTTATATACCCTATTTCCTACCCTGAAGTGGGTGCATACACAAAGTGGTAATAGCTTTCTCACGGGATTGACAAAGGAGTCTGGAACGGGCTGACTGCCTTAACTCTTAGGTGAGCAAACACTGATGGGAGTCATGACAATCTCTTAATGTCTTGGTCTGGCAGGGGATATAGGGAAGACCTCCATAGGGTGCGAACAAGGGATGGTCCCTGATTTCTTCACCTGGGCAGTTTCATTTTCCTTTGTTTTCAGGTGTGCACAGAGCCTGAGATGTTGAAAGGACTAGTATAGACTTATTAATGTCTGGATTTCCCACTGAATCCTTTCTGAACTTATGACCTGCCCATGTCTTGGGTCAGCTTGACCTGGCAACACACTTTCTGGTCAGCATGCCTTTGGTCATGTTTTTCAGCCATAAATATGTTCAATTATGAAAATAGCACATTCCACAGGATGGGGGGTATAGGGTATGGTAACAGGTGGATCTGTAACTGATTGACAGATCAAACCCAGAGGTTGCTCTTCATCCTGGAAAGAAATGACTAGTTGCTTGCCTCAAGATTCTGTTCTGGGCCTGGTTTTGTTTAAGATCTTTATAATGAACCTAAGATGCTGGCACAGAAGGCATGCTTATCAAATTTGTACATGACACCAAGTTAGGAGATCAGGGGGAGAATTCAAAAGGACCTTGACAGATTGAAAGGCTGGGTCAAAATTAATGACATGAATTTCAACAGGGATAAAGGTAAGGCACCCCATCCATGCAGGAAAATGAAATGCACAGATATAGGATAGGTGACACCTGGCTTGAAAGGAGTGCATGTGGGAAAGATCTAGAAGGTCTTAGACGACCACAAACTAAACATGAGTCAACAGTGTGATGCAGCAGCCTCAGAAAATGGTGAGCTCTCCATCTCAGGAAGTCTTTAAGCAGAGATTAGATGAGTACCTTTCAGGGATATTTTAGTTGTGTATTCCAGCATGGCAAGGGGTTGGGCTAGATGGCCCTTGTGATCTCCTCCATCTCTCTGGTTCTATGATTCTATTGCTATCTACGACATATTTACCAGGCTGCAAAGAAGAACAAGAACCTGGGATTGCTTTATTGGTGACAAAAACACTGTTTCAGGGACTCAGTGCATAGGTAAAGCATAGATTATTTCTCCACAGCTTGAATCTTCTCTGTATCCTTTCTGGAAGAGGCATTTGTAACCCTTGACAACAGAAGGGTTCATAAAACATCACGTGGCGCGCACACACACTCCTCACTCTGCCCAGATGACAACCAAGTGACACAGTATGCAGCACTTTTCCCGGAAGAAAAAGAACCAGTTGTCTAAGAGACTGTGTTACACACACAGTTCTGCTCTTTATCTGGAGATTAATCAAATAAACCTTTTGTTGATTGACTGAGGAGATCATGTTTTAACTGGTACAGTTGTAATGAAGTGAACCTTTGTATGACAAGTGGGCAGGGGTAGCTCTATTACTAGTCAGAATCAGGCAGTCACCTCAGGAAACAGATACTGTGTACTATGAAATACTATGAAATATCAGGATTTTTCTCCCCTGCATCCAACACATTAATTTTTTCATCTTTTAAATGTCTATCCAAATAAAGAGGTGTGTGGTTTAAAGTCTGTGGCTTCTATTTTAAATAGGAACCACACTTTCCAATTCCAGGTACATGTGTCTTTCACCTTGTGCTTATTTCTTCACAAATATAGCTCTCTGAGTTGGACGGCTTTTACAGACTCCAGAGAGTTGACTTGCCAACAGGTTGATTTATTTAGTGAGGCAGACTTCCCCAAACTGGCATTTGTGAGGGTCATCCAACTGTCTCACTGCTGCCATCAAAATTGAGGATCTCCACCTGTCCTACCACTATGGTACCAAATGTGGGGATCTTCTAAATGTCCTTGTAGTTCCTGGGTAAGACCTTATTGGTATAATCTTACCACTGGACCCTGCCTCCCTTAAACCACTGCTACCACTACAGACATTATGTGTCTGAATTCAGCCAGTAGCACTATTGTAGTATTTCCAGAAGCACAGGTATATAATACAAAAATAATTCATTAAGAGCTACCTATAGTTTAGATTACTTCATAGAGCTGGAAAAGATCACAAGGGCCATTGAGTCCAACCCCCTGCCATGCAGGAGTGCACCATCAAAGCATTCCTGACAGATGGCCATCCAGCCTCTGTTTAAAAACCCCCAAAGAAGGAGACTCCACCAAACTCCCAGGCAGCGTATTCCACTGTCAAACTGCTCTTACCATTAGGAAGCTCTTCCTAATGTTTAGATGGAATCTCTTTTCCTGATGTTTGAATCCATTGGTCTGTGTCTTGATCTCTGGAAGAGTAGGAAACAAGCTTGCTCCATCCTCCATATGACATCCCTTCAAATACTTAAACATAGCTATCATGCTGTCTCTTAACCTTCTCTTCTCCAAGCTAAACATAGCCAGCTCCCTAAGCTGCTTTTCACATGGCAGGGTTTCCAGGCCTTCTACCATTTTGGTCACATTTCTCTGGACGTAGTCCAGCTTGTCAACACCCTTCCCGAACTGTGGTGCCCAGAACCAGACACAGTATTTCAGGTCGCACCAAAGCAGAATAGCGTGGGACCATCATTTCCTTTGACCTAGACACTATACTCCTACTGGTGCAGCCCAGAAATCACTTTGTTTTTTTATGAAACTAACTACATAAATAAATACAGAGACATCCTCTCTTGAAAGTCCTTCAAATTTCAGCAACAAATCAAGACCCTAAGTCTTGCAAAATTGTAGCCAAGTTGCTGCCTCTTTTGATAAAGCCCCAGCTGAGCTGCAGGCAGATTTTTCCAGAGCTGAGCCCAGCAAAACTGGAGAATTTGCATCCTCATCTTCCAGCTGGAGATGACCCACAAACATCAGAGACTCAGCACCAAGCCCTGAGATCTGACAACTGTGAGTACATGAGTAAAGTGTACACAGCAAAATGCAAGAGATAAACAAAGCCATTCAAGAGGGGCTGTTTTTGACATGGGACTACACTGCAAAGTAAACAGTATGCAGGGGGCACTAGGACCCTGGAGTGACTTGGCAGGATGTGGTACCCGCTTCCGCAGATGCAGGAGGAGGCTTAGCTGCTTTGAGCATCCTTGCCAGGGAGCCATGGCTAGCCAGACCCAGGGAATTCAGCAGCTGCTGCAGGCTGAGAAGAGGGCTGCAGAGAAGGTGGCAGAAGCTCGGAAACGTAAGCTGAGGGTCCTCTTTTCCAAGGATGGATCTGGCTGTGAGAAGGATTGGGTCTGAGGACCAAAATATCTGAGTTTCCTGAAATAATACTGTGGGCGGAGAAGGGGGATATTTTTGTAGAGTGGGCCTTGCGGGGAAGCAACTATGGAAAGGCATCGAGTGAGGCAGGTTTTGTGTGACATTCTAAGGGGATGAAGGTTAATGTGAAAGCAGAGTAAGGACAGGGAAACTTGCCCCCTCTGGTTTTTTGAACTGCAGTTCCCACAATCCCTTTCCATAGGCTGTGGTGACTGGAGTCTTTGGGAGGTGAAGTCCAAAACATCTGGAGAGCAAAAAGTCCCCCATTTGTGCCTTGGAGTGGTACTACTGTAGTTGTCAAGATTGATGGGATTCAGCACATATGTGGAGCCTAGGGCAATCCTCTGCCCCTGACCTCCCCAACATTAAAAGGGGTCTAAAAAGAATCTCCAGCTTGTCCTCCAATGTATGTGTCTTTTCCTTATTCACGCTGGTCTCAATCCTAGGGAAGGCCCGGCGACTGAAGCAGGCAAAGGAAGAAGCTCAGGCTGAAATTGAGCAGTACCGCTTGGAGCGGGAGAGAGAGTTCCAGCAGAAGCAGCAGGCGGTGAGATGTGGGGCAGGGTGAGGGTTTGGGGGTGTTATTCGGAGTTTTGTGGAATGAGGGTTAAAAATGGAAGAGGGGTCTCAGGAGTAATAATCCAGGCAGCAGACATAGGGAGGGCTTAGTGAAGGATTTCTTGAGAGATATTTGCGTAGACATGATCACTCCATACCCTCCTCCAACATTTAGACGAAAACTAGGGCATATGATACCAAAGAACACCAGAGTGTGTTCAAGATGGAAAAGGTTGTTGATGAGGAAGAACAAACAAGATATGAGAGGCTGCAGCAGTTTGCTTTTGCCTGAGCTTACTGGGAAGGGCAAATTTCTGCCCTTCCCCCTCCTTGTGAATTGAGTGCAAATTACTTTTACATTTTGAACTCCATTTTCAGCCATTGAAGTAAGCTGGGGGTGCAAGGGGAAAATGGGAGGAGGGGAGAGAAACTGGTATCTTTTAAAAGCAGCTTAAAAAGTGAGGCTTCTAGAGGACTAATTAGGACTGTCTTTACCAATTTGGGACAGTTGGAGGTCACTTAACCTGGAAAAAAGGATGGCTCAGGGATCTGTTGAGAGGGTGATAGTAAATATCAGGAGTGGGAATCAGATATTGTTGAATCTCAGCTGCTTACATTCCTCTCCTATACTTGGCCATGGCTGATGGGACTTACAGTTCCACAAGGCCTGCAGGGCAGCAGAATTCCCACCCACAACATATATTAAAGGTGGGCAATTTGTAGCCTTCCAAATGTTGTTAGATTATACCTCCCATCAATCAGCATAGCCAATGGAGAAGGATGATGGGAGTTACAGGCCAAAAATATACGGAGGACTACAAGTTGCCTACTTCAGTATATAGGGCAACCACCCTAAATGTCCCTATGGTTAGCATTCGAGGATTTGATAGGGCAAGGGCACAAGGCCAGCCAAAGATATTTTGCTGCCTGTGGCAGAATAGAAAATACCTCTCCGTGCACACCAACACAAGTCATGTTTATAGAACTCAAGGTTGGCCAAGTTAATTTGGCCTGTCAAGAACCCCATAAGCACCTCTTTCTGGGAGCAAAATATACTATGACCACAACTCTGCCTAATTATAAGGCTCAGTGGTGGAGCTTGGAGTGCGTGGAGGAGGGGGCGGAAGGGGGCCAGGCCAAGACACGGGGCGTGGCCACTGTGTGTGAGGATGTGGCCGTGGTGCATGGGGGTGTGGCCAAGGTACACAGGGGCGTGGTCAGGGCATGAGGGGGTGTGGCTACAGGCTGGGACGCCCCAAACATTGCCACCTGGGGCAAACTACTCCCATCATCCCCCCATCCCTACGTGACTGATAGGGCTTGATGTTTGAACCAAAGGACAGATTATTTATGGCAAGACTGGCCATTGCACCAGGGAGGATAAGGTGGCCATCTCAGAAAACAGTTGTGGGCTGGAGACTCAGGTGGTGAGCTGCTGGAGGACAGAGCTGTGTGTGGCATGCAAGTTGCCTTGCACTCCCAAAACTAGAAGGAAAGAAGGACAACAGATGGCAGAAAGAAAGAGAATACAATGGGCCCTTCATATCTGTTGGGGTTTGGTTCCAGGACCCTCTGTGGATACCAAAATCCGTGGATGCTCAAGTCCCAGTATATACAGTGGTGTAGTACAAGGGCATCCCTTATATAAAATGGCAAGCAACACAGGCAAATGCCAGAGAGAGTATAAGGAAACGCATAAGGTAAAAGTGTGCAGTTTCCTATTTGAGTGGGGATTTGAACGCTGTTCTCCAGGGTCATATTCTAATGTTCAAACCACTGTACCTTGGTGGCTCTCAGGGTGACCTTTTGCTGTAACACAAAAAGGGGAAACATAATTTTTTTAAAAAAGGACAGAAGATGAGTGATTTGCACAATGTTTGTATATACTAATGTATGTTTATATGCAAATTTCATTACACACACACACACACACACACACACATACACACTCTACAGTGACCATTCACTTGGAGGATGATAATAGCACTATATAATTATCTGCCATGGTTCCTTCCTTCTCATGGAATCCTGGGGTTTATAGTTTAGTGAAGCACCAAAGCTCCCTGGCTAAGAATTCTAAATGCCCCTCTCTAGACTGCCAATCCCATGATTCCATTGGACATTGCCACATCAGTTGAAGTGGAATAATGTAATATATAAAAGACAAAGCTTGTTTGTCTGTGTCAGACAAAGACCTCATATGATTGGCTGTGCCCGACAAAGACCTCATGATTGGCTACCTGAGAAGATTCTATGGAATCCTGGGGTTTGCAGTTTAGGGGGGGCCCTTAGAATTCTCAGCCAGAGAGCTTCTCAGTCAACTGTGTCTGTCCTGAATAGGCCGGTTGATATGGAGATGAGACCTAACAGCAAAGAGGAGGACAGTATATTCCCTCAGAAACCCAACCTTTGTATGTTAATAACTCTGAACACAGATTGGATTGAGGAATATGGGGAAAAGTTACAGTTATTGGACAAGACAGTTTGAGGAATTAGAGACACAGGATCTCAAATCTTTCTAACAAGAATTACATATGAGAAAACAAAACCCCATGCAACACCGGGTATATACACTAGTAGGGCTATAATTCAGTAATGTGAATGGACCCCGGATGGTGCATATACCCTGCTCATTCTACTGTCTAGATTCTAACTGATGTTGAAGGCAAATGTCAAGGGCTCTGCTGTTCTCTCTTCTTTTTCTTCTATACCTTTAAACTGGATGTGGACTGCATGGTTGGGAAACACAAATAATTCCCTGTCTTTCCTAATTTGGGAATAACCCTACTCTTCTCCTTTTTCCTCCCTCCAGGCTCTGGGCTCTCAGGGGAACTTGTCTGCTGAGGTGGAGACACAGACTCGGAAGAAACTGCAAGCAATGCAGGGAGGACAAGCCCGGGGCAAGGATCGGGTCCTGCGCCAACTTCTCACCCTTGTCTGGGATGTGCGGCCCCAAATACACCCCAATTACCGTGCAGCTATCTAGGGGACCCTTTGGCCCAGGGTACCATTTCCATTTGGTCGCCAAGGAAATCTTCCTGACCCACATCCTCCATAAATCCCAGGCTAGCATTAGGTTCCCGATCTCTATGGATCTATCTTGATGTCCCTCGTAAATCAAACACCCATCTTGGTCCAAGATTGAATCCTACTTTATCTAATGGCCTCTGCCCATAGAATCATTCCATCAATTGTTTTTAATATTTGTCAAAATGAATATCACAGGTGTGAATCTGGGTTGATGGGACTGGCCCTCTGTGGCCTTGAGTCTGGTAGGGATTATCTTCAGAAATGCCATCAATGCCTTCAGCACTCTTACTGGAATGCTTCAGATTTCAGTGTTTCAGTGAACTTGTCTCCATCTAGCACTTTCTAATTTTGCTTTCTCAGTCTTAGGGTCTTTCCGCACTATACTGTTATAGTGCTATCATTCCACCTTCAACATCCTACGGAATCCTGAGGTCTGCAGCTTAAGGAGGGGTCTTTAGACTTCTCAGTCAGAGAGCTCTTTGGCCTCGGAAAACTACAAACCCAGAATTCCACAGGAGGTTGAAAGTGGGGGATAATAGCACCATAACAGTGTTGGGCGGAAGGTCCTAGCTACTACTCCTGAGAGGGGGAGGGAAGGCCCCCAGAGTTAGTGTCCTTCCACACTCCATAGTTGTGGTGCTATGATCCCACCTAGTGGAATCCTCTGATTTGCAATTTTAGGGAAGGATATTTCATAGCCCCTGACATTTTACAGATGAAAACAGGGATGCATATGGCCAAGCAACATCATAGTGTGGTCAAGATGGGAAAAGGGATTAATGAGGAGGAACACTCAGGGTAGAAGAGGCTGCAGCTGTTTGCTTTTATCTGAGCCTATTGGGAAAAGGAAGATTCTGCCCTTCCTTCCCTATGCCTGATACTGTGTTAGTTTAACGAAAACTACTTTTGCACTTTGAACTCAGTTTGCAGCAATTGAATCAAGCTGAGGATACAGAGGGAAAGTGGGACGAGCACTAGGAGATTTTAAAAGCAGCTGAAGTGGGATCATAGTAAATTAATTGGGACTTTTCCTGCCAAATTGGCACAGTTAGGAGGTATGTTTTTAGAATTCTTATCCAGTATCTAGTATCTCACTGAAGTACAAATCCCAGGATTCCATAGCTATGGCAGTTAAGCTGGGATCATAGTGCTTTAGCTGTGTAGTCTGAAGAGGCCTGTAATCCCCACAATATAGGTCTATTCTCTTCCACTTAACAGTTCTGAGTCCCTCTATTTGTATTGCTCTTTCCTCCTATGGCATAAAGGAGTATTCCTCATAAATGTGAGATTCTAGAAATGCCCCCTATTGCCCTGCTGGTATATTTGTGTGCTGAAAACGTGGTTCCTTGTCTTTGTACTCCAGTGTGTGCTGCTTTATCCTTTCCAGTCCTCCATCCCACAAAATGTACTTGTTTACAAATGGACACATGGAATTGTCACTTTAGATCATGGTGAATAAAAAGTGACATGTTTAAAATGGAAAACAGGTGGTTATTATACAGCAGTAAAACAGCAGGACATCTGATGTCTCTGGCAGAGAGCAGGATCCATCAAGTTAAACAGTAAAGCTGATATTTGTTCATTTATACATTTTTACCTACTCCCCATCTGCTGTTTTCATCTTAGGGTGTTTCCAGGCTGAAAGTTTCTCACACTCCCAGTCTGAAGACACTATGTAATTGTTCCATTTTTTCTCCTATACAGTGTCTACACTGTACAGTTACAGGAGCTGGATACTGCTTTCAGTACCATGTTTCATCTTATTGAATCCTGGGATTTGCAGTTTGCTGAAGTGCTTAGAACTCCCTGCTAGACAGCTCTGGTAGCATAGTTTAAGGAATGGAACTAGAACTCTGCAAAAGATTAACGTGACTGCTTCTTTTAAAACTATCTCTAGCAGAGAGGTTTTTTTTATCAGTTAGTGTTTATTCATCAAAATAAAATGCAATACCATTGATGTATACATCAGAATTAGCAGAGAGATGTTTAAATCGCACACCAAACTACAGACCCCAGGATTCAGTAGGATGGAGGCATGACAGGGAAAGTGGCATCAAATGGCTATAGCTGTGTATCATAATTTGGAAAGAAAAAGAAGATGGAAGAAGCAGTGAGTAAACATGGGAGAAAGACAAGTGGAGGAGAACAGGGTATGTACATTTTGTCAAATTCCATTAATAAGGCTAAAAGTAATAAAAGACTTTCCTAGAAGCAACCCTTCTGCAAGCAACTAAAACAACTAAAATGCAATACAGCATTTACAGCAGAAAAACAGCAGATACCATTAGACTTAGAAATTTATTATGAAGGAATTAGATAAGATCTCCAAGTATACAAATACAGGCTTCCCCTACTTATCTGACAGGTTAGGGACCGGAGCACTGTCAGAAACAGAATTAGATGAAAAGCGGAACCCATGTACTGTATGTAGAGAACATGAAGGACTCACAGAGGGTCACATGGGACTGATTGCACACTTGCTGCTTGCAAAGTCTCTCAGCTGGCTTAGTGGTCCCCCCATCTCAGCTCACTTTGCAAGCAGACCACATATGCAAATGGTTCCAAGCAAGCCTCTGTAAGCAAGAAGAACTGATGAAAGAACAGAACCCCTGTCAAGTTAATGGAAATTGTTCTTAATTTGGAAGCATCAAAAGAGTGAGTCATCAGAAAATGGGACATTCAAAGGTGGGGGTTTCTTGTATGTAATCTATCAAACTCATGATTATTAATAACATAGTATTTTCAACTTCTATGTATGAAAGTTAGACAGTGAGAAAAGCTGATAGGAAGAAAATCAACTCATCTGAAAAATAGAAGAGAATTCAATGGACACTGTGGACTGCCCAAAGGAAACATAAATCAAGCCTGAACTCTTGGTAAAAGGAAAAATTACAAATCTGAGGCTATCATACTTTGGATATATCATAAGATTACATGTTGTTGTTCCTGGCATTCTAATCATTTCTGACTTACAACAACCCGAAGGTAGCCCTATCCCAGGGTTTTCTTGGCAAGATTTGTTCAAGGGGGGTTGTCTTTGCCTTCCTCTGAGGCTGAGTGACTGTGACTTGCTCAAAGGCACCAAGGGTTGCTCCTTGGCTGAGCAGAGATTCAGACTCTGTTCTCCAAAGCCCTAGCCCAGCGGCCAAACCACTACACCATGAGATGACATGACTGATTGTAAAAGACAGTAATGCTTGACAAGATAGAAGAGAGTAGGAAAAGAGGAAGGTGTCATTACAGGTGGATTGATTTAATCAAGGAAGGCACGGTCCTGAGTCTGCAAGACTTGAGTAGGGCCTTAAAAACTTGAGCAGGGCCATAAAGTGACCGTATGAAGTGACCTTCATGAGGTCACTTTAAGTCAAGCAAATAACACATAACAACAAAGAAACAGAGAATCAGCCTATCAAATTATCAAACCAAAAGAAGTGAGTTGTAGTATTTTTCAAAGAACTAGCTGTGTTAGTCTTTTGCAGCATAAAAAGGGAGGAAGCGGGGGGGAGACAGGAGTGGAGGGAAAAAAAGGAATAGAGCAACATCTTTAAGACTAGTTGGTAGTATTGCATCTGAAGAGGTGTGTTTATATCTGTGATGCACGGGATAGCTGCAAGTTTACGGAATTGCGTTTAAAGGTTTCAAAAGCTTTATTCAGGTATATCAAAGGAACAACAGCACACCTTGGCACTGCCAAGACTAAAGAAATATTGGATTTGCAGTACTATATAAACCATTACATTTCAAAAGTAGCCCATGCTAACATCCCATTTGATGGTTTAACTAGACAACACATTTCCCAGGTTTTCCGTTCCCTTCCCATTTTCCCACTCAGATTTCCAATAGTGTGATCTTGGAGTCCTGCCTGTTCATACTCGTTACAATAACATTCCCATGTTTCCAAGTCATTCAGCCAGCAATGGACCCTATTATCCCCACTTACATAGCAAAGCACACAGGTACTAAACAAGTAATCTACCTAAGAACATGGCAGGGACTGCTCAGCTGACCTGAGAATATCCATGAAAGTTCATGCTAAAATAAAAACTAGTTAGTCTTAAAGATGCTGCTAGGTTCCTTTTTCCCATCCCCCTCCCTTCCTCTTTTTTTTTTTTTGTGCAAAAAGAGGTCTGATTGGGCACCAAAATTATTACAGTGTTGGTAGATATCTCTGTGGAAAATATTTCAGAACTGGGGAGTAACAAACTGAGACGGTTGTCTCCTTTGTTGAGATATAAAATGCCCAAGGTTAGAAAAGAGCTACCCCATTGACTCTAATCACAGGCAAGCTGAAACAGGGATAAGGGCCATTTCTGCACTATGCTGTTATAGTGCTATAATTCCACTTTCAACATTCTGTGTAATCCTGGGGTTTGCAGTTCGGGTGGGGAGAACATTTAGAATTCTCAGCCAGAAAGTTCTTTGGGCTCAGTAAACTACAAACTCTGGAATTCCACAGGAAGTTGATAGTGGAATAATAGCACTATAACAGTGAAGGGTGGAAATAGTCAAGCTCTTTTGCAGATATTTGACTTCCAAGGGGCTGAAGCTTTGGAGTACCAGCACCTTTTAACACTTCTGCAGGAAAAAGACTTTGAGCTACTGGTGGCAAATTCCATGGCCGAATCTATGCTCAGAGGCAGCCTGTTTCTTAATGCTTAGCAAAGGTCTGCCTGCCTGAGCCACTACAGTCAGCTCTCCATGTCTGAGGGTTTAACGTTGCAGATATGATGATTTGCCGCCACCACCTCCACTGCTCCCTTATGCCATTTTTTAATGAGGACTTATAAGTCTTGTCCTGCATTCACAGTCTCTCTGCAAGCCTCGCAAAACTGAGAGACTGTGAACATGAAGTAAGGCTTTAAGTCCCTATTAAAAATGGTGTGAGGGCAGTAGCGGAGCCAGAGTCAGGTCCCACCAGTCACCTGCTTCTGTCTAGTGAAGGAATGATGCCTCAAAGGCTGAACTGGGGAGCTGGGAAGCTCCCCACTGTGGATTCAAATGCATCATACTTTTTTTGTATGTAGCATATATGGTTTGGAGGCCTATAGATATTTGTGGTTTTTCCACTTTTGCAGGGGCCCTGTGACACAACCCTCTCAAACACGGAGGGCTGACTTCATTTCACACTCTGGTTCGTGGGTCCCAGTGTTTTAGCCTAAAATTCTGTGTATCCACTCAGCCTGCTATCTGCTTGCTCCATACTTAAATGAAACAAAAATGCAGGCTGAAACAAAATCTATTTTACTGCTGGGGCTTCTGTGAACTGAAGTCCATAAATATCTCGAGTCCTTCCCCCATTTTAGCTGCTGGTGAAATGCAACTCCTACAAGCCAAAGCTGGCATTATGATTGCCATTATTATGGCCCATGCTGTTTGGTTGTAATAAAGGTTTTGTTGGAGTGTTTTTTTTTTAAATCTCCCAGCAGACCAAGCCTTTCCTTTAAAAGTGCCATGGAGAAGATTGTATGTAGCCATTCAGTAGAGGCATGCTGCCATGAAGCAGATTATTTCCTACTGCTTGAAAAATGGGAGCTTCCCGATGGTAGGAGGGAAGCTGTGGTGATGTTCACTACCTAGTAATGCCAATCAGCTTGTTTTCTACTGACTTTTCTCTTAATGTATCACCTAAAAAACTAATCTCCCTCTGTGATAATGCAAAGGCTAGCAGAGAATCATAGCATCATAGTTAGAAGAGACTACAAGGATCATCCAGTGCAACCCCCAGCATGCAAGAATACACGACCAAAGCATTTACTAGAGACCAGAAGCCAGATCTAAAATATTAGGTCTGCCACAGACTACCCTGAGTAAGCACAATTGTGGATAAGCCCTGAATCCAGCTGGAAGGATTCCCTACTTTGGCCAAAGGGACTCCCTCCACCCCAGAAACAATGCAGTCAAAACAACTTCTTACACAAGTGAAGAGAAGGAGCCTTTATTGTTAAAAGGAGGGGGGTTTAATAGGTTAAGGTGACAACCACCTCATAAAGCATTCCACATGTGTGTGAGAATCATTACTTTCTCAAGACCACAGTTCTGATATATGGTTGCTAACACAGTAACTTCTGGTTAACAATCAACAATGGACTCTGAATCACAAAAGTATTTGCTCAGCAGTAAAGTATTAGAAATATTGTTACAGAGAATAACATAGCGCTGGGAACCAATGCTGTGAACTCAGGCAGGGACTTTCCCAATTGATGTCAGCATAATTATAAGTAGGACATGGGGCTGAAAACAGGAACAATCTTTAAAGTTGATTAGCATTCAAAATGGAGGAACTTTAGTTAAGGAAATGCAGACACACACAGAGAGTTTCTTTAGCTTGGACATTTAAATACACATTACGCTCTCTGAACTGAACTGTGCAGGGTACTGAATTTCTGGCAGCCCTGCAGAGTAGACCAGGGAAAAGCTAGCAAAGCACTATCTATTTTGTCTAAGAGCTTTCCAGACTTTTCATGTTGGTGACACACTTTTTAGACATGCATCATTTCGCAACACAGTCATTTCAGTTTTACTAGCAAACCAGAGGTTAAACTAACCCCTCATAAGAGATACAGACACATACATAAATTGTAATAACAAAATGGGGACACAACCTAGCTCATGAAAACCTTTCATATATTTTTAAAAATATATGATTTATAATTAACAACATACATTTCCAAGATTGTAGGCGACGCACCTACACACTTCAGGTAACACACTAACATGTCACAGCACACCATTTGGAAAGCCCTAAACTCTTTTACAGATTACAGCTTCTTGCCTGCTTGTGCTATACCTAATTCCAGCTCTCTGGCTGAGAATTCTCAACGCCCCTCCCTACACTACAAACCCCAGGATTCATAGGATGCTGAAAGTAGAATAACAGCACTATGACAGTGTAGTGCGGATATGGCCTTAGACCTGTACTTGTACTGCATTAAATTTCCTCTATGTGGTGACCATTAGAAACACTTCCCCAAAAATATTAGTATTATTGAATACTCTTGACCGCATACCATGAGTAAGAAATGAATTTACACATACTACTACTACTACTAACAGCATGTGGGGGGTCCTCCAACTCCCATCTTGACTTATGGCAACCCCATGACTTTTTCACAGGGTTTTCTTAGGCAATGCGTACTCAGAGGTGGTTCTCCCAGTTCCTTCCTCTGAAATATAGCCTACAGCACCTGGTATTTCTTGCCGGTCCGCTCCCCCGCCCCTTAGCAGCCAAGGTCAGACAGGATCAGACGCCCTTAGGGTATTTTAGCCAACAATAATTGCTATTATTTTAATTAGGCACTGAGTTAGACAAAAAACCCGCGAGAAAGACGCGGGGTCCTCACATCCCAGGTCCTCCTGGCGCTTCCGCCCTGCTTTTCCCCTGCCGGAAGGCGCGCTCATTCTCCTGTGGTCGCCGCTTCGCGTAGTCGTCCGGCCCCTCCCCTTTGCCAGCGGTAAGAAGCTCCGCGGTTCTCTCTTTTCTGTCCGCGCTCCTTTTAGTCATCCGCTCCATCTCGGGATAGATACTGTTTTTCTAGGCGCTTCTTTATCCGACGGTTTGTTTTTGGAGGCTGGTTCTCCGAACCCAGATGCCTAAAAATCGAGTTGAAAGATGGAGGGGCGGTTTAACACTTTCACTGTTATTGTAATTGCTGAGTGAATCCAAGATGGCGGATTCCTCGGCACGCTGGTGCCTTTCCCCGAGCTTGTTTGTAATCCTGAAACATCGGCTGCGTGCTGTTAGGCAGCCCTTCAGTCCCCGGTTGTCTGGCGAGAAGGAGGGCTTGTGTTCCTTTTTAAGCAGAAAGTGGTGGAGAAAGCAGAAATATAAAAGAGGAATTTTGGCGTCTCCACCCGACCTCCCCCTTCCATCTTTTAAAAGGCTTTTATTTAACGTACCGGGTGTAATCGAAGTTGCGGGCGGCATTGCATCTCGGGGCAAACAGCACTTGCGTCTCTTTGCGGGAATTCGTGGTGCAGCTTCATATTTTGCTCTTTAATGCCCCATCCTGAGAGAGTTTGGTCCAAAGAACTTGCTATGGCTACCTCTGCGATTTTGAAAATACTGTCTATTGTTATTTAGCTGTAACGCAGGGAGTTCCTTGTGCACTTTGTGGATGGTAAAAGAACTGATGAATAGGCAGAGCAACCCATGATGGATTCAAGTAGCACAGCTGATAGCTTTCGAAACAAAATGCAATTATTTTATACCTTAAAAAGGGCCCTGTAACTTTATGTGGCATTTCTTGGGATTGTGTTTGGGAGCTACTTTACTGTAACGGTTTCATAAAACTCGCTCTTGTTGTTTGTTCTTTTGTCCTTTGTACAGTGGGGACCAGAGTAATGGGCGTAACCTCTCTCTCCATCAGTCAGACCCACATGGAGTATATTTCCTCTGTCTAGAAGGATGGAAGAGGTTAAATTTATTGTAGCGAGAGATTGCTCCCCAAGAAATGCATAGGTTGACCCGCCCCCATGAATTTGTAGGTCAAGAAGAAACTGCTGCACCTAAGTGTGTTTGTGCTGGACGTGGAGAATTTCCTTACTGGCCTATGTAACATTTGCTCTGATATCAGAGATAGTTGGCCTTTTTCCCCACCAGCAGAGATGTTGTAAGCAGACACAGGAGGGCACCTCAGGAATGGGGAGTGGTTCGTAGCACATGTGGAAAGCCATTTGATGATGCCATTTATTTATTCTTTCCACTTCTGCTGCTGTGATGGATGCCTGGATGTTAGAAAACAAAACATCTTTAAAAACAATCTTGCTCCTGAATGGAGTAGGAGCAAATCGGGCTATCTGTTCTTGTTTTCTCAGTTTTGAGATGTTTGTTTAGAGTTGGGAAGGACTGTGCACTGAAAACATTGTACCTTGGATGAAAACACAGTGTTGTTGGAGATCAGTTTGTGTTTTGTTTGGCATTAGCAGTTTTTCTGCCCTTTCTGCAAATAACCCCAGCTTTATTCTCAAGCCATTCGTGTTAGGTAGGCTGATGGCAAATCTGGCCCAGTGTCACCAAACAATATGACTGAGTAGAGATTTGAACTTGGGCGTCCATTATCTAAAATGTTGTAAGCCCTCTTGAGTTCCATGGTGGGGGGTGGGATATAAATGATGAAGAAGTAGTAGTAATAATAGTAGTAGTAATAATAACAATAGTAATAATAAAAATCGGGAGTAGAAAATGTATGTTAGACTCCATATGTTGTTATGCTGTAGTCCTTGTCATCCCTCACAATTGGCCATATTAGCTAGAGCTGATAGGAGTTGCAGACCAACAATATCTGAGGATCTACAAGGTACTCATTCTTGTTCTGAGGATAGCATTCTCTTTTAAACTTTACTTCAATCTCGCCTGCCTGGCTTCTAGAGATGTTCCTCTAGTCGTGTTGCTGTACTTGAGCTAGATTGCTGGATATCTTTGGAAGTCCCAACTCATAAATACATGAATATGTATATAAATATGAGTCATCTAAGTGCAGTTGCGTCGTGTTCATTGGGAAGGGAGAGGGGAACTTTGTGTAGGTCTGCAGTGAGCCAATGGCATTTTCTTCCAATACAATCATAACTACCTAAGCTGGGATGGTTGTGTTCTCACAACCATCTGCTGTTTTGAATGTTTAATCTGGTATATATAGAATTGTCACAGTTGGAGTCTTTCATGGTCATTTTCTCTTTCCCATTTTTTTCTCTCTCCACGCCTAATCGTATGTCTGCCTGCCAGGAGAGCATATGACTTTAGAAGGGATTCTAACACTTGAAAGATTAGAGAAGAATCTTTCCCCTCCAGCTAGTTTGGATGAAATTCCAGTTGCTGATTCCAACTGGAGTGGACCTGATGAATCAGTTGAACTTGTATAAATGTTAACTTAACAAATTCCCATTGATTGAATGGGTCTACTGTAAATGAAGCTAGCAGTTGGATTTGAGACTTGGAGCTTCAACCCCATAATTCCCTACTGTTGGCCGTTCTAGCTGCAGCTTCTGGGAGCTAAAGTCCAAAACATCATGAGGGCCAAAGGATTTCCACCCTGACTATAGTGTTATATGTTAAGCCACAAAACTTGTTTGTCTGTCTGCCACAGATAAACACAGCTAACTCTGTGGCAGAGAGAAGCGGTTGTTTGAAAGGAGCAACAATTTGCTTATTCAGGTTTTGCTACATCAGAAGTGTGGCTAGAGATTTCCCTCTTTATTGTTGTTGTTACAGTTTCATGTCTTTCTCTCAGTTTTTAGACACAGGGAGAGATAGAGAAAGGCATCATAATGACTGAGAACGATGTTGACAATGAGCTGTTGGATTATGAAGATGATGAGGTGGAAAACCAGGCAGCTGGAGAAGGGGTGGATGTCCCATCTAAGAAAGATGTCAAGGGATCCTATGTCTCCATCCACAGTTCTGGCTTTCGTGATTTTTTGTTAAAACCAGAACTCCTGCGTGCCATTGTTGATTGTGGCTTTGAGCACCCCTCAGAAGGTGAGCCTGAATAAAACTTTTATCATGAGGGAGGCTAGTGGGAGAATCGTGGGTTAAGAGGGAACTGAAAGCAAGGGCCTCTGGTATTTCTGCAGAACTAGGAGATACTGATTGTATTCTCATTTCCAATGCAGTGCAACATGAGTGCATCCCACAGGCAATTTTGGGCATGGATGTCCTTTGCCAGGCCAAGTCTGGTATGGGCAAGACTGCCGTCTTTGTTCTTGCTACACTGCAGCAGTTGGAGCCAGTCACAGGACAGGTGCGTATAAGAAAACAAAGCAGCTTTTTTAAAAGAGCTGCATGGGCACAGCGGGGACATGAAAATCTACCTAGTAAGAGGATTTAGGAGAATCTGTCAGCTGGAATAACATGAGAAATAAAAAATAACTCTCTCTTCCCTTGGCAGGTGTCAGTGCTGGTGATGTGTCACACTCGTGAGCTGGCCTTCCAGATTAGTAAGGAGTATGAGCGCTTTTCCAAATACATGCCCAGTGTCAAGGTGAGATCCATGAACTGTCTCTGTCTTCTCTTCCTCAAGCCAAAACCCGGGTTTTATTTTCATGAATGCAAACTATGAAACAAAAATAAATCTAGAGGATTCTGGGAAAGAATTCATAGGCTGGAGTTTAATGCAGACAGTGAGTTGGGTCCCAGACTTGTCTTGCATGAACAGAGCAGCTCCATTCCCGGGAATAGTCTCTGAGGACTGTGGGAGTCCTTGTGCACCAGAGAATCTTGCTAAATGGGGTTAACCCCATTTAGCAAGATTCTTTGGTCTTCTATAGCATTTTTTAAGTGGGAAGAGGGTGGCTAAGTCTATTGCTCTCAGCCCAGTTATTTAAATTATGACCCAGCCCTACAGTTAATGTCTTCATCCTAATCATGAATTCTGGAGAATTTGCAATGACATGATTTCATGTAGTTTATTCATTTCCATTTTCTTGGGCTTTTTTAGAGGGAGGGGGGTTGCCAGACTTTGTGTGAAACTTACTTACTTCTTTCATACTCTCTCTCTTCTCTAACCAGGTAGCGGTGTTCTTCGGGGGCTTGTCCATCAAGAAGGATGAGGAGGTGCTGAAGAAGAATTGCCCGCACATTGTGGTGGGAACCCCGGGCCGTATCCTGGCTTTGGCCCGCAACAAGAGCCTCAACCTCAAACATATCAAGCACTTCATCCTGGACGAATGTGACAAGATGCTTGAGCAGCTTGGTGAGAGAGGGGTCATTGTTCTGATAGGGTAAAGATGTAAGTGGGATGCATAGCTAGTTCTCTGTGTTTTGAAAGAACTGGTGGTCTGGACTTTTGCCTGTTGTAAATCATAAGCAGAAGCAGTGATGTTGACTACTTCTGAGAACTACTTTTAGGTCAGGACAGTGATCCGTTGCTCTAGTTCAGTGGTTCTCAACCTGTGGGTCCCCAGATGTTTTTGGACTTCAGCTCCCAGAAGCCCCAGCCACTATAGTCAATGCTCAGGGCTTCTGGGAGCTGAAGTCCAAAGACATCTGGGGACCCACAGGTTGAGAACCACTGCTCTAGTTGTTCTTTGAACTGGTTTCTAGGAAAGAAATTGCAGAAGGTTTTGATCATGGGCCTGGCTTGGAAGTAACATTATCTTTCCCCGAGTTCACCTCTTTTCTGCCTCAGGAAGGGGAAATACACAATGCTCTGCTGCCTCAGGAAGTAGAAATACTCAGTGCTCTACTTCCTCTAAAATTAACACGAGAGGGATAAAATGAAGATAAATCATAGCTGGAGCCAGCACTGCTAAGGTTGCAGTTTAGTTTGCATTGGATATTGCCTTTTGCTCTTCTCACCAAATAACTAGTGCAGGAGTTGAGGCTGGCAGGAAATTGTGCGAGGAGAGCTTAGAATTCCCATCTGCGCAGCTTTTTAATGAGAGGATGCAAACTTCTCTGGTCAAGATAGCTACTCTGAGAGAGCATGGAGGAAGCTTTCTTTGGCATCATTCTCATTGCAAGGTGTTGGGGCTTTTTTTGTCTGCAACTATATTATATTCCACTTATATTAAAAATGGGAAAAGTGGCTTGCAGGCTATACGTAGCCACCAGAGCCATTTTTGAGGGGCCTGACTTCATTTAGGAGAGGAAGAATTAGGGATTTTTAAAACTCAGAATGCCCTTCTGCTCTTTAAACACTCTAAAAATACCCATATTCTGTTCTCTTCTTTACACAGGAACTATTGGGATTTTTGGAACTGGAATAACTGCTGAATGTAGATGTGGCCTAGTAGTGGAGCTTGACAGTGATTCTTTGTGACTACAACTCCTAGAACCCCCTTGCGAGTGTGGCTGCTGCCATGCTTGTCTGGGGAATTCTGGGAACTGTAGTCTATTCTCCCCCCAGCCCTGCCTATCAGTGGAGGATGAGAGGCTTGTTGGGTATTCACAGAGCACAAAAAGTAATTTCTAACCTGTCTGTGCTTTCTTCTCCATAGATATGCGCCGGGATGTCCAGGAGATCTTCCGCTTGACCCCACATGAAAAGCAGGTCATGATGTTCAGTGCCACTCTCAGCAAGGAAATCCGCCCCGTGTGCCGCAAATTCATGCAAGACGTAATTAAATCCCTTCTACCTTCTTTATCCACCTGGCTGGCCGGCCAGCCCCTCTCTCTCCCTCCCTCCCATCCAGGGAGGAGCAGGAGGCCGGAGCTTAGAACGCCACCACTGTCGACAACACACTGGGTTGTGTTGCTGCTACCCATCGCTTACCCCAGTCTCCCTAAGGCACCTTTAGGGCACACACCTTCCGGAAGATCATTCGGGTTACGCTAGTCAGAATATTCACACACACACACACGCACAGGAATGATAGCCTTCTCCCAGTAGGGCTAGAGAGCAGTCACACCATGATTTTGTTCTACCTGCTGGCACACTCGGCTTAGAGAGCATCCACTTTTTGTTCACAGGGATCCATTCCAGAAGGATCCTCTTGTGCCTTTACACTGGGCAGGTGGTGCAGAATTCATTGCACCTCCCACCCTGCTATCCTGTTTCCCTGCATTCCCTCTGCATGGGATCCATCTCCATGTCAGCACCGTATTCAGAAGATCCTGGCCCACACACACTCATGATCAGAAGATCCTGGCCCACACACACACACAGGCGAGTGTAGCTTTTTTCTCTCACCATGCATTGATCAGCTACCAGTACACACACCCGCTTGCAGCATACAGATACGTGTTCCTGCCCTCCCTGCCCTGTCCCTCCCTGCCCACTCATTGTGGCTGGCATTCTGGAGACCTGCGGCGAAGGACTCCTTGAAGGATCGGAGAGATCGGCAGCAGCCAGTGGAGCAGACGCCTGGTGACCTGGAGGAGAAGTTTTATCCTTTTTTTTTGAACTGGCAAAAGCGCGTCGTTCCGTTTTCTATTACCCCTTTTTTCCTTCCCCTTGTGCCTTGTGGGAGAGTGATGGTTTGAAAGATGTCCCTGTGGGAGGGAAGAAAAGTGACTTACTGAAAGAGCCATCAAATTGTGTGGCAGGAGAAATGTGGAGCTCATCTCTCTCAGTATTAGTCCTGGGAATCCTGGGAAATTAATCCTGGAGGAAAAAGCGTTTCAGCCAAATGTCCCTGCGAGGCTGATAGGGATACTGTTCAGTTGGGGAAGTGATTGGGAAGGAATAGAGTAGTCAGGGTGATCTTCTGTGTTTGGAATAAAGGAGGGGCAACTGTTTCCTGTTGTCCTAAGTGTTTAGCTGACTTTTGATGCCAGATACCAGGATCTTGGTTACTAGATAGTACATTTGGGAATTACAGAGGAAGTGGTATGTGAGCCTGGAGAAGCTGTGTACTATCAGGAGGAACCCTTTGACAGAATTGTCAAAGTATAGTTGGGGTAGTTGAAGCTCTTGAACAAGCACTGGTCACTTTCCCTATGCATGTTCTGTTGTGTTTTTCTCTTAGAGTAAAATTGAATATTAGGAAGAAATGTAGGTATCTGAAGGAAGATATGTGACTCTTTAGTTTTTTTTTGAAGTTCAGATACTCCAAAGATAGTTAAAATATGAGTGCTTTGCTAAGGGAAAGCTCTTTTTTAAGGTGCCAGTGTTTTGTTTTTCTCATATTATGCTTTGGAGGAGAATTTCTTGGCTAGATGGGGAGAATGTTATCTTTGAAAGGTTTTTGTTTGTTGGCAGTGGATAGGGGTGGGCCATCCATCACTTTGCTTCTCCAGCATATTCCAAGGGACTGTAGGATCAGGGCTCTGTGTGTGGCAGGGAAAGATGCTGCTGTGCACGTCTGTGCTTCTTGTCCCTTCCCTCACCCCTCCCTCCAAACCCAGGTCAGCCTTGCCCTGGTCTAACCGGCCCTGGGTTTGCTCCTCAGCCCATGGAGATCTTCGTGGATGATGAGACCAAGCTGACGCTGCACGGTCTGCAGCAGTACTATGTCAAACTGAAAGACAACGAGAAGAACCGCAAGCTGTTTGACCTGCTTGATGTACTGGAGTTCAATCAGGTGCCTTGAGGAAGTGGACCCCACTTTGAGGACGGGATGTGTCAGTGAGGGAGGGGAGAGATGAGGGGTAGGGTGTGTGGGCAGGTATGTTCCAGCAGGGAGTGGAAGTAAGGGGTTGGGACTGGGTCAGAGCGGAGGCACAGGAAGCCCCCACCTTTTAATGTCCCATTATTTGACAACTCTTGATGCTTCCAAATTAAGAACAAGTTCCATTAATTCAACAAGGATTCTGCTTTTTGTCAGTTCTTTTTGCCTACAGAGGCTCACTTGGAATCCCTTGCATGTATGTGCTGTTTGCAAAGCGAGCTGAGAGACTGCAAGCAGCACACATGTGGTAGGTCCCAAGTAAGCCTCTGTATGCTCCTTACAGTATAATACATGGCTTTCACTTTTCAACCAATTCCATTTTCTGGTAGTGCTCTGTCCCCCAATCTGTCAAATAAGTGGGAAAAGCCTGTAAATCTTACCAAGTTGTCTAAGGATTTCAGCTGTGCAAAGCACAGCAGGACTCTGCATACCTTCTTGAATGGGAGCCCCAGTGCATTGACTTCTCAGTCTGCAAATCACAGGTTGTCTTCTGTGCCAAACCTGTCAGGCTTTAAGGAGCCTCCTGCTCTCATTCACTGAATAGAGATAAAGGCAAAAGCAGCTTAATCGGCTAGTTCAGATCGTGGAAGCTATTCATTAAAAAATAGTTTGTTAACCCTGATCTGTTACAGTGTTCAGCATTTGAAAATTCATTATTTTAATCAGTAAATGCTGATAACTTTATTTTAGATTAATGTTTAAAGTTTCTTATTAGTTGCTTTGGTACTGTTTTTAGTGATTTCCAATATTTTTAATCTAACAAATTAATGAGTTCATTATAATTCACCTTTCTGATTCTTTAAGGATTTAACATTAATGCATTAGCACTAGTGCTAATGTTTCCAAGCTCTGGGCCAGAGGTTCCCCTCTCCTGGAGAAGAATTTGCTTAAATATTGTCTGCCCACATTAAATAAATAAATAAAGCAGCTTGTATGTGAGGAGTAGACTATTCCTTCTGGCTTTGTAATTGGGCCAGATCAAAAGATTAGATACAGAATTTTAACTATGGCCTGAGTTTTCAGTGCATAGGAACTGGCTCTGGAATAATTTTGTGGTGTAACAGTTTGGCTCTGTCTCCATTACTTTCTGTTAATGAGGGCCCAGTGCCCATTCTGACTGCCTTTGTAAAGGTGTTCAGTATGTGCCAAATGTAACAAAATGAGATCGCTGCCCCTTCTAGCTGTCAAGAGGCATGGTTGACTCTTCCTTTTCCTATCTAGGTGGTCATCTTTGTGAAGTCTGTGCAGCGTTGCATTGCGCTAGCTCAGCTACTGGTGGAGCAGAACTTCCCTGCAATTGCCATACACAGAGGCATGCCTCAGGAAGAGAGGTGAGGAGGGGCTAGGGTCCTGGCAGGGAGGGAGGGTTGGACTTCGGGATTCTCTGAGGGGCCCATCTGTGATGATGAGTTTGCTCAGACTAGAGTCTCTGATTTCCTTCAGTGAAGTTCCTCTTAAGCCCTGAGCAGTGGTCCCTGCAGATGAAATGTTGAGATGCAAGCAGCAGTTTTCCAGCTCTAGGTTGGTAGAAAAAAGCAAACTGTAGGCCTACATGTAACAGGACATGTAGAAAAGATTCTGATTTGGCATCAGTAGTGAAAGCTAATCTTTGTGTAGCTTCTGAGTAGTCTTTAAGGGCAAGCAAAGCCAGTTTCTTGTTTGAAATATTGAAGCCAGAAAGCTTTGATCCTCTACTTAGCAAGATTTTGCTTAATGCTGTCATTGTGTCAGGATCAACACTTCAGGCTAAATTCATATTTCTTCTGGGGTGACAGATTTGGATCAAAAACTTTGCAGCCTTGTTAGGAGAGATTTAAAGTCTAATTACCCAAGTGATCAGTGAAAGCTGGTGGGAGGTGTCCAGATTAGTAAAGTGTGTGAGTGGAAGATAGCCTTCAGGTATTTTATTAATAGGTG
This sequence comes from Iguana delicatissima, assembly GCA_948472985.1. Classification (NCBI taxonomy): domain Eukaryota; kingdom Metazoa; phylum Chordata; class Lepidosauria; order Squamata; family Iguanidae; genus Iguana; species Iguana delicatissima. Next base: position 275,077 of record CAOKZL010000726.1, on the reverse strand, counting down.
GAATTTCTAGGGAACAAGAAGTGTTACCATGCTTTGTGTGCATATGGGGGTTGTTCTTGCAGGTTGTCGCGGTACCAGCAGTTCAAGGATTTCCAGCGCCGTATCTTGGTGGCCACCAATCTCTTTGGTCGTGGCATGGACATTGAGCGGGTCAATATTGCTTTCAACTACGACATGCCGGAAGATTCAGACACCTACCTGCACCGGGTGAGTGAGGCTAGTGAGTAAATGAGTTCCAAATGTCCTGGAGGTGGAGACACACATTTGGATGGATAAAAAAAGTCTGACATAGAGTTGCACTGATGAGGTTGCTAGACTAGAGTCTCTGACCTACTGATGTCTCTTTAAGCCCTGAGCAACACTGTTGGCCCTAGGGGCTGTGGATGTCCTGGCTTCTTTTGCTTTTGGTCCTCTTCTAAATTGCAGGGGGAGCTGAGTTGACGTTCTTAGTCAGGACTAGTCCTGCACAGGCACTGAGTCTGACTCCTTTTGTGGATTCTGCAGGTGGCACGTGCTGGACGCTTTGGCACAAAGGGTTTGGCGATCACTTTTGTGTCGGATGAAAATGATGCAAAGATCCTCAATGAAGTGCAGGACCGTTTTGAGGTGAACATCAGTGAGCTGCCTGATGAGATCGACATCTCCTCTTACAGTAAGTGCTGCCAGATCTCAGTGATTGTAGTACGTCTGAAAAGTGAAATTCTGGTACCTGCTGGAAGTGCTTGGTTGAGCTTGGTAGTCAACTGAGACTTCAGGCTTGAAGAAAGCATAAGCTGGCATGGTAGATTGATCTACTAAATCATTACTTAAATTAGCTAGGAAAAGGTTGATTTGAATCATTTATTTTCACCAACCATTAATACTACTTCAGGCGTCTAAATAGTGTAAGCTAATTTACAGTTAAATAGAATATTATTTACACTTTTGTTTTTACAGCCAGTCTTTGTATCTCTGCTGCACAGTGTATATTTTGATCATTTTCTTAAATGCAGAGGATTTTTTAAGAATTATTCCCATACTGGGTCTTTTTTATGACTGCCAATTACGTCTGTTTGTGAAATTAAGTAGAGCAGTATAAGAACCTGACGAACAAATGGCTTTGTGTTATTTTCACTGTTGCTCATTTCTGCTTCGCACTTGGCCCATGCTCACAAAAACAAAGGAGCAAATGCCCACAAATGATAGATGGAAGTAAGGTCTGAAAGTTGCTGGGTGTACTAGAACAGTTTATTTTCACAGAGTAAAAACCAATGCTAACCAAGTTATTATTTAAGGAAGACTTAGTATTTACATTTTACTTTACATCATTAGCATTATCATCATACTTCAACAGTAGTACAATTTCTCCAGCCTTTATAATGAAAAGGCAGCATTGGTCTTGAATGAACTTGAATGAAGGTGAAAGAAGTATTAGGAAGGAATGTGTAATTTTTTGGATGGGTAGTTTACAGGGTTGTAGTTTACTGGGGGGATCCAGGGTCTGGTGCAGGCCTGTAGGAGGTTTTGTTTTGTTTGCTGTGGAGAACTGGACAAAAGAAATGCTCAGTTCGCTAATACGAGGTGCTTTTCAACAAAAGGCTGAGGCAAAGGGTGCTCAGAAGACACAGAGTTATGCCATAGCTTATTTACCCTGTACTATCTGACACGCATTTTTGTCTCTTAACAGTTGAACAGACTCGGTAAAGGGGGCCCTCCCTCTTACGTTTACCTTGGTTTTAGTTCCTGATCTCCTCCACTTCCCTGAAACTTCACCGTTAATTTCACCTGATGGAGAATGAGGTGACAGTCTGGAACACACAAACACACCCCAATCCTCTAGCAGGGATGGAAGAGTTGCTGTTACTAGGTTGTGTGTAGTGGAGATGAGGCCAACCTTAGTAGATTTCCTGAGCTCCCCAGAGTCCCATGAGATCCCTCAAATTGACAGTCTCTTTGCTCAGCTGGCTTTAAGAAGATGAGAAGGGTCCCACTGCTGGAGCCTGCACATTAGAGACCTACTTTCAGATGGATTCTGCCTGCCTGCCAGCCAGCCAGAAAGATTTTGGGACTTTGCTTGTCAGTTTTGCTTCACTTCATCTTCACATCAGTGCTATCCAGTGATCTGCTTCCCGTAATGGCAGGTGCAAAAGCAGGAGGAGTTTAGATGTCGATGCTCTGAATTTCTGGCATTTAAAATTAAATTTTGTTTTACAAGAAAAAAAAACTTTGGGGGGAGGGGATTGAATGCAATGCACAGACTTTTTTTGTATGCCCATTCATGAAGTTTTTAAGATGTTTGTTTTTTCTTATGTGTGTTCTCCATCATTTTTAATTTGTCTGCATGTTGAAATTAATCTCTTGTCCCAGCTGGTCTTTTTTGGCAGGTAAACTAGTTAGTGAAAGATTGGCAATGTTTTAGCTGTGGCTTGTTCTTTCTCTCCCTTTGATACCCTCTTATTTTTTGGTAATAAAAGAACCCAGCTCTTATGGGCGTCTAATTAAACTAGTCTTGTGAATAATGTTTTTCTGGTGTGGCGTCTTTCTTATAAGGTATGATTTTTTCCTCCCTTCTGGGGAGTGTGTTACGTGGGGGATGTGTGAGAGTGAGTCAGTGTTGGATGCTTTTAAAAGAAGCAAAAATGGAGTCTTAAGACTTCCAAAAATAGGAGTGTCTTCTAGTGAATCTGAGGCAGGTGTGCTAGAAAATAAAAATACCCATGTAAAAAATTAAACACAAAGGCAGAAAGATATGAACCACCATTCTCAGTTGAGTGAATAAAGCCTTATTCAAATTAACTTGCCAGTGCAGAAAGGCTAACACAACTATCCTGCTGGGGGTTGGCAAAGAATCCTTAGTCGCTTTCCTTAGCCCTTCGCTTGCTTGCAGGGAAGTCCAGTTGTCTGGGTAGTTTCTAGTCACCTACTACAGGCAAGCCAGTGCTATTTTTTTCACTTTTTTTTTTTTTTTTGAGAAAGGCTGATCTAGGAGGGTTTCCTGTAGGCAGGTATTCCATTGCAGTGAATCTTGCCAGTGAAAGGATCACCCCCAAATAATACCATTCTTTCAGTTTTGCTAGAATTTAGCTTCTTTCTAGTCATGTACATGTAGCAAACAGACACTACTGGCTTCAGTGACAATCTCATAGCAGATCTTTTTTGTTGTTTCCCATCAAATCAGCTTGGACTTAAAGGGACCCTACAAATGAGAAGCCTCCAAGAGACATCCTCAGGTCTTGCAAACTCAAGGTTGTGTCTTCCTCAGTTGACATAATCCACCTGTTCTGTGGCCTCTCTCTTTTCCCATTTTACCAAGCGTTGTCCAGTTTTGCAAAGTGTCATATTGTCTCACGATATGCCCAAAGTATGACAGGTTGCATTTAGTTATCTTTGCTTCTAATGAGAGTTCAGACTTACACAGCTTCATTTATAAAGGGTATGTGTGTGTAGTTGCAAAGAGTGCTTGTAAAAATGGGGGGTGCGGAAGAGGCCAGATGGTTGCTTACCAAAATGCCTGGCCTTCCCAAGAGTATACGAGATGCTAATTTCACAGAGCTGTGCAACGTTCCACGATCATGATTAGATTTGTAGGACCCGGTGGAGAGAGGGTGGCATACTAGTCTCATTTAGGAAATCGAACTCCATAAACAGTTATCTGGTGTTATTTCAAGATAGGTCATCTTTCCTTCAACCTGACCACAGTACTGACACCAGCCAGAACTACTGCCTTTATAATTGATAGAATTGTGTGTGGCCCTCCAGATGTTGGACTATCTCCCATCAGCTCAGGTGACTGATAGAAATTTAGCAACATCTGGAGGGCCATGTGTTCCTACCCCTACTTTAGGCAGTCTGTAGGATGGCTGGTGGGTTCCCCCCCAGGCATATCTATTGGTGTAGAATGTTGTTATTGTCTCCTATGGCAAGTTGGGGAAAACTGGATCCATTTTAGATGAATTCCAGGTATGAGCTTGACAGTGATCTGCCTACGTGCTGATGTAATTCTCCCAGTGTACTTATGTAGTGGTGACTAAATGGCCAGGTAGTGGCTGTTGGGGTCAGCACTATGTCCAGTTGCAGACATGCAACCATAGGGAAAATGTGTAAGTAGTTGATCCCTCCTTGTGCAACATCTTGAAAACTTTTGAGTGTGATTCTGGGAGCCGCTGTAGTTCAAACAAGTAACATTTGCAACCTCCAGCAATGAAAATATTAGTCCTTAAGGCTGTGAAAAGCATAATTCTCCCAAGAGAATTCTGGCTCTGGAAATTTAAGAGGGAAAAACCAGTTTGATTCTAGATGAGGAGTGCCAGAAAGGACTGTTGTCAACTAGTAGAAGTTGTTTTGTTCCTGTATTCTCTCGGCTAGAGACTGACCTCTAATTACAACTAGTTTCCATTTTTTAACAATTACTGTTTTACTAAAGCCATGACTAGGCTTAGGACTGGTTAATATATTGTAGAGGTTCCCTTCAACTACCACATTAATAAATTATTTTTGAGATAGTATAAGGTTTTGCTTGGATTACAACAGCTGTCTCACACAGTCTGCTAGAGGTGGAACTGGCCTCCAAGTAGAAACTGTTTCTATAGCAACAGAATCACTCATTCCCCTGCTTTTGTTGCTGAAACAGAGTATGTACAGCAGCCAGGAAGTCCTTACTGATTTTCTGCCTGTTTTAATTTGCCTGAAAATCCACCCTGTATTAGCTAGACCTTCATTTATTAATCTGAAATGTCTTTGTCCTTTGTGGGTGTTCTGCTTTTCTATTTATTAGGGCTGAAAACAGATACGACTCTTGAGGTGAAAGAAGAGTTGGGAATCCTGTAAAACAATGCTTTGGAAGTTCTAACATCTGTGCATGAGTATTTTGGGTACTGCTGCGTGATTTAGACAGCAGCTTTAACAAATACCTGCCCCAGTTTCATCTAGAACATTCCTCCTGCCAAGCGAGATCTTCAGGGAACCTTGCAATTCAGAATGAAAAAGGTTTTTGATTAAATCTATATAAATTATTTAACATGTAACAATGGCAACCACCAAGTGAAAACCCACACTACAATGCAATTAGCAACAACTACTAAGAGAGATCCTGTTACCACTCCCTAAATGTATGAGGAAAGAAACATTGTTTTTATTTGGCAAGGATTAAACAATCCCTGATGGATAGATATTTCAGTATGTTTGACCGTAAAAGAATGAAAGAATTCTGAAGATACCAGAACAAAATGTTAACAAAAAAACAAATTCCCCAGTGCTTCAAGTAAGGAGGGATAACTTTGGTCCTTTTAATATTTTTAGGCTGTAACTCTTCTCCATCTGGAGGGCCACAAGTAGCCTCTCTTGCTTTAGGGACTAACACCTTCATTGCTGAAGACTATAAATGTTACTTGGTTTGAACTACAGCTCCCAGAATCTCACACTCAAAATTGGGGATGTGGAAGGAAAGCCCGTATGATGTGGTTTAAGCATCGGACTACAACTCTGGAGACCAGGATTCAAATCCCTACTTGGCCATGGAAACCCACTGGGAAACCTTGGGTAAGTCACACACTCTCAGCCCCAGAGGAAGCCAAAGACAAACCTCTGGACAAATCTTGCCAAAAAAACCCAGTGGTACATTCATCTTAGGATCTCCGTAAGTTGGAAATGACTTGAAGGCACACAAAAAAAACACAATCTCACAAACAGCCAGTGTAATGTAGTGTTTTTAGTGTTAGACTAGGACTCTGGGTCCCTGGTCAACCATGGAAACATACTAGGTGACCTTAGGCTCATCCCATTCTCTCAGCCTCACATGAAGGCAATGGCAAATTCCCTCTGAACCAATCTTGCCAACTAAAAAAATCTTTTGATAGGTTCACCTTAGGGTATCCATAAGTCACAGATAGCCTGAAGGCATGCATTGATGACAAATCCCCAAAATAAGACGTCCAAACATGTTTCGTGCCATATGTAGGCTAACTGCTCTAGGACAACCTTCCTAATTGGTAGCTGTTTGGCAAACATGATGTTTTAAATCCACTTGAAAGTCCCAACCAGACCAAACTTAATGAATCAAGTATTTAATGTATATCTCACTTTTCTCTCAGCAGGGGATCCAAAGCATATAATTACATAAACCCAATTGATTCAAAGTCCTACGCTATCTGGGACAAACAATTGTATTTAAACTTATGAACGTACTGGAAAGATGATTTCTTTCCATAAAATTGCTTGCAAGAACTAATTTAGTGGCATATGTATATGTTATGGTTTGATTTCCTGCTAAGTTATGGAAACTCATTGGGTCACCTTGGGCATGTCACACACACTCAGTTCCAGAAAACCTTGTGATATCTTAGGCTTGCCATAAGTCAGAAACAACTTGAAGGCACACAAGACATATGTATTCTTTTAGCTGTGAGAGATAAAATTATCCTTTTGAAATTTATCAAAATATTCTTTTCAAGCTGGAATGTGTGTTTGTCATGTACCGCCACTACTGAAGGTTTCCCTGGAATAATAGGATGCAGGTTTTTGGGGCAAAAAATCTGGTTTTGTCCCTTTGGAGTGGGAGATATGGATCACTGTGGATCCAGATTTGTTGGTATTCAGCTCAGGCTGCCAAGCACAAACTTGAGAGTTTCCCATTACTTGTCAGAATAGATTTATACCTGAAGCCTTAATACCACTTGGTACTGCATCTGAAGAAGTGGGTTTATATCCACAAAAGCTCATGCAAAAATAAAAAAAGTCTTACGAGTCCTGCCACATTTCTTTTTTTCTCCCTATCCCTTCCTCCTTCTTATTCAGCTACTTCTTTGGAAACTTAAACTATGAGCGTATAGAAGGAAAAAAATGCTTTTTAGCTGATGCCTAAATGACAACAGAGTTTCTTTAAGAAGGAAATTTCACAGCTGTGCTGCTAACCAAGAATTCCCTGCCACAGGAATTCCCCACTGGCCACACTTATTCATTGAATATAGAGAACAATATAGATTTAATACTTGAAGGCAACACAAAGAGTCCCTCTCAGCCAATTCTAAATCCTGGAGTAACTGGTACTAAAGAACGTGGTCCTCCTAGCAGCTTTTGCTTCATGCCATTTAGGACTTTGTAACTACTGTAGTATTAATGATTCTATTGTTTTACTTTTAGACTACACTACAAGGGAAAAAAAGCACAACTGTTTCCTCCTATTGTTGATCTCATTTCTTTCCTTAAATAATCCAGGGGTTCTGCTTCTTAGCTCTCTCCATTCCAGTCCTACTACCACAAGCACCCAGTAATTCTAGTTAGTTCCTGATGAGCAGGCGTGAATCCTTGCTTCTAGGCCTCCATCCAAAAGAAACCTGAATGTTTAAGACTATTGAACTATTGAGAAATCTGGTTCAAGTTCCTACTGAGCCATGAAATTTACTGGGTGGCCTGCGGGGTGCAATCATTCTCTCTCAGCTTGACATACTTCACAGGGTTGCTATGAGGATAAATCCTTGAACTTCCTGAAAATGGAATATAAATGGAAGTAATAAATCATCACCATAGAACCAAAAAGTCCTGGGCTTAAATACAATTTCAGTCCCAACTAGAAAAGATCTAGATCTACTGATAGCTATGGGACTTTGATAAGTAGTGATGAACAAGTCATGGAGATAAAAATTGATATAGCCTCTTATTCTTCCTCCTAATTCAGCAAGATATTTATACCACAAGAACAGTGTAAGATAACTTCTGCCTCTCAGTTCTTTCTCTAGAAAGCCAAGAATACTATCCTGCTGCCCTTGCCTCAGGATAATCACCACAAAAGTATGAAGTTATTTCAGTTTTTCTTCAATAGAACCAGTAACTCACAACTTATTACTTAAAAGCAGAGCCTTCCACCCATCTCTTTGAGACAAGTCCGTATTTTTCTCCCTCCATTCTAAGCCCATAATTATGTAACTGTTCATTATAGACCATTTCCACCCTACACCATTATAGTGCTATTATTCTACTTTCCACATCTTGTGGAATCTTGGGATTTGCAGTTTAGGGAGGGGCATTTACAATTCTCAGCCAGAGAGCTCTTTGACCTCATTAAACTACAAATCCCAGAATTCCACAAGACGTTAGAAGTCGAATACTAGCACTATAGCTGTGTAGTGCAGAAAGGCCCTGTATCTGACACTTGAATATTCACTCCGTCAGTGCCTCTGAGGAAATAGACAGTAACTCACAAAAGTTCATGCTAAAATAAATCAGTCAGTCTTAATGGTGGCACAGATCTCCTCTCTTGTTTCTTTTTTTATTTTGCCCATTTTCTCTCCTTCTCTTTATCTGTAAGTTAGCACTCATCCACAAAACTCAGAAGTGCTGAGTGCCATATTTAACTGCACTGCACTGAAGAGGTCCAACCCTGCTTGGAAAAGTTACTTTTGAACTACTGCCATTTCTGCCTTACACTGTTACAGTGCTATTATTCCCCTTTCAACATCCTGTGGAATTCTGGGGTTTGTAGTTTCCTGAGACCCAAGAGCTCTCCGGCTGAGAATTCTAAAAGCCCCTCCTTAAACTGCAAACCCCAGCATTCCATAGGAGGTTGAAAGTGGAATAACAACACTATAGCAGTGTAGTGCAGAAATATCCTACAACTCCCAGGACCCCCCATGCAGTACCGTCACCTACAGCAATGGCTCTCAACTTCGGGTTTTTCAGGTATTTTGGACATCAACTCCCAGAAGTCTCAGCCAGGCCAGCCAATAGTCAGGGATTCTGGGAAATGAGGTCCAAAAAAAAAAAAACCCCTCTCAAGATTGAGAACAACTGACCTAGAAGGGTCCCCTGTTCCTCAAGCCACTCAGCAAGGTTACTTTAGGACCACAGCTCCCAGAATCACGCTCGCCCACCCACGCTGGCTGCGGGCGTTTTGGGAGTCGCAGTCCAAAAATAGGGAAAAGGAAGAATTTCCCCCCTCCCCTCCATCCCAGCCGACACAGGATCCGGCCTCGGGTCGTGGAGTCCCTCCTCTCCCCTGCATTCCTTCCCCCTTCCCGCCCAGCGGCGTTTTCCCCAGAGGCTCCACCCTGTCGTCGGGGTGGCGCTTCTTCCCACCCAGGCCTGCCAGAAAATCCCAAGGAAGAGTTGCCGCCGCCGCCTCCCTCCCTTCCTTTCCACGCTCGGGGCTGGGCTGGCTTCCCTTTTCTCTCCTGTGCTCGGCGGGTCCAAAGATCCGCGGAAAGTCCCCGCTCCCGTTTTGGCTGGAGCCGAGACCGCGTTGGATTAATAAACCAGCAGCAGTAAAGATTGCCATTGCACGGAGGGCTCCCCGAAAAAAGAAAACAGGGCAGCAAAAGCAAAGCAAGTCAACGCCTTTGCACTCCAAATCTCGGAGGACGGAAGCTACAGGCGAGGAGGGGGAGTTGCTCCGAAGTCACGCCGTGCGTTCATTTCCCCCTTTGCTCCGGGTAGGTGCTCGAGCGAAACCGCCTGGGCGGGTTTTGGCTGGTTTGCGGCCTCTCCCGCGAGAAACCGCGCAGCCGGGCGGAACAGTTGGGGGGTTTATTTCGGGGTGTGGGGGGTGGTGACGGCGGGAGAACGGCCTTTACTGGGAAACTGTACACAGCCTGAAATTATTGGGGTTTTGTGTATATGTGGGGGGAACAGAGGGAGAGTTATACCCTTATTAGGGGTGTTGGATACTGTAGTGAAGGAGGCTGCCTGTCTGCGTGAGGGAAGGTTTCCCTGGGCGGGAAAAGGTTTTGGAGGGAAAGGAGAGGAGTCCAGATTTGAACTCCTGAGAGATTGGGGGCTTTTTTTGATTTGGGATGGGGTTGTCTGCTTTGGAAAAGGAGCAAGGGAACCAACAAAAGCCTGGAGTTATGCGCCCTCTCTGATTTAGGGGGAAAAAAATACAGTATGGAAGACCTATAAGGACAGTTCCAGTCCTCTCCACAGGGAGCCTCTAAAACAGACCTACAAGCAGTCTAAAAATAGCTCATCTATTATATACCCCCCTCTTTTAGAATAGTCAGTTATTACAATCCATCAAAGAAAGGACTTGAGGATAAAACAGAACATGGACAAAATATTTGAAGGAAGAATCAAAACAGGAAGACAATCATATAATTGACTGTTGTCTAGTTACACAGGAAGCTCTAATTCAGGCGGCCTCTTTGAGGAATTTTAGCAACAGCCAGGATCACTTTTGGGGACTTCTTTTCCAGCAGGAACTGTATATAAAATTGATCTGAACTTCCAGGAAATTGACTCAACAGTGGAGTAATTAAACTGTGGCAGACCTGATGATAATATCTACAAGCCAAAAGAATATGCTTCGTGGACCCAACTTCCAAATGATCACAAGGGCACTGTCATTCCAGACAGGGGACACCAGCAAATCTATCCCTTTTAGAATATGTGTACTGAAATATTATTGGAGAGAATTTAAAAAAAACAACAACACACCTAACAAAACACATACATCCATAGCCACAATAAAAACAAAATCTAAGAACAACACTAAAGAAGAGAAAAAAATAGTAATAATATAAGCTGTCTATTACAAAAGACTTAATACAAAAGAAAGAAAAAGACAAAAAGTGAAAACATGAAATAATCACATTAGTTCTCCCCCTCTTTTAGTCCTACATTGAGCTAAAATATATGTGTAAAATGTTCTGATCACTTGAAATTTAGCATGTTAATTCTTCATTATTACTACCATCGTCATCATTATCACATGGCACAACTGGAGACAAACTCTTCAGAGGCCTACGCAAAGAAAATGTAATATTATTTTCGTAATATTATGAAAATATTATGCTGTAAATGTGCATATTGCTTAAAATTTCTCCTCTGCTCACAAATGTCTGCACAAAACGGAGTCTTCTGAAGACTGCAGGTCTCCTCCCAGCAAATATTTTGCAAAGCATTCTTAAAATATCTCTGTGTTAGACCTATGGAGAATAAACAACACATAATACCAGCAATATTCCCACATCCAAACCCCCCTTCTCCCAGTCTCTATAGGTCCCTAGGCAGAATACTCCTTATATGCAGGAAAATGGCATGAGGTGGATCCCATCTCCTCACAACATAAGGTGCCTCATAAGTACATAGTGCTATAATTACCACAGAGCAGCCAACCCTTCCATCTCCAAGTCCCACAAGTGGGGACTGCGGATGATTTATGTCTGCCCCCTTCCATCTCATTCCACTGTCAGAAGTGCTGTCAGAAGTTGCCCTTGGTGATGTTTAATGAAAAAGCATGGAAAAAGCATGTTTGCAAAGGCACCAGTACATGTCTAGGCCTGCAGCTGTGTACAAAAGGTTGTGTTATTCAGGGTGTGAATCTTTGAATTTCCTGCATGGATAACTGGAGTTTGTGTGTATGTGAATGGCAATGAAAGCAGTCAGTTTCAAATACTTTTCATGGTGATTTTTGTTATTTTGATGGACACATTATCTTTTTACAAATCTGTATACTAGGAAATAAGTTAAAAGTAGCCAATACAAACAGACTAATGAGCGAGGCCAGCAGTAATTAAAGATGAGCAACACTTTAAAACAGCAGTAGAATACAATAAAATTTAGATTCTCAAAGGACTGAGAACCTTAAGTAAAACCCACTTAATTGTTCACCAGTGGAGATGATTACACATTCTGTATTCAGTTTCCAACCTGAGAGTAAAAGGAAATTGTAGTTATGATATGAGGATGCTGTTTCCTCAGAGGAGAGGAGAAAAGCAGTCTGAACATGCTTAGAGGCACTCTCTTCATTATTACTGCTTTACACATTCTAAGCCTGAGGTGACCTTGAACGTGAACTTGTCCAAGACTTTGGTTTCAAATAAGTGTTTTTTGGTGTTGCAAGTATTTCTGTGCATATGCATACACATTTTTACCAACTAACAAAACAATCAGTGTCTGAAAACCATTAAAGACTGCAATCCTATATCAGGTGTACCTGGGAGTAGGTGCCATTCGGTTCAATGAGATTGATTTTCCAGTAGATGTGAAACAAGTTATGTTGTTAATTTCTGTCTCTTTTGCACGAGTTTGATAACTCTTTCAAATTAGGAAGTTTTACTAGGTGTCAGAACAGTATTTTTAGCAGTGTAACTGCCTCATAGCAGAAGAGAGAGATAAGAGACAAAAACAAGTTTCAACTTGATGTTACAAAATATATTGTTGCCCATCTATCATGCCATGGCATTGTTGTTTTGTGGCAACAGCAGTTTGAATAGCCATTTATGTATTTTCAGTTTGTTATATAGTCCAACCTTGCACTATTCAAAAGAGATGTTTAAAGCAATTAAAAACTGAAAAAGAACTTAGTTGAGTCTATTTCACAGGGAGAAAAGATCCTCCTTTTATAATTTTTGAATGTTTGTCTCTTGAATGGACAATTGAATGAGCAAGATAAGAGGGGCTGAAAGAAGAGTACAAAGGCTGGTGTGTATCTCTGGCATAATCAAGTGGCAATTTTTTCCTTAAACTAGTGAGAGAATATGCTTGAACACTCCTTCACCAAAAAAAGAACCAAAATCCCTCTGTGTATATAGAAAAATAAAAGCCTAGGATGAACAATTCTTTGTAAAATGCTGCTTTTCAATATGTATGGAGCATTTTCTCTCTCTCGATAAATTCAACATTCTAGTGGTAAATTTATTGTTATATTTTCAAGCTGTGAACCTATGAACCAAAGATTTTATATAAACCTTGAAAGTCTTTTGAGGGAAATTATATGCAATGCCTGGTGAATTTCTTGTTTGTTCTGTTAAAAAAGTACTGTAGTTACATTATGCCACTATGTCATATTGTTAACAACTTTATTTTTTTTAAAAAATTCAACATTCAGTTACCACCTGCAGCCTGTAATACAGAGTTTTCCAAACTTTTCATGTTGGTGACACACTTTTTAGACATGCATCATTTCACGACACAGTAATTCAGTAAATAATTCAGTAGGTGGAGGCAGCCCCTCCACTTGAGTCTGGCCCACCGCCACCACTGCCTTCACTGGGGTCTTCCTCAGCCTTGTGGCAGCTGTGGCAGGCGAGGCAGCCCCTCCACCTGAGCCTGGCCCACCACCTCCCTCTCTGGGATCTTCCTCGGCCAGGGGTGGTGGCAGGAGAGGCAGCCCCTCCATCCGTTACATCTGTGCAAGTCACACACTGCAGCCGACACACTAATGTGTTGTGACACACAGTTTGGAAAGCTCTGCTGTAGTAGTATAACCCAGGAAGTTTTGCCATTTTATTTTTATTAACCATATGCACTGTCCCTTAATCTCTGCTTGTTTATAAAAGTTAACTGGATAGTTTGATACAAGTTGGTACCTGTCAGCTTAATCTACAGCACAGGGTTGTTGCAAGGATACATTGGACTAAGGCCTTGCTTTTGTCCTCCTGTACTCCATAAAGGAAATATGAAGATACAGATATGATTAATAGTTCCAACAGTTAGTATTGAAAATAGAGAATTGAGATAGTGTAGTGCAATGGTTATTAACCTTTTCTTTACCATGGATGCTCTGTAAATATCTTTTGTTGCCATAGACCACCAAGACTTGACTCAAGGTGACCTTTGGCTGTATGTGTGGTAGCAAGAAATGTCACCTGCTGTCTCTCAGCTGCTCAGCATCAATGGTGTGCATGTTCTCACCTTGTGCAGAAGTAGCAAGTGCTGAGTATATTTTTTGTTATCAAACAGTTTTATAACTTTTGAATGGTTTGAGACAATGTAATGAAACTTTGTACAAATGATGTCTGTCGCTAGCAAAAGACTTCAGCCCTTTGAGATCAATGTCTGTCTGTCTGTCTGTCTGTCTTCCTTCCTTCCTGTTTTAACTGTAAAAGCTATAACATTTCTTTGAGCCTTCACAGACCCCCTGTGAGGATATCACAGCCTCCCCAGTGGTCTGCGGACCCCAGATTGAGAAGTACTGGTGTAGACTTTCAGTGTTGAACTAGAATTCTTGGAGACCAGGGTTTAAATCCCTGCTCAGCTGTGGAAACCCACTACGTGACCAAATCTTTCAGTCTCAGAGGAAGACAATAGAAAACCTGCTCTGAACAAATGTTAAGAAAATTCTGTGGTGGTTTCCTTTAGGAATGCCATCAGTCAGAAAGGACTTGAAGGTACACAACAAGGAGTGTTGAGAATGCATGTCATGCTGGTTTGATCATGTGAGTTGAATGGGTTATTTTTTTTTTAATTGATAGTTTTCAAAACAAGCAGACAGGAAGCACAGTAAATGTGCTCTCCCCATGAGCTGCACAGCCCAACAGCATGTGAGGGCACCTTCTTTTTTGGCTGTCGCAACAGGGGGCTAACATCTTCTCACTTCCAGTTACCATTTTGCCTAGGATATGGTTGAAAATGGAAGTACGGGTTTGTAGGGGAGAATATTGCTGCATGTTTTTTGCACATTAGGGCAAAATTTCCCCCAAAATTGTACCCCCCAGCAGAAAAAAAAAACTTGGCAGAATGAGGACTGAAAAAGGGCTCTTGGAGCCTTGTTTACCTGGCAGTCCACACTTTCCTCACCCCTGCATTAAGAGCTGCAGTACACAGTATGCTTACTTCTTTTGCATCTGAGAGGCCATCTCTTCCCTTACAACCTGACCCTTAATTCCTCCCTTTATAATTTGTTGACTGAAAATTGCTTGCTCTGTTCCAGGTAGAAGCTGTTTTGGAGTGAAAGATCTTGTCTTTGGTTGGAAGGCGCAGGACACACCATTGTTTGAAGCCCTTGAATTAATGAGAATCTGAAATTTCATGTGACGGATGTACAAATATACCCTTTTGGAAACAGGGGAGGAAGTTCTCCACACCCGTTTTGAGAAATGGGCCTGCATGTTTTAAGTTGGCCAGTTTGTCAGGAGGATTGGAAAATTCAGTGCAACGTGGCAGTAGCTAAACTTACATGTGTGTAGGTAAACCAAGGCCCACCACATGCATTTCCTGAAACAGAGAAAATTATATTCTCAACAGCCAAGGCCTAGAACAGCTCTGAGCCTGGATGAGCCACAACTGTGGTTTCACTTGGAGATTGCACCAGCACCCTCAAAATCTGAAGCACCGCAGATCAGTCTGATGCTAGCTGGGAGGAAACACACAACACTTATCGCTCCCTTTTCAAGTGGCAGCTGATCTCTAAGAACCTCTGAGTCCTAAGTTATCTTTAGTTGATCTGGCTGTATGGACCTATTTCTGCTTTTAAAAAAGCAAAAAAACCCCACAACATTTATTTATTCATTTATCTTTCTTGGGCTAGAGGCCTTCACTGGCGAGAGAGAAAGAGAGCAGTTTCTCCCCTGGGTGCCATGTTCTTCAGTCGTGCCAAGTCGTGGCTCCCTGGACTACCTTGGCGACGAGGAAAGGCAGAGGAGCTCTGGGGAAAGCATCAGGAGGACTGGAAGGAAGGGTTTGAGAAAACTCCACCATGTGCCTCCCCTCCCAAGGCCAGGTGGTGGAGCGGCCGCTGGCTTTTTGAAGCAATTGGGTGGGGTCGAAATTCTGCTGATGGAGCTCACTCCCTATTGGCTGGGATACCTCAGCACCTGTCCCCCCACAAGCCATCTGTGGAGTCCCCGGAACATTTCCAGATCTGTTTCAACTTTGCTCGCCACCTTTTTGACCTCTGTGTGGTGACTTTGCTGTGCGCTTCTTCACCAGCTTTCCGGCTGGTATTGGATATCTTGGGATTCGGGGGTCCCCTTAAGGTTTGGCTCCATGGCTTTGCCTGTTTCTTGGTCACTGCCTATGGCATGTACTTGGCCCTCTGGCTGGTGCAGGAGTATCTTGTGCAGTTTGCTTGCCTCTATGGCTTCTTACAGACCTTGGTCTTGTGTGTCAGCATCCGGGCTGGACCACTGGAGTCCCAAGAAGATGAGCAAGGCACTGACCTTGATGCGGCCAAGGAAGAGGCAGGCAAGGAAGAAGAACTGTCAACGACTGACACATGTAAACAATAATTGGCACTATGAAGAAGAAGGTGGCATTAAACCACCTTGTGATGTTTCTAGCCATCTCCTCTTATTTATTGGGAAAGACATATGGGATAGAAGCCAAAGAGATTAATGGAGACCATCCTCCACTGGGGGCAAGGGGAAAACAGGAAGATGGAGCTGATATCTTTTACTCAAGATGTCTAGACAAATGATAGAGAAAAGTTGATAATTCTGATGTGTTTGCACATTTGCAAAAATTACCGAGTGGTTCAGGGAATAAGATCTTGTGTTACAAAGTCTTTTGCTGTAATGGATTCCAAGTCCCAATTTTAGAGCAGCTATGAGGAGAAGAGCCATTATTTGGGGAGGGAAATCTGTGTGCAATGACCACCTTCTAGCAGTCCTGGGGAACAGATATCAAGGAGGGAATAGGAGTGGGCTCTTCTATACTTCAAGGGTAAACAAGTTTGAAATTGGTTTTCCTGTCATAGCTGCTTCCAGAGGAGCTGGGCAGTTGTGGGTTTTGTATGTTGGAAAGTGAGGCAGTCTATGTTGGAAAATTGTTCTTGGATTCCTTGACAGAGAATCATGTGATCAGCACTTGGTAAAATTTTGGATGATAGCTTCTAGAATCCACCAGCCAGCATGGCCATGGCTATGCTGGCAGGGGATTTTGGGAGTGGTAGTCCAAAAAGGGAACATTTCAAAGCCCTGTATTTCACCACTGGTTTATGCTTGCAGTCCAGACATGTCCATATGCAGCATGTGCAGCTTGCAGTTTCAGAGGAGAGCAGATGACCAATCTGTGCATTCAGAATTGATTGGAATCTCCACAGACCTATGGTTTCTGTCAGCTTTGGGCCTCTTTGCTTTCTGGTAGAGGATGCCTGATGCTTCTCTGCTTTCTGGTAGAGGATGCCTGCTGCCCCAGCAAAAGCTATCTAGAATTAAACAGCAGGAGCCATGCCTGGATTGTAGAGAGTACATGTTGCTTCCTACACTTGGAGTCTACCACAGTGGTGAAAAACCTTTAGCCCTCCAGAGGTCTTGGTCTATGACTTGCATAATCCTTTACCACTGGCTTCACTGGCTTTGTCTTCTGGAAGCTGAAGTCCAAACAGCTGAGGTCCAGGGTCCCCCAAGCCTAGTTAAGCGTACGTGGGCAAATAGCTTGCTTTTTGTGAATGAGAGTTTTTTGATTGGATGGAGTTAAAAAGAATGAACCTCTTAGAATGAGCAGGAGGAGAGCCAATTAGTTGCATTTCATGGGCCCAAGGTAAAACATGTCAGGCCAGAGGATGAATCCATGGCTATTGAAGAGAGGTTGGGTGGAGGAAGTCTTACATAATGGGGACCAAAGAGTGATTTTATCATTATGTGAGCCACAGTCAGAGCCTGGGAAGAACTACGTTTTGGACGACTGCAGTTCAGATTCTCTCAGCCTTTACAGCCACTACCCGTATTGGCTGGGCAAGTCTGTGAGTGGTAGTCCAAAAAAATAACCTTTTCAAGCTCTGACCACTGTAGATAATCACAGTGGTGTGAATTTGAAAACTAATGTCTTATCTTGTCAGTTTGAACAAGAATTGCCTTTGGAGAAACACTGTGGGGAACACTCATTGTACGTTTGAGAGAAGGAGAGAGAGATTGTATCTAAATGGAAGGACTGAGGTGAACAAATCAGACAAAAATTGACATCTGAGGAAAGGGTAATTTTGCAGTTAAGAAGAAGCGGGATAGAACATTTCCAGGGGAGTATAATTTGGGGAAGGGGAGGCATGTGGATTAAAGAAAAAAAAAGTGTGTATGTGTGTGAGAGAGAAAAATGAGTGTAGCAAAACTTTGAGGAAAACCATTTCTGAGGGGAGAGAAATGTTGCACAGGCATATCCTTGTTGGAGATAGGCTAGATTTTCACAGCTAATTCTAATGGGAGTTGCTGATGTGGGGAAAGATACAAGTCTAGAAAGATTATCTTTTCTCCCTCCCTGCCTCTATCCAGCAAGCCTCAGGGATAAGCAGTTCTGAGCCTAGAGCCCACCTGCTCCTCCCTCACCAGCATCTAAAAACCTCTCCAGATTTAGGGGAGAACTAGCTCTTTGACTTCTTTCTTGCTTTTTGCCTCTCCTCAGCAATATTAAAATTATTTCACCAGAGCTGAGCCACTGGCTTTGGGTCAGAAGATGATTATGGTATCATTACTCATCCTTGTCTGATGTGGAGTAAAAGTCACCCTGCCATGTGGTATGATGATGGCTAAGCTGCCCATGCAATGAAAGAGTTCACATCTGGAGAAATTTGGCCATCTTTGTGCACCTGGTGGTTGAGGTAATTGGTGAGATCTTGAGTCACCTTGATTTCAGGTTGCTGAAATCCAGATGGTCTTGTTGATGGCTGAATAGACCATATGACTAACCTTTCAAAGTCTTGTTTGTGTTTGTTGTCAGAGCTATACTCCAAAAAGGTAACTTTTCCAAACTGGCTGGGGTCAGTGTTATATCACAGCATGTGTACCTGCCACCGTTCAAATGAAAGATGATCAGAGCAGTGGTGATGGTCTTAGGAAGACTGAAAATATAACTTATTTTTTCTGAAATTAAGAAATCTCATTCAGATCAGGCTTATGAGCTCCTGATGAATTTTTCCCCCAGTTCAGCTCCGCTGTGATCGTCTAGACGAGGAGTGTTCAGCTTGTGGCCTTCCTGATGTTTTCACGTTGGAATTTCCATCTGCTCTGGTCATTGTAGCCACTGATGAGCCATGGTAGGAGTCACAGTCCAAACAATACCTGGAGGGCTACAAGTAGCCCATTTCTTCCTAGATTTTAGAACAAAAGCCACTCTGTCGACCAAGTAACCCATCGTACTTTGCAGCTGCACTATGTTGAGAGCAAGTTATATACTTAGGTCTGTTTCTCTTCCTCCCTTCAGAGCCATGGTCTTGGATACTGTGAACCCCATGTTGGGGGAAAAAATTACCTTGAATCTATGAAAACCCACTCTTGCACTTCCAAGCAGTGCTCCCTTCTTTCCATAAACATAAACGCTGTTCATCTCTCTCCTCCTTTACACTACGGACATGGATGCACAAAAGACAGTTTAATTCAGCAACTCTGAAATCTAGGCTATGTGCTTCATTGATCCTTTTGCTGTCATCCATTTTTGTCTAGATGTCACTTCCGTGTTCCTGATAGGCAGCATATATTCACTTTAATTGAGGCCATTCCTCAACTCGAATGATGACAGACAAAGTCGGGGGCATCATCAATCCATCTGTAGCAATACCAAACAATCTTATTTCAGCATGTGCAGAAAATAATTCCTCAGTGCATCCACATTCATAGTAATTACTTTCTTGTTTTGATTAGAAACTATGTGTATCATCTAGAGCAGAAGTAGACAGGTTGTGGCTCTTCCAGTGTTGTCAAACTGCAATTCCCAGTTACTCTAGCCAGCATAGCAAAGATGAGGATGACAATCCAAAAATATCTGAAAGACCAGAAATTAGCCATCCATGATCTAGAGGGAAATAACCTTGGGAATTCAAAAGCTTGCCCAGAAGTGCTGCAGTACCCTTGTCAAGGTGATTGCTGCCTCTGAATATTTCCTAATACTTCAGATGAAAACATCTTTTTTCTGTTTTAAGGATTCTTTCTTATTTATTTGGAACATTCTGTTCCATCTGCCCCTGGCAAGAATCAAAACTTAACTTAACCTCCTGGTTATAATGTAGAACCAAATTCTGTATGTCCTTACATATGACTAGTTAGACATTGTTGCTCTCATCAAACTGAGTTTTATTGATAGAATCAGACAATTCATTTACAGTGTGATCTCGAGCATAAAGGCCTGGAATTTCAGTTAAATGTATTTCCCATGAAGGGACTGGAAGTGATAGGAAACAACTGGATTGGGCCAGACCACCTTTAGGTATTAGGGACTCAAAGTAAGCAGTATGAAGATGCCATCTTCTGAATTCTGCTTCCCATTGGCCTCTCCCACATTGTTGAGGGTCATGTCCAAAGACCTGGTCTGATTTTTTTCTCCACACCTGGTTCAATCGTACCTGTCTACTACTCCCTGTCATTATAGGAAGCAATCAGGAATGGAGCTGGTTAGAAGTGTGCTGTGGGACATCCAGCAGCAGACATACGTCCTGTGTCTTTCCTCACCCCCAGAAGCTGGAGAGCATCATATTGCCTCTTTGGGCAGACTTTGGATAAGTTAATTTTTTGTCAGCATACTCGCAGAATGCTTTGTCCAGCATGGCCTCTGGCTGTGCTAGCTGGTGCAGTCTGAAACTGCAGTTTAAAAAAAAAGCGTAACTTTTCCAAGCTCTGCCTCTAACTAAGAGGTGGGGCACTGTTTTCCTCTGATGTTCTGTGAGAGAGGAGACATTAGGAATCACACCAGCCAATAACCTGGAAAAGTATGCAAGTAGTATGCTTAAAAAGTATGCTCTTGGAGCCTTGGCAGATGACTAGTCCAGCTGACTGTTGACATCCGTCACATATGTGATGTCTCCATGACATCATATCATCCTTGGTTGACTCCTGCAGGATCTGTCTTCCATTGGACAGCTGTGTGGTACAAAGAAGCCTTTCTCCCTGTTTTTACTGCAATGCACATCTGGAGATGCAGCTTAGCCAGAGAAGTATTGAACTTATGCATGCACCAGCCAGCCGTTGTGGCTGTTTTCATTCTCTGAAATCAGTTGGAGACTGCCCAGAGAGCACATTAACACTGGGCATGCATCTAGCGCTGTAATGTCGAATAGTATCTTAAATGTGGTCTGGAATGGCGCAAGCCAATCTGGAACATAAACACCAGCATTCTTCTGATTTAGCACAAAACTTCTAGAATTCTCCTTTTGCACCATTTTGTAATCTTGCCTAAAACCCATTTGCTGCACTCTCTAGTGCAAAGACCTTTGTTCCACCCACTGAATGGTCTTGGAATACCTGTAAAGGCATTTTTAAAAGGAGAGACCCATCTAGAAAATGAACTGAGGAGGCCCCAGACCTCAAAAATTGGCCAGACAGGATTTCTGGGGATTTCTACAGATGGTCACTTCTTTATCTGGACAGTGGGAATGACCCCTTCTCCTCCAGGGTGTTTGCATGTATGTAGTCACTGCCCCCCCGGCCAATTTTTAAAAGAAACAAGAGGAGAATAATCCTGTTCAATGACACTTGAAATAACAGGATTTTCCTGAAGGGCAAAGGAAGAGACTGGCACTCTTCCCCCTCCCCTCAACTCCAGTTGGGCTGGTTGAAATTAATTACATATAAGCCCCATTAATACCTTAGGGATTCAAGGGCTGTCTCAGCAAACCTTTGTTTCCTGAGCTAATGTGAATGCAAGGCACTGAAACCTTTTAGAGGGTTGGGTGGGAGGGAAGGAGATGTTAAGAATGCATTAACCCTTCCTTTAGCTGTTTTTTCCCCTGCTGCTTCCCTCCCTTGTTTCCTTGATCAAACATGCTCTTAATTATAGTGAAGGGGCATAAAATTTGATGTGGAAGGACATTTTTGAGGCTTGAAAAAGCTGAGAAGTATTAAACCAAAGGTGGGGAACCTTTGTCTCTGCAAATGTTTTGGACTATAACTCCCATAATCCCTTAGCAGTTATCATACTGGCTGGGACTTAGGGGAGTTGTAGGCCAAAACATTTCATAGGTTAAGTGTTTCTGCCTGCCCACTAATTCACTCCAGGAAATGTCCCAACATGACATATTTTGTAAGAGGAAAATATGACGTGAGTAACTTTGCAGTTTTGTAATAACATGTAGTTCTATTCTACCTTAAGATGTGACTTTTTATCTGGGTTTCCATGAGAGAGCCAAAAATCAGTGTCTTCTTTAAAAAAAAATTATATGAGTACTTATGTTGAAAAGCTGGTAAGCATTCACCCTTTAATGAGCTGAATTATATATACTGTATATTGAAGGATATCATAAAAACTGCAGGTACTTTTGGGTGAGAGGTTGTGCTCCTGTCAGTAACTGCATGGACACTGTCCCATAGGTCCTTGTGATGTTCACACAGAAGCATTATGCCACTGCTGGGCAAAGAAACAACCCTCCAGACGTTACTGGACTAGAACTACCAGCATTCTGTACCAAATGCTGTGCTGGCCAGGGATGTTGGGAGTTGCAGTCCAACCCCATCTGGAGGGTTGCACTTTGTCCTCCCCTGCATGACGGCGTAACTTGTCTCGGCACTGTTGGTTGTGTGTGTGTGTTCTTGCTGGTGGTGTGACTCCAGGATTTTGAACAGGTGAATCCTCCAGAGGCATTATCGTGGGAACCAGTTGCCAGCAAGGAAAATGTACAGAGGGATAATAAATAAATAAATGTGTGAATTGTGCTCAGGGGGTGAAGGATGAGCACCTCATATCTCCAGAAAGGTGCCACTGGTACAAACCCTAAGAGCCAAAAAAATATACCTCTTTCCTTTTCTGTCATGCCTCACTCTAGGAGTCTAAATGTTCTCTAGTGCCTTTTCTAGAGAGTATTCCTGTATGTAGGTTTGGAAGTGTGTTGGGTGTATTCCTCCGTCAGGGGGAACCTAGTTATCCCTCCTCTATTTTAATTGGGAATGCATGAGATGGGAATAGGGTGGGTGTGGGTGGGAGAAATACACTAACCTGTGTTATCTATGTCTTGACCACTGTTTATCCACTAAACGCTATTGTTCTGAATCTGTTTATTTTTCCAACTTGTGTTAATATATATATATATATATATATATATTAAGATATATTTAAATAAAAAGGAAAACTTCAAAGAACAGCACATGCTCCACTATATGATTACACATGGAGGGAGTTGACAGCTGTGTGTGCCACTAGTTCTCATGGCAGTTGGATAAAGCTTGGGCTTGCAAGTAGCTTTTGATTTAAGTTACAAATGTTAAAACTGAGTTTGTATGGGGCTTTCTGGGAGCAAGGTACTTATTTATGGAGTTCAAGTCGAAGCTGCATGTTGTTTCAGCAAACACACATTCCTAAAACTGGCCAACCACTGAAAGAAATGGGGGCGGAGGGAGAAGTTCATAACCTTTCGGGCACCTGCCAATTCTCTTCAGCAAATAATCCTTGGACTGTTTTCTCTTCCCTCCCTTGTAGAGCTTCTGCTGTTGTAGTTCAGTAATTACTTAAAATGGCTGAAATGGGCCATCTGAAGTGAAGAAGCTTCAGCAAGGGGAGGGATAAGCATTTCCATGAAATCCATGAAAGTTCTTGATGAAATAAATCAGTCTTAAAGGTGCCAGTAGATTCCTTCTCTTCACGTTTTCCTTGTTATGCGACCCACTTGTGGATTCTGTGTGGGACTTATGTTTCCCATCTACATGTAATTCTTTAATTCTTACTGAACATATGCTTTGCATCTATCCCTTTGCTCAGTCCTTGGCTATGTCTGCTATTAAACTATGTTGACATCTCCAAGAGCCCAGAGATACCACATTAAAGCTTTCTTAAACAGAGCCTAGCTTACTATTGCCTACATTCGCCCTTCTGGACTGGGCACCTTCTATGTTGGATTTTAACTCTCTTCACTCAAAATAGCATGACTATGGTCAAAAGGTGGTGGGGGTTGTATTCCAGTGCATAAGGAGGACGAATTGTATCCCAGTGGGTAAGCTGTTCCTCGAATGTATGCCTTTCCCATGTTTGTTTTTTAGCCATAATTCTGTTCCTTTTTCTGCATTAATCTGTTAGGCTTTTTTTAAAAAAAATCCATCAAAATACATCTTTGCATATTTTGCTATGCTTAAATTGGCAAGAGCTATGTTGAAGCATTTGGAGAAGCATTAAATCTGGTGGCTAATTTCTGTGTGATCGACATATTAGTCTCAAGACGGGCAGATCAGGCGATTTCTCACTGGAATTTGCAAAGGTCACATTTTTCAAGCCACTTTGTGATTGAAGCAGCAGTCGCTCTAATCTTGTGATTCCCAACCATCACATCCTCAATCAACGTCACAATTCTTGGTCTTTGCTGTCATTCATCTGCCTATGCCTTACAGTTTTGGAGAGGGGCAGAGCTGGACACCATTAAAAAGAAATTTTATTTAACTTGACAAGATATGTGAAGAAATCAGTTCTCCGAGCAAACGAGGCAAGTGAACTTCCATGGATGATTAATTCCTGCCACAATGGAGCTGAAGCTGATGAGAGAACAAGAAAGAAATTAAAGAGGAAATGAGTGGGGGAAGGGTAAAATGAAAGAATTTGAGAGTTCATATTTCATTGGTTGTAACAGCAGCTGGAGAATAAGATTCAGTCGGGAGATTTTAGAAGACAGAAATCTGCAGTAAACAGAATGTTTCCATTATTAGATCAAGAACACCCTGCAGTCTTGTGTATTCTTTCTTTCTCTGAATTGTTGGTAACTTTCCTTTGCCTTTTCAAACCAAACAATGCTGCAGTGTTGTTACATTTACACTTATTGAAAGGTTCACCATGGTTGGTTTCAGGCAAGAATTTGCAGACTTAGTAAGAAGGAGGCTTGGAGAAAGCCATGGTGACTTTACGGTTACTGCAGATATAATTCTGCTCTATGGCTATCTTGGGAGAAAAAAAAGGCTGGAGGGAATGCACACATGATGGAGAAAGGGCTCTTGATCTTCTAACCATGGTTAGAGGGCTATGGGTGTTATCAGACCTTCATTCTGTCCAGGAGTTGAAGAAAGACACATTGGCAAACATTCATAAGACTTTAACTTTCTTAGTTTTGTGGCCAAACAGTCTGTATTTTATGAAGCTGTTGGGTTGGCACACGCATTAATGAGGTGAGACACAGGACTGCTGGTCTGAGCCCGGAAAAGTAACTTTAGGGGAACTATAACTCTGAGAGCCCCAAGTCAGCATGCTACCTGGGAGATTCTGGGAGTTGTAGCCCCAAAATAACTTTCATAGTCTGCAACTGTGTAATCACAATTTATATATTTTAGGAAGGTGTTCCTGGGCTGAGACTTTAGCCAGGGATCTCAAATGCTGCCCCAGGAAAATCCACAATCTCTACAAAATATACTCATTTACATAACGTACACATCTGTATAGTTTGTATAATTGCTCTCATTCAATAGCAATGAAGTGCAGGGCATTGAAACATCCCCTGCTGACCACAGGCAATTACACTGCAGCAGCAGGCACTGGATTGTCATTCCAAAGACTTTCAGGTCCGGCTTTGTAATCTTAAAGGCAAGACACTTCCTTTTGAGGCAGCACAAAATAAAAGAAATAAAGCTGATCTTATCAGATGCTGCATTTCACTCTTGTTGCCAAATTTATAGAGTTATATAACACTAGCAAATTGTCAGGAAGCAGAGCAAAACCAATGTGCCCTGGATTTGGTTTTCACTGTGGTACATGACAGTTTTGAAAGAAGTAGCCATGTTAGTCTCTGGCAGCATAAATAGAAGGGTGGAGAAGAGAAAAAACGGAATGTGGCAGCACCTTTAGGACTAACTGGCGTTTGGGGTTTATATCCACAAAAACTCATGCTAAAACAAAAATCAGTCTCAAAGCCATTTTGTCTCTCCTTCTCCCTTCCCTCTTTTCATGCTGCAATATATGGGAGTGATTGTTCAGTCTGGAGGTGGGGAGTCCTTTCAGCATCAACCAGTCTGACAAGGAATGTCTTTAACCACAGATTGGAAAAGTTTACTTTTCGGACTACAGTTCCCAGAACCTATGGTGTTTATCTTGGCTGGGGGAATTGCAGGAGCTGTTGTCCAAATTTCCACCACCCTGGCCCCCCTGCTAAGCGTTCCCTTTACTTCTGTGAAGCCTTGACACATTGCAGAGTTATATTTTCTGGTGCAGCTTCAATGCGTGCAGGCCACTTGCTAGGCCTGTTGGGCCTCATTGTTGCCCTGGCTTGAACTGGGAGTATGACTAAGAAGAGCACGCCCAACGCTTCCCCAATTGGCCCTTCAAAATGGGAGGAGAGCAGTGCACAGTGATGCCCTTTCTCTATTGTTGCCTGTTTTCTTTTTGAGCTACTTTTGATAAACTTCTAAAGAAGCTCAGCGAACACAATCAAAAACCACTAATCCAAAGAAAAGTTGGAGAAACCTTTCCCTCACATGTTGTGTAATGTTGACTGGGGACTATCTGTACCTTTCAGGCTAAGTGAGGCAGCTGTCTCAGGCAAAGCAGTTTTTGGGTGCCATGGTAGGGCAGGAAAAAAAAAGGTTAACTTTTTACTATTTGAATCTTTTTACTTCCAGAGAGAAAGAGAGGTCCTTGTGTGAGGATTTTTCTGCCTCCGTTTGGTTGGTTGAGTACTATGCATTCAACCAACTCAACTGGGATGGATGCGTGGGGACAGGGAGCCATGTGACACCTTGTTTCAGTCCAAAAAATATTTAGGATTGACCCAAACACCACAATTCAAGAAGGATATTGACAAGTTAGAATGTGTCTGGAGAAATGCAACCAAAATGGTGAAGGGTCAGTAAACCATGCCCTGTGAAGAGGGGCTTAGGGAGCTGGGTATGTTTATCCTGATGAAAAGAAGGTTTAAGACAGCGGTTCTCAACCTGTGGATCGCGACCCCTTTGGGGGTCGAACGACCCTTTCACAGGGATCGCCTAAGACCATCGGAAAATACGTATTTCCAATGGTCTTAGGCTCCATTCCCTCCTCGGTGGTGGTGCGCAAGCGTGAGCCATGCACTCGCGCTTGCGCACCACCACTCCTGGGCCTTTTTCGCACGTTACCTTATCGTGGAGGTGGGGGGTGCCCTCTCTTCGCTGCTCCTTCGTCCTGCAGCTGGCTTCCTGGTCGCGTGACCGCCCCGCCCCTTCCTTCTGCAGTGCGGCCTGGGAGCTGTAGGCTGCGCTGGGGGAGGAAGGGGTGGGTGGTCGCACGACCAGGAAGCCAGCTGCAGGATGAAGGAGCAGCAAAGAGAGCACCTTGCGCAAGAATTTGCTTGCGCAAATGGCATCCCCCCACCTCTGCGATAAGGTAACGTGTGGAAAAGGCCCAGGAGTGGTGGTGCGCAAACACGAGCCACGTGCTCACGTCTTCCTGCCCCCTGTTCAGAAGGGACTGAAATCACTCCCCTTCTCTGCTACCGGGAGAACTTTCTGTCTGACGGGCCAGCTTGGGGGGCAGCGGCAGCACGGAGGGCAGGCCCCCTCCTCGCCACAGCCCCTTCCCCACTCGCCACGGAGGGGGGTGCTGCGGAAGGGCCGGGGGGCCGCAAGGCGGCGCTTTTCTGGGGGGGGCGAGCTGCACTCGGCGCAAAAGACAAAGGCACTGGAATTCCTCCCCCCCGGTCAGAGTCGACACTCTGGAAACTTTTCCCACACTGCCCCCCCAGCAGAAATGAGAGTGAAGCAGAAGCAGAGCCCGGGAGGGATTCTCGGAGTTTTTTCCCGCCGGGGGGGAGGCATTGTAAATTTTATGGTTGGGGGTCACCACAACATGAGGAATTGTATTAAAGGGTCGCAGCATTAAGAAGATTGAGAACCACTGGTTTAAGAGGTGACATGATGGGCATGTTTAAGTATTGGAAGGGATATCATGTTGAAGATGGAGCAAGTTTGTTTTCTGCTGCTCCAGAGACTAGGACAAGGAGCAGTGGATTCAAACTACAAGAAAAGTGATTTGACTTAAACCTCAGGAAGAACTTCCTGATGGTAAAAGCCATTCAACAGTGGAATATGCTGCCTCGGAGTGTAGTGGAGTCACCTTCTTTGGAGGTTTTTAAACAGAGGCTGGATGGCCATGGGGGTGCTTTGAGTGTGTGTTCCTGGATGACAGGGAGTTGCTTGATGGCTGTTGTGCTCTCTTCCAACTCTATGATTCTACGACCCTGTGTTGCTTTTAGGAGAAGTCAAGATGGGGGAAGCAGCAGGTGATGGGTAAAATGAAAACCCTAAAGTGGGGGTTATGCCACTGTGTGGTGTTTTCTCTCTCTGTGCTACCTCACATATCTCCACCACTCAGCCTCTGTAAGCAGCATGAAATCAAGGGGTAGAGGCGCAAATTTCCCACAGAAGGTTCCATTCACATTAAGCAAATATAGTGCTATTATTCCACTTTGACTGCCACAGTTCCATTCTATGGAATCCTGGGGCTTGTAGTCTGGTGAGGTGGTGGAGCACTCTGGCAGGAAATTCTAAGCGTCTCTCCATTTTAAATGGTTTTATTTATTTTTATTTTAAATGGTCTTATTTTAAATAGTTTTATGTATTTTTAGTGTATTTTAACTGTATTTTATTTTAATTTATGTTGTATTTGTGCATAACAAAATAGTAATAATAATACTGCAAATCCCAGGGTTTCATAGGGCAGAACCATGGCAGTTAAAGTGGAAAAGTAAAGCTAAAATTGTGTAATATGTAGGGGCCCCTGATCTAACAGGGAGGCAAGACACTGTTATTTTGCATGGTACAAGAAAATGTTTTCACTCTCAGAAAAACGAAAGCATGGTTCTAAGATGGAGGTGAGGCAACCAAGTATGAATAAAATATGGGAAAGAATGTTTTTTCCTTACCCAAGTGCTTGGAGGTCAAACATCTTGGAATTCACAAGAATCTGAAAGAGAGAAGATAAAGGACAAATGCATATTAAGGTGTGAGAGGTGTGAGACTCTGGCCTTTGGAATCTAAAAGTGGACTTGAGTTTGCAGCTCAGCTGGTAAAAAGAAGAGATAAAGAAGCTTATCACATGAGGCAGGTAAATTGCAATTACAGGAAGATAATAGCATCTTTGGAACATGAAGTCATTCCTCTTCTGTTGTTTTCTTGGTGGGAGACCATTTGGAAAGTGTTTATTTTACAAAGGAGGATGTTATAGGATTTTTTTGTGTTTGTAAAAGAAATGCTTTCCAAACAGTCTCCCACTGGGAGAATAACCAATGAGGAACAACATGTGATAAGTGCCAGCCAAAGATACTGTTATCCTACTGTAATTGTGATTTACCTGCCTCATGCCATAAACTCTAAAGTGGGCAACAATACTGTGACCTCATGTTACTGTTCTTGTTTTTGCAGGCCTGACTCTGACAAAGCCTTTCATAGAATCATAGAATCATAGAAATGTAGAGTTGGAAGAGACCACAAGGGCCATCCAGTCCAACCCCCTGCCAGGCAGGAAAACCTTCAAAGCACTCCCGACAAGTGGCCATCCAGCCTCCGCTTAAAAACCTCCAACGAAGGAGACTCCACCACACTCCGTGGCAGCACATTCCACTTTCAAAATCTTCTAGCCAGCTCATGGGGAAGTTGATTCTTGGGGGGGACTACAACTCTCAGAATCCTCCAGCCATCATGGCTATGCTGGCTGGGGGATTCTGGGAGTTTTAGACCCCCTCCAAAAAGAACTTTCCCAACTTCTGCTTTCAGCCCCAAGAAATTGCAGGCTGAGCTCTGTAAGTCAGTAGCAGTGACTGGGTGTGAGGTATAAAATCTTGAATCCAATTCTTTATAGGAAGCGGAAGAAGAAAACAGACAAGCATCCCTACATATTCACTAGGGGTAGTGGAAAAACCGTGAAAGTGGAAAAACCATGAATACCCCTAGGTCCTCCCAAGCCATATTTAACACACAAAAAAGTATGATCACCATATTCAACCCACCATGGATTCCTTTGAGGCACCAGGCTTCGTTCACAAGGCAGAAGTGGGTGGCTGGTGGGACTTACTGCCACCTCTACCTGTGCCCCACAGCATTTTTAATGGGGACTTACTAGCCTCATTCTTAGTTTCTCAGTCTCACGAGGCTTGCAGTCCCTATTAAAAATGGCCCAGGGAGGCAGCAGAGGTGACAGCAAATAATCCGTGAATAATCAAATCCGCCAAAGTGAAACTCGCAAATTTGGAGGGCTGACTGTATTACATTTGATACAGCAGATCTGTTATAACAATGTAAGTGTTCCCTTGCTGGATCAGTTTAGATCAGATGTGGATGAAATGCGGCCCATAGGCTACATGTGGCCCTCAGTGACTCCAGTGTGGGCCCCCTGTACCCCTTTCCTTAAAAAAAAAAAAAAATTTAAAACAGCTCCTCATACCCTCTAGGAGCTGGAAGGGGCCATTTCATATTACTCTCTTTGCTTGGTATAGGCCAAGGTAGGTAGGGGACTTTTTGAAAAATACAACTGGGAAAAAAAAGGCCTATAACTATTAGATGAAAATCCAGTGTGGTATAATAGTTAAGAATCACAACAAAGAAAGCACCAGAGGTGCCAAAACCAGCACCAGGAATGGTTGTATAAACAGAATAATGTTTCTCAAACATATACAACATATAGAATAATATAATCAAAACACATATACAGTATAACAGATTTCTGGGATAATATCCATTTTGACCATAATAATAATAATAATGATAATAATGCATGATGATGATGAAGATTTTATTACTCTTTATTCATATCTCACTTTTTGCCCAGGTTGGGACTTACAACAATTAAAAAGATGTAGTTAAAACCCACAGAATACAAAAGTTAAAACATAATTAAACAATCAAAAAGGGTCTTCTTTAAAGTATAGATATTTACAGCAACCAGATCTAAGAGCAAACTTTTATCTCATTAATACTTAAATGTCCTCTAATCATTTAACAAGGGCAGTGAGTCTCTCAAGCAAGACTGTTACATAGGCCATTTCTGCACTACACTGTTATAGTGCTATTATTCCACTTTCAGCCTCCTACAGAATCCTGGGGTTTGCAGTTTAGGGAGGGGCATTTTGAATTCTCATCCAGAGAGCTCTTTGGCCTCAGGAAACTACAAGCCCCAGAATTCCACAGGATGTTGAAAGTGGAATAATAGCACCATGACGGTGTAGGGTGGAAATGGCCCTTAAATAACACAATGATAAAATAACAACAAATATATGTAACAAACACAACAATTAAATAAGTAACACAATAATTAAAGCCATTTCCTGTGGTGGTGTTGGTGGAAGGGAGGTTAAATTAATTAATTGTTGGAAAATTCTAGCATTCTCTCTCCCTCTCTTCCTGTTCTAGGACAAATGAGGTTTAGATAGGATAGGGTTAATTTTCCTTTGAATGTAAAAGCCCTTCCTGGCCTCACAGCTAAAGTCTCAAGTGTTGTTCTGTGTTATTTTAAAATGACTGGCTATGGTATCCAGACCATGTGGCCCAGGATACAGTCTCACGTCAGTTACTGGTCATACTTGGAAGGCCACGCCTGCCTCTCTCCCTTTTAGCAATATTGCTTCTAGCAATTTCTTTCTCTAGGCTAGCCTCTTCACCAACAAGTTGATGAGTTTAAAATGAAGATACTATCTTCCCAAATCCTTTTGTTAGTTAGGATCTAGTTTGTCTAATGGATATGTAATTATAAAGTTTATTAGTAAATCTTTTAAATTTGGAACCTGAAGCTGCCTGCTTTGTTTTTACTTTCAAGTCAGCCTCCAGTTCAGGGAAGACGCGCAGAGATTGCGACATGCTTTTTTCTTCAACTCTGCAAAAAGAAGGTTAATTCCTTATAGCTTTAGCTTTCATAGGCCATTTCTGCATTACACTGTTATAGTGCTATTATTCCACTTTCAACATCCTATGGAATCCTGGGGTTTGCAGTTTAGGGAGAGGCCTTTAGAATTTGCAACCAGAGAGCTCTTTGTTCTCAGTAAACTACAAACCCCAGAATTCCACAGGATGTTGAAAGTGGAATAATAGCACTATAACTGGCCATATCCGCACTACAGTGTTATAGTGCTATTATTCCACTTTCCACACCCTATGGAATCCTGGGGTTTGCAGTTTGGGGAGAGGCCTTTAGAATTCTCAGCCAGAGAGCTCTTTGGCCTCAGGAAACTACAAACCCCAGAATTCCACAGGATGTTGAAAGTGGAATAGCAGCACTATAACACTGTAGTGCGGAACGGGCCAGTGTAGTGCAGAAATGGCCATAGAGTTTCCCAAAGGACTAACACCCTGGGAAACTCTAACCCCTAACATAAATAATTCTGGAAAGAAAGAAAGAAAGAAAGAAAGAAAGAAAGAAAGAAAGAAAGAAAGAAAGAGGGAGGGAGGGAGGGAGGGAGGGAGGGAGGAAAAAAAAAGGAAGGACAGAAGCATGCATGCATGCATGCTAGAGCTGGAAGGGTCCCCAGAGGCCATCAAGTCCAACACCCTGTTTGATATAGGATGTGCAGCTAGCACTGGTTCCCAAACTTTGACTCTCCAGCCGTTTTGGACTTCAACTTCCAGAATTCCTGACTGTTAGCCAACATGTGGATGGGCAAAGTTTGGGAACCATTGAGCTAGACGATCCCCATTAGGTTGCTGTCCAGTCTCCTTTAGAAGACATCCAGAGAAAGAAACTCCATCACTTCTACTAGTTTACTAGTGCAGAACTGATACCTACTTTGGGTCCTTGGAATAAGAAGGAATTCCTCCATGTCAAGGCAGGATGCTTTGTCCTTGAAATCATCAATACATTCTTCAGCAGGGTGGAGGACTCGCGCTGGGGAGAGAAAGGAGGCCCAGTTCAAATCAAAGGGAGGAAGCTGCTTTATACTGAGTCTGACCATTGTTCTCTCTTGCTCAATATTGTTAACTCTGACCGGTAGCAAGAGCTCTCCAAGCTTTTAGGTAGGACTTCTTCCTCACTCTGGTGGCATCCAAGTATGAACCAGATCAGACCCTGCTTAGTTTCTGAAATCAGACAAATCAGGTGCGTTCAGTGTGGTGGGATGGCATGTACCACCAAAACCTAGTCGATAACCAAAGATACTTGGTTCCCAAAGCCACTATCTAAACCCAGAGTTTAGAAATTCTGCTTTTCCGGC
This sequence comes from Iguana delicatissima, assembly GCA_948472985.1. Classification (NCBI taxonomy): domain Eukaryota; kingdom Metazoa; phylum Chordata; class Lepidosauria; order Squamata; family Iguanidae; genus Iguana; species Iguana delicatissima. The sequence goes on along the minus strand of CAOKZL010000726.1, from coordinate 242,400 downwards.
TGTGACTCCCAGTGACTGTTCTGGCTACAGGATTCTGGGAGCTGCAGTCAATAAAGGCAATTTCTTCCAAACTCTTCCCCAACCTATCAAATATCATGTCTGGCTTTCCACTGAATCCAAGAGTCTGAGCAAAGGACTCACAGTACAAAAGGATCCTCTGATAGTCTTGGTCTGTCTCCTGGACAATTATGGAGTCAGGACACCTGGCTGAGAATAGTTCTGTCTTCATGTAGGGCCGGCCTGTAAATGGTGAAACCAGAAATAAACAGGTTGCTAGACCAAGAGAGATGGGGGTAGAGGGAGTAACAGGGCTGTCTTTGAGAACCAAGTTTAGCAGATGATGTTAATGGGTGGTTGAACCAAGAGAAAGCCCATTCAGCTGGACCACGAGGCATATCCTTGTACCCTGATGCCCTAGAACTTCCTATAGGGAGCATCTCTTTCTCTCTCTCTCTCTGTCGCTCATTCTCCGTGTACGTGTGTGTTAGAAAGAAATTGAGATTGTTCCAGCCCTACACTGTTGTAGTGCTATTATTCTACTTTCAACATCCTATGGAATTCTGGTGTTTGCCATTCACGGAGGGGCCTTTAGAACTCTCAGCCAGAGACCTCTTGGACCTCAGTAAACTACAAACCCCAGAATTCCACAGGAGGTTGAAAATGGAATAATAGCACTATAACGGTATAGTGTGGAAATGACCTGAGACTGATGGTGGGGTGGCTTTCGAACTGTTACAGCATGATGGTTCTACTTTGACTACCATGGCTGCATCCTGTGGAATCCTGAGATTTGTAGTTTGGTGAGGCACTAGAACTCTCTGGTTCTGGATTCTAACCCCCCCCCCAAACTACAAATTCCAGGATTCCATAGGATGTTGTGGCAGTTAAAGAAGAATCATAGCACTATAGTTGTGTAGTATAAAAGGGCCTAGAGAGAGAGAGATAAGGAAGGAGGGAGAGAGTTTTTTTTTTCTGGACCTAATGGGTCTCAGTGCTTATTCAAGACCAAGCCATCTAAAAATACTTTGCATTACAATAGGGATAGTTTACCAGCTCAGAGGTGACAGGGAGGCCCGCTGTACAGGGAAAGTGGGTTAGAATAGGTGATGTCATTGTCCCTGCTAATAAAAAAGTTCCCACCGCTCAGGTCCAAGAGCCTTACCTGCCCTACAATACTGGGTCACTCTTGTAACAATTTACTTTGGTACTCAGTTATTGAAAAGGTGCTTCCAGGCAGACAGCTCCTAACAGTGAATCAAAAATGCACTGGGCAGCAATTTTTTGGCTTTCCCTCTGTCATGAATTAATTTGTGCTACAAAAAAAGCTGTAGGAAAACATGGGAGTGTGACAGATAGTGCTGGCTAGTTGCTCCTGTATCAGTGGGGTACAGAATCCATTCCAGACTGTAGTATGAACTTTAAAGGGCCATTGAAATTGATGGACCCAATGCCCTCAAATAGGTTTATCATCTTATTTTTTTTTCCTGCCAAGGCAAAATCTGAGATATTTAATCAATCCTGGAATTGTGTTTTAAAACAGATCCAGAAATCTCTTGAATGCCTGAGATTTTCATATTGTAGCATAATGTGATTTACATGGAAGCCAGTAGGGTTAACATAGCACTCATAACTCAAAGGGGATTCAACAACCCATTTTATGTGGGAACTACCATCTGCCACTGGTGACAAAGTGAGGACAAGGCTGTCTTGCCATCCTGTACAAATCTTATTTTTAAGGGAGGCCAAGACTACAGTAGAAACCTCCGCTCTTGCGCTTCACAGTCCCAGTGAGTCAAGAGCAAGAGATTGTTCTGTTTTGATACTGGGGGCTGTCCATCATCAAAGATGTCAGAAAGAGAAGTTGGATCTCACCTTCTGTGGCCAAGTCATGACTCCCTTCCTTAAGCAAGTAAATCCATGATCTGGGAACACACTGGCCTGTCTTTCTGGGAAAAAGAAAGACACAGAGAACAAAGTTATATGTGGATGGATGGACAAACAGGCAAATATGTAGCAGTTATCTTAGGCAGGGTCGGTCAGAGGCAGATATGTGTGTGTGTAAAATCACAGACCACATCTGTATTTATTTTTAAACCAACCTCTCTTGATTTTTTTTTTAATTATCATCCTGTTTGACTGATTTGAAATTCCACTGAAATTTAAATTTATAATCATAAGGAAAACAGTCTTTGTCACTGATCCCATCCTTGGCAAATTCCTTGTGAAGATTTTCCTTGAAAATGGATGGATTAGACAGGGAGGAACAAGAACATGAGTGGGCTGAGGGATGGGTGTTTGTGCATTTATTTTATTTTACTTAATTTTAATCCTGCTTTTCTCCCATATGGGAATCAAATCAGCTAAACTGGGTAAACAATAATGGATATGGTTGCCTCCCCAACCATTCAGCTCTCCAACTTTTTGGACTACAGTATTACTCCCATTATCATCAGAGTGCAGGGCTAAGGTGGTCTCCAGTTGAGTTGGATTGCAGGACCTATCTGTGAAGGAAGGAGCTGGACAAACCTAGCTGAGGGCAGCCAATGATAGCTCAGGGAATGCTGTGATGAAGGATCCATGGGGAGGAAATGTTACAAAACTGAGGCTTATTTCTGTCAGAAGGCAGATAAGGAAAAGCTGACAGAGATAAGGGACAGACTTCAGAGAGATAGAATAGAGGCAGGAGAATCAGACAGAAGAAAGGACTGACTATGGTCCTGCGGAACTATAAATGATTTAGTCATGCAGGAGTTTATGTGTTGTTTCCTTCCCAGTCCAGGAATGCATTAAGGGCTGGTGGGAGGCATAGTGAGTAACAGGAAGCCAGGGTTGGAACTGACAAGGAGATTCATCACATCATCGTTACGAGCCAGTAGAGTGTGGGTGGGGTCCAAGATATAGTAAATAAGTTTCAGAGGATCAGAATTCCTTGGACTCAACCTGAAAATCATGATCTCTTAACAGGAGACATCCCCAGGCATTCAGAATGTTGCCCCAAGAGTGAATTAGACAACCTACCTCCCCATTTTTTGTCAGGGACATGTCAGTAGGGTGTGTGATGGGGTGTGTGGGCGCAGGAGGACATCGCAGAAGGAATGTGCATGTGCCCAAACAGCACTCTTATTTGCAAACATGGGAGGAGTTTGACACCTGCATGCGTGCACACACACACACACACACACCCCGTTATCACATCCCTGTTTTCTGCCACTACTGTTGGCGTCCAGCAGCAGGGCTCCATGGACTCCTTGTGAAAGTTCTATGGACCCTAAGAGGTCCCCAGGTTAGGAACCACTGTTTTAAACTTTAAATTTTAAAAATCCTTTAAAAAGTGTATGTTTTTGATACAGTTTATAGCTTCATTCAATTTCAATGCTGACTTTTTGTATGTTTTTAATTGGAATCTCTTAAATGTGTCAGCCAACTTGAGTCTCTGTCTTGGGGGAAAGCAGGACATTGATGATGATGACGACAATGATGATGATGATGATGATGACAATGATGATGGACACCATCAGCCACCACTTATCTTTGGGTGGCAGGAGGGACAGGAAGATATAGCATGCATTTCAAGGTAATGGACAGGTGGGTTGTGAGGAGGACACTTACAATCGAATGGCGGCCTGCAGTTGCAACCGTTCTTGGTCGTTGCTCTGAGTCATGCTAAATAAGGTGCTGTCGATGCTGGTGAATGTCCTCAGCGAAGAAGGGGATGATGAAGCGGCAGCTATGAAGAGCCATCTGCCAAGATACTGCAAAGGCAAGTCATTGGGGTTACTTTTGGGACAAACCTACATGTTGCATACATATTACATACAAATGCGTTTTTCTAAAACTACCATTGGCTGGTTTCTTTTTTCCAGCAACTAGGGCTGGCAGGTAAGGACTATCCCCAAAGTTTCAAGACTGAAACCTTAGGATAAGGGACTTGTGAGAACCAGCGTGGTGTAGTAGTTTGAGCCTTGGGCTACAACTCTGGAGACCAAGATCTAGTTCCCCACTCGGCCATGGAAACCCACTGGGTGGCCCTGGATGCATCATACACTCTGAGCCCCAGAAAATTCCATGATATTTTCACATTTGGGTTGCCATAAATCAGAAACTGCTTGAAGACACACCACCAAAAATGATATCACACGGGGGGGGGGGCCTGGCGGTGTTACAAGGATAAAGTTACAAGGAGTGGACCCTGGTAAGCATGATACATTATGCATCAATCACAGCTGTTCAGAATGTGCCATTCACATAAAAAACACCCATGTATAACAAATGAGAAAAACTTGTACACACATAGTTTTCAAGGCAGTTATCTTGCCCTGAGATTCATGCACCTTATCTGTGGATAGGAGAAAGGGATCAGGCCCTGAGACCTGGCAAAATACAGCTGCTGTATTTTGTCTGGCATAGGTGGAACTTCACATTGGTGAAAACACATTTTGGTGCCAAACATCACAAGGGAAGAGTGCAAGAAGACAATATCTCTAGCCAAAAAAGAAAGAAAACTCTACTGATTGGCAGATGAAACTCTCCAAGTAGATAAGGACAGATAAGAACCAACATTAAAAAAGGAGAGAAACAGGGTAAGAACCTTGCATGCAACTGTTCAGTGATCTGTGTGCAGGGATACAGGGGACTATTATAGCAATGACTGGGGAGAAAAAGAAGACAACAACAAGGAACAAGAGACCTCTTCCACAAGATTCAAGAAATCAAAGAGAAATTTAAACCAAGAGTGGGGATGCTCCATTTCCAGCAGGGGAACACGCTGCATGATTAAGAAGAATTTTTTTAAAAAGGAAACAATACACTGAAGATCTACCGGTATATTAAAGTAATGAAAGGTTGACAGATTCATTCAAGAAAGAAGCATTTCAAGATGAACCCATGATTTTATTAAGTGAGGTGAACACTGCACTCAAAAGATGGGGAGAAATAAATCACCAGGAATAGATGGCATACCAATAGAGTTGTTTCAAGCAATAGAGACAGAATCTACTTAAATTCCTACTAATATATGCCAGCAAATATGGAAAACAAAAGAATGACCCACAGATTGAAAATGCTCAATATACATTCCAATCCCCAAGAAAGGGACACCAGGGATTGCAGTAATTGCAAGACCATTGCATTGATCTCCTATGAAAGCAAAGTGATGCTCAAAATTATAGAACAAAGACTGTTGCCATTTATGGCGTGATAAGTGCCAGATGTCTAAGCAGGGCTCAGAAGAGGAAGAGGCATGAGGGATCATATTGCACATGTATGTTGGATAATGGAGCACACCAAAGAATTTCAGAAGAAAGTTAGCCTGTGCTTTATAGATTATAGCAAAACCTTTGATTGTGTAGAGCATGAAAAATTTTGGATTGATCTTAAAGAAATGTGTGTACTACATCATTTGATTATCCCAATATGTAATGTACTCAGGACAAGACACAATACTAGTAAAATGCGAGCTGGACAGGGCTACTGTTAGTTGGATTTGTAGTTGGTTGACCGACTGAACCCAAAGGGTGATCACGAATGGCTGCTTTTCATCCTGGAGAGAAGTGACTAGTGGGGTGTCACAGGGTTCTGTCCTGGGCCCAGTGCTGTTCAATATTTTTATCAACGACTTGGATGAAGGAATAGAGGGCATGCTCATCAAATTTGCAGATGATACCAAATTGGGAGGAGTTGCTAATACGCCAGAGGACAGGATCAAAGTTCAAAATGACCTGGACAGATTGGAGAGCTGGGCCAAGGCTAAAAAAATGAAATTCAACAGAGAGAAGTGTAAGGTCCTACACTTAGGTAGAAAAAATTGAATACAGAAATATAGGATGGGGGACACGTGGCTGGATAGCAGTACATTTGAAAGGGATCTAGGAGTCTTCATAGACCACAAGCTGAACATGAGTCGGCAGTGTGATGCGGCAGCCAAGAAAGCCAATGCAATTCTCGGCTGCATCAACAAGAGTATGGTGTCTAGATTGAGGGAGGTACTGGTACCACTCTACTCTGCTTTGGTTAGACCTCATCTTGAATACTGTGTCCAGTTCTGGGCACCCCAATTCAAGAAGGACATGGTCAAGCTGGAGCAAGTCCAGAGGAGGGTGACCAAAATGGTGAGAGGTCTGGGAGCCATGCCCTATGAGGATAGACTTAGAGAGCTGGGGATGTTTAGTCTGCAGAAGAGAAGGTTAAGAGGGGACATGATAGCCATGTTTAAATATTTGAAGGGATGCCATGTAGAGGAAGGAGAGGGATTGCTTTCTGCTGCTCCAGAGACCAGGACAAGGAGCAATGGATTCAAGCTGCAGGAAAGGAGATTCCACCTGAACATCAGGAAGGACTTTCTGACAGTCAGGGCTGTCCGGCAGTGGAATCTGCTTCCTTGGAGTGTAGTGAAGTCTCCTTCCTTGGATGTTTTTAAGCAGAGGCTAGATGGCCATCTGTCGGGAGTACTTTGAGGGTGTTCCTGCATGGCAGGGGGTTGGACTGGATGGCCCGTGTGGTCTCTTCCAACTCTACATTTCTATGATTCTATGACATTTCTATGACAGAATATGGAGAAACAGAGTGGTTTCTGATTGGCAAGGGAGTCATGGAAGGCTGCATTTTATCACCTTATCTGTTTAACTTATATGCTGCACTTGTGTGTGAAAACTATAGGAAACAACATCAACAATTTTAGATATGCAGATGACACCATACTACTAACTGAAAATAGCAAAGACTTGCAACAAATGTTGAAGAAAGTCAAAGAAGAAAGTGGAAAGGCAGATTTACAGTTGAACATTATGAAAAAAAATTAATGACCATAGATAACTCACATACTTTTAAAGTAGATGAAGACATTGAAATAATTCAAAATTTTCCATAGCTTGGCACAGTCATTAATCAGAATGGAGACTGCAGTCAAGACATCAGAAAAAGACTAGGGCTTGGAAGGGCACCTATGAAGGAACTAGGCAACTTCCAGATGAGTAAAGATGAATTATTGAATACTAAAATTATGATTCTCCATGCCATGTTATTTCAAATTTCAATGTGTGGTTGTGAAAGCTGTACAGTGAAGAAAGCTGATGGGAAGAATATCCACTCATTTGAAATGGAGAAGAGTTCTACAGATACAGATGCTAAAGGGACAAATGGATGGGTCCTAGAGCAAATCAGCCTGAACTCTCCCTAAAAGCCAAAATGACTAAACTGAGACTGTTGTACTTTAGACATATCATGAGAAAACACAGCTCCCTAGAAAAGACAATAATGCTTGGAAAGGTGGAAGGCAGCAGGAAAAGAGGAAGACTGAATTACAGATGGATAGACTCAATCAAGGAAGACATGTCCCTGAATCTGCAAGACTTGAGCAGGATGCATGATGATAGGGTGACCGTGAGCTCTCTCATCCATAGGGTTGCCATAAGCAAAATTATCTCTGAAGGCAGTTAACAACAACAACAACAAGCAGGCATGAAAATTAGATGAAGGAACACCAGTGATTTAAGACATGCAGGTGACACTATATTACTTGCATAAAATAGCAAAGACTTGGAATTACTATTAATTAAAAGGAAGGAAGGACGTGCAAAAGCAGATAAGAGCTGGTTGTTAAAAATACAAAAAATAATGACCAAGGATGATTTATGTAACTTTAAAGAAGGTAATGAAGACATTAAAATAATTCAGGGCTTTCCAAATGGTGTGTTGCCTCCTCGGCTGAGAACCCCCCCGCACCGGAGTCTGACCTGCTGCCGTTGCTTTTGCTGGGGCCTTTCCCAGGCAAGAGCGATGGCATCAGTCAAGGACTGCTTCCCACCTGGGCTGCCTTCCCCCTGCCATCGCTGTCACTGGGCCTTTCCTGGTGAGGGTGATGGCAGCGGGACAGGATCGGGGGGCTGTTGCCATTCCCCACCCTAGATACGCCTTTGGGTACCCCTGGTTTGTTAGTAAAACTGAATTACTCTGTCGTGAAATGATGCATGTCAAAAAAATGTTTCACCAACATGAAAAGTTTGGAAAGCTCTGAAATAATTAAATAGTTCCTATACCTTGGTTCAATCATTAATCAAAACGGAGCCTGTGGTTAAAAAAAAAATCAGAATAAACTTAAGACTTGGGAGGATAACTATGATGGAACTAGATAAGATCCTAAAGTGTAAAGACATGTCATTAAATACCAAAGTCAGAATCATCCATGCCATAGCATTTCCCATTTCTATGTATGAGTGTGAAAGCTGGGCAGTGAAGAAAGCTGACAGGAAAAAAGAATCAACTCATCTGAAGTATAGTGCTGGAGAAAAATTCTATAGATACCGATGACTGCTAAAAAGGTAAATGAATGGATCTTAGAGTAACTCATGCCTGAACTCATGCCTGAAGATGACTAAACTGAGGCTGTTGTACTTTGGACATATTGTGAGAAGAAACGACTCATGTCAAGAACGATAATGACCACATTACAGGTGGATTGATGCAATCAACTAAGTTACAGCCCGGAGTTTGCAAGATCTGAAGAGGGCAGTTGATAACCGGGGCTCTTCGAATTCTCTCATTCATAGGGTTGCCATAAGTCGAAGTTCACTTGATGGCAAACAACAACAACCCACTACATCATGCAGGCTCTCCTTCTGCAAGTTTGCCACAAGGCAAAATTAAAAATAATCCCAAAAGCTATATCTGTTGCAGTCTCAGTTCAGTTGTGTTTTTAATCAGTTTCTCCAAGCTTTGATAAGAGATCTAAGGATTTTTCAGCATTTTAATTCAGTTATTTCCTGGTGATGGGCAGAATAATAAAAATTACTAGGATATTGATGTGCCTAAATGTATTTGCAGCTCTCTATTCATTCCATTCTTTAAAAAAAAAAATCTTTCAACACAATCTGAATGTATTAGAGAAACTTTCACTGATAAATATTTTTAAGGGGAAAAATGGACATTTAGGCCATTTCCACCCTATGCTGTTATACTGCTATTATTCCACTTTCAACATCCTGCGGAATTCTGGGGTTTGTAGTTTGCTAAGGGCGAAGAGCTCTCTGGCCGAGAATTCTAAAGGCCCTTCCTCAACTGCAAACCCCAGGATTCCACAGGATGTGCAAAGTGGAATAGTAGCGCTATAACAATGTAGGGCGGAAATGGCCTTGGTTTTCCCATTCAATTGTTCACCTAGTAACAAATCATTTTTGTCTTGAAATATTGACAATAGCAATAATGTGCCACCCTTTTGGATATTTTGACCAGGTAAGTCATTAATTGGATTACTTTGTCCCCAAACTGCTTCACTTTTGTACGTTTCATCCACATATGAACAAATGTGCTTGCCCTTTTACCATTTCTCCAACACAATGGAGAAAGTTGTGCATTTATACAATTTATTTTTGAAGGATACCAGTGCCATTTAGGCACTGTTTTTAAAGCTGATTCTTTTTATTTGACTGAAACAGAGCTTGTATAGAGTGAAGATCTTTATCTCACTACATGTAATAATTGGCTTAGCCGAATCACTTACCTGTAATCAGCACTACAATTAACTGCATATAAAACTGAAATTTTTGTGGGCTATAGTGTGGAATATAGTATGCCATGCTAAATAATAAACCATTGGGCTGTTTGTTATTTTAAAAAGCCATTGGGTCTTAGTAGCATGCATCTGTGCACCTGCATTTGTTAGCCTCTGCCTCCCACCCTGAATTTTTTTGTTACCTGGTCTCGGTTTAGCTTGCTAGCTTGCAGCTTCACAGGTTCTTCGCACAGGGAGAGGGCATCCACAAAGGCCCCATACAGGTAGAGGAGATAGTACCACGGGCCTTCCATTGCAAGAGCTACCGCCGGAGTTTGCTCTGAGAACCAGCTTCTGCACTAACATCCTGTGAAGCTCACCTTTGTCCCAGGCTTGCTAAATATTTAGCTCTCTAGGGTCTAGAGTCCATTGGGAGCTGTGGTGTGGGTGAAACTGAAATTCCGAAAGACCCGGGCAAGCAAAACCAGGGGCCAGAGAGCAAACAAAGGGGCGAGTCCCTCGGTGTTTAAAACAACAAAAGTATATACTCACTTGTAGAGAAGGTCACAAAAGGGGTAAGAAATGAATTTTCTCTTAGCCCATACCTTCCAATATTTCACAGATGAAAGCAGCGACATATTCGACTAAGCAACACCAGAGTGTGGTCAAGAGAACAAAAGGTATTAATGAAGAGGACTGCGCCTGAGCCAACTGGGAAGAGCAAGGATTGCCCCTCTTCTTCCCCCCGCCCCTCATAGCACTATAACACTGTAGTGCAGAAAGGCCTTCAGTTTACAGCAACTGAAGTAAGCTGAGGACTAAGGGAGAAGTGGGAGGAGGAGGAGAGAGAAAAAGACAAAGCCGTTTAAAAAGCGGCTGAAAAAGTGAAACAACTGGAAACCATTCTTTTTCTCCACATTGTGTCCTGACAGTAGCTTCTTGTTCACAGTATTGGTTACACCCAAGTAAAATCAGATGTTAGAGCACTTCCATTTCTTTTAGAGCAGTGCTTCCATATTTTTTTCACTTGTGTACTTCTTGGTAGTCCCTTTCCATAAATTGTACCCTTCCTCTGCTGCCATGGGTCTTTCCTTGCCAGGAAAAATCCCCATCAGAGAGCTTCTGTGAGCTCTGAGAAGATGTCCCCATACCCACAGAAGGAAAGGCACAGTGTTAGGCCAGATGCTTGGTCTGGGCCTTTCCATGCCATGCCATCCCATCATGCCCTGTTACTCACCTAGATGCTCTCCACAGTCTCAGGATCCAGTTTGCACCTGACCAAAGGCATGGAGAGGAGTGACTGGTGCTGCACGTACCTCCTTCAGATGGATTTGGGGTGGAACTGGATGTCTCCACTGGGCACTCTTTCTCCTCATGGAGAGGGACACAAGGAAGAAGGAGAAAAGAGAGTGTTTGTATGCAAGGCTCAAGAAACCACATAGTGTGGGTGGGATAGCGGCAACTAGAATAGAAGGCACTAGGATAGTGGCAACTAGAATAGAAGCCTGTGTATGCATACGCAGGTGAGAAAGACTCTTTAAAAAAAAGTTTGTGGGCCAATGGCAGCCAGAAGTTCAGCTTTGTGTCACTCTTCTCTTTATGATTCTCCCCCATCCATTAAGGTTCTGGGACAGGAACGCCAATGCCGTGCGCAATCAAGAACCTCATCAAGTTGTGGTTTCCTTTGTGCATGGCTTTAAACTTTACACTTTTCCTATTATTAATTTTTTTGTGCACCCCTAAATGTCCTTGCTTGTACCCCGGAGGGCATGTGTACCTCAGGTTGGAAACCACTGTTTTAGAGTGAATTATAATTTTTCTTGATCGTGGGCTTGTTTTCTGCTGCTCCAGAGACTAGGACAAGGAGCAATGGATTCAAGCTGCAGGAAAGGAGATTCCACCTGAACCTCAGGAAGAATTTCCTGATGGCCAGAGCTGTCCGGCAGTGGAATCTGCTGCCTTGGAGTGTGGTGGAGTCGCTTTCTTTGGAGGTTTTTAAGCAGAGGCTGGATGGCCATCTGTTTGGAATGCTTTGATGGGGATTGGACTCAATGGCCCCTGGGGTCTCTTCCAACTCTATGATTCTATGATTCTATACTAGAGGTTCTTAACTTGGGGCCTGGGCCCAGGAGTCCACAAAGTCCTCACTAGGAGTCCGCATAGCCCCGCTGCTGAACATCAACAGCAGTGGCAGCAACGCAGCAGTGGAGAGGAGGAATGTGGGTGCCAAAACTGGTGCTTGGGTGTACACACACAGCTGCCACCATGTCCCTTTTGCCAGGGACACAGCAGCAAGGGATGTGGAAGTTGAGGGACATGTCGGTAGGCAAATGAGGGAGCAGGTTTGTGCATGCACCCATCCCCCATTGCCACGTCCCTAATGAAAGAGACATGGCACCAGGAATGTGTGTGTGCCCAAACTGATCCTCCTGCTAGCAGCATTTTGTTGTGTGCCTGCAAGTAACTTCTGAGTTACAGCAACCCTAAGGTGAACCTATCACAGTATTTTTGTTTGTTTGTTTGTTTGTTTGTTTGTTTTTGCAAGATTGGTTCAGACAGGATATCCTCATGCCCAGGAGAAGAAGCCCTTTTTGCAACAGAAAGTGAATGGGAACTTACTTCCTGTTTTTAAAAAAGGACTGTCCCAGGCCTAAGATGATCCAGGATGATAGTCAAAAACATAGCAGAAATGCTCCCATGCCTCCTTTAGGTCCTTTGGGAGCCAGAACTCCCACAGAAATTTTTAACCCTTGAAGTGCCAAGGAAGCCACAAAAATGTCCTATTGGGCGTACCTGGCCCACTCCTATCTTAAAGAAACAAATCAATAAAGTAAACTCCCTAAAACCAAGTTGGCCTCCCATTTGACTTACAATGTTGACTATTACACTGCTTGTCAATATTCAAATACTGGCAGTTTTCCCTTGACTGAATTGATCAATAGTCACAGAGCAGAGATGTACCATGAAAACCTGAGGCAGAGATGATAAAGGATGCTTAGAAACAATATGGTTCTACAAAATCCCCACCCCCACTAAAGCTGAATGTGTTGCAGGGTATACAGAGCAGGAGTGGGCAAGTGTGGCCCTCCAGAAACTTCAAGACTACAGTTCCCATTAGTCCTAGCCCCTGGTAGGGAATGATGGGAACTGCAGTCCAATAATGTATGAAAGCTGACATGCTCCCCACCTCACATGCAGAACTCAAGAGGAATATTTGACATCAATTGTCCAGATGTTTAGAAAACTGTTCACACAGGCCTAACGTGGCTATATATGTTGCTGGTTTGTGTTGATTGAAGAGTTTGAGAAAGCAGTTTAGCCAATGGTAAGAGGGATAAGTGGACTTAAGTATTGATAGGCAGGTACCACCCATGTCACAAAGTTTACTCTGTAGACAAAGTTCCCTATTTTGAAGTGTAGGCCATTTCCATACTACGCTGTTATAGTGCTATTATTCCACTTTCAAGATCCTATGGAATCCTGGGGTTTGCAGTTTAGGGAGGGGCCTTTAGAATTCTCAGCCAGGGAGCTCTTGAGCCTCAGTAAACTACAAACCCCAGAATTCCACAGGGTGTTGAAAGTGGAATAATAGGATTATAACAGTGTAGTGCGGAAGTGCCCACAGTCTTCCCATGACTCCTTGCATATGCACATTAGTTTCCATAGATTAAAAGCTGCACGTTTTTCCATATGGGTAACAGAAGGTGCTGAAGCCAGGCTTCATTTTAAAGCAGAAATAAAAACCCTAGTCTCCCCACTAATTTTTTAAGGGGGAAGATTGTGTGAGAACTGCATACTTTGCTATTGTGCTTCACTCAGAGAAGGAAGAACTGCAGAAAGCAACACAATGATAGTGATGATGGCAACTAATGTTATAGAACTTTTAAGAAGAAGGGGGATCTTCAGTCTGCTGGCTTAAATTCAGCACAGGGAGGATTGTAGAAAAAACTTCTCCTCTTTTCTAAGCTTCTGTTTCCTTCCATTTGGGAGGGAGACCAAGGCAGGGAGTGGTGGTTGGAATTCCAGTGATGCAGCTGATCTGTGATTTGAAATGGCACATTGATGTTCATCGTGCTCTCTTTCTGAAGCAGTTTGGATGTTGAAAGGTGTTGGAGCAGACTTTCCCCATGTGAGGCTTCTCTATCCAGAGAGATTGAGAATTAGGTCAGAGAAAGATATGACCGTAGGGGAGAAGCCTAGAGGGACAGAGCCTGGCTCCTTGATGTAATTCAGTCTGCCAGATTCATTGGGGAAGAGCTGCAACGTGGGTCCCAGAACAGTTCCCCAGCCATTTTAGAATGGTCAGAGTACAATCAGTCCTCCACATTTGCTAGGGTTAGGGATGCAGGACCCTCACAAAAGTGGAAAAACTGCAAATATCAAAAATGTGTGTGTGTGTGTGTGTTTGCTTGTGGGAAGGAGCTGAGGCATGGTAGGGAGAGCAGGCACCGAGGGTCTAAAACCAAGTCAGGGAAAGGGGGTGGGTCAGCATGATGGTGTTATACTTCTCCCTCTCTCCTATCTCCTTCCTTCATGGTGGGGGAGCATCGGGAGAGGGTTTGTGTTGCTGAGAAATTGGGCTTTGATCTATCCTTAGCTACCAAGGCAGGTGGTGGTGGAGGAGGAGGACTAGAGGAAGGTTTTTAAAGCACTGTGTTTACTTGATTACTTGTGAGCTTCTTCAACTTCCCCCCCTCCCACCTCAGGTACTTATTTTCTATGGGAACCTTCTCTCTTGGCAGCTCCAATCAGGCTTCACAGCCCTTCCTCTTAGCAATGAGCTTTCTAAGTATGTTATTCTAAGTCTCAAGTCTCAGCTTCAAGTCCCTACCTCCAAGTCTCAAGTGGAGTCTCAAGTCCTTAAAAGATTCTTTCAAGTCAAGTCTCAAGTCTAGGAGCCAACTTTAAACCCAACCTACAGAGTCAAATGAAGTCAGTTTTAACAGTTTAAATCAGCCCTCCACAGTGGTGTTTCTAGGCCCAGCAGCTTCTAGGGCAAGCACACCACTGCACTGGGCCAGGAAGGACCTTGGTGGCAGTGGCAGGCGCGGGGGCGGGCAACGGGCAGGCAACAGGCAGGAGGGTGCCCCCTGGGCATTGGCGCCCAGGGCACCACCCCCAGTAGCTCTGCCCTAGATCTGCCTCTGACCCTCCACGTTTGCGATTTTGCCATCTGGAGCTTTGGAAGTGGGGAATAGGATCCTTCTTATTTTCCCTTCACAAAGCTGAGGGCTTTTGTTTCGGGCATAAAAGGGTCTGCTGCTTCTGAAATGGGAAACAGGATCTTACTTACTCCAAAAACTTTAGAAGGAAGGATCTTTTTTCCTCAAGCCTGGTGCCTAACACATTTGCTGTTCCCAAGAAATGCATCCTGTGCTCTGGGGTCAAGTCTTGCCTTCTGCTCATGGGAAATGCTTTAGAAGGCTCCTCCAATATGCAGCAGGGACAGGCTGCTGAGCTGCCTAATGGGTTTGCAGTTCCCCTCCAAGAAATGTACCTATGCTTGAGACAGATTGTCACGTGAGCAGTAGGAAAAAAGAGATGGAACTGTTGCCCAAAATGGTAAGGCTTTTGGGTGAATGTGTTATGTCAGTGAACCAAGGGCAGCAAGTCGGTCACTAAAAATATACAAGTCATGAGTCAAGTTGAGTCAGTGCGTCATTTGTTGCTGAGTCGAGTCAAAGTCAAGTTACTGAAGTGACTTAAGTCCAACTTGAGTCCAAGTCAATTGAGTTGAGTCTACATCACTGCCTCTTAGGGTCTCCATAAGTTGGAAACAGATTGAAGGCGCACAAGAATCACAGCCATCTTTAAATCTCTCAAGAGATTTAAATCTCTGACATGCAGAAGATGGAGCAAAGTTGATTTTTGCTGCTTTGGAGACTAGAACATGAACCAATGGACTAAAATATCAAGAAAAGAGATTCCAATTCATCATTAGAAATGATTTCCTGACCATAAGAATTGTGCAGTAGGTTACCTCAGAAGTTAGAGGAAATTTATTTTTCAGAAGTTTTTAAACAGAGCTTGGAAAGCCATCTTTCTGAAGTGCCTTAGCTATGGATTCCTGAATGGTTGGAGACTAGACTAGATGGTCCTTGGCAAGCTCATTTCTGATGGTGTAAGCCGTAAAAGAGTACAGACAAATTGGATAGTGTTTCCTAGCTTTTCCCTGGTCTATTCTGCAGGGCTGTAAAGAGATTCAGCACCCTGGACAGTTCAGTGGTTCTCAACCTGTGGGTCTCCAGATGTTTGTGGACTTCAGCTCCCAGAAGCCCCAGCCACTACGGTCAATGCTCAGGGCTTCTGGGAGCTGAAGTCTAGATACATCTGGGGACCCACAGGCTGAGAACCACTGGAAGCTGAAGAAACTCTCTCTGACTTTTTCTATCTGCTTAACTAAAGCTCCTCCATTTTAAATTCCAATCAATTTTAAAGGTTGTTCCTGTTGTCAGTCCCTTGTCCTACTTAAAATTACGCTGGCATAACTTGGCAAAGTCAATAGCTAGGTGCTCAGCATCAGTTCCCAGCACTCTCTGTAACAATATTTCTTATACTTCACTGCTGAGTGAATGCAAGTGTGAATCCTTGTTGATTGTTAACCAGAAGTTACTGTATTATCAACCATGTATCAGAATTTTAGTTCTGGGAAAGCAAATATTCTTGCACATGCACTGTATGCTTTATGAGATTGTTGTCATCCCAAACCTATATAATCCCTCCTTTTTTTCAATAAAAGGTCCTTCTCTTTGATCATGTAAGAGATGGTTTTGACTGCATTCTTGCTGGTGCAGGAGTGGGAATCCCTTTGGTCAAAGTTGGGGATCTTTTCAGGCTGTTTCAGAGATCACCCGCAATCACATAGACTGCCTGAGGTAGTCCGTGAAGACCTAATATTTTAGGTCTGGCCCCACATTTTTTTCTAGAGCTTAGGGGCAACTGCCAATTGTGGGTTCAAGTCCCACCTGGCACCAACAATTTTGGAGGGGGTTCAAGTCCCTCCTACGTCACTAGTAATCCTAAAAATTTTGGAGGAGGTTCAAGTCCCACCTCAGGGGTATCCACCCCTAACTGTGGGTTCAAGTCTCACTTGGCATCAAGAAGGGGTATCTGTCAACTGTGGTTTTGAATCCCACTTGATGCCAACAATGGTATGTGTCAGGAAATTTGTCATAGACTTTAGGGCAAAAGTTGGAGACAGGAGACACTGTTTTCAGGTCAGGAAAACTCTATGGCTGATTGGAGACCAGTGTAAACCTGATGACTGTTAGTGATGGTGAGCTCCCATTTTTGATTTCCACAGTCACCATTCATTTCCTGAACACAACAGATGTCACAAGAATTTCCCTTCTGGCATGAGAAAAGTGACAACAAAACTTGTGAACAAGGAAGTTTATTTAAAGCAACAGCACGGTTGGATGTACTGAAGACAAGAAGATGGCAGTTGCTGTGTAACAAACAAATGAAAACTTTTATACTTCATATTTTCAACAGCTGATTGGCTTAAAAATGCTACGCAGGTGGAGGATAAGGCTGTAAGGCGATTGCCTCGCTATCTAAAACCCCCTTCCCTTGCTGTTGTTTTTCTGATTAAGCTCAAGGTACTTGGTCAGTATGTGACTACTTATCAGCCATAGGCCATTTCCACACTACATTGTTATAGTACTATTATTCCACTTTCAACATCCTGTGGAATTCTGGAGTTCGTAGTTTACTGAGGCCAAAGAGCTCTCTGGCTAAGAATTCTAAATGTCCCCCCTAAACTGCAAACCCCAGGATTCCATAGGATGTTGAAAGTGGAGTAACAGCACTATAACAGTCGAGAAATGGCCCTAGTCTCAGAAAGCACATTCCAAAAAACTCTAAGGCAGAGCTCCAAGGAAGAGTGGAATTAGGCTCAATATGTCTCTTATCTCAGCAGAGACCTGTGGCATATTAAAAATTAACAGGTTTATTGAATCAGTTCATTCTGTAATATTTCTTGTAATTCTCTATTTCAGTAATCTGTTTTTGAGAGAGAAGAAAAATTAAATCATAAAAAAATAAAAGGCAGGCAATCGATGTAACTAAATAGTAATGATAATAGTCATAAAAACTATGAGAAAAGAGAGGAATAATCAAATTGCAGCTATAAAGGGAAGTAGGAAATGAATTTGTACACTAGATGATTATAAAGTAGAGGCTGTTTGAGTGTTAAACAAACGTAAAGGATATTAAAAGTGATAAGATGGTAAAGAAATCAGTACAAGTGTTATTATATTAAACTAGCCTATATACCCAGTGTTGCCCAGGGTTTCATTTTCTCACAGGTAATAATTGTTAGAAATACCTTAGGAATTACATTACCTTAGAAACTAGATGTGGTTGATATGCACAGATTTGAGATTCTGTTTCTCTAATTCCCCAAACTGTCTTGTTCAGTACTTGTAACTTTTCCCCATATTTCCCAATCCAATCTATATTCAGAGTTATTAACATACAGAGGTTGGGTTCCTGAGGGAATACAGCCCTCCTCCTTGCTACTAGGCCTCAATTCCATAGCAACCGGCCTATTCAAGACAAACAGAGTTGACTGAGGCCCAAAAGCTCTCTGGCTGAGAATTCTGAAGGCCTCTCCCTAAACTGGAAACCCCAGGATAGAATCTTCTGAGGTAGGTCTTCACTTGACACAGGCAAACAAACTTTGACTTTCATATATTAGATTAATAGAAGCTTTATTTAAGTAGATTTTGATGTAGTCTCCATTTATAATGTGCAGATTTTTGAAAAAAAAAATCCTTAAATGTACATTATTGTATATTTTACATTCATATAATGTTTGTATACGTTTATAACTTGTCATGTAAAGATAGTCAGTCAAGGGTTATCTTTATTTGTTATTGTTGTTGCTACATCCTTTATTTTCTTGTTTTATTTTGAATAAAAATTAATTAAAAATTAATAGGTTTATTATAGCATAAGTCTTCAGGGACTGTAATAAGTTTTAAAAAATCTATATTATCTGTAGGTATAATTAAATCACATAATGCATTACAAATAATGGGACTCCTTGCATAAAAACTATTTATTTGCCTATATTTATATATCACTTATACCCAAAAATTTCAAAATGATATACATCACTAGTAATGTAAAATATATCCCAAGCAATACATTTGGAAAACAGCACAACTCGTTCAGATATTATTACTTTCGTTCTTATTTGGCCACAAATTGCTACGATACAGGATAAACAAAGATTATTGTTTTTTTTTTAATTTGGGGACAACCGAAACAAAGATGGAGGAAGCTTGCTTCCCACCGACAGTCTTGCCCTCAAGCATCATGGCGAAGATCGATTGGCGCGGCATCTCCGCGGTTCTGTTCGACAGCTTTCCTTTCGCGCACATGCGCCAACGAGAGCGTCACAAGGGGAAAAAAAACCCCACCCTGCGTCAGAGGAACTAGTGCGCCGGCGCTTAGCTGCTGAACAAACTACCAACCGTTGGAAGCTTGAATAATTATGGCGAGAATACTTTTATTAACTGTGCTCTCTCAGCCTTGATGCCAAACTAATTTTACATCGTATAAAGATAATACTTTGAGCTGGAAAAAGCCAAAAGGGAAACAGTTGATGTTGACATTTGTAGGTAAAATTTGAGCAGGCACTAATTTAGACAGCTACAAATAGGAAACGGAAAGCTAAGAAGCAAAGGGCTTTCGCGGTCTGCGCACGCATGCGTAGTTACGGTGAGTCTAGGAACACAGCGACGTAAGAGGAAGAAAGACGCTCCGAGGCGCGAGGGTGGCGGCTGTTTCGCCCCCTTGCGACCGTTTCCAAGCTTTGTAGGTTTTGAGGAGGGATGGTAGTGCCGTGAGAAAGAAAAGAAACCGGACAAATCGGCATTGAAGGAATTTCCCCCATTCCTGGCTGTTGTTGCCGAGGGAAGCGGAAGTGCCGCCATCTTGAAGAGAGGCAAGTGAGCAGCAACTGTAGATCGTGAGTTGTAGAGATAAAAAAAAGATAAGAATGACCAAATGTGGAGTTCCGTTTTTTCAACTGTGACGTCTTAACTGTGGTCTCCCTTGGTGTGGGCAGCCGAGGCTTTATTCCTTATCTTTCCTGACATGAAATCCTAGAACTTTCTAACGGAAATTTAATTAGTTTAGCTTGAGGTTTGAAACTCTAAGGGTCGCGGTGGCTCGTGACTCTACTTTTTCCCCATCTCTTCCGACTTTGGTCGTACGCTCGGGGGAATATTTTGCTGCGCGGGTAGTGTTTGTTTGACCGGAAGTCGTTTTGTTTGACCGGAAGTCAGGGGTTTGTGCTGGAATTGGTTCCTATTCGGCGAGAAGTGAACGGACTGGGGCCAGGTAGGAGAAAATAACGTCGAGGTTCGGTATATAAAATAAATTAGTAAATAGGAGTGGTGGTGGTGGTGGTGAAGGGGAAGGAAAGAAAATCCAGGAAAGGCGTGTTTATCCCTATCGCTTACATGTGGTTGGGTGGTGAGATAGTTTGTTTCCAGATCTATAGATATTTAGAAGGAGGAACCTTGGAGCGTGAGGTGGAGCTGAGTTGTGACTGCTGCGTTCAAAAGATGGTAAGGCGGCTGCTTAGGGGGAGGACCCTGTGCGAACATGAGGGGGGCAGAAATTCGTGAACCTGGCAGCATTTAATGTGAGTGGAAATCTAGCGTGAAATTTCATGCCCTCCTGCCTCCCGAGAGAGAGCCTAAAATCCTGAATTTTCAGATCAGACCCTGAGACCTGCCTCTGGTACGGATTTGTATGCAGTTGTATGCTGGTTGGTATGGCCGATTTTAGAATCTTAGAGCTGGAAGAGACCACATGGGTCATCCAGTCCAATCTCCTGAATACAGAAACAAACACTCAAAGCACTCCTGACAGATGGCCATCCAGCCTCTTTAAAAATCTCCAAAGAGGGAGACTCCACCACACTCTGAGGCAGGTTATTCCGCTGTTGAATAGCTCTGACTGTCAGGAAGTTCTTGAGGTTTAAGTGGAATCTCTTTTCCTGCAGTTTGAATCCATTGTTCCTTGTCTTAGGCTCTGGAGCAGCAGAAAACAAACTTGCTCCATCTTCCATGTGACATCCCTTCAGATATTCAAACATGGCTATCATGTCCCCTCTTAACCTTCTCTTCTGTAGACTAAACATACCCGGCTCCCTAAGCTGCTTCTCATAGGGCATGGCTTCCAGACCCCTCACCATTTTGGTCGCCCTCCTCTGGACACGCTGGAGCTTGTCAATATCCTTGAAATGAGGTGCCCAGAACTGGACACAGTATTCCAGATGAGGTCTAACTAAAGCAGAATAGAGTGGTACAATGACTTTTCTCAATCTGGACACAATACGCCTACTGAAGCAACCAAGATTTTAGTCTCTGTTTGCCTGGGTCAGGTTGTACTGTTTTGCTTTCACAATGACTGGCTTGCTCCCTCCGCTTTAAATCTTGTATGCTTCTTCTGCTCAGCATCGTGCCAGCTGGTGGGTATGTCAAGAGCCTTCTGATTGTGTTGCTTGCTACAGAGATGTGTTGCCTTGTAGACTTGTTGAGATAAGATGTGCGGGTAGGTTTTGCTTCTTATGACACTGAGGTTAGTTATACATCATCATCAAGGGATATGATGTTTTGAAGAGCAGTGGGCAAAACATACAGGTTCCTATCCAATGGAGTGTGTAATGTCAAATTGTAACATTGGGAGAGATAGCTAATCTGTTGGGAAACTCTGGATTCTTAACTTTTTCTGCTTAGCTGCGAAGCTCTACTTGGGCATGTCTCTAAAGTGGGTTATAGTTTAGAATTAAGCGTGCTGCAGAATAGCGCAGAATAAAAATGTAGTAAGGAAATAAATTATATATATCCATGGCCTTTGTTTTTCCAGTTCTTCCTCCTGCATAACCCCTGCTCCTCCTTTTCTCTGTGTTGCTGCACTGTAGGATATACTATCAGTTGTAGGGGAGAATGAGAATTGCAGGGAAAGTTATCTGCTTCTGCTGCTTGATGAGGGCAGTTTGAAATTTGTTACAATCAGCCTTTGTTTTGGGGGCATAGACAGAAACAAACTTCTAAACGATTTTTATCTTTCTATTAATAGTATGCTATTTTAATTCATGTTACTGCATTTATTTAGTTACTTATATCTTGAGGGCTGAAAAAACTCCTCATGGAGGAGAGAGATAATCAAGAACATGGGGTTGGAAAGAGACATTGTCAGGGAAGGTTTTAGCCTTTTCTCCAGGAACTCAGGATGTGCTACGGAAGTGTTGTCCTATTTTGTGTTAAGCTGGAAGGCCGGGGCTTGCATAAGGCTGCCCAGTGAGCTTTATGGCTGAGCAGGGATTTGATAAACTAATCTGTTGGAAGAGATAATAGGTAGTTGGGTTGTGTCCCATGCTTTATAAATGGTACAGGCAACCAAGGAAACAGATGCTGATAATAGTCTAAGTGGTCTATCTGAAAATCTTAAAGTATCAGTGTATTAGGCAGGAATGAGACTGAACAATCCTGATCCCTAGCCATGGTTTCTCAGTAGTAAGTTTCCTGATTTTCATATACTTTCTAAAGGGCATGTTTGTTTATAATCTAACTTTTTGTTTTTTGTTTTATTAGATGGAAGATCGAGGATTTCTTTTGGGAAAAGTGGAAGTAGTGTGAAGTAATGGAAGTAGTGTAAAGTAAAAGTAGTGTATATTGTTTTTTTAAATACAATTTTAAATGGAAAGATGACCCTTATGTGCTTCTTTATGGGAGTTCATAGTGTTGCTCATTTTGGCTACTATCTTTGTCAGTTAATCAGTTCTAAAGTGAGAAGACTTTCTTAAAAATGGGAGTTGATTTAGGAATAGAAATGTTCCCCCCCCACAATTGTATCCTGGACCAGCACTAGGGAGTGTTTAATACACCATGGAAAGGTCTAACTAGCCTGTTAGCAGCCACTTGCCTCTTCGTGTGTGCTTAGTTAGAATTATCTCTGAGTAACAAAACCGAACAAACATTACAGTAGCTAGTATGTTTGTTCTTTTAGGGGACAGGTGATTAATATAAGAGATGTGCAGAGTGTCAGGCTAGTATATTTGCAGGGCATTCCTGCCAATAACTTCCTCAATGAAATATGAAAGAGAAATTGCCAGTGCAATTTCATGCATGTTATGTCCCTCTAGACTCTAAAGGGCTTCCTTCCATCTATGTATATATTGTAGTTCTAGAGCAGTGATTCTCAACCTGTGGGTCCCCAGATGTTTTTGGACTTCAGCTCCCAGAAGCCCTGAGCATTGACCATAGTGGCTGGGGCTTCTGGGAGCTGAAGTCTACAAACGTCTGGGGACCCACAGGTTGAGAACCACTGTTCTAGAGGATGCTTCTTTGGTAATCTCAAGGCATATAATAAACCTTAATAGTTTATGCTTGTGGAGCTAGGATTTTTACAATGTAGGAGAATTTTAAATTCCTTCACAGGTGCATGTCTGCATCTCACTGAATGCAGACACATTTTGTTTGACAGGAACAAAATGAAATACTTAGTAGATGAGCATGCCTTATACCTTAAATAAACAAGGAATATGTAGAAATAATGGTCAAGCCAGCAGGTATGATATTGGGAAAGGGGACAAGATCAAAGGAAAAGCAAAGAAAGAAACTGAGATTTTTTCCCCATTATACTATGGTCTTAATTTTGTTAATTAAAAAAAGCAGGTTTTTTTGATGTTTGTATGTATAGAAACAATTAAGACACAATATTGCTGTTGTAGGATGAAATAGCATTTTGTTCTTGTGCTGCATGCTTTTGTTGAATGATGCCCGTGTATCATTCCCAGAACCAGCACAAGTGTAATTAAGTTCCATGTAGTGCACTGTTTTCAGAGAAGAGAAGACTTCTGGTTTTCTGTTGTTGTTGTTTTTTAATTTAATTTTAGGGAACTATATCATTGATTTAAAGAAATAAAATGTGGCCATCAGGTTGAGGTAGATAAATGAAAGTCACCAGAGGGACAGACTTCTTGTGGGATAGACTTGTGTGAGCAAGAGCAGTAGGGGGCCAACTGCTTTCTTGGACTACAATTTCCCCCCACACCCCAGCTATCAGAGAGATTCTAGGAACTGTAGTCCAAAAAGTAACTTCCCAGGTTTTGAGCCTAGCTCAGTGGCTCTTAACCTTTTCTTTACTGGGGACCCCCTGAAAATACAATTTTTTTTGCCAGGGACCCTCAAGACTTAACTCAAGATTTACATATTCAAATTTAGATTTATTAAAGGCCCTTGGAGACTAGGATTCAAGTCCCCATTCAAACACTGAGTCACATTCAGCCTTGGAAGAAGGCAAAGGCAAACCCCTTCTGAACAAATCTTGCCAAAAAAATCCTCTGTATGGTCACCTGAGAGTTGCCAGAAGTCAGAAGGGACTTGAAGACACACAAAAACAAAATATTGCTGGTGGGGGAGGTTCTTTCTAGCCATTGTCTCTCTCAGCTTTGAAAACTGACTTATGGTGACCCTAAGGTGACCCTCTCATGAGGCTTTTCCTGACAAGATCTGTTGCCTTTTCCTTCCTCTGAGGTTGAGAGAGTGTGACTTGCTTGAGGTCACCCAGTGGGTTTACATGGCTGAGTGAGAGAGTCATGCTGTGGTCTTCCGAGTCATAGTTTGGGCGTGCTGCCGTGTTCAGGGATGTGGCAGTGGAGGTATCTGTGTGCACCTCCAAACTGCTGCTTTGTTTGTAGCCAAGGGAGCAATTTTGGCACCTGTAGCCCTCCTGCTGCCACGCCCTGGTTGCTGCTGCTGCTGTTGGGGCTTTGCAGCAGGGCTTTGGGGACCCCTAGGGGTCCCCAGACTCCAGGTTAAGAATCACCGATCTAGCTTATCTGGTATATGGAATATTTATCTTTAAATGACATATATGGACATGCAGCCCTGTGACAAACCTGTGCTTATTTGAAACAGAAGACTGCCATCTTAAAATAACGCATTCAAATGTTACTGGCTGTTGCTATTACTGTCAGTGTTTTTTTGTCTTACTGTTTGCCTTTCTGCACCCTCCTCTGTAAACTGTGCGGGCATTTTGTGTATGTAAACACTCAATTTGCCAGCTGAGTCTACACTACATATGTGTCGTCAACGGGCTTTAGTCTATCAGAGCTTATGTCACGATAAACATTTTCGTGTTCATCGTGTTGTAAGGTTCTGTTTTCTCTTTGATTCCTTCCCTGCTTCAAAAGAGGTGTAATTACTTTTAAAATAAAAACAGTAGCACTGTTAAGGGGTGAGAAGAAGTGAAAAATCAAATCCGTACATTGGAACTTTTCTGCTCACAAGTATCTTCAAGGAGTCTCAATGATAGTAGTTTCTCATTGTGGGATCGCTATTCAAAGGCAGTATTATCACTCATTGTTTAAAATAATTGTTATCATCTACTCTTTAGGTTTTCTGATACAACCTTGAGATTGCTAGGATTGGGAGTGGAATTGTTGGCTTTTAAGGTAACAGCTGGTGATGGTGTCATGGTGCTTTTCTAGCAGCCCTTAGCTGTACTTTTTGAACACCTGACCTTGCTAATTTTAGCAGAGTAAAAAGGATAAATACATAATCAGTACTAAATGGAACTCTTTGTTCGATGATAACATAGCTGCCAGAAGCACACACAGTTTTACTTGATCTGAGCTTCATGTTCCTTATTTAGACAAGGCTACATCTGTTCTGTGGAGCTGGAAACTTTGTGAGCGCTTAGTATGCATCATTTGCGTCTGTCTGTTTTTAAGAATAGAGCTTGAATCTTCAAGAACAAGGTTTCCATCATAAAAAGAGAAATTTATTTGCCCTTCCTGCAAGGAGTATATGGGGATCTCTGCCCCACTTCATTGTTGAAACCACCTTCAGTGTGAGGAAGATTTGGGAGGGAAGTGGGGAGAGACTGATAGTGTGTGGGAGGTGGTTAAAGGTGAAGTGTAACGAGCTCTGTGGCTTAGTGAGGTTTTTGAACCAGCATCTTTTCAACTCTGTGTGGACATTCCAATATAGGAGTGGAAATCATGTGGTACTGCGGATGCTGTTGGACAACTGCTCCCAGCATTCCTCACCACTGACTGTGCCTGCTAGGGTTGCTGAGACTAGCAGTCCAACAGTGCCTGCGGGGCAGCTCGATTCTTGTTTCTGTTTAATTGGTGTGTATTTACAGTTGTGTCCCCAGCCAGTGGGGAGCAGACCCAGACCATGGCATATTTTGTGTATCTCTCTCTGTCTGCCTCCTCATCAATACTCAACTGCCCATTTTCCCCTTATTTTTTCTCCTTGTTAGCACTGGTCTAGACTAATTACACACAAGCAGATGAGAAGATATTTTTTAAAAGATCGCTCCAGAGGGGTTGAGTGGGCTGGCAGCATTCAAAAGAATACTTCTCCACTTCTCTAGGCTTGAAAATGAAAGATATCTACAATTCTAATGTTATCTCCCTTAAGTAAATAGTCAAAATACTATTCCTTAACCTTATAACCCAGTTATTCATCACGTAGAGATATGTGCATAGAAACGCTTTATAGATGAACTTTCTAAAAATAACACCCTGAGATATGTTTGGGAACAAAGTTTTGTTGACACTTGATACCTTCAGATTTGCTGGGAATTCTTTCATAGCAGCTTGTATGAAGCTTAACACCTTCCCCCATTTCTCACAGGAGGGTTGAAGGCGGCATTTGACAAGCTACCATGGCAGAGCCAGAGAACCTCGAAGTGATGGTGAAAACCTTGGACTCTCAGACAAGGACCTTCACAGTTGAGGAAGAGGTAAGATGTCTTGAGTGGGAGTGGGAGTGGTAGATGGCCAGGGGCCATGCCTGAATAGATGTGATGAAAATCCACAACAGAGGATCATGTGGCTCCTTAAAGACTAAAGAAGTTTATTTAGTTCAAGGTGGAATCTTGCCTGAGTTGGCAGATGTTTATGCAGGTGCTTGAATGAGAGGGAGACATGGGGAAATAGAAAGGCAGAAGGTAGAAATGTAGACGATTACATTGACAAGAATAATTAAAGCAGCAGTTCTTGGGAGGTAACAAGGATATCCTGGCATAGATAAGCAAACTAGCTACATATATTGAGATGGAAAGCACTTTTTTCAATCCAAACAATGTATGCTTTATTTTGTGAGATTGATCTTCTATAGTCCAAGCAGACTCTGTACCAGTGGTTCTTGACCTGGGAACCCCTGGGAGTCTGTGAAGTCCTCGTAGGGGGTCCACAAAGCCCTGCTGCTGAACATCATCAGCAGCAACAGGGATGTGGCAGTGGGGTCGAGGCATGGAACTTGGGTGCCAAAACCGCTCCCTCATTTGCAACAACCTTTAGCAGGGGTTGTGGCTGCTGAGGGACACAGCAGCAGGCAACCGAGGGGGAAGTTTTGGTGCCCTCTCTCCCCTCCTGCCACATCCCCAATGAAAGGGACATGGCAGCAGGCACATGTGTGTACCCAAATTGATTCCGTGTACAAGAGATCAGTTTGGGCATGCCCACACCCTCTGGTGCCATGTCGCTGGTGAAAGGGACACATCGGTAGGACTGTGCACGTGCCCAAACTATAACTCTGGAGACCAGGGTTTGAATCTCTGCTCAACTGTGGAAATCCACTGGACGATGTCAGGTAAAGGGCTTTTTTTCAGCCTCAGAGAAAGGCAAAGCAACAAGAAAACCCCCATGATAGGTTTGCCTTAGGTTGGCCATAAGCCAGTTTTCAAAGGGGAGGGACATGATGGCTAGAAGGAACCTCCTCTTGTTAGTGGCACTTGGTTATTGTATGCCTGCAGGTGACTTCTGACTTATAGCAACCCTAAGCTGAACCTGTCACAGGGTTTTTCTTTTTGCAAGATTTTTTCAGAGGGGATTTACCTTTGCCTTCCTCTGAGGCTGAGAAAATGAGACTTGACTAAGTGTCTGAGCAGGCACTTGAATCCTAGTCTCCAGAAGTCTTTAGTAAATAAATATTTGAGTATTTAAATCTAAATTTAAGTATGTAAATCTTGAGTGAAGTCTTGGGGTCCGCAGCAACACATTGTATTTACAGGGGTTCCCTGGTAAAGAAGAAGGTTTAGAACTGCTGCTCTGTATCATTTCAAAGCAACATGTAGACTTGGTGACTGTTATACCTGTAGATTCCCCCTGCTTGCTTTGTTTCTATTTTTGGCTGAAGAAGAAGCCTGTGAAGCTTCTAAAGCTGGATGAAGACATGTTGGTTGACCTAATAAAGGTTTTACCACACTAGGGACTTTGGATTATGTCTTCTGGAGCAACACAGTTGCCTTTGTGTTCATGTGTCCCATCTAAATGACTATGCTGGTCTGAGAATTCTGGAAGATGTAGTCCAAAAAGTGACATTTGTAAGCTCCGGAAATGTTGGCAGGTCACTTGGGGTGTGTGTAATTTTTCAGACCAGTGAAACAAAAGGAGGTCCAGAAAGTGACAAATGAGTTTGTGGGGATGGAGGAGGGAAGGGGTTTCCTGCTGGACCTTCTCAGTTTCACTTCTGTTTTGCAGATCACTGTGAAGGAATTTAAGGAACATATTGCAGGTTCAGTCAGCATCCCTTCAGAGAAGCAGCGTCTCATCTATCAAGGGAGAGTCCTGCAAGATGACAAGAAGTTGAAAGAATACAGTGAGTGGAGGGTCCAGAAGCAGCTGTGGGTTTGCATGAGGAGGAGAGGGAGAGCTTGGGGAAGGATCTAAGGAGTTCTAGTATGGTGAACATGAAATTACAGATGTGAAGTACATTGAAAAATGCTACATTCTTCCTCCACCCAAAAGTTAAATGGCAGTATTGCATAGTTTTAATGTTCTGGGATTGTATTAGTGGTTGTTCATATGTGCCAGAGGCTCAGGAACTCCTATTTGCAGAGTTTGGAGAAGTTACCATTTTGGATGGTAATTGCAGAATCATCCAGCTAACATGGGTGCTGTCAGCATGGCCAATTATTGTAGATGTAGTAAAAAAAATTAATTGTTCTAAGCTCTGGTTTTGTGCAAGGGTAGTCTCAATGTCTAAAACTAAGCACACTGGAGAGCAGCCTTGGGAGCCAGTGGCCTAGGTCTTGCATTAGATATATGGAGCATAACCTCTGTGCGTTTCTAGGTCCCTCTTTTGCAGCATCCAAGCCTGATGAGGCTGCTGCCCTTGTCACTGCTGAATGGCTGTTGAAGAGGAGTTGATGACTGGGTGGCAGGGACTTCCTTTCCTCCCTCTGGCAGTTCGCTACAGAGGCAGGTAGAGGAATAACAATGCCTCTCTCTTGTGCAAATTGCAGGGGAATGGGGGGGCAGCCCCTTCTGCTCAGTTGCCTTCCTCCTGCTTGTAGTATCACCTCCAGCCTTTACAGCTGTGAGGGAGTGGAGGGAGAAGTTTTGGATGAGGCTGAAGAGACTGGAGAATTTTCAGTAATGGAGTGAGTTGTGCCCTTCTCCCCTTAATGGGGTTTAAAAAATAATCAGCAGGGTTCTACACACACTTTTCATCTTTGAAAACATATGTCTAGAATGATGGGGAGCAGGAAGGACAGCTTGAGTGTGAGTGATTTTGAACACAGGATGGCCAGCAGGGGAAAGTGTCCAGCTTCTCCTTTACCACACTTTTGTTTAAGGTATGCATCCTAAGGGTATTCCTCATTTAGATAAAGGAGAAAAACTGAGGCTTTGTTACATACACTGCAAGTCATGTGGTTGCCTGTCAGAGAATTACTGTTTCAAGATGAAAATTCAGTGCAGTTTAGTGGCTGGAATCTCATTAATGATTTATACTTACATAAGTCTGAGGCCCTTTCCGCACGTGGAGGGGGAAACGGGGGAAATCGCACTGAAATGGAGCTTACCGGCAGCTGGGTAAGTCCGTTCCCATGCGGAGCAGTGCGTGCTCGCTGTTCCGCAGTCCCCGGTGTCCAAAATGGCAGCTCCAGCGGTTTCCAGTTGGTGGAGGCTCTCCACCAACCGGAGGAGCTCGCTAGCCAGAAGCCCGCCCCCGGCAGATCTGCAGGCACGCACTGGTGCGCAACTGCACATCTGCACCGGAGCACGGGAACGGAGTGGCGTGCTCCATGCTTTTGAAAAACCTGTAAAAACAGGTTTTTAAAAAGCGCGCTGTGCGGCCACTTCGGGTCGCTCCAGAGCAGACTGAGGTGCAGAACTGTGACAAGTAGTCCGACCCAGTCTGCTCCCATGGCGCAGATGACCTCCGTCAGAGGTTGCACCACACCGTACTACTTACCCCATGCAGAAAGGTCCTGAGTTTCATGTACATATGTCTCTTTTTTGGATGGGGCATAAAGGACTGTTCTCTGGTCCTCTGTGTCCCATGCAGAACTTTCCACTAGCAAGCCCTATGCTGCTGCTGCTGCTAGTGGGGAGGTGACTCAGAAGAGGAAGGAGTTGCTGCATGGGGAAGGGAAATGGGGACATGTCCCATCTGGGCCTAGCCTTTTTTTGTTCCCCTTCTTCTCGCATACCACATCAGTGTTCTTCTTCTTCCGAGCTCTGGATTGCAGTTTCCAGAGTCATTAAACCAGATGGATACTGACTATCCTAGTCACGGGGAATGAGTTGATTTTTGAGCATCTTGTCTAAAAGAAATAACTTTTTGCTCCAAGGGAAATGAATACAACATGGCTACCAGAGAGTTGCAGGGGTGGATGCTAGGGAGATCCAGGTTGAAATTGCTGGTTTAGGCACAAAGCTTGCTGTCTGGTTTTGGACTCATCCCTCTTGGACATCCTCTCCTTCTCCAGCCTGTTGTGAGTATGAAATGATTTTGATTAAAAAAAAAAAGAATGATCACACACAAATGCTTTGTTTTTCTGGGCAGATGTTGGAGGTAAAGTCATCCACCTGGTAGAACGCGCACCTCCCCAGACACAGTCACCTTCCTTGGGGGGTCCATCTGGAGCTGGCTCATCCTCCGTCCCTCATGATGGTGCCGGCCCCCGGGGGACGGGCCCCACGGTGCACGACCGCAACGCCAACAGTTACGTCATGGTGGGAACCTTCAACTTACCAGTAAGCATTATGGACCCACAGCCACCCACACAAGTGAGTCTTAGCCAGAAGGGTGCTGCACTGCACGGGAAGGGGGAGTTGTATGTCTCCCCAGAATTGCTTTCTGAGCCCCCCATAGAAAAGGGAAGTGTTTCCTGTTGTCATCATACTCTGCAGACTTGGCAGTGGAAGTGAGGAAGAGCTTGGAAAGATTCCATTTTTTTGGACCACAAGTCCCAGCTGGTCATTGCTGGCTGATGATTCTTGGTATTGTCCTCCAAAGAAATAACATTTCCAACCTCTTAGAGTGGTGGGTGGCAGCTTGCGGGACCCTGTGCTGGCATGAGGGGCTTTAGTGGTGTGCTTCTCTTCTGCAATTATGCAGAACAAAGTTCTGCGCCTCCTTTGACATGCCCTTATGAAATATTGGTATAGTCATAATGAAGATATTTCCCTACCCGATTCATTTTTGTCCATCTCTCACATGCTGTATTGGGCAGGCTTCCAGTTGTGTCAAACAGGGCAGAGGATGGCTGGGACTCATACCAAGCAAAGGGCAGGTTAGAGCAGCCACATCTAGTGATAGGGTAGAGAGGAGATCAGCAAAGTGATGCAAGGTTACTTCTTACACAAGCTTTGTAATATGCTTTCAACGATGGCAGTCATTTTCCCCAGGTGCGTTTTCTCTTTTCACAGTCTTGTACGGACTGCTCAGAAATAAAACCCATTGAGTTCAGTTGTGTTCATTTCCAGGCACATATATTGGATTGCAGCCTCAGTATGCCAACCACTTCTCAAAACACACTTTTAAAACGATGTGTGTGGGACAGTTTAAAAACAACAACAACAACAACAACAACAACAACAACAACAACAACAACAACTGATCAGACCTGAATCAGTGGTCTGAAACAGAGTAATGGGGCCAAGTCTGAGACTGTGCCTTTCTGTAATCCTATGTCTAGATAAGAATAGCAGGGCTTGTATATGCCTTAGCTCCATAGAGCACAGTGAAACGCATGATGTGATCTAGGTCAGCATTTTGCTGAATCCCAGGTCTGTTGTTTTTTTGTAAAAAAACAAACAAAATAAAACAAAAAAACAAGTTCCTGATCCTTATGTCTGCGCCATTAGTCTAAAATCTGTGCCCTCAATACCTGCTAAATCTCTCAGCATCCTGAGAGTTGGCTGAGTAAGAGTGGTGGCGTTTGTATGTAGGATTTATGTGTCCTCCATAGCTTTTTGCCCGTGCAGTGACTAGCAAGGCCAAGCAATATACAATCACGTCATTTTTATGACTCTCCTGTTTCTATTTACTTTATGCAGAATTTGGATTTCCTAAATAGTGTGGTTTTCTATTTTTTATGGCTGTTTTAGACACATAGTGAGAATAATATTAAGAAGTGTAATAATACATCTTGACCAAGTGAGACTTATGCAAGGAGAAAACTCTAGCACAAGTCTAGGTGTTACTTTCTTTTATCTCTAGGATCTTGCAAATGCAGGGTAATGTCAGAGACAAGAGCCAGTAGAGCCCCTGAATGATGTTATAGTTTGATCTCCTGGGTTTCTTGCTTTCTTTCTGCTCCATTTTGTTCTTTCTCTTTTTTCTTCCTGTTCCTGCCTCCCCATTCCTTTTTGTTTCCTTTTAACTTTTTTTCCTGTGTCTTCCTTTCCTCACCCCCTGCTTTCCAAAGAGCGATGGATCGTCTGTGGACGTTCATATAAATATGGACCAGGCTCCCATACAGGTACAAGTGGGGCGGAAAGGCTGGAAGTGATTGGGTCAAGGAGGGAAGACTGTGTGTGTTTGCGCTTGGGTATATGCATGTGTGTTGGCTTTTTTTTTGAAAAAAAAGAAAGTGTGAGGGGCCATAAACGATATATCTCAGTAATACTTGATTTTTTTTTTGAGGGGTGGAGGTTGAATACACAAAGGGAATTGAAGGAAGCCATAAAAGTAATTTTCCCAACTGTGGTGGGGATGATACATTCAACAGATCTTCAGAGTAGTGCCTGTCCAAATTTTCAGGGTGTCTTAAATTGTTGTTCTCATGTAGGATCTGTATTTTGGGGTGGGCAGGATTCCCTAGCCAAATAACAGCACAGTGGAATTTTTGTTTCATTCCAGTCACATATTTCCAAAATATAAGCCTAGAAGCATTTTATGTGTAAACTCCCATGAGGCAATATATCTTAAAAGGGGTCATTTGCTATTATGTGAAAGAATTGAGGAGCTTTTGCTTCCCCAGCCCTGTAGGAGTCAGCTGTGTAGCTTTGTTTTTCTCTCATGCACGTGTGCGCTCACACACACATGCAATCTCCCCTGTTTCATTTAGAATCAGTGGTTTGAGCGTTGGACTATGACTGTGGAGACCAGGGTTCAGTTTCCTGCTCGGCCTGGGTGACCTTGGGCACATCACACCCCTCAGCCCCAGAAAACCTCATGATAGGTTCACCTTAGGGTCACCATAAGTCAGAAATGCATTGAAGGCACATGGCAGCAGCAAATCCTGTCTTACTGTCCTTGTCCAGAATGGGCCTATTCTCTCCCTGCCTGAGGAACTGACTTAACGTCTCCTGAGAGCCTCACTGAATGGAAACGTGGATTCAGGAGGAAGCACCAGGGAACAAATGCACCCAGTTGTCTCTTGTAGTGCCTCAGGATAGTGGTTGCCAGCTTGACATGGTTAGGACTGATTGGCAGTACTTCCATGTGTCTACCCTTTAGCAAGCAAGAGATGGAGAAGGCTCATGCAGAATGTGTTTGGAGGTATGAAAGGTGCTCGCATTTGTCTACCAGATGTGTTGTAGGCAAGCCTGCCAGACTTGGATAGAGTTTGTCCATTCTCATGTCCAGTGCCTGCCTGCCATATTAGACAGTCAGTGCAGTCAGTATCTGTGAGACCTGCAGAGGACAAGATGCCAGACATGTAGTGATGATGATTGATAGACAGTCAACCCTCCACATTTGCTGGTTTCACTTTTGTGGATTTGGTTATTCACGGATTATTTGCTATCACTTCTGCCGCTTCTCTATGCCATTTTTAATAGGAACTGCAAGTCTTATGAGACTGAGAAACTGCAAACGAGGCTTTTAAGTCCCTATTAAAAATGGTGTGGTGCAGCAGTAGAAGTGGCAGTAAGCCCCACCAGCTACCTTTTCTGCCTTGTGAAGGAACCCTGATGCCTCAAAGGAATCCACAGTGTGTTGAATATGGTGATCATAATTTTTGTGTGTTAAATATGGTTTGGGTGGGCCTAGAGTTATTCACGCTTTGTTCACTTTCACAGGGGTCCTGTGCCCCTAACTCTAGCGGATGTGGAGGGATGACTATACCACTCTTACACATAAATGCTCAAGGAGGCTAACAGTCTACTTAGAAACACAGATAATTCTGCCATGTGCCAGTGCGTTGTAGTGCTTTAAGCATTGGATATGACCTTGGAGACCAGGGTTCAATTCCTTGCTCAGCCATGGAAACCCAGTGGGTGACTGTGGGCACATCACATGCTCTCAGCCCCAGAAAAACCCCGTGAAAGGTTCACCTTAGGGTCCCAATAGGTTGGAAATGACTTGAAGGCATGCAAAAACAGTATGAGCCCTGCCCAGGTTGTCCATAAGGAATTGTAGCACTCTAGATTCTTAACTCAATGCAGAAGACCTCTTTACTTTTCTAGAGCAGATTCAGCTAACTCCTGGGTCAGTGGGGTGGCAAATCCACTCCAGATTTTGGAACATTCAAAGTTGAAACAGCTTTGCTGGTTCAGAGATTTAGGACAATCGTTTGATTAACTATGTTAATGGTTAAAGATTAACAAGACTTACAATGTTATTTGATAAAATTAATAACCCTTTATTGACTTTTTGTATAAAATATGTTTTGGTAAGCTTTGAGTCAGTTTATTAGTTGGTAGATTTTATCGAGAGGAGGGTAATAGTTTTATTATACGATTGAAATATAAACTGATTAGAATCATAGAATCATAGAAATGTAGAGTTGGAAGAGACCGCAAGGGCCATCCAGTCCAACCCCCTGCCATGCAGGAAAACCCTCAAAGCACTCCCAACAAGTGGCCATCCAGCCTCCGCTTAAAAACCTCCAACGAAGGAGACTCCGCCACACTCTGTGGCAGCACATTCCACTGCCGGACAGCCCTGACCGTCAGGAAATTCCTCCTGAGGTTCAGGCGGAATCTCCCCTCCTGCAGCTTGCATCCATTGCTCCTTGTCCTGGTCTCAAGAGCAGGAGAAAACAAGCCCACTCCCTCCTCGACATGACATCCCTTCAAATATTTAAACATGGCTATCATGTCCCCTCTCAACCTTCTCTTCTGCAGACTAAACATACCCTGCTCTCTAAGTCTGTCCTCATAGGGCATGGCTTCCAGGCCCCTCACCATTTTGGTTGCCCTCCTCTGGACCTGCTCCAGCTTATCCATATCTTTCTTGAATTGGGATGCCCAGAACTGGACACAGTATTCAAGATGAGGTCTAACCAATGCAGAATAAAGTGGTACCAGTACCTCCCTCGATCTAGACACCATACTCCTATTGATGCAACCAAGAATTGCGTTGGCCTTCTTGGCTGCCGCATCACACTGCTGACTCATGTTCAGCTTGTGGTCTATGAAGACTCCTAGATCCCTTTCACACGTACTGTTAGCCAGCCACGTGTCCCCCATCCTATATTTCTGCATACCATTTTTTCTGCCTAAGTGTAGGACCTTACATTTCTCTCTGTTGAAATTCATTTTGTTAGCCTTGGCCCAGCTCTCCAATCTGTCCAGGTCCTTTTGAATTTTGATCCTATCATCAGGTGTATTAGCGACCCCTCCCAATTTGGTGTCATCTGCAAATTTGATCAGCGTGCCCTCTGTTCTTTCATCCAAGTCATTAATGAAGATATTGAACAGCACCGGGCCCAGGACAGAACCCTGTGGCACCCCGCTAGTCACTTCTCTCCAGGATGAGAATCTGCCATTGGTGACCACCCTTTGGGTACGGTCAGTCAACCAGTTACAAATCACCTGACAGTAGCCACATCTTACTAGCTTCTTTGCAAGAATGTCATGGGGAACTTTGTCAAAGGCCTTACTGAAATCAAGATATACTATGTCCACAGCATTCCCTTCATCTATCAAGCAAGTAACTCTATCATAAAAAGAGATAAGATTAGTTTGGCATGACCTATTTTTGAGAAATCCATGTTGACTTTTCGTAATTACGGCATTGTTTTCTAAGTAATTAGAAACTGACTGTTTGATGATCCGCTCCAGGATCTTTCCAGGTACTGATGTCAGGCTGACTGGGCGATAATTATTTGGGTCCTCTTTTTTTCCCTTCTTGAAGATGGGGACAACATTTGCCCTCCTCCAGTCTTCCGGAACTTCTCCTGTCCGCCAAGAGTTTTCAAAGATTATAGCAAGAGGTTCCGCAATGACCTCTGCTAGTTCTTTTAAAATCCTAGGATGCAATTCATCTGGCCCTGGAGACTTGAATTCATCCAGTGTGACCAGGTATTCCTGTACTACCTCTCTATCTATTCTGTGCTGCATTTCCCCCACTTCCTCACCTGCTCCCCAACCGCCAGGTTGCGTGTTTTTATCCTTTTGGGAAAAAACTGAGGCGAAGAAGGTGTTGAGGAGTTCTGCCTTTTTTCTTCCTCCTGTTATTAATTCACCATCTTCCTTGCGCAGTGACCCTATCGTCTCCTTCTTTTTCCTTTTGCTGCGGACGTATTTAAAAAAGCCCTTTTTATTGTTTTTAATGTCTCTGGCCAGCCTAAGTTCGTTCTGTGCTTTAGCCTTTCTGACCTTCTCCCTACATCTCCTGGCTACTTGCTTATAATCTTCTTTGGTGATTTCCCCCTTCTTCCATTTCCTGTACATATTTTTCTTAACACTCAGCTCAGCTGAGAGCTCTTTAGTCAACCATTCCGGTTTGTTCAGATGCCTTCCATTTTTCCTCCTTAATGGCACAGTTTTAGCCTGTGCCTTCAGTACCTCCCTTTTAAAGAACTCCCATGCATCCTGAACTCCTTTCTCGTTGACTATTCTTGACCACGGGATTTCAGCCAGCAGCTCCTTAAGTTTACAGAAGTCTGCTTTTTTAAAATCTAAGATGAGTGCCTGGCTACACTTGTCTTCTCCTCCCCACTGAATGCCAAATTCTAATAGGGCATGGTCACTCTCTCCTAAAGATCCAACCAGTTCTACGTCATTAACAAGGTCTTCCCTGTTGGTCAGGATCAGATCCAGAATATTTGATCCCCTTGTCGCCTCTTCCACCTTCTGGACCATGAAATTGTCTGCAAGACAAGCAAGAAACTTGCTGGACCTTGCCGCCTTTGCAGAGTTTGAATAACTGGTTGAATAACTGCTGAAAACAAACAAAACCTCGCAGAGATAACAGATTACAAATATCTCAAGTCACAAAACTAAAACCACAGATTATACATTTAAAATCAGAAATGTCTAAACCCAAAAGTTAAACCCCCACAAAAGTACAAAAGCTTGTTAGTGCAATGGACTGTAGGGCAAACAGTTTGACACTGTTGCCCGCGGCTTAGTGAGGCACACCAGGTCTCACTGTGCAAGCAGAAGTCTTGTCTTTGCTAGTGACAGTTGCCACATGCACAGTGTTGAATGTGATGGCCCAGGGTTTCTGTGCCTGTGGGGGCTTTACACTTTGCCTATGTTTGGTAGGAAAGAAGTGGAAGTTAAAGTACTGTGAAACACTTGATTATTCCCTGAAAGTTTGAGCAAATACGTGTTTTACTGGTATGGAAAACAAAGGAGTGTGGGAGACAACTGGACTTTTGTTGGGAAAGGTTCTACAGCTGGTATGCTACCACCAAGAAAGCCCTGCCACATGTGTTAGTCTTCAGGGCTGCAGTACACTGGAGTTACTACAAATGAAACTTTAAGGAAGCATTCCCCACATACTTGAGGGAGCTTTCCTTTTAACTCATTTTAGTTCCTTTTAACTCACTTCTTTAAAAAACCTTTTTTCCTATAGAAAGTATCTGAATCTGAATCTGAATCTTTATTATTACGGTCATGGACCAGCACTATAGAAAGGATACAATTAATCAGAGCTACTAACTATTAAGTAGCAAGATTTTTGTAAACAGTCAGTGGCAGTTCTGCACCTTGGCCACAAGGGCCCACAGAGTTAGGATACCACAGAGTCACTGGCATGTTTACTATAGGAAGGAATGGCCTTCATGGAAATGTAACTGTCATATAAAATGTCTGTGAGCAACTGGATGCTTCTAGAAGGTGTTCCATTTTTCTAGTGAGTGTAACTTTCTGATAAATTCATCTTTTGATATTCAGATTTTTCTTTTATAATAGCTGAGTTGTCAAAATGTGTCCTAACAGTCCTTCCAAAGGCTTCCCCCATCAAGTGTTTTCCTGTTTTGAGCCCTGTTGAAAAGAAAAGGGAGTGTCACAAGTATATGACATGAACTTCATAACCTGGCTCCCCTTCTTCCTGTTTTATTCAACAAAATTTGTGTTAATAATATTCCAAAGGGTGATATCCCAAGTTTATAGGTCCACTGTTCCACCTAGAGATGTAAAGCACAGAGATGTAACATTTCTGGAATCTCTTCCAACAAAATCTTTGAAACCATGGGAAAAATATTTCCCCTTCTGAAAAATTTTGGGAAAAATTTAAATATCTGCTGGGCTCACTTTGAAATCACGCCCAAATTTATATTACTGCTTTAGCAACATAATATGCTCCATACATAACTTATGATATAAAACTGTACTCTTTTGGAATTTATGAAATCTGAAAATAAAAGAGCCTTGGCATTCCAAAAACCAAGCTGAGAGTATAACCATTATCTGAGAAGGAAGGAGTGTAGGCAAGTAGAAACCACACACATTATAACAAAATATTTCAAGAGAAATGTTCTGATGCAATCCCAGTTTTAAGAACTAAGGTAGAACATAGCTGGCTATAATGTTTAACAGCAGTTGAAAGTTCTGAACTCTCTAATACTGTATTTTCATAAGCAGTGAATCCTGCCTCCTGACATGCTCTTCTCATGAAGATGCAACACTCTCTAGATGCAGAAGCATTTTTGATTTTGAGTGTTGTGTATGTCTATGGTATGCATAGCAATCATTTTTAAAATTCTTTTCACTGTCTTACATATAAAACTTGATATTATATCATTCCTGGCATTTTGGGTGAATAAAACCTTGTCTTAGGGAACATTTGAACATTACTCATTATAAAAGAGAAAGTATTTTGAGTCTATTCTAAATAAGTGTGCGTTAAAAATCTATATAAAGTGCAGCTGAAAATGCTGCTTGAGGGTTCCGTATGAAACTCGTGTTGAAAATGCAAGAGACAAAGCAAGAGTTGTCATGGGATACGTCATTGTGGGAAACAATATTTTCAGCCTCCCCTAAGCTGAACTGTTTAAAAAGAAAAAACCTATAAAGATCTATAAAGCTGAGCTTTATAGGCCCTCTAGAGGAGGGAGTACAAAAACAGAGAAGTTGCTGCCCCTTTCCCTGTCT
Organism: Iguana delicatissima; assembly: GCA_948472985.1. Classification (NCBI taxonomy): domain Eukaryota; kingdom Metazoa; phylum Chordata; class Lepidosauria; order Squamata; family Iguanidae; genus Iguana; species Iguana delicatissima. Next base: position 203,371 of record CAOKZL010000726.1, on the reverse strand, counting down.
CCAGAATTGGATGGTTTGGGGTTTAGGAGAGAGTTAGAAACTAGAAAACCTACCTTTTTGGATGATAAATCCTAGAATCGCCCAACCAAATTTTAGGGACCTGTAATCTCCAAAATAAATTTTCCAACCTTGTGTGGGAGGTTGTAGTTACTGTTTGAGAAAGAGACTGTAGTTTAGTGGTATAACATCTACTTTGCATGCAGAAAGCACAGGCTGAATCCTTGGGATGAGTGACAGGTAGCAGTTGATGAGAGCTCCTCCTCTCTCAGAGATGTAGGGGTGTGTGGTAGAAGGCATCTCTTTTCTGCAAAGCAGCTCTCTGAGGGATTGGCAGGGGGATGTGTGATTAATGCAACATGGGGCGGGTAGGATTCTGTCTATTTACTGGTGAAAAGGTGGAGATGCTTAGCTGTGATACCTGTTTTCTTATATGGTCTTGGGAGGAAAGTGGAACCTGAAGGGGAGGTGTGGGGCATGGTGCTGAAGGAGGCCTTGGGAGGTTTATGGAGGGAGGCAGGCAGGCAGGCCTTGCAGGGCTCATTGATGATGCCTAAGATTTGCTGGGGGTCTGGAGGGGTTCTGATTCTAGCAAGATGGTCCCCTTGGTTTGATCTGCTGTATCTCCTCTTCTGCTACCGTAGAGTGAGCCTCGTGTCCGTCTTGTGATGGCCCAGCATATGTTACGGGACATCCAGGGTATCCTGAACCGGCTAGAGGTGAGTAGAACTCTGACTTTGCATTGCTGGGCATGACTGTAAAACAGAGCTTGGAAAAAACACTTTTGGACCCCCCCCCAGCCAACATGGCCGGAGTCTTGGTGCTGCAGCTGAACATGGTAACTTTTCTAAGCTCTGGAGGATAGAAGTGGATCAAGAGTCTGCTCGTGGGCTGTGAAGGTTTCATGCCCCTCTTCTGCAGGGTCGTACCAATGGCCAGGCTCCATCAGGATCTGAGGAGATGCCGTCCTCCAGCCCTCCTGAACGGGAACCAATGGAAGGGGCTGAATCCGATTCCCCAGTGAGCCCACAGCAGCGGAAGAGACACCTCCACCTGCGACTGAGCCTCCCCCTGTGACTGAGCCTGCTGCACCTAAGTAAGCACTTTTTACTAGGGAGGGAGGCTTGAGTTGGGACCAGCCTTGGGGCTGATTTCCATGCCCAGTGTCCTCTCCCTTGTTCAAGGCGACAATGGCTGTGGCTCTGTGTAGATAAGCAGGGTGTTGACGCCCTGTGGAGGTGTTACGCAGTGCCAGGACTATGGAAGGACAAGTGTGAAAGAGTGGTGTATGATCAGAGCTTGCAAAAACTACTTTTTGGGACGACTACTCCCAGAAATACCGCATCAGGATTCCCAGTGGCTCAGACTGACACCTAAACTCAAGCTTAAACCATGATTCAAGTGATGCTTTGGTTCCTAAACTCAGACATAAATGAAAATCTCAGTGTTGCTTGGCTTGGTTTAGTTAAGTTTCCATGAAGGGAAAGGCAGGTAACTGGTCAACTTTTCTGGGAGGGCAGGGACACAAATAATTATTTCCTTGGACAGCAGCTCCCATTTGCCATGCAGCCTGGGTGTGTGTGTGTTCTGAGGGCTGAGTCCCAAAGCAGTGTTTCCATGCTTTGTGTAAGAGAGTTGGGAATCCATGAGGGAGTCAGCGAATAAACAGCAGGTACTAGGCACGGGGGTCAGAGAGAGGGCTAGCTGACTTTCTCTCTCTCTCTCTCTCTCTCTCTCCTTCTCCCACAGCCACCCCTCCCCAGGCGAGTACGTGGAGATTCTGGGGAGCTCCGAGGGGTGGAGAGTCGGCTCCAGCCCTTCTTGCAGAGATATGAAGAAATCCTGGGGACTGCTGGCACTGCTGACTACAACAATAATGTAAGGGGATGTGGAGTTGTGTTCTGTTTCCTGATGGAAACATGTACAGTGTTCTCACTCTTGGGTCTGGACTTGAGGGCCTTCCTGTAAATTATTACAGGTTGAGTATCCCTTATCCTATATGTTTAAGACAGAGGTGTTCAGGATTTTGGAATTTTTTTTATTTTTTTTTATTTTGGGATACCCATATACTGTTCTTTTGATGTGGGGATCTGCTCGTTCCTCAGTTCTCTTCTTGGCTTCTTCCTGTAGGGAACATGAGGGAATTATGGAGGCTTGCTTGGGATTGCATGGATTGCTTGCCACACCAGCTGAGAGGGTAAAAAAAAGTGCCAAGCCAACCAAGAGATTGCAAGCAGCACATATGCAGTTGGTCCTAAGCAAGCTAAGAGGGGAAAATGATGCCAGGCAGACTGAGAGATTTTGCAAGCAGTCCCAAGCAAGTTCCTGTAATTCCCTCATGTTTGCTACAGGAAGAAGACTGGCTTCTTCTTTTCAAAAATTCTGGATTTTGGAGCATTTCAGATTTTGGATGTTCTGATAAGGGACACCCAACCTGTACAGCAAGCAGGCTGTTTTGTTTATTACCTTGGCATGCATGTTTGCTAAGAAGATGAGTAACCTGCCTGGTCTGTTGGGCCGTGCAAGTAGTGTATCACAGCATATTGTCAGCCACTCTGGTTCTCCAGATGTTTCTCGCTGGTGTACCCCATCAGCCTCAGCCAGCCGTAAAGGTTGTGTGAGTCATAACTGAAACCTGTCTGAGGAGGTGCGGTTGCTTACCATGGTTGTACCACCTAGCAGCTGTTGGCATGGAAGTGATGGGTTGGTTGGGAATAACCAGATTTTCTCCATTTGCCTGGTGAGGCCTATCTGTTATTGGGTGCCTTGCTCCTGGATCAAACTGCACTGGTGTATAGTTTTGAAAATCATTAAATACAGACATATATCTACATTTGTAAATTAATGTTTTATAACTCATGTTTAACTGTAGAACTCCCAGTGGTCTCCTATGCAAAAATGAATTAAGTCCCCATATGCTTAGCTTAACCAGTGTTTCAGTGTTGCGCACTCCCAAACCATCTATGAACCCCAAATGTCTTGGTCATTTTTAATATGAGTTAAATGACCCCTTTTTTTGTTACCTCTTAGGTAATGATTTGCTCCTGCAGCAAGCTGTCTATTCCATTCCTTTTATAATATTTGATAGTCAAATGCATAAACACTCATTAAAATAACATTTTAGCAACACTGAATATGGGATGCACTCCACTGAATGTGGGATGCACTTGGGTTTTGATGAAATTGAAGGAGTCTTGCTAGGGAGTATCCACCAGTCTCAGTTTATTCTTCTCCCCTTCCTTTCTGCCAGACCGAAGGCCGTGAAGAAGACCAGCGAATCATCAACCTGGTAGGGGAGTCCCTGCGTCTCCTAGGGAACACCTTTGTGGCGCTCTCTGACCTGCGCTGCAATCTCTCCTGTAATGCCCCCCGCCACCTCCATGTGGTGCGGCCGATGTCTCACTACACAGCCCCCATGGTGCTGCAGCAGGCTGCCATCCCCATCCAGGTAAGTGGCAGGAAGTTTGAGGTGGCATGACGTGACATGGAATAGGGCAGTTTCTATACATCCTGAAGTGGAAACCTGGTTCCGGTGTTGGCTGCAGGTCCTCAATCTACAGTGGTTTGGCTCAGCATGGGAAAAAACCAGGGGAGACCTGCCACATCTCACCAGTCTGTGATTTGCTCTCACCTCAGATTAATGTTGGAACGACAGTCACCATGACAGGCAATGGCGCGCGAACTACTCAGAACAGCTCAGAAGGGCCCGCAGCTTCCCAGACTTCTCCTCCTGCTCATCCAGGCACATCCAGCCCTCCAGATGCAGGCCGTCCATCTGAGGGGTCTCCCCCTGCTGCCTCTTCCCCAAGCAGCACCCCTACTCAGACACAGGCTTCCCAGACGGGCCATCCCCGCGTGATCCGGATTTCACACCAGACAGTGGAGCCTGTGGTTATGATGCACATGAATATACAAGGTGAGGAGACTTTTTGGGTCCTGTCCCAGGATTGGGGGTGGGGCACTGTATGTGAGACTTTGGGACTAGGGTGATGTGGGAGAAAAGTTCCTTCTCGTGGCAGATCCTGGTGCCCTTGCTGCATTGGTCTGTGAGGCAGTTGTGTTTTTGTGGGGAAGGGGTTGGTGGTTGGAGGTGCTTTTGGGGCCTAGGGGGCTGGGTGGGATATTAGAGTTTGAAAGAGATTTGGTGAGGGTTCCTTCTACTGTTCCCAAAAGTTGTGGATGACCTGGCTGTCAAAATTGCCGTGGGCTATTAGTTCCCGGTGTAATGTAATGTAGCATAGAGATTTCAGGTTCTAGTTTCACCTCAGCCTGACTCTACTAAGATGATCTTGGGCAAGCTGTTCCTCAGTTCTTGCAGCATGTGTGAAATGTGGGGAGGTGAACACTGATTTACATTATGTGTTTGTTGTGGAAAGACTAAAATTATGTGAGATGAAAGAGCATGTGAAATTCTTTAAGCACTTCAGGGAGTATGAATGCTTAGTAATCTGTCAGGGCAGGAACATAAGCACAAGCCTGCTGCGTCGAGGAGGGGCTACCTCCACATCTTTGATATTGTAGGCAACTAGACAACTTCTTGGAGTTCACAGTATGTTGCCTAAAGTCAGTGGCCCTCATTTGTTTTCTCTCTCCCAGCACTTACATTTTAGCAACAGGTCTGCCTTTGATTGTGGAAGTTCCGTATAGTTATTGTGGCTTTGGGGATGCAGACCATGCTTTACATGGGGGTCTGAAGGTTGGTCTGTCTTCCTCAGAATTTGTCAATATTTCTTCTGGACTCCAGTCCAGTCTTTCCCAGCCCCACCTGGAGAGGTTGGGGATTTAACCTGGGATATTCTGCATGCAGAATCTTGTCTCTGCCTCCGAGCTATTGCCTTCCTCTGCTGGAAGCTGTCTTTTTCCTCCCTTCCTTAGATTCTGGCTCCCAGATGGGAGGGAGTGGCTCTGGTGGAGCACCGTCAACAGGAACCCCTGGATCAGCTGGGCATACTCAAGGAATGGGTAAGGGATGAGTGGGCACATTAAAGTGGGGGTGGGGTTGTTCTGTATAAGGTGCAGGAGCATTAAGGATGGGCAAATCTGCCAGGCTCGGCTTTCTGCTGTGAAGTTAATTCCATCCTGATTCAGCATTGGATTGCAAATGAAAATGCATACCTATCTTTTACACATGTTTAAAAAGATGCACATCTTTGTATATCTTTTCAATTTCCAAACTTTAAATTCAACAGTTTTGTCTACATTTTTTTAATTGCACGCTTTTTTGTATTTTTTTTTCTGTAGAATTAAGCGTTTTTTCTCTGCAATTCTAAACACGCATGCATGTATGCACATGCCACTGCCTACCCTGACTGTAAGCTGTTCGGTCTTCCCCTCTTGTAGGTGGCACTGCTCACATGCCGCTTCCCAGCCTCCCACCGGAGTTCATGCAGGCTGTAGCCCATCAGATAACACAGCAAGCCATGGCAGCTGCCGCCTCAGCTGCTGCAGGTAACCAGGGAGTTAAGGACTGTGTGAAACCTTCTTTGGAGGTTTTTAAACAGAGGCTGGATGGTCATTTTCTGGAAGTGCTTTGAGTGTGTGTTCCTGCATGGCAGCGGGTTTGGACTCAGTTGCTGCTGCAGTCCTTCCAACTCTGATCCAAAGCATGTACCCATGTTGTGTGGGGAGAAACTATAGATTCCCTGGCTTCTTTTTGGCACCTGAATGTGCTGTGCTTTCCTCTTACTGCTACCTTCTCCTGTTTCTTAGGCCAGCAGGTCCCGGGCTTCCAGTCTGCACCAACACGTGTTGTGATTGCCAGACCCTCAGCTCCTTCCGCACGGCCCACTCACCCGGGGTCGCCCCAGGCACCAGGACAAGGGGTGAGGAGAAGAGGAGCTGGAGCTGGGATGAGGCAGGGGCTCTTTTTCTATTGGGGGGGGCTTTTTTCTTTTGAATCTGTCTATTTTTCCCTTGCAGGGTCCTGGCCTGGGTGGAAATGCTTCCTTGGCACAGATGATCAGTGGCCTGGTGGGGCAGCTCCTCATGCAGCCAGTCATCGTGGGTAGGTGGTAAAACCCAGGGTCTGTTCCACTTTTGAACAGCTCTGTACTCTCAGGAAGTTTTTCCTAATGTTCTTTCCCTGAAGTTTGAATTCAGTGGTTCTCAGTTTTGGAGGGGCTGGAAACATGTTTGCTCCCTCTATGTCAGTGCTGCTCAAAGAGGTGGTCTGTGGTATTAAACCAAGGGTCTGGGATGGGTTGAAGAGGGCACTCTCAATGTCCAGTGCCGAAAAATAGGGTGGAGGATTTGTGAGAATTTGCCACATCTAGATGTGACTTAATAGGATAGCTGGAAGGAACCTTTTTGAAAGCAGAGGGTTGCTGTGGATCTAGTCTGGAAGGGAAGTAAGAAGTCTCAGATTCCTTGTGTTTGATAAGTGAGGTAGTTGGAAGTGATCACTGACAGAGTGAGAGTGGCCTCTTCTCCCTGGTCTTTGCCCAGATCCAGGCCCAGCGATCATCTCCGTATTTCCTTTCCAGCTCAGGGCAGCGGGGCATCCTCGTCAACCTCTTCCGTCAGCACCCAAGCTACTTTCAGCACCAGCAGTTCTGCCTCCCCTCCTACTGCCTCAGCCAGCGCTGGTACAACCAACACAGCCACCACCGCGGCCGGGGGCAGCTCTGCCGGTGCCCCGGGAGGGCCCATCCCTTCCAGCCAGCCCCCTTCAGGCACTGAACTCCAGTTCTCCCAGCTTCTGGGGAACATATTGGGAGCTGCAGGCTCCACGATGGCTGGGGTGGCTGGCGTGGGCTCCCCTACCATCACTGTGGCTATGCCAGGGGTACCTGCTTTCCTGCAAGGCATGACAGATTTCTTCCAGGCGAGTACCTAAAAATCCTTCCATGGCTTCTCTCCTGGATGTGTTGCCACCAGGCGGTTTTGGGATGGGAGAGGGGTTTCTGTCCTTGGCCATATTCCAACTTTAATAAGCCCCTTTTCTTTCGTACCCACCTTGGCAGGGGACCAAGCCATTTTGGGTTCCTTCACAGTATTTTCCAAACATCCCCTCCTCACTTCCTGACATCCTCCTCTTTTTCTCTCCCCAGGCAACCCAAATGGGGGCAGCTCCCACACATCCTCCTGAACAGACTCCCCCGCCTCCTCCTCAACCAGCAGCCTCCCCGCCCCCACCACCTCCCCCCACGGCTCCCCAGAGTGGGACAGAGACACCTTCAGGTGGCGTGGGAGGTGGTGGTGGCATTCGTGGGAGTGGCTCTGCAGACGCAGTTCCACCCGAGTTCTTCACCAACGTGGTCCAGGGGTTTCTGTCATCCGTGATGGGCTCGCTCGGTGCCCAGCAGGGCAGCACTGAGAGCATCACTGACTTTGTCCAGCGCCTGAGCGGTTCCAGCAACATCTTTGAGCCAGGCACAGAGGGGGCCTTGGGTAAGGAGCGCTTTGGTGCCCTGATGTAGTGTGCCTGGCATGTTGAAGAAAGCTCTTTTATGACCCTGATCTTTCAGATGGCTCTGACTTGTGATCCCCAGGTGACTGAGATGTGTCGTAGGAAAGTTCTCTCTCTCTCTCTCTCTCTCTCTTTCAGACTACCACTCCCAGGGATCCTAAGAATTTAGACTTTCAAGGCCCTGCTCTTGTTGGACTCTTTAAATACTCCCTCCATTACAAAATTATATAGATCACTTGCTAGCTGTACAACAAAATCTAAAATACACATTATAGTGATACTTTTAGTAGGCCAACCAAACGATGCAAAACTGATCCATTATGTTAGCCTTCTCAAACAAGAAGCAGACCTGCAGCACTGACACTATTTCTCCCTTGCATGATTTTCACCATCTTTTCCTAATAAAGATACAGAGGTATAGCTGTGCTGTGTATTTTGGATTTTGTTGGACTCTGTTTGGCAGATTTTGGATGACCACCTCCTGGGGATGCCATACTAGGGGATGTCCCATGTCAGAAAGGGTTCGGATTAGATGGGGTCCCTTCCAGCTTTTCAGTCCTCTTTCTTTCTTCCTCCAGAGAGTTGGGCTGCTGCTTATGGCTTGGGCTGCTGCCTGGTTGCCACCCCCTTCTGAATCTCAAGCCCCTCCCAAATGGTGGCTGTCATAGTTTTTGGCATCCTCTTTGCTTTGACCTTTCTTCTGGGCCCCTACACTTTCCCCACTGTCTCAGTGTTTGTGCTCTTCTTGGGCCTGGCTATGTTCCCCAGGAAGTGTAGTGATCTCATATTTCTTTGAGATCATTTCTTTGAGCCATCGAGTCTTCAGAGTGCTTTTTTCTCTGTAGTCCTTTGAAACAGTCTGGTGCAGTTTTTGCAGTTTGACAGATGGAAGATTATTGATGGCCTGGGTGGAGGGAGGAGCACGGACTGGAGGTCGCGTACATCCCCTGACCTTTTCCTGAGCCCCAGCACACATCCAAACCCCCAGTTTCTAATACATTGCTTGAAAAACCTCGTCGGTTTCTTTTTTATTTTTTTATTAATATTATATGCAATTAAAAAGATAGAAAAAAGAAAGGAACAGTAAAAAGAAGAAATAGAATAAAAAATATGCATGATTTGTACAGTAAGGAAATAGAGTTATTTACAAATGTTGCCATTTATCCCCCATGTTTATGTAGGTAACGCTTTATTGAATATCAATGTCCTATATTTTTTACATTCCATGCATTATAGAGTACAATTAGTATATATCAGAATTATGTGATCTTCTAGCCAATAGTCAAATAGATAGTCCAGTCAAATAAATTATGGTCACTGTTATATTGAGTTATGTTACTTTCTTCACATTCAGGCTTCCTCTGCTTTCCCTTATTTTCATAAGTTAAATAACTCTTTCCTTAATTATGAAATAGTGTTTTCCTTTCCTTAATTATGAAATAGAGTTTGCCTATTAAATATCATTCCCAATATAGATCAATTAAATATAAAAAAGGAACGGAAAATAATACTTTACATGACTACCTCTGCTAGAATTGTTTACGCAAAACACTGGAAAAGTCATCAAACTCCAGAACCTGATGAATGGATCCTAAAGCTTATGGAGATGAAGAATGTGATAAACTATCAAAATCTCTTATGGAAGCTAAAAAGGAAGTAAATGTAACAGAATGGAATCCCATAACAACATATTTAAAAAGGAAATTTGGAGACACTATTAGAACCTCAAATTGACAGCGGTTGAAACTGATTTGGAAAACTACAGTAGCAGTTCAGTGTCATTACTGTATACTCTCATTAGACAGGGTAATGTGATTTATAAAAATAATGCATAGGTGGACTAGCATGATGTTAAATTAAGATAGAACTGTTCAAAAATTTTTTGAATCTACAGAGGCGTCTCTAACTGCGCATTTAATAAATCTTAAAAAGGCAGGCAGGAAGAAAACCCTCCCCGATTTCTGAAATAACTGCAAAACTGCTGGAAAATGCAGTGGTTTAGGTGGGCTTCCCCCTGTATCCCACCAAACTTCAAAAAAATGGGTAGTTAAGGAGGCTGGGATAGGTTCTTCCTTGTTCACCTTCCATCAACAAATGAACATTTTTCTGTTCCACTGGCCTTTAAAAATTTGACTGCAGTGGACTTTTAAATGTTACATGGTTTTTGTTTTTGTATTCTGCCTTTAAATGAAATTTTAACATGTCTTTAACTATATCACTCATTTAATTGCTTTTAAAAATAAGCTATATATATATATAGGTGTGTGTGTGTATATATCATTACTGGTGTTTTTTGGAGTTTTATATCTGTACTGGTTTAATATTTTGTAAGCTGCTTTGAGTCTTAATGGGATAAATGAGATGGGATGTAAGTTGTTGGTGATGAATGGCATCCTGTTGAGGAGTTATTAATGTGTAAGCTACACTTAAATATTTGTAACTGCTTGGTATTCCTGTTTACCATTGGAGCACTATTGTTACAATTGCAAATTGCCACCCTAAAACGTACCTTAACAACCAGCAGCCACTCTGATTGATAGGTGTTTGTTCTGCAGACAACTGAGGTGTGGTAGGATGGCATATTCAGCCCCTTCCCACTTGCTGTCTGTGGTATGACAATCAGAAGCCGCTCTCCTGTCACAACTGTTGGTCACGCAGCAGATTGCTGGCAGGAAGGGGCTGGAGAAGTCATCCTACAGTGACCCTGTCACCAGCAGAACAGACCTCTGTTGCTTAGTGAGGCTGCTGGCTATTGAGGAGAGTTGGTGGCGGTTGGGGCGTGGCAGAATTAGTTACATATGTGTAACTGTGTCCTGTGATGATCTCAGGCAATACAGGTGTCCTCTGCTTTTCATCAGCTTGTTTTTTGACATTCCACTGATTCGACATTTGCGAATTACAGACAAGTTTCCATTAGTTCAACAGAGGGTTCGCTCTTTTGTCAGTTCTTGTCTCCTAAGAGGCTCTCTTCGGACTGCTTACACGTGCTTGCGGTCCTGGGACTGCAGTCTTGCCTGTGGAAAGAGGTGACCCCTCGTCAAATTAATGGAATTTGTCTTTAATTCGCAGGCATTGTGAAACAGTGGACGTTTATCAGTTCTTCTTGCTTATGGAGGCTGCCTTGGAAATGCTTCCACATTCATTGCTTCCAAAGTGAGCTCAAGGTGACTCAGAGAGCTTTGCAAGCAGTGCATGCACAGTTTGTCCCAAGCAAGACTCCATAATTCTCTCCTGTTTCCTGCATGGGTTCTGCTTTTTGACCAGTTCCACTTTCTGACAGTGCTCTAGTCAATAACCTGTCATATAACTGGGGAAAGCCGTAAACCATTTTTCATCATTAAAAGGGAAACCAGAAGTGCTGTGAGGTCAGTAAGAACGGTGGTTCTTAACCTTAACCTCCCAGGGACCTTCTGAAAATACTGTATTTTTGCCAGGGAACCCCAAGACTTAACTGAAGATTTAAATATTCAGCTTTATTTATTTATTTATTAAAGGCTTGTGGAGACTAGGATTCAAATCCCCACTCAGACACTGGGTGACCTTGGACCAGTCACGTTCTCTCAGTCTCAGAAGAAAGCAAAGGCAAACCCCTCTCTGAACCAACCTTTCAAAAAGCCCCCAAAACCCTGTCAAAGGTTGACCTTAGGGTTGCTCTCAGTCTGAAGTGACTTGAAGGCACACAACAACAAAGTGCGGCTGTCAGGGGTAGGTTCTTTCTAGCCATCATGTCTCTCACCTTTGAAAAGTGACCTATGGTGACCCTAAGGCGAACCTATCACAAGGCTTTTCTTAGCAAGATTTGTTGCCTTCACCTTTCTCCAAGGCTGAAAGACGTGACTTGCCTGAGGTCACCCAGTGGGTTTCTATGACTGAGTAGGGATTTGAAGCCTGGTCTCCAGAGTCATAATTTGGGCATGCCCACATGCCTCCTGCCGTGTCCCTTTTGTCAATGATGTGACGGTGGGGGTATGTGTGCGCATGCCCAAACTGCTCCCTCATTTGCAACCAAGGGAGCAATTTCAGTATCTGCAGCCCGCCCAACACCACATCCCTGTTGTTCCTGCTGCTCTTGGTGTCCAGCAGCAGGGCTTTGTGGACTCCCTATGAGGGCTCTGCAGACGGCCACTGGGTTAGAATGTTCTGCTGCCTGCTTAGAGGGAGGAGGATGAAAAATGGCTTCTGCATCCAGCGCTGTTGCTCATCCTGGCTAAGGGATTAAGTCTTACCCGAGGGCTTCCAATCATCAGCTCATAGCTGAAGTGCAATGAGAAAAGGAGGTTCCGGGCTTTACAGGTCCACTTGCTGGCTACTCTGTTCTCTTGGCTTCCTCTTCCAGAGGCTGCTTCATTGCCCTTGTGTGCTGCTTCCAGACCTTGAGGGAAAAGAACATTATCTCCTGGTTGACTGTCCTTCCCTTTTTCCAGGCCAAGCAAAAGAGGCACGGTGCTTCTCTTTGCTTGGAAATAAACCTTTGCACACAGATGTCTCTTGGCTGCATAGGCGCTCCTTCCTCTGGCCGTTTGCTTCCGCTGTGGCAATCTTTGCATGACATTTGGCAGATGAACCCAGGTTATGACTGGAGAGTTACATTTCAGGTTTTTGAGATAGACCTGCTAGGGGAAACTCTCTCAGGCCACACCATACAAAAGAAATGCTGAAACACAACCCAACTGTTATAAAACAAGAATAAGATTAAGATATCAAAATGTAGCCTTTTAAAGCAGCTAGCAACATGAAAGGAGGAGGATATCACCCCAAAACAGGTTAATTCTACGCCAAGGTGTGGGAGGGAATAAATAGTCAAGTCCCTTGGCAGGCTTCTAGGGATGGGGTGTGTGATGGGAACAACTGAAGAGAGGGTCAGGAGTGCTCTGTTTTCACTTCCGTGCCTGTCTCTTGCCAGGGTTCTTTGAAGACTTGCTTTCTCTGATCTGCCAAAACTTCTCCATGGTTGACATGGTGATGCTGCTGCACGGCCAGTTCCAGCCCCTGCAGCGAATCCAGCCCCAGCTCAGCCGCTTCTTCCGGGAAGAGTATCTGCATGGCCAGGAGCCCACTGAGCGCAACATCCAGGTGAGAGGACCCTCTCCTGCCCTCTCCCCGCTGTTCCCCTGCTTCCATTCCCCTCCTGCATCTGATAACAGGCACCTCTCTCTTTTTGCTCTTCCAGATGGCCACTTACAATTTGATTAATGGCTTGGAGGAGTACATCCGTGAGAGCTTTGTAAGTTTCCCTCTCAACATCCCATTCTTTTTCCTCCCCCATTTATTTGCACAGCACCCATGTTCTGGGTTGGGGAATTAGGGCCAGACCATCTCTGCTTGCAGGTTAGAGTCGGTTAGATTGACCCGGGATCCTCAGGGATGTCTCAGTTAAAACAGCCATGTTACCCTTGGAAGCGTGTTGATTCTATTTATTTCCATAGTCCTGATCAGAAGGATTTTCTTAAAAAAAACCTGAGAGCTGAAATTCTGCATCCAGAGAACCTGGATTCAGCAACCTGTCGAAGTTATCCAAATTAAGGGGAAATGTCCTTGCATGTTTCTTTATGTTTCCCATAACATTGGGGATGAGCAAACAGTTATGTGAAGGATTTGAATGACCGCTGCTAACAATGGAGGATTTTATTCAATTGTTTATTTATTTTAGCCTTGCCTTGCATATTCAGCCACCTGAACAACCTTAAGGGGCAGTAACTTCATTCTAAAAACCTTACACCATAATAATATGAGATTCTCAGGAAGTTGATTTGTACGTCCAGTGCCCAATTTTGTGGCAGTATTGTGTTCCTGAGGAACTTGGCATATGTAGTCCTGGTGAGGCGCAACATGGACATGCCATGTGTTTTATGGCTGATGTGTTCTCCAGGGCAGACTGCTGACTACCACTTAAGAAGACTGTTTCTTTTAATAGAGTCGTGAGCTTGTCCATTTCCACCAGATCCAACAGTTTATTTATCCAATCACTCTATTTTGGTATTTCACTATTTTTCCAATTTTTCGTACATATAATCTCTAATCCAAGAGATTTAGAGATAGCTCATAAATAAATGAATGCTAGAGAAAGACCAAACTCTGTGGTACATTTTTACCTTTTTTTTTCAACCCATTCCCCCCCGCCCAGGCCTCTGTCCGCGTTCAGGAAGACGTTGACATCACCCGCACCAATCTCGAGTTCTTGCAGGAGCAGTTCAACCGCATTGCCACGCACATTCTACACTGCACCGGTAGGACACTGCACTGGAATTAAGGACAGAGCTTAGAAAAGTTGCCTTTTTTTTTTTTTTGCCTGTAGCTCCCAGAATTCCTCAGTGCTTAGGGATTTTAGGAGGGATGTTGAGTAACTTTTTCAAACTGTGGAAGAATTTCAGTAGAGCCATTCCCTTCCCCAGTGTCTCTTTTATGTCTTCTTCGTGGTCTCTGTGCCTTACACACTAGGAGCTTTGCATGCGCGGTACCGTTCGGAAAATTCTAGAGCTTAGTAGCTTGGCGGGAACCCCTCCCCCCATGTATCCACTGAGCATGCTCAGCCCGCTGAGCAACGGTCTCTCCTCAGTCTCTTTCTCGTCCGCCGTCGCGTACGGAGGTTCTGAGCTTAGAGCGTTTCTTCTTTGGCCTTCTATTGCAAGTCTTTCTGGTTTTCGACTCGGTTTTTGGATATTTCGACTACTCTTACGGATTTCGGACTGGTTTTCAGTATTTCGGTGCTTGTTCCTCCTTTTCTTGGAAGTCCACCCGACTTGCTAACCCCCCCCCCGTCTTTGTCGTCGTCTCTTCGTTATCTTCAACCTGTCTTTGGACTTCTATGTCTACCCTTTTCAAACCTTGTAAACGTGTGGTCGCAAGGTCACTACTTCTGACGGGCATAGCGAGTGTCTACTTTGTCTGGGCGAGGCGCATAACATTAGAGCCTGCCCCATTTGTAAGGACTTCACCTCGCAGACTCTGAGGAACCGGCTGGCACGCCTCAAGTCTTTCTGTTGGGAGCAGTCTTTATCTCTTCAGGACCCTGCCCCACTAAGGAGCCCGTCGAAGATGGCAAAGACCCGACCCACGACCGCACTCCCTGGGACTTCGGCGTCTTCCGATCCCGCTGCACCTACGGCACCGGGCTCGGTACTGGTGCATAAGCTACCGAGGATACTGAAGACCTCGGCGGCCTCCTCCTCGGTGTCTACTACAGAGGCCCCTGCGGGCTCGCAGGGCCCTAGGCCTTCCAAGACACTTACTGCCGCCCAGTGTAAGCGCCTGGTGACTTCGGAATCGGAGAAGGAAAGGGAGAAGAAGAAGAGGAGGAGGAGGAGGAGGAGGAGGAGGAGGACAAGCATGGGTCTCCGGCTAGACCACCTGTCCTTACTCCTCCTTCCACCTCGACCTAGCCAACGGCCAACCCCGGTGGAGTCCCAGAATCTCAACCAATCTTTGAGGTATCTGATGTGAACGACCCGGTGGCCTCCCCGACTCTCTCGGAGCCACCGCTTTTGGAGGAAGAGACTTCCCCGACTGGACACCCTGTTCTGGCGGCCCGCTCAGAGGATAGTCCACCTGCTCCCCAGACCTCGCATACATCTCGAGGCTCTGCTGGTAGAAGCATTTCGCTGCATCGGCACTCTTCCTCACATCACCGGCAGCTCTTCCCCGAGTATCGGGATCGCCCGGGCTATTCGGAGCGTTGGACGGTGCATCCCTCCCCACACCATTGGGAATTTGAGCACCGTGCCCCTGACGACCGGCAGGACCGCCGTGAATATAAGCGATCCCCCCCAAGACGTTGGGAGGACTATCCAGGATGGTCTCATCCACCCCAGGATTCACCTTATTCCTCGGCCTCCTACACCTTGAGGTATGGCCAGGAACATGTCTGGAGGGAGTATCCTGGCTCGTACAGATCATACTCCCCCTCTTACCGGACCGTTACCACCCTGACGCTGGCCGCTGGTCCCCGTATTGCCTCTCCAGATCGCCTTCCAGGGGAGCTGAACCTCACCCGTGCCGTGAGCGTGCCCCATCGCGCTCCCCGAGACGAGTGCCTCCACACCGCCAGTCCCGAGAGCCTTCCCCTTGTCACCGGCTGATTTCTCCACCTCCACGGGTGATGTCTACGGTGTCCCGTCCGACGTCTGAGGCGGTCTCTGCCCAGCCTGCCCCTACTGCGGTTGCTACTACCACTCAAGCGCTTCCGCGCCCGGTGCCTTCGTTGGTTCCTCCGCCGACTGCTGTGCAACCGCCTGCGGCTCCGAAGACGGTATCGCTGCCGGTACCGTCTCGTGCCCATTCGCCTGAACACCACTCGGACCGCTTTCCTGACAGGTCCTCCACGGCGTCCTCCCAGGATTACGATTCGGAGACGGACTCTAAGGACTCTACACCGGCCTCACACGAGTCCCCTCCCTTGGCGTTCGGCGATCCAGCTCCTGAGTCGGCCCCTGAGGATGTCCGACAGTTCTCGGACATTCTCCTCCGGATGTCGAAGGCCCTGGACCTGAAGGTGGTGGACCCGGACCCGGACCCGGCGGTGCAGGATCTGGTTTTCCACTAGGTGGATACCCGCCCTCCTGCGGCAGCCCCGCTACTGTTCCTGCCCGCCTTGATGGAGGCTCTCAAACACCCTTGGCCTCAGCCGTCTTCAGCCCTGCCAATACCACAGAGGCTGGAACACCTTTACCACACCCAGAAGGAGGATGCTGAGTTCCTGTTTAATCATCCTCAGCCCAACTCAGTGGTAGTCGAATTGGCGCAGACCAAGGGCGGTTCCAGACCCCACTCGACACCACCGGACAAGGAGGGGCGTCGCTTGGACACCTTTGGTAGGAGGTTCTATTCTGCCTCCTCCCTGGTGGCGAGGGTGTCTAACACCCAGGCTTGTATGGCCACCTACCTCTGCAGTCTCCTAGACAAGGTTGCCCCTATTCTCTCCACTGTTCCGGAGGAAAATAGGGCGAGCGCTAACCAATTCTACAATGAAGCGGTAGCGCTCACAAACCAGCAGATCATCTCTTCGAGACTCTTTGTGGAGGTCGCATCGCGAGTCATGGCCGGCTCTGTCGCCCTCAGGAGATATGCCTGGCTACGATCCTCAGGCCTCCAGGAGGACACCCGGAAGCGCATCGAGGACCTCCCTTTCGATGGCAAGGGGCTCTTCAATGCGTCGACGGATGAGGCGATGGACCACATCGTGAAGGCCCGTCTGACAGCCAAAAAGATGGGGATCCGTCAGCCTCCGCAGACCTGCCGTGGTCCGCGGCCTACGTGGCGTCGTTCGTCCTCTGCGAGCTTCCGACCTTGCTCGCCCAGGTCCGGGTCCTCTCGGACTCCTGCCACATCCTCCTCCAGACGACCTGCATGGGGCCAACAGACGGCTTCCAAAAAGTCTTCATCGGCATCCAAATCCCGGTTTTGATGGGATCTGCAGGGCCCTACCTCAGCCTACCTTCCGCCTACCATCAGCCCTCATCAACCATCCCACGCTGGCCAAACACCTCGACTCGTGGCGATCGATCACGTCGGACTCTTGGGTGCTCACCATTGTTCGGCTTGGTTATGCCATCAAGTTTGCAAGTATTCCACCTCGAGGCGTTTTCTACTCCACCCAGGCCAGCCCCGCCCTGCTGGAAGAGATCCAGTCCCTCCTCCAGAAGGGAGCGATCGAGCCGGTCCCGCCCTCGGCCACTACCACTGGCTTCTACTCCCGGTACTTTACAGTACCGAAGTCGGACGGGACCCTGCGACCTATTTTGGACCTCCGAGGGGTAAACGAATACATCCGCCCCAGGAGGTTCAAGATGGTTACCTTGTCGACGATCCTACCCTTCCTCTGCCGGGGAGACTGATTCACTTCAATCGACCTGCGGGATGCTTATTTCCACATCTCCATCCGTCCGCAGCACAGATGATACCTTCGGTTCGCGATCGACGGCACCTCCTACCAGTACCGGGTGCTGCCGTTCGGCCTCTCCACCGCACCGAGGGTGTTCACGAAGTGCATGGCCCCTGTGGTCTCCCACTTGTGGACGAAGGGCACCACCATCTTCCCCTACCTAGACGATTGGCTGCTGGTAGCGTCCTGCAAGACCAAACTGTACTCAGACATTCATCGAACGTTGTCCCTCCTGACCTGCCTGGGTCTTCGGGTCAACCCGAGAAGTCTCACCTCGAGCTGGCGAGAGTGTTGGACTTCATCGGAGCCACCCTGGACTCGGTCTCGGCCAGGACCTACCTGCCCCTGGAGCGGGCTCGTACCCTCCGCCAATCTGCTGCGACCGTCCTCGACGCCCCATTGGTATCGGCGAGGAGAATACAACAGCTTCTGGGTTACATGGCCTCCACCACAGCCGTTACGTACCTGTCGAGGATGCGAGCGCGCCCACTACAACACTGGTTTGTCAGAGCCTTCAACCTGCTCCGAGGCTACCAGCACCTACAACTTCGACTGCCGACACCCGTCCGTCGGTCTCTGCTGTGGTGGCTCTGTACCGTCATCTCCCGTCCGGGATGCCGTTCACACGACTGACCCCTCGGCTCACAATCACGACCGACGCCTCTTTCTTCGGATGGGGAGCGCATTGCGACGACCTCAGAGTCCGAGGCCGATGGACTGGCGATGAGAGCGCTCTCCACATAAACGCCCTCGAGCTCCTAGCCATCGGAAAAGCTCTGAGAGCGTTCCGCAATCTGGTTGCTGGACAGGCGGTACTGATCCTGACTGACAACACCACCGCGGTGTGCTATGTCAACAGACAAGGAGGGACCCATTCTACAACGCTCCTGACCATCGCCCTTCAACTCTGGGGACTGGTGCGTGTCCCTCTGAGTCCACCCTATTGCCGTCCACCTGGCAGGGCAGGAGAATACGACAGCAGACGCCCTGAGCAGGGACACTTCTACCAACCACAAGTGGTCCCTCTCGGAGGAAGCGTTCGGCTTGATACGGTGCCGCTGGGGCGATCCCGACATTGATCTCTTTGCCACGGTGTCGAACGCCAAGTGTCGCCGGTACTGTTCGAGAGCCGGCCGGGGACTGAACTCCCTCAGCGACGCGTTCCAGTACCGATGGACAGAGGATCTCCTGTACCTCTTCCCACCGTTCCCCTTCCTGGGCAGGGTGGTAGCCAAGATCCTGGCGGATCAAGCCGACGCCATACTCGTCGCCCTGTACTGGCCGAGGCAGCATTGGTTCGCCCCGCTGCTCGAGGCCTCTCGGGGATGGGCGCTCAGGTTTCCAACAACGCCCAACCTGCTGTCTCATTCCAGTGGTCGCGTTCTCCATCCCGACCTGCCTGTCCTGGACCTCCACGCGTGGAGGATACAGCCCTAGACGATCCCGCTATCCAGAACGTCCTTACCGCGGCGAGAAAGGAATCGACCCGCCGCAACTATGCCTACAAGTGGCGGCGGTTTGTGACTTTTGCAGAGGAGCGAGGAGACACTGTATCGCCAGTTGCTCTCGGTACCGTGCTCTGCTTCTGCTTTACTTGAAACAAGAGGGTCTCTCGTTTTCCTCGTTGAAAGTGTACCTGTCTGCCATTGTGGCCTACCAGCCCCGGGGCTCTCCTTCGGCAGCGCTCTTCTGGGACGCCACAATGAAGCAGTTCCTGAAGGGACTCTCACCATCTATACCTGCCGGTATCGCTGCTGTTGCCTCCCTGGTCCCTATCTCTGGTACTCTCTCAACTTACGAGACCACCTTTTGAGCCTATGGCCACTGTTGATGATAGGCTCTTGACTCTCAAGATCGCTTTCCTGGTGGCTGTCACCTCTGCCAGGCGTGCCAGCGAACTGACAGCGCTACACGTTGACGACCCCTTCCTGGTTTTCCACCGGGATAAGGTGGTTCTCCACCCGGACATTTCTTTCCTCCCAAAGGTCGTCTCTCATTTCCACCTTAACCAGGATATCATCCTTCCTACCTTCTGTCCTAACCCGACGACCCCCCTGGAGAGGTCTTTGCACACCCTGGACGTTCGAAGGGCCCTGGCCTTTTACACTCAAAGGACTGCGGGCTACAGACAGACCCCTCACCTGTTCATCTGCCATGGTCATCGTCGCAGGGGCCGCAAGGTGTCCACCCAAGATTCTCCAAGTGGGTGGCCCAGACAATTCTGCTTGCTTATGAAATGGCCAAGCAGCCTCCTCCTGACTTGCTTCGACCGCACTCCACCAGAGCTGTGGCATCCTCAGCAGCCCTCTTGCGAGGCGTGGACCTTCATGAACTTTGTCGAGTGGCGACCTGGTCCAGGCCCTCGACTTTCATCTGCCACTGTCGGCTGGACTGTCGGTCCAGGAGGGATGCCCGGTTTGGACGAGCGGTGCTGGCCTCCGTACTCTAGGGACCTGACCCACCGTCCTTCTGGTAAGCTACAAAGTCTCCTAGTGTGTAAGGCACAGAGACCACGAAGAAGAAGAACAGGTTGCTTACCTGTAACTGTGGTTCTTCGAGTGGTCATCTGTGCCCTTACACACACCCGCCCAACCGTCCTCTCACTCTCAGGTCCCCTTTTTGGCGGACTTATAGAACTGAGGAGAGACCGTTGCTTGGCAGGCTGAGCATGCTCAGTGGATACATGGGGGGGGGGTTCCCGCCAAGCTACTAAGCTCTAGAATTTTCCGAACGGTACCGCACATGCGCGAAAGCTCCTAGTGTGTAAGGGCACAGATGTCCACTCGAAGAACCACAGTTACAGGTAAGCAACCTGTTCTTTCTTTTCTTTCCTTTTCAGATAACAGCTTTGGGTACCGGCTGCTGGAGCTTTGCAACCAGGGTCTGTTTGAATGTCTGGCGTTGAACCTCTACTGCTTGCGAGGGGAGCAGGGGGCCCTGACAGCCATCATCAACGATCGCATTGTGAGTGACGAGATGTAGTTGTTATAATTACTACAGTCGGCCCTCCACGTTTGCTAGGGTTAGAGGTGCAGGACCCTTGCAAAAGTGGAAAAATTGCAAATACAAAAATTTGTATGTGTGCCTAAGGTTTTCTTAAGCAAAGAATATTCAGGGAAAATAAATTATTACTTTCGAACTCAGGGCTAAGGCTCAAAGTTTTCTCACTGCCAAACTACTGGGCAGGCGCATATCATTGTAAACTGATAATTGAAGAGTTATTATCAGGGTTACAACCTGATTGTGTTGTGTGTTCCACTCCTACAAGTGTAATGGTTGAACCTATGGCTTAATTGCCTGCTCCATCAGTGTGTGCCTGGGGAAACGGCTTAAAATCTACAAGAGCACATGCTGACATTATCAGTCTCAAAGGTGCTTCTAGATTTGTCCCCTCTCACACTTTTTTCCCCTTTTGAGGTAAGTGAGGTATGGCTGAGAACAGTTCTCATGACCTCTGCTGTTTCACGGCTGGTTGGATAGTTGAGTGAGTTGTCTCCCCTGTCAGAGTTCCAGCACACCCCCTGGCTCTCAGGACTAACACATATTTTTGAAGTTATCAAAATTCCGGAAATAATCTTAGCAAAACCAATCAGGTTCTCAGGTGGTCTGGCACCAGTTTTCCATTTTTTATTCTTTTTTTGGCATTTCACTGAATTTGAGCTCTGATAGAGTGTCAGCACCACTTTTGAGTATTTTGTAAAGTTGAGGAGACAAGTGGTTTATGGAAAAGTGCCTTATTTGGCAAAATCTGTTGGAATGGACTGTGAATCTGGTTCTGCATTGTGGTTCTGATGGTCTCTTTTCTTTCTCTTATTTGACCCGTCCTGGCATCAGAGGCGGATGTCAGCAGACATGAACCCCTCCTTGGTGAGCTGGCTCACCACCATGATGAGTATGCGCTTGCAGGTCATCCTGGAGCATATGCCCGTCACAGAGGAACAGATCCTGCAGTACGTCCGCCGGGTGGGCGATCCCCCACAGGTAAGGCTTCCAGGCAGTTTGATGAAATCTGGTAAAAGGTTCCCAGAGAGGAGGAAAGGGCTGTAACCTTCAGGAACCTAGTGATTGGCAGGGACAACCCAGTTCTGCGTGCTCAGAGGCAGCTCCATTTGGCAGGTGGTAGGGTGAGCCCAGGAGCTCCAAGCTCACATGGTCCACTGCTTGAGGCAGTGCTCGCCCACCCAGCCTCTTCAAACAGTTTGGCCCTGTGGTGAAACAGGTGTTGCTAACCAGAAGGGCATTACCTCAGTCATACGGCTGGGCTGTTGCATGCACTCAGTCTGAAAAGTGCACATGCTGTTATGGCTGGGATGTTGTGCACACGCAGTCTAAAAAAAGAGAATGCAATGCCTCAGGAGCTTCTCAGCTGCTCAGAACCAAGGTCCCTTTTTCCACATGTGAAATGTCTGCTCATTTTGATTAAATTTTGGTCCAGCTGCATCTGCTTAAGTGCCAGGTGCAACTACGTGGTGTGCTGTGTCTGGCCTGGGGACGGTGGGGCTGTTGGCAGTTAGATCTAGGCAGGGCTGAAGAGGAAGCTGACCATTCGGAAGAGGGGGTGCGTATTGAAGGTGCAGGACAGGATGTGATGCATTCCCTTCTCCCACTCTTGTCGTCTTAGCCTGCTCCCGAAGAGCCAATGGATCTTCAGGCCGCAGAACAGGTACCAGAAACCTTGCAGGTATGGAGCGAAAGAAGCTTGGCGGGGAACAACACGTATAGCAAAGAAAGTGAAATTCTTAACCGGTGTATTCGTATTCTTGTGCCGTTCTCCAGTTGTGAGGGCAAACAACTTATTGGCTATAGGTTGGGTTTTCCGGGCTTTGAGGCCGTTCTATTAGTATTTTCTCCTGACGTTTTGCCTGCATCTGTGACTGGCATCTTCAGAGGATCTGGTGGCATGGAAGAGAGACAGAGTATATATACTCGTGTAGTCTCTGGGTGGGAGGGAGCAATTTGCATGTGTTACAGTTGGCCTGGTGATGGCCTTTTGTTAAATGGGATATCCCCCAGGGTTGTGTTGTTAGTCAGAGGATATGCATAACAGTGCATTAAGTACATTAGCAACCCATTGTATTGTTTCCTGTAGAGGGACCTCCAGAGTCTGGGTGGTGTTCATTTGCATATTTTTGAGTCTTGATTTTAGTGTTCTCCAGTACTGGTAGCCAAATTTTGTTTACTTTCCAGTTTCTTCTTTCCTGTTGAAATTGTCCATGTGTTTATGGACCTGAAGATGCCAGCCACAGATGCGGGCGAAACGTCAGGAGAAAATACTAATAGAACATGGCCTCAAAGCCCGGAAAACCCACAACAACCTATGGATTCTGGCCGTGAAAGCCTTTGACTTTACAACTTATTGGCTGTTTGTTTTTGTCAGTTGGGAGGATGTGAATGTTAATTTTGTGGCAGATTATGAATGCACTTCAGTAGTCCCCCCCCTTACACCTGGGGGATACATTCCAGGACCCCCCATGGATAGCTGAAACTGCAAAAGGTACTGAACCCTATACTGTTGCCAGAAGAAGGCTGTTAGCTTCATAGGGACTAGCTTTTATGATCCCTGCGAAGCAAGTAGACTACTTCTGGTCATGCCAGAGCAGTTTCTGATGGTATCAGTGGTGGAGGAGGAATCATTAAAATGGGAGGCAGGTGAGGTGCTGGTGACAGGACCTAGAGCAGACTGCTTGGGTGCCATTGCCCAGGCGCTGGGGAGCGGATTTGGACAAAGTGTGGGAGGGAGGAATACAGTCTGTGAGAGCAGAAGGTTCACTATGAGTAAGTTAAACTCTGGAAGACGAGACCATGGATAAGGAAGGATCTCTGCAGTTTGGTCAAAGGAATGGTTATTTGAACACACGAGTGGCTGGGATCCAGGGTAGCAGTGAGGAGTAAGGATGAAGGAAGCTGCTTAGTATCTGTAGAACGTTCAGAGCAACCTTTTCCCACCCAGTGGTCTTTAGATGTGTGGACTGCAATTCTCACCATTGCTTGCCGGCATGGATGTGGGAATTGTAGACCGAAGATATCTGTGGGACATTCAAGTGGGTAAGCTGCTGCACTGTGTTCAAAGTACCTGGAATGTTTTACAGGCAGGGTTGCTTTCACCAACCTTCTCAGATAGATGAGTAGCCACATTTCAGTGGTGCAGGCGAAGAGCTGAGGCCACTTTGCTTGGAACCACTTAGGCTTGTGTATGGCTGAGGGTGGGCATTCGAATCAGAGTAGCTGTGGTGCCACTGGGTAACTTCTTTGCTGCTGGCACACAGTCCCTTCTGGAGATATTCACACACACATTTCCTCAACTTTTCCACATTCTGTCATGTTACAACCTAGAATTGAAGTGGCCTTAGTTGCCATTGTTGCTGTTTGCAATACATAAGATGCTGTGGAGGTGCAAAATATTTTTACTGTAGCACAAAAGTAGGCTAAACCAGATCAAAATGACACTTGTTGCTTGCGTAAGTATTCATCTCCTTTGTTATGACGCACCTCAATAAACTCTGCTGCGACTGAGAAGTTATGTAGTGATTTGAGCATTGGACTAAGACCCTGGAGACCAAGGTTCAGTTCCCTGCTCAACCGTGGAAACCCACTGGGTGATCTTGGACATGACATACACTCTCAGCCCCAGAAAACCCTGGATGGGTTTGCCTTAAGGCTCCCATAAGTCAGAAACAACTTGAAGGCACACAACTACCACTGCTGCTGCTACTTGGAAGGCCCAGTAAAGCTGAGCCCTCAGTGAGTGGGAATCTCTGCCAAGACTTGAAAATAGCTGTTCACTAGTGGTCCCCATTCACCCTGACAGAGCTACCGTGAAGAATGGGCAAAATTTGTGGAGTCCACATGTGAAAAGCTGGGGCTTACCTGAGAAGACTGTACAAAGACTGCGCTGTACCAAAAAGCATGCTAAAAACCAAGTTGCTGCCTCCCACTGCCTTTGGTTGGTCTAGCCCAGTATTCTGCTCCCATGGTGTATTGAGGCTGGAGTCTTTCCCACCCCTGCAGTGAGATGAGCCTGGCTTCTCTGGGCTGCTCTTGGGGGATGTATTTCGGTGTGTCGAGGGGAGGCCCCTCCAGCAACACCCCTGTTCTCCTTTCTGTCTCCCCTTTGCAGCGGGACAGTGCAGCTTCCCCAGCCCCGGCCACAACGGCAGAGGAGGCCATGCCCCAGCAGCGCGGGGAGCCAGAACACGAAGAGCCACAACAGGCAGAGCCCCCCGCCCCAGAGGCTGAGCCCTGGGCTGCTGCTGTGCCCCCTGTGAGTCTCTAGGGTGGAAGAATCGGGAGAGTGGGGCGGGGGAGCTTGTGCATTTATGGTCTTGCTAGCAGATTTCTGAAGGTATTTGCTCTTCTCTTCCCCACTGCAAGGAGTGGGTGCCCATCATCCGGGAGGACATCCAGAGCCAACGCAAACTCAAGCAGCAGCCTCCCCTGAGTGATGCCTACCTGAGCGGTATGCCAGCCAAGCGGCGCAAGGTGAGATCCTCCCTCTCCTGCCCGAGGGCACAGGCATTGTGGCCCCTCGGTGGAAGCATTGTTTCTTGCTCTTTGGTGCACTGCCTGTTTTTGTTTTTTTTAAATCTATGGGGAGTGAACTTGTGGCTTGAAGTAGGAAGATGCGAGTGAGATGAATGTATAGGAAGAGCGAGGATGGGCTAGCGTGGCCCCGCTCATTTCTTTTTTCCTCAGTTTCATGGTCAAGACTTCACCAGTGTATCTAAATGAGGGGTGGGCCTGCTGCTGACCTGCATGGGACCCCTCCTTTTCGCTTCTGTGACCCCCTAAAGCCCTCCACCAGTCCCCCTCCCCATAATTAAAAAAAATCAGTGTGATCTTTGGGTATTTGCCCCCAAATTACACAAAGTCTCTCAAATGCATGAAAACATGAAGAAACACTCTGCCTTTAGAAGCACCCTAGAACCTTGTATTGCACCAAATATCTGTTTTCTTCTGCAGTGCCTCTTAAAATGGCATCAGGAAGTGATGTGTATCACGAAAGGGTGGATAGGATGTATGATGGGTTGTGTTGGGGAGAGAGGGTACCCAAGGAAAGGCTGGCTTGCTTGGCAAAGCTTTTCTGGGCTAGCTCAGGTCGCAGACATACCAGGCTTGCTTTCTTTTTCCTTACTGGGGTAGCACACCCTGGCTCCCTGTGCACATTAAGCACACCCCTGCTTTCCCTGAAACCCACAACTTTTGTGGATAAAGGGCAAAGCTTTTTAATGGTTCCTCCAACAAGGAATGGAATGGTCATCTTCTACTAAAATAAAACTGCAGAAAACACTCTATGGAGGCTGTACTTGTAGAAAAATAGAATGAAACCTTTATTAAAAGAACCAATGAGGGAAGAGGTTTTAAGGATTCAGAAAGATTCAAACCAAGCAACACTTTCTCACAGATGCTCAGCTGTTTTCTTCAGAACACCTCAGTGTTTCTGCAGCAGAGCTTTCACTCACATACCTTTTTGGTTCTCCCAGCACACAAAGGTCTGTTTCCCCACTCAGGGGTCCACTCTCTGACCCTTTCACGGGTGGCTTCTCTGCCCCGCACTAGGCCTCTGGGAAGCTAATCTTCTCCTGGAAAACCCTCTTTTGGTTTGCTGGATGCTCTGATGATCTCTCTATGAAACTCACTGAAGGACTCCTATGAGGAGCGGCTTAGGGAGCTGGGTATATTTAGTCTGAAGGAAAGAAGGTTAAGAGGGGACATGATAGCCATGTTTAAATATTTGAAGGGATGTCATGTAGAGGAGGGAGCGGGCTTGTTTTCCACTGCTCCAGAGACTAGGACAAGCACCAATGGATTCAAACTGCAGGAAAAGAGATTCCACCTGAACCTCAGGAAGAACTTCCTGATGGTCAGGGCTGTCCGGCAGTGGAATCTGCTGCCTCGGAGTATGGTGGAGTCTCCTTCTTTGGAGGTTTTTAAGCAGAGGCTGAATGGCCATCTATTGGGAGTGCTTTGAGTGTGTGTTCCTGCATGGCGGGGGTTGGATTGGATGGCCCATGTGGTCTCTTCCAGCTCTGTGATTCTATGACTCTTTCTATGATTGAAGAACATTCATGCCTCAACCTCTTCTCTGTGCTGTTTCCACTCCCTTGGTAACATTGCCTCCCCTTTTCTTTGGATGCCCAGTATGACCAAGGGAACGTGAACTCAGCAAATAAAAAACTTCTAGGTAAATTTCTCCAATGGTAGAAATTTGAGGACTGAAGCAAAATTTCATGGGGATGTGTGTGTGCTGCACATCTCCCTCCCTCCACGAGTTACCCTTCTGGTGACTGATTCCATTGGAGGGAATCCTGTGGGTGTGTCTCGGTCAGCTTGTTATCTGTACAAGTATCACATTTTACTCCTTGGAGCTGAGGAGATTCTCAAGTACTGGCTACAAGAAGATGCAGTCCAGCCTTAGGCTGTGGTGGCCCATTGGTGGCGAATTGGTTGCACCATCTTGGGGTGATAGGTGGGGTGCTGGATCTCCTCGTTAAACGGGAGTAGGAGTTCATGGGTCATGGAGATGTCTTCTGCTGCAAAATCCCATGCACATTTTATCAGAATCCCTCCTGGTTGTCCATGCTGTGTAGAAGTCCAACTCTCTCCCTTTGCTTTGAAGACCATGCAGGGTGATGGACCCCAGCTGCTTCTGTCTGAGGCAGTGAACAAAGCAGCCAAAGCGGCTGGCGTGAAGCCCCTGACCAGCACAGAGAGTCTGAGCCGAGATCTGGCCGAACCAGCCCTACAGGAAAGCTACCGACAGCAGGTGAGGATGTGGTTCCCTTTCCTACCTCGGGGAGAGGGAGGACTCTTTTCAGCCTGCAAGAACCCTGTCCCCTATGTCTGCAGGGGTTCTGTTCCAGGAAGGAACCGCTGTGTAAGACAAAAAAATGCATTGAATCCCATTGCAATCAGTGGATGCAATGTGCGTGTCCATTTTGTGCAACCTTGTGTTTATATGGAGGTTGTGCCAGAAGTGGGTGGGTGAACTGCACCCATCTGTGCCAGTGGGTTGAGGTAGCCAGATTCAATGTCCTTTGCTTCTCTTTTTTTCAGCTGAAATCAGATCTGCAGAAGAGACTACAGGCCGACCCCAGCTTCACTCCTCAGCGGTTCCCCAATGCCCAGCAGGTCTTTGTGGCTGAGGACCCATAATGGCTGCTATCCTAAGCCCTCCTTGGATGGGGAGCACATCTTCTGGGGCTTGTCTCCTTTCCCTTTTGAGCACGATGCAGGCACCCACTCCCTTCTCAGGCCAAATATTTAAGTTCCTTCCCACTTATTTTCCCCCCACCCCCATTGCTGTGACTTCTCCCTGCCCTCAGTGGAGTGCTCAAGTTGCTGCTGAAATTGATAAATAAAGCCACTTGACCAGGGGTCTTTTTGTACTGGTGGTTTTTAGTATGAGCCAGGGACTTCAGTAATAGCTAACTTGATTATAGCGCTCGCTTTGGTGCTTCATAATAATCATTTATTTTGCTGTTTAATTTCTGTCTTGATACTGCTATAGGTCCAGATGAGAGAGAGGAAATAGCCACGTTCCTCTGTACTACCTGTACAAGTAGCAGCAGACCAGGCTTGACAGAAATTCAAATAAACTAGGGCCTTTACCACACTGTACCCCAATAGCACATTGTCCCGGTGGGATTGGGGCCTGGATGCTCTCCACCGCACCGGGTCGGCTGTCACAGATGGGTAGCATCAGGCGCAGTGTTCTTTCTTCTGCAGTGTACAGCGTCAGTGTTGGGTTCCATGACCCACGAATGGTTCTTGTGCTGTACTGCAGAAGGATGCACTATGGCGTGCTTTGGCCCTTACTGCACACCTGCAGCTGATAGGATCATGGTGGGAAAGGGGTTTCCTATAGATGGTGATGCAACAGCAGCCAGTCTGCACTGACGTCATGGGATGGCACAGGTTGTCGACCAGGAGCAACACACTACATTGCCAGGATGATGTCACGTGCTAAGGGCCTAGTTCTTCAAAATTCAAGGCAGGGGATTTTTTTCTTCCTTCCCATGAAGATGCTTTATTTTGGGGAAAGGAGAGTAATAGTGACCCAACCTCCCTGCTTTCAGGGAAAGGCAATGTTTTTGCTATCTTGCGCCTTTCCCCATGGGTACCAGGGCACCCCAGCCAGCTACGGATGGTATAATTACAGAACGTGCCTTGATGCCGGCATGAAGATTGTCCCTTTTCAAAACTTCAAGCACTAGTAAAAAGTGTGCCAAGGAGACAACAGTTCTTTTAGATGTTTTTGGCCTTATCTTTACTATGAGCCCAAGGCAGCATTGCCAGTGGTGAGGGATTATGGGAAGCTACGCTGTAGAAATAGCTAGAGGACTGTTTAGAGTAACTAGCCCTTATGTTTCAGACTACGCAGAGCCAGAAGGTTGCTGTTAACAAAGCTTCTATAGAGCCTTTTTTTCCTGCTTCAGGCTGTGTGCTGGCCTTTTCTTCTGAGACACAGACTGTTACACCAGAGCTCTGTAACTGTATCTTATGAGACAACATCCTCCACCACATTCATAGGCATCAGGCAACTATTGCTGCCAGGACAGCCTGTCGGTGGAAGAACATGTTGCTTACCTGTAACTGTGGTTCTTTGAGTGGCCATCTGTGCCCACCATTATACACACCAAGGTTACTAATAGGAAAAAGTATTTTGCTCTCATTGTGGTGATTGAGAGAATGGTCTTCACCATGAAAGATCATTTGAGGAAGGCTGAAGAAGCAATCCCTAACTCTGTGTTTAGCCCCTCGCCAGCTGGATAAGGCAAGAGATGAATATTCTGAGCTATTAACATCATGGCATTAGTCCTCCCTCAGTTTTTATTCTCCTGCCTTGTCCAGCTGGCACTGAGGGATAAACCCAGAGTTGTGGATTGTGCCTTTAATCCTGTGAGAGTAAGACCAGAGGCATGTTTGCACAGACAGGGAAACTGAGTACACGGGAATAGGGGACTGGACCCAGATTAAACAGCAGACCCACTGAAAACCAGCACAACCCCCCTGAAGTGCCCTCAATTTTAATAGGCCTGTTAACTACATCTAGATCTGACCAGTGGTGTTGACACACCATGGGAGTATTATCAGCAAGCACTGAACACATGGAAAACCCAACAGTTTGACTTTTTATTTTATTGGTTTTTTTAAACAACTTTTTTTTGGTTTTATTTATTAAACAAACCAGCTCGACCACCTTTTAAAAACTCAACGCTTCCTATTTCAAACTCGGGGGAGCAAATGGACAGGAGAGGAGGCAGGCTCCCAGTCTCACTTCCCTCCCCAACTCCATAAATAGAAGAGGGAAGAGGCGAGACCCCCCACATGTTCATATTTATATATATTTACACTCCATACCTCAGAGCTGCTCCCCCTCAGATCAAAAGGGCAACCTTAGCCCCTGCCAGGAAAAAAAAAAAAACTCGGGTGAAACCAAAAGAAATAAGCAAAAATACATTCAGCTGGGAGCCTCCTGAAATCCTGATCCTTGCCCTCCCCCGTACACTAAGTGTCTAACACCCCTAACTGAGGGGGCAAATTCCAGTGTCACCCTCCTCACAAAACAGAAAAGGAGTCAAGGAGACACCCCATATTCAGGATACACGAAGAGGGGGGGAGGAGGAGAACTGTACCCCCACAAAAGAACCCTCCCACAATTTTTGGGGAGGGGAACAGAATGAAAAGGGGAGGGTCAGCAGCCTGGACTAGTGGTGGTTGGAGAGACTGGGGTCTTGTTTGTCATTGTGGAAGCGGGTGTCTGGCTCAAGGCGTCGAGCTGGGGCTCCATCGCGTGGTTGGGCAGCTCGCTCCCAGGCACGGGGGTTCCAGCGAAGGACATCGGACTGTGAAGGGAGGAGATGCAAAGCCGAAAAGAAAAAGGTCACACGCAAAGCTCTTCTTTGCCAGGCCCAAATGAACCAGCCCCCCACCCCAAAGAGTAAGGGCCTGTTCACACTACATATTTAGAGTGCTATGATTCCATTTTTACTGCCGTTGTTCCATCCTACAGAATTCAGGGAGTTGCAGATTAAGGAGCGACGCTTGAATTCTCAGTTACAGAGCTCTTACGACTTAACTACAGACCTTGGGATTCCATGGGACGTAGCTGCAGCAGTTAAAGGAGAATCAAGGTGCTTTAAAGGTCTAGTGTGAAAGGGCCCCAAGATTTACTACAGCAAAAGCTTGCATGGAATACACCCTTCAGGTACGCACACAAATGAATGAACCTTTAAGACTATATGAATGAACTTAAATGTAAACAGAGAAATTACAATGAGTGCAAAGTTGTCCTGACACTGACATCACATCCTGAATAGTGTGCCTTCCCCATGTGTGTGTCTATATACAGTGTGACGTCGGTGTCAGGACCGCTTTGCATTTGATTTCATTCTGACTTTATGGTCAATTTCCCCCTCCCACCACTTAAACATGTGCACTGCATAACCCCAAGCTTATACTCTGTACATTTGGAGTGGGGGACTGGAGTACACACTTAACAACCACTTAAGGTGGTGTCACCCAACTGTTATTTCCTGGCTCCCTCTTTCAAAAACAAGACAAGACACAAGGGTTTCAAAAAGCTAGCACTATATCTATTTGTCAAGCAAGCAACCAGCCTCCTCACAGCACTCTCACCTGCTGGTAGACCTCAAAGCGCTGGGCACGAAAGATGCCACCATAGCCAGACCCAGGGGATTTCAGCCTGGCATTGAAGCCTCCAGAGAAAGGCCTGTGAGTGAGAAGAGCAAGTCTCAACTAGGAGGAAGAAGCTTAAAGTTAGCCCCCGCCTTTTCTCCCTTCACTGCCTTCAGGAAATAGGCCTCTTTGCTGGGTTCCATTCCCAGGGAGACAACACAACAGAAGCTCTCTTTCTACTCCAGAGATCTTGCAGCGCTGACTTGCATCTTGCTTTTTCCTTTCCCTAAGAGTGTGTAAAGAAGCTGCTTTGCTCTTACGTAGTAAGAGATTTCTATACCAGCCTCCAAAAATGTTCTCCCTCCTCCTCAAAAACTGGAAGGCACCATCACCCAAGCTGTTCCAGCTGCTACAATTGCTCTGAAATCCTCTTCTGAGAACAACCCCAATACTTAATTAGTTATTTTTGAATTTATGCCATTATAGAGCTCAAGTCAGCAGACACGAACTCTACCCTCCCACTTTAAGCTTCCCGGCCCAACCCTATGGACTGACTCAAGATCACAGTCTAAAGTTTATGAATAAATTTCTCTAGTCCTAGTGCGGCTCACTCACTATAGTGCCCTGCCCTTTATTCTCTGGCCATAAAATCTTGCAGGCAGGTGGAATTAAAGGCAGACCACTGTAATTTTTAAACAAATGCTACTTCAGCTTTAAAGAAAAGCAGCTCATTTGGCATTTAAGGGAAGAAATATTCTAGTACTGGCAAATAAGAACAGGTTGCTTACCTGTAACTGTGGTTCTTTGAGTGGTCATCTGTGCCCTCACATACTTGGAGCTTTCGCACATGCGCGGTACCGTTCAGAAAAATTCTAGAGCTTAGTAGCTTGGCGGGAACCCCTCCCCCATGCCTCTACTGATCATGCTCAGCCCACCGAGCAACGGTCTCCCTTCAGTTCTAAAGTCCGCCGATAAGGGACCTGAGAAAGAGGGGATGGCTGGGCAGGTGTGTGTGAGGGCACAGATGACCACTCGAAGAACCACAGTTACAGGTAAGCAACCTGTTCTTCTTCTTCGTGGTCTCTGTGCCTCACACACTAGGATATTTTGTAGCTTACCAGAAGGACGGTGGGTCACGTCCTAGAGCATGGAGGCCAGCACTGCTCGTCCAAACCAGGCATCTCTCTGGGACTGGCAGTCCAGTCGGTAGTGGCACACGAAGGTCGATGGTCTGGACCAGGTCACCACTCGACAAAGTTCTTGCAGGTCCACACCTCGCAGAAGGGCTGCTGAGGATGCCACAGCTCTGGTGGAGTGAGGTCGAAGCAGGGCTGGTGGAGGCTGCTTGGCCACCTCATAGGCAAGCAAGATAGTCTGGGCCACCCACTTAGAGAATCTCTGGGTGGACACTTTGTGGCCTCTGCAACGCTGACCATAGCAGACTGTCATACTGGAATGGGGATTCCAGCGTTAAACTGGGGTTCATACCAACCTCCAAGGTTGACTCTCATCCTTGGCAAAGGCTGGCAATTCCCCCAGCGTTATTAATCCTTGCTGCCACCACTCACTGAATTATGAATCACGGGACAGTACAGTGAGACACTGTCCAGAATTAACAATCTCTAAGCTTAAGGCTCTTTCCAACTCCCCCCTTCTGAGTGAGAGAAGTCCTAGCTAGCGTGTACCAAAGGCTGACATGGGAATGGACAGAAACAGAGGTTTTACAGAAAGTATTTAATCAGGCATGTAAATAAACAAGACAGTAATACACATGAGAGGCTCCCCCCTTCCAGGTACGCTTAGTTACAAGAAATTACAAAAAACAGATATAAAAGCACAGATACATTCTTAAGATCAGCCAGTCTCCAAAATAATAAAAAGCCCTAACGTGACTATCTTATTCCTGGTTACTCACAAGTAGGCTCACAGGCTTAGATGGTCTAAGCGGGAAGAGAGAGAGAGCCAGGAGGCCAGGCATGCCTGCCTACAACTGGCTCAGATCTCATCTATCTTTGTTCTCCTCCTGTTCTTCTCATCTCTCTGGCCATATGGTCTCCCAGAAGTTTTATAACTTTTCCCAAGAAGCATCTGGAAACATCTCAAAGATGCCCACCTCTTTTCCTTTTGGTTGGTCAGTGCTCACCCTGTGACCTATGATGCTGACCCACACTAAAATGTAATCTAATCCCAAGACCTCATTAACCCTTAGTTTACCAGAAGAGGGAAGTGTCCCTCTTTTAGCTAAGTCTAGATAATGGAAAGCCCCATTATCACACAGACAAATAGGTGTGGAGTCTACCTGAAGGTCGCAGTCTGTTGGGTGTAAAAGGTCAAGGCCCGACGGACGTCCAAAGAGTGTAGGGACCGCTCCAGAGGCGTCGTTGGGTTTGGGTGAAAATAGGTAGAATGATGTCCTGGTTAAGGTGGAAGTGTGACACCACCTTAGGCAGGAAAGAAATGTCCGGGCGAAGGACTACCTTATCCCGCTGGAACACTAGGAAAGGTTCATCGGCTCGCAGCGCTGTCAGCTTGCTGGTCCATCTGGCTGAGGTGACAGCTACCAGGAAGGCCGTCTTCATGGTCAGGAGTCTGTCATCGGCAGTGGCCATGGGCTTGAAGGGTGGTCGCGTGAGCTGGGAGAGGACCAGGGACAGCGACCAGGGTGGCAGTGGCGGTGATACCGGCGGGTATAGATGTTGTAGGCCTTTCATGAACTGTTTCATGGTGGCGTCAAGGAACAGAGCTGTCGCTGGAGCCTCGAGATTGGTAGGCCACGATGGCGGCAAGGTAGACCTTCAAAGAGGGGAACGCAAGTCCCTGCTGTCGAAAGGTGAAGTAGGAACTGGAGCACAGTACCGAGACCGACAGGTGATACCAGCTCGCCTCGCGCCTCAGCAAAGGCTACAAACCGCCGCAACTTATAGCCATAGTTGTAGTGGGTCGACTCCTTCCTGGTCACGGTCAGGACGTCCTGTATGGTAGGGTCGTCTAGGGCGTTACCCTCCACACGTGGAGAGCCAGGAGCAGCAGGTTGGGATGGAGAACGCGACCGCCGGAGTGAGACGGCAGATTGGGCGCTGTCGGTAGACTGAGAAGTTGACCTCGAGTGGCTTCGAACAGGGGCCTGAACCAGTGCTGCCTCAGCCAGTATGGGGCTACGAGGACGATGTCGGCTCGGTCCACCAAGATCTTGGCAACCACTCGGCCCAGGAGAGGAAATGGTGGGAAGGCGTAGAGAAGCCCCTTGTTCCACTCGAACTGGAAAGTGTCGCCGAGAGAGCCTGGTCCCCTGCCGGCTCTCGAGCAGTACTGGTGACACTTCACGTTCGACGCGGCGGCGAAGAGGTCAAGCTGCTCCAGTGTTCCCGTATCTTCCGAAACGCCTCATCTGAGAGGGACCACTCGTGGTGGGAGGAAGTGTCCCTGCTGAGGGCGTCCTCTTGGCCAGCCAGGTGGACGGCAATTGGGTGGACCCAAAGTGACATGCACCATTCCTAGAGTTGAAGGGCGATGGTGAGAAGCGTGGTGGAGTGGGTCCCTCCCTGTTTGTTGACATAACAGACGACCACCGTGTTGTCCATCAGGATGAGGACTGTCCATCCAGCGACCAGGTTGCGAAATGCCCTCAGAGCTTTCCAGATGGCAAGCAGCTCGAGGGCATTGATGTGTAGCTCGGTCTCGTCGCCAGTCCAGCGTCCCCGGACTCTGAGATCGTCGCAATGGGCTCCCCACCCGAACAGGGAGGCATCCGTCGTGACTGTGAGTCAAGGGGCTGGTTGTCGGAACGGCATCCCCGACAGGAGGTGGTGGTAGGAGAGCCACCATAGCAGGGAGTGGCATACCTGCAGTGGAAGTAGGAGTCGCAGCCCCAGGTCGTCTTGGAGCGGATTGAAAGCTCGGATGAACCAGGGTTGGAGCGGGCGCACTCAAAGTCGTGAAAGGTAAGTGACGGTTGTGGTAGAAACCATGTGCCCAAGAAGCTGCTGGATCCTCCTTGCCGATGTCAGGGTGTCGAAGATGGTAGACGCAGCCCAGCGAAGGGTACGAGCTAGCTCGAAGGGCAGGTAGGCCATGGCAGAGACTGAGTCCAGGATTGCCCTGATGAAATCGAGCACTCTCACCGGCTCGAGGTGGGACTTCTTCGGGTTGACCTGGAGACCCAGACAGGTCAGGAGGGACAGAGTCCTGTGAATGTCCACGTATAGTTTGCGTTTGCAGGATGCGGCCAACAGCCAATCGTCTAGATAAGGGAAGACAGAGATGCTCTTTGTCCGCAGATAGGAAACCACTGGGGCCATGCACTTCGTGAAGACCCTCGGTGTGGTGGACAGGCCGAACGGCAGCACCCTGTATTGACAGCAGGTGCCGTCGATCGCGAACCGAAGGTATCGCCTGTGCTAGGGATGGATGGAGATGTGGAAGTAGGCATCCCTCCGGTTGATGGATGTGAACCAGTCCCCTCGATGGAGGAAAGGAAGGATTGAAGACAGCGTGACCATCTTGAACTTCCTGGGGCAGATGTATTCGTTCACCCCTCTGAGATCCAGAATGGGTCACAAGGTCCCGTCCGACTTCGGTACGGTGAAGTACCGGGAGAAGAAGCTGGTGGTAGTGGCCGAAGGCAGAACCTCTTTGATCGCTCCCTTCTGTAGGAGGGACTGGCTCTCCTCCAGTAGCGCTGGGCTGGCCGGGGTGGAATAGAAAACGCCTCGCGGTGGAATACTTGAGAACTCGATGGCATAACCAAGATGGATGGTGAGAACCCAAGAGTCCGTGGTGATTGAGCGCCATTCGGCGAGGTGTTTGGCCAGGCTGGGACGATCTTTCAGGGCTGCTGGCAGATGGAAGGTTGGCTGTGGAGGCGTCCTGTGCAACACACCAAAAGCGGGACTTGGCCCCCGACAACGACTTCTTCAAAGAGGTCTGGCGGCTTCGAGGTGATCGTGAGGAGGACGCAGTCGAGGTTCGTGATGGAGCCGACCGAGGCGAGCGCGGCTGGAAGCTAGATGACGAAGACCTGTGCCAGGTGGGTCGAGAACTGAAGGCGCGGCGGGACTGTTGATGCTGGCGGATCCCCATTTTGGCTGTTAGTCGAGCCTTGACGATGTGGTCCATGGCCTCATCAGTTGTCGCATTGAAGAGCCCCTTTCCATCAAAGGGGAGGTCTTCAATTCGCTTCCTTGTATTTTCTTGGAGACCCGACGAACGTAGCCATGCATACCAACGCAAGGCTATGGAACCCACCTCGACGGAGTGCCTGGAGATGATTTGCTGGTTGGTGAGTGCAACCGCCTCGGTGTAAAACTGGTTGGCACTCGCCCGATTCTCCTCTGGAACGGTGGACAAGAGAGGGTAGAACTTGTCCAGCAGTCTCTGGAGATAAGCCGCCAGGCAGGCCTGGGTGTTGGACACCCTGGCTATAAGAGAGGAGCCTGAGTAGAATCTTCTCCCGAAGGTGTCGAGCCGACGTCCTTCCCTATCGGGCGGGGTGGTATGCGCCCTGGTCCCTCCCTTGGTCTGGGCCGATTCAACGACCACAGAGTTCGGCAGAGGATGGTTGAACAGGAACTCGGTGTCATCCCTCTGGGTTCAATACAGATGTTCAAGCTGGTGTGGTATCGGCTGGGCGGAGGGCGGCTGGGCCCATAGATGTTTCAGGGCCTCCATCGGGGGGGGGCAGGAATGGAAGTGGAGCTGTTGAAGGTGGACGGGTGTCCACGTAGTGGAAAACCAGGTCCTGCACCGCCGGGGCCGGCTCGAGGTGGACGGGGTCGACTCCTGTGCTGACAGAGATTGCTCCCAGCAGTGTGACTTGAGGCGGGCCAGACGGTTCCTCAAGGTCTGTGCACTGAATTCTCTGCAGATTGGGCAGGTCTTAGTGTTGTGGGCCTTGCCAAACAAAGAAGACACTGGCTGTGCCCGTCGGATAGCGCGACCTCACGACCACACTTCTCACAGGGCTTGAAGAACGCCGACATAGAAGTCAGAAGACAGGAAGAGAAAAAGTGAAGCGACGAGTTGAAGACGCGAAGGCGAAGACGAAGACGGGGGGGTGGCAAGTCGGTGATTAAGGGTCCCAGAAAAACGGGAACAAATCACCAAGACGTCAAAGCCAGTCCAAAAGCCAAAGACGAAAACCAAATACCAATCCGTAGTCAAAAAATCGGAAAAGACTTGCAAACGAACACCAAAGGCAGCAGCTAAGCTCAGAACCTCTGTACGCGACAGAAGAGAAAGAACTGAAGGGAGACCATTGCTCGGCGGGCTGAGCATGCTCAGTAGGGGCATGGGGGAGGGGTTCCCGCCAAGCTACTAAGCTCTAGAATTTTCCGAACGGTACCGCGCATGCGCAAAAGCTCCTAGTATGTGAGGCACAGAGACCACGAAGAAGCATGAAGACTACTAAAGTGCAAATGCCTTTCTATGCTATCTAGCCCAAGATGTTAGGGCCAGTGGGCCCTGTCCTCTGTCACAGTGCACTGATACTTGTGTCCTTTATTGTAACCCATTCCAAAATGCCATCTGCTCTGTTTTACCTGCTAAACAACCCCTGTGGAGCAACCTGCACATACATAGTCACATCAGGGGAAGGACTGACAGACAATGAATGCACTGGGAATTCACCAAGCCCCTTTGTCCTTTGACTGGTGCCTTCCAGAGTTCTGAGAGCTGCAGGCCAAGAAGGAACAGGAGAGAAATGGCAGCTACTCTAGGAGAGCAGAGGGAGCTTTGAAACCTGATGTCGAGGAAGCAGGAGTGTGGAGCATTAGTCTTTGACGTATGGATCTGATTTAAGCCTTCTGGCCAGTTCCCATGACAGCCTTTTCTTCCTCACACAGAACACTCACCTGCCCCCAGAAGGGGGTCTGGCCCCTCCAGCCCCCAGGCCATTCAGCTTCCTGTAGTCTTGTAGTGACTTCATTTCCAGGGTGTGGAGCTGGGGAAGAGAATAACGATCAGAGCCAGAGAGTGGGGAAAGAGTACACTCCTGCCGCCAACAGAAGGTTCCAGCCTCCTGGCCAACTTCCTTACCTCACTACGGCCTACTCCACCATGTGGGAACGCTCGCACAGCTGGAGAGACGAGGCGCCCAGGCAGCTGTCCTGGGGGGCGCAGGGCCGGGGTGGCCACAGGTACCAGGGGCATGGGGGGAGGCGGCGGAGGTGCAGGGGCAGCAGCGGGAGCTTGCTGTAAAGAGCCAAAGTTCACCACGGGTGGAAGTTGGGGCGGTTCCACCACCGGCAAAAGTACCTGGGCCAGGAGAGAGAGAGAGAAAGCATGCTAGGAATGGAGGCAACGGCAGATGGGAGCCTGGTTTTTTAGGAAAGACAGAGCTTTGCTAACCTGCTGGGCTGGGCCTGTGGCTGTCAGGAAATTGTTCTGGCTACCTTGCCCCAGGGTGGCAGGATAGAACTCTGATGGGGAGGTGAGTTCTTGGCGCACCTGCAGAAGAAGAGAACTGTGATCACAACAGTAATCACCACTGCCCTTGTGCCTGGAAGCAACAGAAGAGGGCACCAGCTTTCGATCAAAAGCTTCTACCATCTTTAGTAGGAAGGACTGTAGTTAAGAGTCTGGGAAAGGGTAGTGGTACGAGGCCTGCCTTTTCTCCTCACAGACTGGTATGGCAGCTTTCCCCCTCCCAGTCTGCTAAAGTGTCTTGTCACTTTATACACAGCACTGCTTTTCCCATTTAAAACAGAAAAAGGATAGTGGCTTTCAGTTGTTATTTAGAATGATTTAATTATTTATGACAGTGTGTTTTTGCTCAGTTAGAACTCTTGAAAACTTTTCAGCTGAGTCAAAACTTATAAAAATATATATATACTATAATCTTTATTAAAACAAGCAGAATATAAAGTATGGGTTTTGTATGTATGTCCAAGCTCAAACAGATCTTCAGAATTTTTTTTTAAACTTTATTTTTACATATACAAATATATAATAAAACCATAGCATACACATTATTCTATCAAAGTTATATTACAAATATCATTTTTATATCTATTTACATTTCCATGGAAATGTATTTTAAGTAATTTATACTACATTAATATCATTATTATCAAGTTATCTTCACACATTTCCTGACTTCCATGTCTACTCGACCGGAATCAATTACTGACTAGAATATCTTCTTGAAGCTCCCTAAATACCTATTACAATTATCCAAGAACTTAACTTGATGATCTCAATTTCTAACAGCGTTTTGACTTCACCTTTCTCTCTAGTCTTCTCTCCTTTATACATTTACAATATACACAACTTCATGCAATACCCATTACTTCCTCTATTCTTTAACTAACTTCAGTCTAAATAACATTTTTATACTAATTCCTTCAGGCCCAATACCCTTTATCCAACATGTACTGTACCACTTGTTGCCACCCGTTTCCCTTTGTACCAGTTGTACCACTCACTTTTCCTTTTAAATATAACGAGAAAGTATCAAATTGTTTTAACTCAGCTACTTTCTGGGCCCACTGTGATAGTTCAGGGACAGTCGCTAACTTCCATGTTCTAGCAAACACAAGTCTTGCTGCCGTCACTAAATAAAGTATAATTCTCTTATTTCTCGATTGAAAATTCTTATTAAACATAAATGTCATGTTTAACAAATATAATTCGGGCATCATAGGAAAAGCTATGTTAAAAATTTCCTTTATCACCTCGTGTATTTTAACCCAGTACTTTTTAGTCATGGAACACGTCCACCAGGCATGGAAAAACATACCCGTGTTCTCTTTACATTTCCAGCATTTGTTATTTCCGGTATTGTATATTTTACTTATCTTTTCTGGTGTTAAGTAGCACCGATACATCATCTTTATAAAGTTCTCTTTTAAATCCTGTGAGCTGGTAAATTTCAATGTATCCTTCCACGCCAATTCCCAATTTTCTAAAGAAATTTCATGCTGAAAATTTTTAGCCCATGTTATCATAGATCTTCAGAATTTTTGAACAGTTTTTTGTATCATTACATCAGCATACAGCACTGGTCTCTCTCGCACACAGCTCTCTGGCTACCCTTTTGCCAAAGGCTCTGTTCCCAAATCTAGATCACTCTCTCTGACCAGATTCAAAAGTGGGTTGATTTCTCTTCTGCCCCTCTCTCTAGGCCTTCTCTGAGGACACCCCCCTCATTCAACCAAGGGGGGTTAATTAAGAATAGAGAATCTAGTTTGCAGATATGAAGTCCTAGGTTCAGTCTCCAGGCAAGACTGGGAAAGACCCCCCCACAAAAAACTATGGAGAGTACTGCCCATGAGTACAGCCAGAACTGAGCTCTATGACCTGTGATCTTCAGTCTGAATGCAGCTTCCTAGATGCTGTTGTCCGCAGCACCTTGGCACACTGACTGTTCTGCCAGAATTGCTAACATTCCAGAGAACTCAGAAAACCCTGGCAAGGTTTTCTGGAACTGTGAATCAAGAAGGTGCAGTTACCACACAGCAATGCAGGACCAAAGTTAAGGTCTGCAAGTTGAGAACACTGCACAAGGATCCTGGGGAGGGTCTAAGCAAAAAACTATTTCATAGCCCTGCCTGGCAAAGCCAAGGACAGGAACAGTGTGGATGCCCCTCCACAAAAGAAGAGCCCAACACAGGCTAAATGCAATGTCTGGTCCAGAATCCAACTTTCTGACACATCTCAAAGATTTGGCTTTATATAGTGCTACCTATTCCCAAAGTTTCCTCCTTATAGCTCACCCACAGCTTCTGCTGCCTCATGAAATTTGCTACAGCCCACCCTATATTTTGCATTGTGCATCTTAGTCTCAGGAAACTTCCTTCAGAAGAACAAGCTCACATTGTGAAGGTTAGATAGTATATATATATATTATCCCTATGATGCTAAGAGACTGGGGAATGGTTGTTTACCTTAAAGAAGACTGTACATGACTGACATTTAGTCTATAGTCAAAACTTCCACTATTTAATTTGTGAGCTTGACAGAATTTTCTCAACATGTGTTCTGCAGCAGCAACTTGGCAAACTGGATAAACCACATCAGAGTGTACAATCTCATGGTTAAGAGATCCTATTCTGATCAGATTCTGGTCTGCCAGGATGGAAGAAAAAAGTGCATCTGGATCCTTGATTCATCAGCCTGGCCTAGTAATCTTTCCTGGTGTGGTGGGGGAAGCAACTCCACATCAGAATCCTGGGCCTCTCCAACTTCCATGACACTAAAGACCACAGAGTTCTCTCCCGCTCACCCTGCCCCTGCGCCCCAGTACCTGAAGCAGGGTTTGCTCGGGAGTCAGCTGGCTGCCGCAGAAGGCTGAGCTGTAGATGAAGGAAGGAGGGGGTGCCTGGTACAGCAAGCCTGTAGCTGGTAGTTTGGGAAGTTCTGCTGCCTGCAGGGCTGAGATCTCCACATACTGCCCCTTCAGAGCCACGCCAGAGAGCAAGGCTGAGCTGGACAGGACGGCGCCTGCTGCCGTCTGAGCAGGAGAGGTGGGGGCTGGGCTGGGCTGGAGGTACAGGTGCTGGGACCTAATGAAAAAGGAGGGCAACGTGGATTGACGGAGGGTCCCACGGGGCAAATGGACCACAAAGAAGAGGCTCCGTGAGCCCACCTTGCCCCAGAATTCTTCTCTCCCAATCCTCTCGCTTCCCACCTGCCAGTACCTGTAAGTGTGCAGAGAGGGGGTGCTTGGACGGTAACCACTGGCCCCACTTG
Source organism: Iguana delicatissima (assembly GCA_948472985.1). NCBI lineage: Eukaryota > Metazoa > Chordata > Lepidosauria > Squamata > Iguanidae > Iguana > Iguana delicatissima. Next base: position 161,765 of record CAOKZL010000726.1, on the reverse strand, counting down.
TGCCATGAAGCTGTGACTCCAGCTGAGTGTTGGGGACCTACCGGGATAGGAAGCAAACAAACCATCAAAACACAAGGAAACCAGGCCCTCTAATTTCACCAGCTCCCTTGGAGTAGCCCAAGAATACACATCCGTCTTCCTGAACAGGGCAAGTGCTTGGGACACACCACTCCTACAATCTCTGGCCTAGACATTTCCTTTGCCACCCCGTATTAGCAAGGGTGTGCATGTACCTGGTTCCCATAAAAAAGCTCTGGGTAGAGTCGCTGGCCCTGGCCTCGCTCACCTGTGGAGAGAAACGCACAGGGTCAGGCACCTGCTGGCTGGCAGCCGCTGAAGAGACACCTCCCCATCCCTGGTCTTCCCTCTCCTGATTGTTCTCCCTACCTGAGAATGCAGAGGTTTCTGCTGGGAGGCTGGCCAGGCAGGACGCAGTGGCAGCAGCTGGGGCGACCGAGAAAGGCCGGGGCTCACAGGAGCGACCGGGAAGCCCTTCAGGGGAAGCTCTGTGGCTGGCAGGAGCTGGGGGGAGCAGCTCCCACTCCCGGGGGGCAGAGGTCAGCTGCAGAGAAGAGAAGGATGGACAGGACAATGAAGAGAGAGGAGAAGGAAGGCAGGCACACTTGAATTCCCACCCAACTCCTGCTCAAAAGAGGCTAAGTTTATACCTTTGTCTCTTCAGAGACTGTACAAGGCAACTTGCAAAGACAGTAAAGCACAGATCATTTTTGTGTGGCACAGAAATCTGGATAAAGCATTAAATCTGGCTGAATATGTAATACGTAAAAGTCAAAGTTTGCCTGTGTCAGGTAAAGACCTCATACGATTGGCTGCCTAAGAAGATTCTACGGAATCCTGGGGTTTGCAGTTTAGGGAGGGGCCTTTAGAATTTTCAACCAGAGAGCTCTTGGGCCTCGGGCCAGTTGCTAGGAGAGGAGGCCCAGCAGCAAGGAGGAGGGCAGTGTACTCCCTCAGGAACCCAACCTGTACATGTTAGTAACTCCGAACACAGATTGGATTGGGGAATATGGGGAAAAGTTACAGGTACTGGACAAGACACAGGACCTCAAATCTTTCTAACAAGCACTACCTATGAGAAAATAAAATCCTGGGCAATGGCAGGTATATACGCTAGTACTCTATATATTTCAGTCTTCACTACCTTAGTGCCCACTGGATGTTTGGACTACAACCACTCACCATCTGTGGATGTGCTGGGTGAGGCTGATGGGAACTGTAATCCAAAACATTTTAGAGCAGTAGGATGGGGAGCCAGTGTAGTGGTTCGAGCATTGGACTATGACTGTGTTTGAATCCCCATTTGACCATGAAAATCCACTGGGTGATCTTGGGCAAGTAACACTCTCTCACTCTCAGAAGAAGACAAATGCAAAACTCTTCTGCACAAATCTTGCTAAGAAAGCCCTGTGACAGAGTTGCTTTATGACCTCGTAAGTCAGAAACAATTTGAAGGCACACAACAAAGGTTGGTCTTTTGTGCTGATAAGCTGAAATCTATCATTCAGAATGCAGATGGTACCTGACAGACCTTCAGAGGGCAGCCCCACATAACATATTATAGCAGTCAAGCCATGGTTGATTTCCCCAGTGACTGTCCACAGAACATAAGGTTCTCAGAAATGTACCTCACAGACTGGGCTCTCTCATGGGCCATAAAAAGGGAAGGGGCATCTGAACTGAGGAAACCACTTGCCTCCTGTTCCTCTTCATAGTCCTGGCCAGTAGGGAGTCTTTCAAAGAGAAGCCAGATTTTCTTGCGGACCACCCACATTGCCAGTGACTATGGTAGGCTCCAACTGGAGTTACTTTCGTCTTCACAGCTGGAAAGTGAGGCAAACCCTTTCCCTAACTGGGGTTGCAATTTCTTTTCCCAATTACGGTCTCCAAAGTCCCCCAGCCAGCACACAAGCCAAATATGTATCGATGTATCTATATTTTCCACCTCTTCTACCTCCAGACCAGGGACAGTCAAACTGTACTCTGGCCCCATGACCTGGCCCCAGGAAATGAGGACACCCCACAGTATGCAGCACACTCACCCCTTCAGCAAGTGCCTGGTGCAGCTCTTCTTTGTCTGCTTTAGGACCTTCATTCACCATGAAACGAAGGTCAGCATCCTGAAGGAGATGGAAAACCCAAAGGAGGGTGAGATTACAGTCCAAAGGATTGTGTTCAGCATCCCAGAAGAAAGACAGCCAAGACTCCAACAGCTGTTACACTTACCTTTTCACTGGCTCCGAACTGGATGGGTGGGCAGGACCCTGGGCCCTCCAGCTGAGGGCCTGACTCTGGCTTCATGACCCCCAGCCCCTCGCCACTATCTTTCACCTTCTCTGCTCGCTGGGAACGCTCAGTGCCAATCGCGCCAGGGGGAGGGTGGTCTTGGGATGGTGGCTCAGGAGAACTGCTCACCTGTTTAGAGGAGGTGCAGTGGTGAAACTCAGGGGTCCCTCTTGACCCAGGGAACAAATTTCTCATGGAAATTATCCCACAGGCCTGACCCCTTGCAGCAAGAAGATCACACCTACTGGCTTCTACCCTGGAGAGAGACCTCCAGCACCAGCATCCAAATTTGGAGTAACCATGTAGAGCAGTCGTACTGTATGGCAGCCCTTCCCTACTCTGTGCTCTCCAGAGGTTCTGGATGGCAATCTCCATCATCCTCACCCAGTACAGGGAATTGCAATCCAAGGCATCTGGAGGGCATAAGCTTGGAGAAAGCTGGTCAAGTGTGAAGGTTTGCTGGCCCCTCAGAAGAGATGCTGTACCTTCTCCTTGAGCACACTGGAGTCCCTGGCTGATGGTGGCCGCCGTCTCTGCTCTTTTGGCTCTGCTCCTTCTGGTCCAGTGGTGGCTGCATCGTCGTTACTTGCGCCAATGGCTCCACTGCGTTTGGTGCCCGTATCCGGTGTGGCCTTCAGGCCTCCATCAGGAGAACTGCGCTGGCTACACGTGGCCGAGGACACCTGTGAGTCACTGCTGAGGTCCACACCACTGTCGGACAGGCTCATCTGGGGAAGGAGTGGAGACGCTTCAGATGTAGAATCAAACACTTGTAAAAGACAACAAGGGCCATCGAGTACAACCCCCTGCCATGCAGGAATACAATCAAAACACTCCTGACAGATGGCCATCCCACCTCTGTTTAAAAGCCTCCAAAGACGGAGACGTCACCATACTCTTGAGGCAGCCGATTCCACTGTTGAACTGTTCTTACCATCAGGAAGTTCTTCCTAATGTTTAGATGGATCTCTCTTCCTGTAATTTGAAGTCACTGCTCCATATCTTATTCTATTGGGGAAGCAGCAGCAACCAGGCTTGCTCCATCCTCCATATGACATCCCTTCAAATATTGAAACACAGCTATCACACCACCTCTTAGCCTTCTCTTTTCCAGGCTAAATACTCAGCTCCCTAAGCTGCTCCTCACAGGGAACAGGTTCCATTCTGTTATCTATGCATTTCAATTTTTCTGCACGAGTGTACTTCTACTTCTCCCTGTTGAAATTCATTTTGTTAGCTTTGGCCCAGCTCTCTAATCTGTCAAAGTCATTTAGAATTCTGATCCCATCCTCTGGGGTGTTGGCTACCGCTCCTAATTTGGTGTCACTGCAAATCTGAAAAGAATGCCCCCTATTTCCTCACCCAAATCATTGATAAAGATGTCGAACAGCGCTGGGCCCAGGACAGAACCCTGTGGCACCCCACTAGTCCTTTCTCTTCAGGATGAAGAGGAGCCAGTGGTGAGCACCCTTTGTGTTTGGCCAGTCAGTCAATTAGAAATCCACCTAACAGCAGCATTGTCTAGCCCACATTTTACTAGCTTGTTTGCAAGAACATCATGGTAGACCTTTGTCAAAGACTTTACTGAAATCAACATTCATAGGATTCTCTTTATCTACAAAGCTTAACTCTGTAAATAAAAAATTAAAATAAAAAGACACAAGGCTTGACTTGTTTTTGAGAAACTCGCATTGACTTATAGTGATCATGGCATTCTTAAGTGCTTACAGGCTATCTGTTCAATGATCTGGTCTAGAATCTTTCCAAGTAATGATTTCAGGCTGACAGGGCAGTAAATGTTTGGGTCCCTTTCCTTCCCCTTTTGAAGATGGAGACATTTGCTCCCCTCCAGTCTGGTGGGATTTCTCTTGTTCTCCAGGAATTCTCCAAGATTACTGCCAGGGGTTCTAAGGTTACTTCTGCCAGTTAATACTCTTGAATGCAGTTCATCTGGTCCTGGAGACCTGGAATTCATTTGAAGTAGCCAGGTATTTCTGTACTATTTCCTTACCTATTCTGTGCTCCTACTGGATTATCTGCTTCATTTTTCCCAGGTTGAGCACTGTGTTCCTTTTGGGAGAAGATGGAGGCAAGGAAGGTATTGAGTAGGTCTGCCTTTTCTCTGTTCCCTGTTAGCATTCCATCATCTTCTCCATGCACTGGCCCTACCATTTCCTAGTTCTTTCTTTTACTACTAACATAACTAAAAAGGCCCTTATTTTTTTTTTAACCTCTCTAGTAAGCCTGAGCTCATTTTGTGCTTTAGTTTTTCTGACTTCCTTCTATAGTTGCTGGCTATTTGTTTGAATTTTGATTTGGTGATTTCCCCCTTTTTCCATTTCTTGTACATTTCTATTTTGAATCTTACACCTCTCATTTTTCCTTCTCATTGGAATTGTTAGAAATTGTGCCTTCAGTATCTCAGTTTTAAGAAACCCTCATCCATCATTAACTTCCCTCTCTTTTAGTATTCCTGACCTTGGGATCACACCTAGTATTTCCCTAAGTTTACTGAAATCAGTTTTCTTCATGTCTAGATTGAGCGTCTGACTATGCCTGCTTTCCCTGTTCTGCTCCAGGGAGAACATGATCACTCCCACCTAAGGATCCCGCCAATTCCACCCCATTAACCAAGTCATCCCTGTCAGTTAGGATTAGATCTAAAAGAGTTTATCTCTTTGTTGGCTCTTCCATCTTATGGACAATGAAACTGTCAGCAAGGCAAGTGAGGAACTTGTTGGACCTTATATGGTTGGCAGAGTTTGACTTCCAACAAATACCAGGAAAGTTGAAATCTCCCATCACTACTACATGTCTTTCTGAATGTTCTGTCATCTGTTCCAGGAAGGCATCCTCCAACCAAATCCTCAGTCTGACTTGGGGGTTCTGTAATAGACCCCCACAATGACAACACTGTTGTTTCTCTCCTGCTTTATTTTTACCCAGTGTTCTCAACCTGGCTTCCAGGATTTAAGTTGTGGAACTCTTCATAGTTATAATCATCCCTGACATATAATACTGCTCCTCCTATTTTCCTGCTTGGTCTATTTCTCTGAAACAGCCTACATTCTACTAGTACTACATTTTAAGCATAAGACTCATCCCATCGGGTTCTAGTGATGTCTATTATATCATATTTGCTTTGCTACGTTAAGAGTTCAAGTTCATCTGATTTCCCAAACTCTGTGCTTAAATGTAGAGACATCTAAGACCATGGGTCATTCCTCTCAGTTTCTTATTTAAGGTTTTAACTCTTTCACTTCTGCGTTCTGTTACTATTTGCCCAGTTCCTTCTATAACACCTGGGCTATTATCTCCAGCAGTTGATAAACTCCTGCCCTCAAGAATACTGTCTCCCTCCCCCAACTTAGTTTAAAGCCCTCCTGATCACCTTTCTGAGACTCTGGTGAAATGCTTCTGCAAACTGCTGTGGGGTACAACACATAACTTGCCAGAAGCCTATCTTCATGAAACAGCACACCATGGTTCAAGGACCTAAATTGTCCCTACGTTCCAGATGGGTTGCGACAAGAAAGGAGAGCTACAGCTGGAAAGGTTTCCCAGCTGCTTTCTACAAGAGAACTCTCCAGACCAGGTTTCCCCCACCTCCAATACATGCTCATGCTGCACCTGAGCAACTCTCGTCCTCACCTCTGTACTGGCAACCTCTTCAAAGGCATTCAGCGGGTCAATCCAGGGCTCTACAGAGGCAGGCCTGTAGCTTTTTCTTGAAGAGTCTAGTGAAGAAGCAAGAGCACGGGCAGCATGAGACAGCCCTTGTTCTCCCACGTGGTCTCAATCCTCACCTTGCCCCACCCTTAGTTTTGCTCCACCTACCTCAGAATTTTTCCAACCTAATGGCAAACTCCATTTCAGTCTGAAACTGCCAGAAGTTTCTTCTGGAAATTACCATTCCTCTGATCAGAGAAGAGTGTTGAATGTGCCCTTTTACTGCCCCATTGCCATTATCAGCAAATGTCCTTCCCAGATTTTGAAGGAAATTACCATTTTCAAGACTAATGAAGAACCACGCAATAACACAACTATCTTCCCTGACTCAACATTTCCAGTTCCCTCTGGATCCTACCGGTCCCCTACTGCCTGTCTGGAGTCCAGGCCCCTCCTCACAGTCCTCTGCTTCTTTAGTGTTTATGTCCCCTTGCTCTTTCTCCTCAAATAACTCACTAGTATTCAACTGGTTCCAAATCTGTGGGGCTAGCCCCTCGGACACTGGGACGCTCCTGCTGCGAGGCTCCCCTGGGGTCTCTTCTTTGGGGGCTGAGAAGCCTGGGCCACTTGGGAAGGGCAGAGATTCCTGGGAATGAGAAAAATGGATGAAAAACTTATTTCTGAGAACTGGAACAAAACACTCTTCCCTCTTCCCCTCGAAAGGACTATGGAAAAATGGGCTTACCTGCTGTAGGAGGTCTTGTTTGCGAGGCCGTTCCCGTCGCTTTGCAGGAAAGCTGCTCAATGTGCCAGAGTCATTCAAGGGGCCACTGCTGGAGTGGAGCAGTTGGTTCTTGTCCAGGAAGCAAGAGTCTGAAAAGGGAGGAAAGCAGGACAGAGTCTCCACTCAAATGAGGTCAGGATGGGAGTAGTTGGGGACAAAAGAAGTACATGAAAACCCAAGGAAATGGTTTTCCTTTAGAATGGAGATGAACAGGTTGCTTACCTGTAACTGTGGTTCTTCGAGTGGTCATCTGTGCCCTCATACATTAGGAGCTTTCGCGCCTGCGCGGTAGCGTTCGGAAGATTCTAGACCTCATTAGCTTTGGCGGGAACCCCTCCCCCACGCCGGTGCTGCGCATGCTCCTCCCGCCGACTAACGGTCTCTCCTCAGTTCTGGTCCGCCGAAGCAGATGGGACCTGAAAAAGAGGGGAAGGCAGGGCGGGGATGTATGAGGGCACAGATGACCATTCGAAGAACCACAGTTACAGGTAAGCAACCTGTTCTTCTTCTTCGTGGTCTCTGTGCCTCATACATTAGGAGACTATGTAGCTTACCAGTAGGATGGTGGGTCAGGTCCCAGATCCTAGAGCACAGAAGACAGCACAGCACGTCCAAATCGGGCATCTCTCCTGGAACGGCAGTCGAGCCTGTAGTGGCGCACGAAGGTCGACGGCTGGAACCAGGTCGCCACACGGCAGAGTTCCGACAGGTCGACGCCTCGCAGGAGGGCAGTAGATGTCGCCACGGTCCTGGTGGAGTGGGCCCGAAGCAGGTCTGGAGGAGGCTTCCTGGCAAGCTCGTACGCCAGTTGAGTAGTCTGTACCACCCACTTAGAGAAGCGCTGGGTGGATACCTTGTGGCCTCTCCGGCGCCTGCCATAACAGACAAACAGGTGAGGTGTCTGTCTGTAGGCTGCAGTCTTGTCTTTGTAAAAGGCCAGTACCCGACGCACGTCCAGGGAGTGGAGGGACCGCTCCAGAGGTGTCGTCGGGTCCGGGTAGAAGGCCGGTAGGATGATGTCCTGGCTCAGATGGAAGCTGGACACCACCTTCAGCAGGAAGGAGATGTCAGGCCGGAGGACCACCTTGTCCCGATGAAAGACCAAGTATGGTTCATCGCACCGTAGTGCCGTCAACTCTCCCGCCTGCCTGGTAGAGGTGATGGCCACTAGGAACGCGGTCTTCATCGCGAGCAGCCTGTCATCCATCATGGCCATGGGCTCGAAGGGCGGCCTCATCAGCTGGGACAGCACCAATGACAGCGACCGCGGCGATACCGGCAGGTAGAGGTGCTGCAGGCCCTTCAGGAACTGCTTGACGGTACCGTCCCTGAAGAGAGCGGCCGACGGGGATCGTGGCAGTTGGTATGCCACGATCGCGGCGAGGTAGACCTTGAGCGACGGGAAGACCAGGCCCTGTTGCCAGAGATGGAGGAGGAAGTGGAGCACGGTACGCAAGGTGACAGGCGATACCGGCTCCCAACGTTCCTCGGCGAAGGCCACGAAGCGCTGCCACTTGTAGTGGTAGTTCCTTCGCGTGGACTCCTTCCTGGCCGCGGTCAAGACGTTCCCGATGGCTGGGTCGTCTAGGGCGATATCTTCCAAGCACGGAGGGCCAACACCGCCAGGTCCGGGTGCAACACCAGTCCGTCGGAGTGGGACAGCAGGTCTGGTACCGTGGGAAACCTGAGAGTCCTGCCCCGGGCGGCCTCGATCAGAGGTCCGAACCAGTGCTGCCTCGGCCAGTACGGCGCCACGAGGATCGCGTCTGCCCGGTCCGCGATGATCTTCGCGATCACGCAGCCCAGGAGCGGGAACGGAGGGAAGGTGTAGATCAGCCCTTCGTCCCACGGAAACTGGAACGCGTTGCCGATGGAGCGGCGATCGTGGCCGGCCCTCCAGCAGAACAGGCGGCACTTCGCGTTCTGGCTGGTCGCGAAGAGGTCGATGGTCGGCTCGCCCCGTCGGTCCCGAAGCATCCGGAAGGCCTCGTCAGACAGGGACCACTCGTGGTGGGAAGTGGTGTCCCTGCTGAGCGCGTCCGCCGTGGTGTTCTCCTGCCCCGCCAGGTGAACCGCCACAGGGTGTATCCGGAGCGGGACGCACCAGTTCCAAAGTTCGAGGGCGATGCCCAGCAGTGTGGTGGAGTGCGTCCCTCCTTGTATGTTCGCACAGCAGACCGCTGTCGTGTTGTCGGTGAGGATCAACAGTGCGGCCCATGACCAGGTGTTGGAACGCTCTCAGGGCCTTGTGGATCGCTAACAGTTCGAGAGAGTTGATGTGGAGGAACAACTCGTCGTCCATCCACCGGCCTCGGACCCGGAGATCCCCGGTGTGCGCTCCCCAGCCGAAGAGCGAGGCATCCGTCGTTATCGTGACCGACGGCCTGGGTTCGCGGAACAGCATGTCTGACAGGAGGTTCCTGTACGACTGCCACCACAGGAGCGATAGGTGTACCTGTTGGGGTAGGCGGTATCGGCGGCGCTGGTCGTCCCAGAGTGGATCGAAGGCCCTGACGAACCGTGCTGGAGCGGCCGGGCGCATAACCTGGAGAGGTAGGTTACGGCGGTGGTCGAGGCCATGTAGCCGAGGAGTTGTTGGATCCTCCTCGCTGACACCGTCGAGGCCTCGAAGGCAGCGGACGCCGCCTGACGAACCGTCCGCGCCCTCTCGTCTGGGAGGAAGGCCCTCGCCGATACCGAGTCGAGGGTCGCCCCGATGAAGTCGAGAACCCGAGTGGGCTCGAGATGGAACTTCTTGGGGTTGACCCTGAGTCCGAGCCGAGTGAGAAGGGACAAAGTCCGAAGAATGTCCCTGTACAGTTTCTGTCTGCAGGACGCCACCAATAGCCAATCGTCCAGGTAAGGGTAGACGGAGACACCCTTTGTCTGCAGAAAGGACACGACCGGAGCCATGCACTTGGTGAACACCCGCGGTGCGGTGGAAAGTCCGAACGGCAGCACCCGGTACTGGTAGCTGGTGCCGTCGATCACGAACCGAAGGTATCTCCTGTGCTGCGGGCGGATCGAGATGTGGAAATAGGCGTCTTTGAGGTCTATGGACGCAAACCAGTTCCCTCGGCGGAGGAAGGGGAGGATCGACGGCAGCGTGACCATCTTGAACCTCTTGGGGCGGATGTATTCCTTCACCCCTCGGAGGTCTAGGATGGGCCTCAGGGATCCGTCCGCCTTCGGTACCGTGAAGTACCTCGAGTAGAAGCCGGTGGTCTTGGCTGAAGGCGGGAGCCTCTCGATCGCTCCCTTCTCGAGGAGGGACTGGACCTCTTCCAGTAGAGCCGAGCTGGCCGGGGTGGAATAGTAGACACCCCGTGGCAGAATATCCTGGAACTCGATGGCGTACCCCAGGCGGACGATGGTAAGTACCCAGGAGTCCGCAGTGATCTCCCGCCAGCAGTCGAGGTGCCTGGCCAGTCTCGGGTGGTGGAACAGTTCTACCGGAAGGGCGAAGGATGGCACGGGTGGAGTCCTGTGAAGGCCGTCAAAACCGAGACTTCGCTCCGGAGGATGACTTCTTGGACGACGAAGATGGGTGTCGTCTGGGAAGCCTCCTCGAAGCCGAAGAGGTCGACGGCCTCGACGCGGTCGACCGCGGCTGGTACGCCGATGAAGAGGAGGACCTTCTCCACGTAGGCCTCGGCTGGAAAGAGCGGCGAGACTGGGCAGGCTGGTTGATGCCCATCTTCTTCGCTGTCAGCCGGGACTTGACGAGGTGATCCATAGCCTCGTCGGTGGAGGTGTGGAACAGCCCTTCGCCGTCGAACGGAAGATCTTCAATCTGTCGACGGCTGTCCTCCTGAAGCCCAGAGGACCGGAGCCACGCGTGGTGTCGGAGAGCTACGGCACCGACCATCACCCTCGAGGTAGCCTCCACGGCGTGCCTCGAGGTGGCGATCTGCTGTGTAGCCACCGCAACGGCCTCGCCAAAGATCTGTGTGGCTGAGGCGCGTGACTCCTCCGGCAAGTCAGCAAGGAGTGGAGCGAGTCAGTCAAAGAGGTTCCGATAGTAGGCCGCGAGGCATGCCATCGTGTTCACCGTCCTGGCCACCAGGGACGATGCCGAATAGAACCTTTGGCCGAAGGCATCGAGCTTCCGTCCTTCACGGTCCGGAGGGGTGGTATGCGCTCGGTTGCCCCCTTTCGTTTGAGTCGACTCGACCACAACAGAGTTCGGTACAGGATGATTGAAGAGGAACTCCGCGTTCTCCTTCTGGGTCCTGTACAGATGCTCTAGCCTATGTGGGATAGGCTGTGCTGACGCCGGCTTTGCCCACGGCTGCTTCATCGCTTCCACCAGGGTTGGTAGGAATGGCAGCGGTGCGGTCGATGGTGGGCGGGCTTCCAAGTACTGGAAGACCGGGTCCTGGGCTTGAGGAGCAGGTTCGGTCACCTTCAGGCCAAGGGTTGTGGCCATCCGGAGGAGGATCGCCGAAAACTGGCGGACGTCCTCCGGTGCAGACTCCGGGCCTGGCTCTCCGAACCCCAGCGGGGGGGATTCGTGAGAAGAAGGGGTGGATTCAGCAGAGTCAGAGTCCGAGTCGCAAGAGTCGCCGGATGGTGATGGTGACCTCTCCTCCTCCTTCTCCTCGGCCGGCCTACGGGCTGGAGGTGCCAGGGTGACAGTTGGAGCTGCAGGCTGCATCAGTACCGATACGGCCGATGTCATGACCGGTATCGGAGTCACCTGCAGGGGCACGACCGCAGGCCTAGGACGGTGTGCCGCCTGCGTGGTAGAAGTCGCAGCTACCGCCGGCTGGGCCATGGTGGGCTGTGGCGTCGGGCGGGTAGCTGTGGCCATCGTCCGCGGTGATGGAGAAACAGCCCTGTAGCGGGGTGAGGGCTCTGGGGACCGACAGTGACTCGGCGAACGAGGCAGCGGTGACCTCTCATAGCAGGGGCAGTGGCGAGCGAGACCGGCGACGAGGTGACCAGTACCTTGGATCTGGATGGTACCGGTCCCTGTAAGACGGCGAATACGAATAGTATGAGCCAGCCGGCTCGTGCCACACCTGCTCCTGGGCGTACCTCCCTAGGTAGGCAGGAGAGTAGGCGCTCTCGCCCAAGCGACGCCTCTCCAGGCGCATCTCCCGATATCGCGGGGATGGAGGCCTAGCCCGCTGCTCCGGCAAGCGGGACTGGTTGTGTCCAGAGGCTGGGCGCTGCCTGACCACAGCCTCCTCTCGGCGTTCTGCCGAGGGTGGACGGCGACTCGGCGCAGTGATCTCCGCGATCAGCTCAGGCGGTTGAGGAGGTGAGGCCTGCATGGCCTGTTCCTCGTCCGACACCTCGAGGACTTCCTCTTTCTCCGAAGGCTCCTCTTCCTCAGGGAGGTCCATCAGTTGAGGTTCCTCGGCGGGCTGGGTGGGTGGTGGAGTCGGTGAAGAGCGCCGCTTCTCCTTTCTCTTCTTCTTCTCCCCCAGGCCCTCGGTGGCGGGGCGCTTCTTCTGGGCCGCGGTCAACGGCCTGGAGGAGGTTGAGGCCTGAGAGCCCGTAGGGCCCTCACGTGCCCGAGTTGCCGAGATCTTCGGTATCCTCGGCAACTTCATTATCGGCACTGAGCCTGGTACCGATGCCAACGAGGTCGAGGGCACAGCCGCCACCGCTTCTGCCGAAGAAGAAGAGGACGGGCGTTTCTCGGCCATCGTCTCGGGTCTTTGGATGCGAAGAGACTCCTCCCAACAGTGGGATTTAAGCCTTGCTGCCCTGTTGCGGAGAGTCTGATGTGTAAACTCTCTGCAAATGGGGCAGGCCTGAACGTTGTGCCCCTCACCCAAACAAATCAGGCACTTAAGAGTGTCGGTCAGAGAGAGTGACCTTCCTTCCACAGGAGGGGCAGTGTCTGAAGAGAGCCAACATAAACCGGGAGCAAGGCAAGAAAACAAGAGTCCGAGAATGCCAAACACAGTCTGAGATCCGAAATTGTAGTCAAAGCCAGAAAAAGGTCAAAACCGATCGAGAAAGTACCAAAGCCAAGTCCGAAATCTGTGAGGGGTAGTCAAAAGCCAAATCCGAAGTCGAAAAACACCAAAAAACCGAATCGAAAAGCAAGCCAAAAAGCAGAACCTTCTGTACGCTGAGGCAGACAAGAAAGAACTGAGGAGAGACCGTTAGTCGGTGGGAGGAGCATACGCAGCACCGGCGTGGGGGAGGGGTTCCCGCCAAAGGTAACGAGCTCTAGAATCTTCCGAATGCTACCGCGCAGGCGTGAAAGCTCCTAATGTATGAGGCACAGAGACTACGAAGAAGAACCAGAGATTTTATCTCTTTGAGTCTAGAAGCACTTGTCTGCAGCATACACTGTTGTGATCCTCACCAAAGCCCCTCAACAGCAACTCTTACAATCTGCAAAGTCAAGATCAAGCATGCACTGGGGAACCATGGCCTTCAGGGTAATTCCTCTGCTTCCAGAAAATCCTGTGTCACGTGGCAGGAAGCATGGAACTTCTTGCCCAAAATCAATGCTTTTCAGGAGCTGCTGGTGGCAAGTTCAGCTGAGGAGTTAAACTACTGACTGGCAGTAGGGTTTCAGGCAGGGCTCCTTCCTAGCCCTCCCAGAGGGTCTCTTCTCCAAATACCAACTTGACTCAACACTGTGTAGCTTCCAAAATTCGATGCTAGAAGGTGTGGGCACACGAGGCCAGCGACATCCCAGCAGAGCCCCAACAACTCTTACCAGTTTCCTTTCTTCCCCATCCAGGGAAACAAACTTCCTTTACCATTCCAGCCCACAGAGACAGAACTGGGACTGTCTAGTCCCGGAGAAGCCAGTGCCTCAGATCTGCTAGCCAAAGGCACCTTACCTGTGCTGCTGTTGCTCCTACTCTCAAAGCGTCCCAAGGAGAGGGCAGAGGAGCTGCTGCCTCCAGACCCCAGGAAGGGTGGCTGGGCTGGACCAGGGGAGGCTGGCTTTGCATGGCGGCTCCCCAGTTCGGCCAGGGCCTGCTGGATCCCAGCTGGATCACTGTGGATGACACGGTCCAAGCGGTACACTGTACTGGTGGTGGGTGCTGGAGGCAGACTCAGGCCTGGAGAATGGTCCTCTGTGTTCCGGCTAGAAAAATGGGAGGATGGCAACAAAGGAAGTGTTACAAAATGGAGGGTGGGCTTTTCTGCTGCAAGGGAGGGGGCAGGCCATCCCTTCCCTCCCCAATTCTCAAGTCTCCTCCCCCACCGGGTATTTTTGATGATGCACCTTTCTCTTAAGTCAATAATGTAGGATGTCTCAGTCACAATTAGGAAATACACTTATGGACTGCAAGTGCCCCAGTTGGCATGGCTGTGACCATGTAGGCTGGCAGCACAGCTGAATGAGCCAGCAAAATATTTATCCAAACTGACTGACATATGACCAGTCAGATGTCTTTTAGAGTCCTTGCCAGCATCATGGACAAACATTAACCAGTGTCAACGTCCCATGAAACAGGAGGGTTTAATTGATATTAGTGCCTTTGTCTAATGCCTTCTGCATTAGCCTGGCAGTCTGAAGCTGGGAAGGGACTGGAGGAAGTATTCTTCCTCTGTTGCTAGCCTACCTGCATGGTTCTGCTGGCTGATGGAGGGCAATGGGTCACACTTGTGTACACTGAATTTTCTGTTTGCTTCTGCACCACAAAACGACTGGGAGTCCATTTTCCACTGGACTTGCCCTAGAGCAGGTGCATCCCAGTCCAGTGGCCACACACAGCTAGCAATGAGGAATTTGATCATCGCCCAGGGATCACCTGGATGGAATTATTTAAGGGTCCAGTTTTGCCATGGGCTGTGTAGACATGTGGGCTCCCATCAGTGAAAGGCTGGAATGCTTCTTGCTTTGTGCCATCTGCTGTCATCATTTACTACCAATAAACCTCATGCTATAGCAGTACTATGTGTCAGTGTCTGGCACCAACACAACTCTTGGGAAGGCCTGGAACTACAGGCAGTTTTGACACACAAGACAGACTGTGAACAACCTGGGTCACAATTGGACCCTGTTTATTTAGCTCAAAAGTCTGAGGACAATCACGAGTACATTTAGGCACTTGATGTTATGCCATATCCCTTAAAAAGTGGGCTGTGCCACAGCAGCCAGGAAGCTACGTGCACACTTTTGAATTTATTTTGCAAAAGATTCTAACTGAGTTAGGTCTTAGGTGCAGTTTGAAATGGTGATCTGCTGTTGAAGGAAGCTGGGAGCAACCACGATTGTGTGCTTTTGCGTGTGGAAGGAGTGTGTCCTCAGTTCAGTTGTCATATTCAAAATCCTGATCTCAAGAATTTAAAACTGAAGTGCCTATCCTTTGCGCAGACTCTAGATCGAAAGAGGGAAAAGTACAACTTCTCTTCTTCTTATAATTCTCTGTAGTGATAGCCAGCATAGCCAAAGGTGAAGAATGTGGCCCAGTAACATCTGGAGGGCTCTTCCCTCCTTTGTTCTAGACTGGGGGTGTGAGAAGCATGTCTCCCCTCACTGCATGTGGCTCCCGAGGCCCATTTTTGCTGCCCCAAAGGGAGGGGCTCAGAACTTTTTTTTAAAAAATTGCCCCCACATGCCTTCTATAAGGACTAAAGGTATATTTGTCTTGTTCTTGCCCCCAGCCCATTACAGGCTCAGGACAACTCTTTTTCTGAAACAGGGAATGAACAAGGAGTGACCTCTGGTCTCTTCCTGTTGCTAAAAAAGATCTCGTAGGCCTAAAATAGTGTAGGAAGCCCCTAGCCTAGGGCTGCCCCTCAGGAGAGAAGGCAAGCAAGAAAGGGGTGCTGCTGCAAGCTATTCAGCTTCCAAGTGTATATTGTTGTGATCTATGTTATAAACCACCCTGGGTCCTGCACCATGAGAAAAGCAACATACAAATAAAATTGCTGTTGCTGAGCAGCTCCCACCAGGACCTGAAGCCATGAAATCTGGCATATGATGCGGAGTCCAGCCATTATAACCACAGTAAATATAAATTACTGCAAATTTTTCAGGCTCTGACCTGGCGTTAACAAGATAAAGAATCCATTTTGTTCTGCCTCCCTGAACATGGGCTTCCCTCATCTCCCTCACTTATCTATCTTCCACTTCTCTCCCATGACATACAGGTCTAACAAAGGCTAGCTGCAGTCACTCAAGCTATGGTGACCTCTGAGACTGGGATGCCTTTGAGGAGGCGATTTCACAAACTCACCCATTTGGAAACATTCTGATCAGCTAACAATTTCTGAGTGATGCTTTTGATCCACCAAGGCCTTAAGGGGCCTGGGTCCATTTACTTGGGGAACAGGTCCTCTCATACAAACCTTCCCTACAATTAAGGTCACCCTCAAAAATTCCACCTCACACAGAGGTCAGATCAGTTCCAATGAGAAATACAACTTTCCCATCATATCCCTTGCCCATGGAATGTTCCCACCAAGAGGTCTCTATGACTTTTCTAGTGTTTTTTTTTCTGCCAAAGTAAATAAAGTATCAGCCAAATGTGCCACTTTTTGTTTGCTGTGAAAAACCAATCTTTGCATATATTAGTATACCACTTCTTTAAATGGTTTCTGAATTTTGTCCACTCTGCATTAGCCTTTCCACCCAACTGATGGTAAGAACATGCTTATGAACATCTTAGCAGTCCACAGCTTCTCAACCTGATCTAAGAAAAAAAAGAAAACAAAACAAACTGCTCGGGTGACTCTAAGGTCACAGCATATTTTACCATCTACCTTGCTGATTCCATTTCTCCTGTCGATCAATCCCTCATCCCAGGTTATGTGCGATCTTCCCCCGGTCTCACTTGCCTCCTTTCCCAAGCCCAGATAGTTTCTTCCCTCTCTCTCTCAGTCACATATACATTCCTTTTCCTCCCAATTCCCCTCTTCCAAGGACTTGCCTGCGGTTCTTGGGAGAGGGCCAGCTCCTCTTCTCACCACCGCTGCGTCCACTGCCACTCCCTCCACGGCCAGCCTTGCCGCCTCCTCCCCCGGCCCAGGATTAGAACGCCGGTTCTGACGGTCCATGCCAGGCCTCTGGCTGGAGAAGCTGCGCTTGGACATTTCCTTCCTCTGGGCTAAGCTGAGCTCATTGTTGGAGGGCCGTCCACTCACCGAAGGTGCCCCGGAACAGCCCCCTTTCAGGAAGGCAGTAGGTGGAGGCCCACCTGGTGCTGGCTCCTTCTCACCTCCACCCCTACGCTCTGTGAAGTCACTGCTCTCTGAAGCAGTCTCCCACTCCTCATTAGCCTGGTCAGAGTTCTGGTTGGATAGATCAGGAGACTTTGTGCCAGCCACGCGTCGGCTTGCTGATTCTTCTGGCAGGGGGACAGAAGCTGCTGGGGAGAAGGGTGGTGCTGCCCTCTGCTCCCCATTGAGCCGGGCTGCGTTCTCGCGCTCCTGTTTCAGCCTCCGGAATCGTGGTGGCTTGTCCTGCTGCTGGGAACGCCCATGGCGCCGGCGCCGGGGTGGCCGGTCAAAGCCACGGTCTGAGCTGGGGCCAAGTGGCTGTTGTTTTGGAGGACCCTGGAAACCACCGGAGTCATCTGGGGCCACTGCTGGAGATCCAGATGAAGGCTTCTCTTTTCCTGAGGACTCCAGAGCTGCTTCTTGCTGCTTCTCAGGCTTCTTGTTGGGCTGGGGTTTGGACGGGGGGCTCCATCCACCAGGGGGAGCACGGCCGCCACCTCGGCCCCGGCGTGAGGGAACACCACGGGGGGTGAAGACACGCCCACCACGGGTACCAGGATCTGAGAGGCGCGGGGGCATCTTGTCAGCAAAGCCAGGGTGCAGACAGGAGGCGTCAGATGCATTTGTCATAGGAGGCCCTCGGCTGCGCTGGCTCGGGGTTGGTTCTTTGGTCACTTCCTTGTCTGAATGGGCCACATCACTGGCACTCTCGTGAGTCTCACTTCCTGTCTCTGATCCCCGCTGGCGTCGCCTTTTGGGGATCTCTTCGTACTCTGAGCCTTCACTCCGTGTCTCGCTGGTATTGCGTGGGCGGAAGCTGGAGCCTGGCCCAGCGGCTTTACTGGCTCCGTCATCCAACCGGTAGAAAGGTTCACGGTAGCTGCGGAACTCCCGGCTTCTTCCCCGGCCACCTCGCCCACGGCCACTGTAGGCTCCCCGGAAACCCCGCCCTCGGGCAAAATACTCTCCTCGCCCCCTGGCCCGGCCACGGCCAGTATAGCCACCGCGTTCATATGGGCCATCTCGACGACGCCGGCTTGGCGACAACGGGCCCTGCTGCTGCTGCTCTTTAGCTGGTACAACTGTTCCCCATTTAACACTGGCTTGGCCTTGTTCTCCTTGCCTGGCTTTGGAGACTCTTTTGGGGGTTCTGGCTTACTACTGGCAGGCTCTGCAACCTCCTTAGCCTTCCCTGCAGGACGAGTCTCCTCACTTTCATCCTTTGCCTCCTTTGGAGGTGGTGGCTTCTTGATAGGCCCAGCCCGTCGTGGGGCCTTTTCCCCAGAGACCTCCTCAGTCCTCCGGCTGCTGCCAGGACGAGGCCCCCAACGTGTCTCTGTCTTGGACTCACGCCGAGGCTGCTTGTGGAATTCATGCTGCTGCCGTGGTGGCTTCTCCACCCGCCGCAGAACCTCCTCTTTGATGGGAGCCTCCTCTTTAGGCTGTTCGGCAGGAGGCTTCTTGGCCAACACTGGCCGAATAACAGGAGGCTCGGCTGTTTTATTCTCTTCTGGGGGTTCGCGCTGCAGCAGAGGGGGCTCTTCTTCACTTTTGCGAGATGGCTGAATTTGGGGTTCAGGGCGCCCATTTCTGTTCACCTCTGCAGGTGCAGTCAAAGCCAAACTGGCTTGCCACGGTGGCCCGGGCCGTGGCGGCTCATCCACCGGGAAGCGATGTAGTGGAGTAGAATTGCCATTTTCCGAGAAACCCTGGTAGTTCCCCATATAAGGCTGGGGGGTGACAGTATCACGCAGGCGAACTGGGGGTGTCTCACTTCTGAAACAAAAAGCAGTGTCTTTTATTGTAGAGGGTTAGCAGCTCATAGTCCCAAGAAGTGCATTCACCTTTCCACCCCTTCCCAAACTGTCAACCTCTAAGACACAAACTGGGTTGGGACAAGCGGTTTCTTTGACAATGAAGAACCAACAGTTGCCTTCTCTGTAGTTCTTGGGCTATAGGATCTTAGCCAGCATCTGGAAATTTTACTTTTTCAGACAACAGCTCCTAAAATCCTTTCACCAGCATGGTGAGCTGCTTTGTTGGCTGAGGGATGTGAGGAGCTGTTGTCCAAGAAAGCAACTTTTTAGTTGCTGGTAACCAGGATCTCTATTCCTGAGATCTTGCTGTGGTGCCACTAATCAAAAGAGGATGCCATTCCTCACCTTAACCCTTTCTCTTCTTCTTCCTGCTGCTGCCGAAGAGCTGCTGCTTGAGGACGTGAGTCTGTGTTGGAAGGAGCACTGGTGAAGACATCTCCGGCCCAGGCCATCTTGGGATCCACAGGTGGAGTGCCACGCTCTCGGAGAATAGGAGGGTGGCGGTCAAATTGCTCTGAGCTGGAGCCCCCACTGTCTGATCGCTCGCGGGGCAGAAGACCTGAGCAGGAGGAGAAGGCCAGCACACAGAGATGTCAATTCTAATGGCTCAGGTCACCTTCTGAGCCCAACCCTCCAAGTGAGTCAGGCAAACCTTGTTTAACATTTTTGCCTAAACTGGTAGCAGAGCCAGGGCTTCTCTAGCACGAGCTTACCAGAAGGATGCACTCCAGGGGGGAAGAAATCATGGGGGAGCCACCCTTGCATCATGCGGGGGTCCATGTAAGGTGGGATCATCATCCAACGAGGGTCAAAGTTCATCTGAGGCATTGGTGGAGGCCGTCCAATGGAGCCTGGGTACATGCCTTTGGGAGGAGCCTGCTGTGATGGAGGTGGGGCTGGGGGCTGCTGTGCCCCTGGTGGCCCAGCCTGAGGATGAACACTGCCTGAGGGGCCCATCGTGGCCAGAGGAGTACCGGCTGCTTGCTGCTGGGCAGAGGAAGCCAAGGGGGGCTGGATCTGGTTGTGTTGCTGCTGCTGCTGCTGTTGCCACTGCTGCTGCTGCTTTAACAACTGCTCCTGAAAGGGCATAAGCGGGGAGGGAAACAAGTGCTCCCTGAAGGAGTAAGCCACAACAACCAACCCTAAAGGGCATCTGGTGTTAGAGAGCTGCATTAGGTGGAGATGAGGCTGTTGCTTCAGGTAGCTGCGAGGACATCGGCAGATGTCAGAGACTCTAGTCTAAAGACTCATCACTGCAACAGAACCTCCAAGGCAGTGTCCTCTCCAGAGCAATCCCTGGATCTTTAGTTTTTGGCCCACAACTCCCAGATTCCCCCAAACAGCATGCTGGGGATTTTGCAAGGTATAGCTCCCTATAGGTAACCCATGTAAGTTGTGTGCCTAGTCCTGGGTGCATATAGATCCACTCCCCATACCTGTTGCTGTCTCTGGAAGCGAGGCGGCAATGACTTCTGGTACTTTGAGTAGCCGAGAGTCTGAGCTGGAGGGGGCTGGCGTGCCTGAAGGACTGTCTCTCCCTTGGGCTCCACCTTGACTGGGATGGGAGCGGTTGGCAGAGCAGGCCCAGATAAGGCTGGTGGCTCTTCCCTCACTTCTGGTACTTCCTTGGGAGGAGCAGTCAGTGGCGGTTCAACTGTGGGGTACAAGCAATATATGTGAGAGTGAGAGACAAAGACTGACTTTGAGAAACAGCAAATGGCTTCTCCCGTTAACCTCTTAATCTCTTTAGCACACCATAACTGAAGGAACACTACTCTCTGTACTGTTCCACCTTTGAAAAAGAAAAAAGTGTACGAGAGGCTCTTCTTAAAGTAACTTTGACTTATTAAGGGATCAAAGTGTGGAACAACCTTTTCTTATGGAGACCTCTTCCCAAGGAGGGCAGCTAGCACCAACTGCATAGTCACTTTGTACCAGGTAAAATGTTTCCTGTTTTCCCGGGCCTCTTAAACTTTCAATTTGTCCAATTGTGTATTTATATAGGTACATATATATGTTTATATAAACATATATAGTAATACTGTATACTGCTGCCTTTTAATATCTTTTAACAATTATATTTTAATGTTTCTGTTACATTTTATGGTCATGCGAGTATGGTATGGCTACATTTCCATGCTCCGTCTTGATAAAATGAGGTCCGCAGCTCTCTATCTCCCCTTATCAACAACTGAGGCTGTCCTTATCATTTACCTTGCAGTACCACACTACGATTGAGAGCCAGTGTGGTGCAGTGGTTCGAACATGGGACTACAACCCTGGAGACCAGCGTTTAACTCCCCACTTGGTGATGGAAACCCACTGTGTGATCTTGGGTGCGTAACACTCTCAGCCCCAGAAAAACCCCTGAAAGGCTCTCCTTAGGGTCACCATACGTTAGGAAGGTACACAACAACCACACCATGAACCCATGAGCAGCAAGGGTTGCATGGCAGTGGGGCCCATCTTGAGAATGCCTAGAAAAAATGCTTTATTTTTTTCCCCTTCCACTCTGCATGGTAACACTTGTTAACATGAGCCAGCCCAGGAGAAACCCTTCCCTCAGTCCCACCACCACTGCAAGCAAAGCTGTGGGGGGGGGAGGGCCTTCTCGGTTGCTATGCCTTGATTCTGGAACTCCTTTACCAAAGAGGCCAGAATGGCCCCTTCCTTCTTGTTCTTCCAGCAACAAGCAAAGACCTTCTGGTTCAGAGAAGATTTTAAAACAGAAAGTATTTAAAGAGACCGGGCTAGGGGGTGCTCTACTGATGTTTTTGAGAGCTTTTCATCTTTTTAAATTGCATTTTTATTCTCTACTGAAGTGTTACTGTTTTAATACTGTAAACAGTTCAATTTTTCTTTAATATTCATTTAATTGTATTGTTTTTTAAATTGTGACCCCTTTGTATCCCAATTTTGGAAAAAATGGGATACGAACATAAACATAACAACAACAGTTAAGATCATTCAGTAAGGTTTTTGGGATAAAGGAACTGCTAGAGAACTTGACTGAGTTTCACTTGAAAGAGATCTGTGTGCTTGCTGGTTTGTTTAGTAGGTATGTGTGCTACCTGATCCTTCAAATGTCAGACAGAAAGTATACCAATAGCAAGTTCCATAGATGAAATAATATGATCTCTTGTGGCTCAGTGCCAGCTCTTTCCCCCACCCCAAAACTCTCAGGGCAAATTCACTACCTGAGGATCAAAACATCAATTATCTTGTGAGGAAAACAGGATAATATACAAGTGTATGGATGGGCAACCATGCCAAGTTCAGGGGTCAGACAGACTGAATGCCATTCTCATATATGTGAGACTGGTGCCAGTGTTACAGCTGCTTCAGTGCTAGCTCAAAGCCTCTCTTTTCTAATTTTCCAAAAAGCTGGAAATGTTACTGTTTGGGACTATGACACTCAGAATCCTTCAACCATCATGGTGACACTGGCAAGCAGATTTTGGCAGTTGCAGTCCAAAGCAGCAACCTTTCTAAGTTTGGATATGCCATAGCATATTTTAACTGTACCTGCTGGCCTTTTTGAAGTTCTGTTTATGTTTCATTGTATTAACAAAGGCTGTACACCACCCAGAAAGACGAAGTATAGTTAAGAGCTTTTTGAAAAATTATAGCACCTACTAATGATGGCCATTTCACCCAGAACTGCAAAATGGAGGACATTTACGCATTCAGCCACAGGTTATTAGTTAGTGACACATACAAAGTAGCACCTACGCACACAATACAGTTCATTAGACCAGGAAATCTGCTCATTTTTTAGGATAAAGTTATTTTTTGGTTCTTAAAACCAACTGCTATTTTCAACTAGAGGAGGTCCTCCAACGAAATTAAGTAAGTCACAATTTGCTATTCAGGAACCAAATCAACTGGTCTGTTCTAATTTGGCCTATCTACTGGATCTCTCCCCCAGCCTTTGAGCTTAGGCATGTGCCTAAGAGAAGATAAGGCCATTTTTGATGGTGGTGTAAGAGCTATGAAAGACTCTTCCCTGGGACACTCACTTGGCACCTATTTTTCTACCTGTGAGGCCAGTCTCACTTTCCTGAGCTTTTAAAAGACCCAGTTACAGTTGCACTACTGTTCTTCTTTTAATGCTGGCCACCTGCTTTTACTAAATATACATGCTTTCAAATTACTTTCCCTTTTTGCAACAACTTTATTTTTGTTATATTCTAATTTGATTAACTCTTGTTTTCTGGCCACCTGGCTGTTTTTCAGTGACAGGTAGGATATGAACCCTTCACAAACAAAACAGAAGAGTTACCATGATTGGCAGAGTCCAAGTTGGCCCCGCTGCTGGTGCTGCCACTGCTGCCGCCGCCACCAACAGTACCGCGAGGTTTGCTAGCCAAAACAGGCTCCTCTTTCCCCTCTTCTCCTCTAGTGGGGCAGGGGGAGCTGGTGGGTTAGCAGGCACAGGGGTGGGAGCAGGCGGTGGTGCAGGAGGCTCTTTTGGCGGCTCTGGCTTCAGGCGCTTGTCAGGAGCTCCAAACTTCTCATCTAGGCGCTTGAGTTTCTCAGCACAGGCAGCCCGGCGCTCCTCTTGCATGCGCCGCTCTTCCTCTTCTCGTCGCCGCCGGGCCCGCTCCACAGCAGCAGAGATCTCTGATGACGACTGCTTCCGGCGCTGACGCCAAGCTTCATCCTCATCTTCTGGGGAAGAGGCCGCAGGGGGCGGTCCTGGGGATGGAGTGGAGAGAAGAGACTTGGTCCAAAGCTGCCCCATGAGCGAAAATCTGAGCCAAAAGCCCAAACCAAAGCTTTGCAGCAGTACTTTTGAACCACAGCTCCCAGAATACCCCAGGCAGCAACAGATCCCAGGAGTTGTAGCAGAAAAAAGAGTGGGATTTCCAGGCTCTGCTCTCAAACACATCAGATGCTGTTTCTACTTCAATTGTGATTCCTTAGCTAAGTAAGACAGTGGAAGCATAAGTACCAAAATGTCCATATACATGCTGCTTTCTTTTCCTCACTGATTCCTCAACTATTACTAAAGCAAGGTATATCCTGGGCCTAAAATGGCCCAAGGGCCCAAAAACATGACAAAAGAACACCCTCAGAAGGTGCTTAAGAGGAAAAACAATGGCTTTTTAAAAGGGTTGTGGCCCAGTCCTCCAACATCTCCTGAGGGACTAATGCAGGCCCCAGCCTCCTTCAGTTGCCCACTCCTGCTGCATATGTTGCCTTTATTCCCATTTATCTTACAGCAATGGGTGTGTCGTTTTTTAAAAATCTACATACATTTCCTGTAATATCCAAAGCAGAATGTAGATGCTAGGACTAAAACTCTGACAGTATGTATGTTTTTAACTGTTTCTGCCTGAGGAAGAAGCCTGTGAAGCTTTGAAAACTAATGTAATGTATTTTATGCCTTTGGTCAACCAACCACAGGATGGATTTTGGATCTTGTTGCTTTTTCTTTTTATGGCCAGCTACGCCCCTACACAGTTACACAAAAATCTTAGCTCTTCTGAAAACTATAGCAAGCAACTAGTTTTTACCACCATGGTCCTATGAGCTTCTAAGCAGCTTCACACTGGATCCCACATCACACAACTGGTGTCACAGCCAAGAGTTTAGCCTTTGATGAACAGCAGATGTGCGTCCTACCTACCACATTGGTGTGAGAGGGCTGTGTTTATACTTGCAGAATGACCAACTGCATGAAGGACTGTATTTGTGCAACCTCTGAGAAAGCACAACCCAAACATTCTACGTTCAGTGAAATTTTAGGAGTCAAAGAAGTAATCAGGAAGGGTTTTTAGTGGTCTCCATGCAATACCCTTGCTATCCTTGTGCAAGACTCTCAAAAGCAGAATGACACAAAGTAGGCCATGGCCCCTTGGTTTTCTGGATGCCTACTGCAATGACTGCCACCTTGTTTTTACTACTCCTCTGCAATAGGAAAAGGACTCCTCATCTAAACAAGACAGTTATGGCTCTTGTGAACACCATACAAAAAACTATACAAAGCTTTCCACACAGACACCTGCAAATTATGTCAACAACAATACAACAGAACTGCTACTAAACCAGAGCTTAGAAAAGTTTTTGAACTACAGTTTTCAAAATCCCACTGTCTAGTTCTGGGAGTTGTAACCTACAACAGCAACTTTTCCAAGATATGCAGAGAACCCATGCAAAATGCCTTTGTGAACTGGCAAGTTGGCAGCCCCCCTTCCCACAGAATGAATGAGAAGGGTGAAGCGCAGAGGTAGCACTGGTCTGGCCCCTCTAAAGGGCACTTGCCAAGGTCAGTGGCCACCAAACTTCCTGGTCTCGGGAAACTCACCGGAAAGTCATTGGGCTGCCCCCAATTGCCTCGATTGGGAGGTGGTGGGGGCGGCGGCGGCCGGACAGCAGGAGGCGGTGGCTCTTTGGTGCCCTCTGGAGGACGTGAGTTTTCGGCCCAGGCTGTTTTCACCAGAGGTTGATCCTCCTTTGGTGTTCCAGCCTTCTTTGCATCTATGCCTGCTGACTGGCCTTCTGGGCCAGAAGCCTCATCGCTGCTTCGGAACAAGAGGCAGAGGGAACAAGAGAAAGAGGTTACACAGGGGTGCTGCGCCCTCTGCTTGGAGTAGGACGTAACATAACACTAGAACGTGTACAATTTGGGTGTCCCGGAGCTGTTGTTACAATCACATGGGAATTGTTCTGTAAGGGCTGTGTCTGAATGGTACCCTACTGGTGGAGCCAACTGAAGTTGCTCTACTTCCCACACAAGTGACACCCTGATGTCCATTTCTCGGGACAGGGTCATGTGATGTCAAACCCACAAGGCCCCATTCCTTGCCGATTCTCACCGGTTCTCAGTGGTTTCCTCATCAGAGTCCTTCCCATCTTCTTCATCGCTGAACTTCAGCTTCTCAGTATAGTCCACTTCCTCATGGGCTCCTGAGGGTAACAAACAGCCAGACTTCAGATCGACAGAGCCAATCAGGAAGGTGTGGAGAGGAAATATGGTGAATAGGAAACTCCTCTGGAGTCCTGACTCTAGGGAGTAAAATAACAGCAGGTAATGCTGGTTGCTGAGGCTAGGCCCTCCAGTTACCTGCCCAGCCTTCATCATTCTCCTGGTCCAGCTCATCAAATTCTTTCAGGTCATCCTGCTTAAGAACAGGTGGTCGGCTCACAGGCTCTGACATGCGTAGTGGAGGCTGTGAGGGGCGAGGTCCTGGGAGCCGCTGGAACCTGCGGAAGAAGAAACATGAAGCCCCTTCTGCATTATTCTGCTACCCAAACAACTGACCTTCCTCAAGACGCCTACAGTGGTCTTCTCCAAATAGGGGCTCTCTGTGTATCCTTAAAGTCTAATTCCTGTCCAGAGCATGAAGTTACCTTGGATGACAACTTCTTCATTTCCCAAATCAGCACGGCTGGTGACTACATTGGCTTGGGAATTCTGGGAGCCGTAGTTTCCCATGGAAATTTTTCCAAGCTCTTCATTCCATTATCTCTGACCACTTGCCATGTTGGCTCTGGCACAGGTTGCAGAACTACTGCATTAGAGGGACAAAAAGGACTGTGGAGTTGAAAGTGAGATCCATCCATGGAGGTCCTCCACTGGTCCACCCTTCAGTCTTTTCCTAAGCTTGAAAAAATTTACTTTTGGGGGCTATAGCTCTCAGAATCCGTAACAGGCTATATAGAGATTTATAGTTGAAAACACTCTCAGGTTATTTTTTCTTCTTCTTAAGTGATCAGAGAGCAAATTACAGAAATAATTGTATTATGTGCTGGGTTGGCTCAAAGATTAGAAGTTCAAAGACTGTAAAAATTTCTTTGAAATCAGGAAGAAGCCCTGCATTTGAGTGACTGAGTATCACCTGGAGCTTCTGTCTTGGATGTTACTACACAGAAGGCCAATATTACAACTGGTTTTTATTTGTGCAGGAATGCTACGAAAAGAGAAGGGAATGCCCTCTATCATTCCCCAGATGCCATCTCCTACTGTCCCTCCACTTTTCACTGGCCTGCCTGTTTGCTTAGGAAGAGTATGAACTCTGCCAACAGAGCTGCCCTTTGTTCACCTTGGTTGCCCTTGGGACAGGCTGAAAACAAGCCTTTCAGCTAGAAAGTGAAAATTGTTTCAGAATCCCTTTCCTGGCCCCAATGTTCAGTCACAAAAGAACCCAAGACTTCTGGCTCCTGTTCTCCAGCCTGTGGACTCTAACCTCCTGCCAGAGAACATTCTCTTCCCTCACTCAGGCTCTACACCTCTATATATGCACCCCTCTTCCACAAAGACCACTAAGCACTACTACCCCAACCCATCTTTTTGTACCTACCTCTGTGCCTCTGCTGTGGGGTAGCGGTAAGGCCCCTGTGGCCCATATGGAGGTGGGAACGGGAGGTATGGGGGATACATCTATCCAGGAGAAAAGGAGGAATCAGTTACTGGAAGGTTTCTCCACCTCCTGCAGCAATTTAACGAGGAAATGGGCAAGTCCAAGCCAATGAACATGTCTCCTTCCAAAATATACTTACAAATGGCGGCATCATCCCCCGGTAGGGAGGGAATTGAGGCGGGACGTTGGGCTGCATGCCGACCCCAGCCCGCCCGTCCTCAGGCACCAGCTCCCCATCAGTGCCCCGCCCGCCTCCATCCCGCCAACTGGTTGCGTCTGCAAGAGATTAAAAGGAGGGGGGAAAGAAGCATTGATGTTGAGAAAAATCTCTTAATGTTTCTAACAACATACAGCTCCTGGTCCGCACGGGGAGGGGCACTGTCTCCTGCAAGCCCCCAGAGTTGAGAATCAGCTACTGTTCAAGCAACACCACTTACTCTGGGGGCGGAGGTTTGGTCCGGGCCCATACGACGCATCGGTAGTGTCCTTTTCTTTGCCAGCTTTGTCCTGGTCGCCAGCCGCCTGCAGGGTCGGAAATTCCTCGCGAGAGAATCGCGACAGTAGGCTTGATCCCTTTCCACCTTAACATAAGGAAGAGAAGTTCCCATGGAATTTGTTAAAAGGCTGCCCCCTCACTCTCCCTGTGCCTCTGGAGCATGGCTCTGCTTCTCTGATCCCAGAGGTAACAGTCCAAAATTTGAGAAACTGATGACTGAACGCCTGGACTGAACAGGGGCAATACCTTCCTGAGCCCTCCTCTCCCAACATATCACTATGTCCCAAAGTTTTCTGTACTGCACGGCCCTCAGTGTCATGACCCAAAGCTTGAAATTCAGCACTTGTAAATGATACAAAGGCCCTTGCCATGACAACTGGTGGGCTGATCTGGAACAGGACACTGATAAGCTGGCAGTTTTCATAATGAGGAAACTGATTGCCTCCTCATCCCTTCAAATATTTCAAGAGCCAGCACCACACAGAATAAGGTAGAGCACAACTTACCATCTCCTTGCGCTCCATGGGTAACGCTGGCCTGTGCCCAAGACTTTACCCCGCTTGCTACTGTAGGGGGATTCTGAAAAAAGAGGGATATAGGAGGTTAACAGTAAGGAACAGACCTTCTTTTTAGCTTTAAGGTATTCCAACAGCTTGGACATAATCTCCAGGATCACACTGATTTTGTTACCCTTACTGAACTCATGTTTGAACAAAAGACTCTACAAACAGGGCGGGACAAGGCTTACAGCTAGTCACGGGTCACAAATGAGGCATCCTCATCTCTTAATATTTAGGCCTCATTTGGGTACAACATTTAACTATGGTTTAGCGGGCATGAGGGCATCTTGGGGCTGCTGGTGCCCTGTCTGCCCCAATATCCCTCCCACTGTCTAAATTGCCACTGCCTGTTCTGACTCTTCTCTCATAACTACTCTCAAGGTGTTATTACTCCACTCTACCTTCTCCTCTATTCCTCATGCACTGTCATGAGTCTGGCCCCCTGTGTTCTATAGTTTTAGTAGCCTTTATAAGGTTCCCCTAAAGATTCTTATGAACATGGCCATTGTGAGAAGATATAAGAGTTATTGGGGGGGAGAGAAAATGGTGGCACATGATACTGACCTGCCATAGTATAGCGAACTGAGCAAAAAAGTTGCCACTCTGGGTTTAGGGTAATCTAAATGAACTTCAGGTTCACAAAATCCTCCTCTGATATAAACGCAAGGAGAACTTAAGCCTCTATTTCCAATTTGTTCAGTGAAATTACTCACTGTATCACAAGTTTTAAAAAAGGTGTTCATACTAACCATCCTTCAGGGAAATCAATATAAAATTTATCATTTGGCTTGTTTTTCTTAACCAGGGTCTCTCAAACTTTCAAACTACAGTGTACACTCAAGAGAAATGAAAAAGATAAGGAATGCAGAATGCAGAAAAGGATGCTATACACAGTAGTAGGTTATGATCAGGATGGCTGAGAAACTCCTAGCCATGGCCAAAGCTTCAACACCAGATAGCTGCAGTGGGAGACATGAAGACCACAGGTCTGAGGTGGTCTCCTGCCAGCATTCTATTGATCATTCTGCCCAGCACCTTCCAAGTATCTTGAAGGAGCAAACACACTTGGAAGGCACAGCTTCCTCAGGCCTCACCTGGCTGCTCTTTTTTTCCTGCCAAAATCAACTTCTTCAATGAAGAAGTTACCTTCTCCCTCAGGCCACCGCAACTTGATAATGATTATCAGAAGCCTCCACTGCTATCCTTTTCTGTCTCTACATCTGTTGACCAGGTGAAGCTCCAATCACTTGGTAAACCTAGAGAGAACTCTCTGTCATCCTTCAGCAAAGAGCCATGCAAGGATGATCGAGGCTTCCAAGTGCACAGCAGTCACAGAGGCAAGAAAGCAACCTCAGGAAGCAGTGCCCAATGCCTCCCTCTCCTGGCTCTTGGGTGCTGATTCTGGAAGGTGTCCCACACACCTTTGAGAAGTACGCACCCAAGCAGGGAAGGGAGAGTTGCCTGCCGGAGGACTGTCAGTCAAGGTCCACATAGTGCTAAGAAGTATTGCTTTAAACCATGCTGAAGTTCCATTCTCTGACATAAGAAACTTTGTGCTGGAAAAATGAAAGCAGAAGCTTCCAACACTCTCCTTGCTGGACAACAGGGGAGCACAAAATCACAAAGAGAGTGCAATCCCGGTCACAGTGCAGCTTTCTCAAAAAACGCTGCTAGAGAATGAACGTCTACACATCCATCCCCACGTCAAAACTTGGATCTTCAGGCAGCCCAACAGAACTAGAGATTTGGAAAAGTTAACTTTGGATCATGGTTTCTGGAAGAACAGCTTGACAAACTATTAGGCTAGCAATGGAAGCTGGAGGCAGATACATACAATTATCTGGAAGAAGGGGAGAACAGCTAAACTGGATGCTTTCAAGTCCCCTCTCAGATTTACCTCGGGGGCCGTTGGGGGTCGTTTCGGTTGGTTTGAGGCAGACGTCTGTGAAGCCGGCGGTGACTGCGATTCCGGCGGCTGAGCTGTCGAGGCATCGGTACTAGAGGTAAAAGGAATGAGTCAAGAGAGGATAAATCTGAAGGCATGTTCCCACTCTGCCCCAGAAAACAGCCATGGCAGTCCTCAGGTTCCCCCTCACCTCTTTGGGTCTGGCTGTTCCTGCTTGCTTGCCCATCCTGTCCCGTCTTTCGGCACTAGTGAGACGTTGGGGTCATTGCCTTTGTTCTCCGCTTTTAAGCTTGGCAGGTTCGCAGGGGGTGGCATGCGCCGGGCAATAGCAACCTTACCGAGACTCTGCAAGCCATGGCGGGGAGTGACTGCAATGGGAGTGAGGAGCAGGGGTTACAGACGGGTCGTGGGATGCAGCAGGATGCACCCACTGCCCTCCCCTCTGGTTCAGCAGCAACAGCTTCCCTCCCTGACACATGGCAGCCATCCAACAGCTGTCTGGCTTAAGCCACAAATTGGCTGTTTAGGATTAACGCAAGGTGGGGGCAGCTGCTCAGGGCGCTGCGAGTGCCATCAGGAGGGCATCAGAGACTAAGCAGGTTCATCACAGCAACTGCCTCCTCCTTGGAGAATAGGAAGCAGAGCCCACCCATCTGTGCCCCTGCAAGACAGAATAGCCAATTTTACCTGTGGGTTTTTGGATCTCTAAGGATTTGCCCTTGTACGTATCAAACAGGTTGAGCGACGAATACTTTTTTCCATCCTTCCCCTTTGCTGTTTGCCCCAAACGATCTGACATTGCGCTGTAAGGTCATTGAGTACGATGGTTCCTCCTGGCTCCCCGCGAAACGTGCCTCTGTTGGATTAGAAAATGGGGAGATTTAGAGGAAGAACACTCAACAGTTCTGACTCGAGCCTTTCCCATCAACTGACAGTCACTCCTTTCAATAGCCAGTTGACAGCTCTCTCCTGGACAAACACATGACACATAGTCCAGGCTGATCATGAAGAAATACACACATTTTCAACTCTCATTTCAGAAAAAGTGCAATCAGCTGCAGCTATGAGAATTACTCTGTTTACAAAAAGGAGCATTCACACAAACTCCTATTTGGAAGGTTGGCCAGGATTTACAGCAGACCCTCCTCATCCGCAGGTTTGACTTTCACAGGGTTGACTATCTGCGAGTTTCTCTGACCTCTGCACCCTCCCCACCTCATCTGCTTCTTTTCTGAGGGAAACTTCCCTCTCAGCGGCTCCAATTAGGCTGCTCATTGCCCTCTTCACCGTCTGCTTGCTGGCTGGCTGGCTGAGGACGGTTTGCAGCCCATCTTCTCAGCACCACAAACCCTCTCCTGCTGCTCCCCTAACACCCAAAGAAGGAAATGGTTGAGAAAGGGGAAGTAAAGGGCCACTATGCTGATCCATCCTCTTTTGTTCCCCTTCCCTTGACCCAGTTTGGACCCTTGGTGCCATCCCACAGACTCACTCTCTCATACGAACACATTTTGATACTTGCAGTTTTCCCTGTTTTGCAGGGGTCCTGAGCCTCTAACCCTAGCAAATGTGGAGGGCCAAATGTATTTAGAAATAGGGCTGCTGGTCCACTGATGGACATGACGTAGCTCACAGACCTTTTTAAACATCAGGCCAGGCCCAAATATCTTCTGAAAGTAGGAATGGCCCTACGTAGGTGACAGCCTGCACTTTCAACTGCGTCAAAGCATCTCCACCCCAAGTGCAAAAGGCAAACAGGGTGCCTCAGTTCTCAATCCTTTAGGAGACTGAATACCAACACAAAACAGGTATTTCAAATCACTACGATCAAAGACGAAGTTACCTGCTTAGTAACACTACAATCCCCTTCCCCAGCTCAAGTGGTCCTCCCCACCTCCAGATGGATTAGAGTACAACTCCAGCACACCCAACCAGCATGTACAGAGATATATAGATATAGTCTAGCCCATTTGAAGAGTGTTAGATTGAGAAGGCTGAGCTGAAGTCACTGTTGCTATATGTGTTGTTTCATTCACCGCGCTATTCCCACATTACAGTTTTAAAAAGCAAGAAGTACTAAGTCCCTTTAATACTGTTGATACATGGGTGCATGACAGTGTTACCTACAAAGAACTAACTCCAGTGGAATTTAATTCCTGTTTCATAACAGTTAACGAACTTCTAACAGCATTCCCCACTAATTAACATAAGTCTTTATTTTGGCCCTACTAAATTAATGCTTTAAACACCTGGCCAATATTTGACCCCATCAATTGGCCAAGTATATTTTGATGAGCCAAAGAGCTGACATTTTTTATAATAGGATCAGCAACATCTGTCATGGATGGTTTGGGATTAAAGGAGTCAGTATCCACCATGCAGAGGTGCCCATGATTATTTAACAGCACTGTTGCTTTCTCCTTGAAGTCCTCACCCAGGACATTTGAAGAACAGAGATGGGTCTTCCCCACACAGTATCACTGAGCCGCAGAGGCCTTCACACAGCCTCAGAAGAGCACCAGAGCTGGAAAGGACTGGGGAGGCCATCCAGCCCAACCCCATGAGTGTGTAACTATGACATTTGAAGCTGAGAGAAGGGTTACAAGCAAGAATGTAGGATTCTGGTCAGCAGTAGGGCTTCACCCAGGAGAAACTGGGTACCTATCTACTGAAGGAGTGGGGAACCTCAAGGCCTGGGGCCAACTTCCGGGGTTTCCCAGATGGCCATGTCATTTCCCTATGGCACCATTCTTTGTGCTTCGCAGCTCTTGGGCTAGTTTTCTTCCCTGCCACTCTAAAAGGCTGGAATGCCTCTCCTAATGATTAGATAGTGGCAGAAAGGGACTGTGAGCTAAAAAATGCCAGGGTCCCATCCGTTTGGTCATGCTGTGCACTGGTGTGTTGGACAATCACTCTGAAATTGATTTCAGCTCTTCAACCAAGATTCTACACTTTGTGCTACTTGGGACTCCTGAAAACAATTTCCTTGTCTTTTGGCTTGCATTTCACAACCACGTACCCTCCACTGGATACCTCTAACTAGCCTTCACTGCAGCATACTTTGCAGTCACCACTACTCTCTTCTTCGCCTGGCATCTGTTGCTACAGGTAGAAACAAAACAAGAACTACTTTCCTATAGGGAGGGGATGGACAGGAAGCTGACTGTTCTCACACCCAGCCTTTTCCTTCTAGGAACTGCAGACTGAACCTCACTAGAAAGTACAAGCCTCTTTAGCCATAGCCTTGCAAGAAAGAAAAAATCAGGGAATGGGCACCAACCTGTTTACACAGAAAACACACACTCCAGTTTCAATAAGAGAGATCTTTTTAAACAAAGGCAATTCAATAATCACAAGAGAGAAAGGGCATAGTCGGCCCTTTTATATTAGGAAATGTATTCCTCCCACCCTTGTCACATGCAGGCTTGGTATTTGGCCTGAACAAGTATTAGGTAGACTACAAACCGAATTTCTCTTTGGCTCTCTGTTCACATGCAAAGACGCTCAGAAAGGTCATTTACTGGAAGAAAAGAGGGCCAGAAACAAGTAATGACACAGGCAATGTGATTCAAATGATCAGAATTTTCCAGAAGCAAGATTCATAATTACTGGGGAAAGCAGAGTATTTCCATGGTGTCTAGTGGCTTCCTCTGAGGACATGCTCTTGGTTTGCTCTTTGACGCCAGGATCTGGGGAACTGACACAGACTGATGTGCAAGGTTTGGGCAACAGGTGCAGGATGGAGGAAGGGCAAGGGAGGAAGTCTCTGTGGGTCACTAAAAGGCTTCAACTTTCACCTGGCAGAAGGCAACATAACAGAAGCCCAACCACAAGGATCATTACTCAGCAGGCATTTAACACAGGGAATGGTAACAACATGGACCAAGGAACAATCTGTGAGGACTTGCTGACATCTAACGTCCAGCTAGCTTAGTATATCTTCTCTGACTGACAATGACCTTCCAATGTCTCAGGCAGAGGTTCTTCCACTCTGCTACCAAAACAGATCCAGGATTAACATATGGGAATACTTTATTTCACAAAATCTCTGACAAAGCACCTCCTTTTTACACCCCTCCTTTTCCTCCTTGTCCATCGTCTAGCTAGATGAATTTATTTAAGGAGTGTTGGCATTGAGGAAAAAACACAGACATTTGGAGCTGGGCTGCAGTAGCCTGTCTATAGTAAACAATGTAATAACTCTTAAGCCAGGAAATAACGGGATCTAGTCTACTGCTCCTACTACAGCTGCATGTGCTTGCCTACAATAGGCAAAGTAAATAGCAACTGCCCCCACAATACTCTACTCAGCATGTGTGAGGAGTAAAACAGAGAGAAAAGAGGAAAGCAGATAATCCTGCCTCACCAGCTACCCTTAGCATGTGGACAAAGAACAGATCTATAAAACTGGCCACAAAAATGGAAATCGTTAAAAAAAATGTGGAGTCTGGAGAAAGAAAACTTTATTCCTAGAGCATTTTGGAAGAGGTCTTTGAGTAATATCTAGAAGGTGCGCATGTTATTATTAACTTATGTAAGACTTGTCTGGTTGTTTCGTTACACATACATACTTTGTTAGTTTTGAATAAAATGTTTGCTGAAACATGCTGAGCTGCTGTTTTTTTTTGTAGTGTAGGAACCTCCATCTATTCATTCCATATTATTTCTGCCTCTGGTACCAAATTTTCTGTTAAAGTAGTAATACACAGAGATATATCTACTTCACTGAGTGAGGTACACCTATACATAGCTACTTTGTACTGAGTCAAACCACAGGTTCACTAAGCTTAGAACTCTCTACCCACAAGGCAGCAGTTCACATTTATCCCAGTCCTGCTAACTCAGATCCTTTAACATGAGATCGCAAACAAGGAACCCTTCAGGAACTTTGGTTCCCCCATTGTAAGGACAAAAACATGGGAAGAGCACGGCATGAGGACGTGACACTATACTATGAGGTCAGGGTTACTACAAAGACTAGGAGATGCTGGTAAGATTTGAGATAAGCTTTTTTTTTGTAAACCGAATCATAGCTCTCCCACTTCCAGACTAGACCTTCCCAACCTGGCTTTGTTGTTATGTTACACTATAACCCCATCATTCCAAGCCAGCCAGGATAGGTGTGTTGGTTGGGAAGACAGGATTTGCAGTCCAAGACATTTGGACAACACCAGGTCAAAGAAGGCAGTATTGAACAAACCAAGGGAGATTTTGTAACCTCTAGTGCCTTGTAAAATTCCACCATGTGCAAAAGCAGGGGGATAACATTTACAGCCCATGTTCTATATCAGAATCTGTACAGACTAAGAAACAAATCAAGGGCAATCCAACAAAAGCAACAGTTCACAAGTTGCCAAGAACATCTGCAAAGCCCTCAACAGGAAAGCTCACTATACCCTTTGTGAAATGCACTATGAAACAGATTGGGCTATAAGCATTTCAACTATTTGGCTGAGTCTCAAAAGGTTCAGGTTCAGCCTACTTCAGGAATCTTTCTTGTATGTTCCCCTTCTACAGTTTGAAGTCCTTCTGTGGAATTCCACTTTTGTCTCCATGGATTTGGAGGAAAGGCTGGAAAATACCAAGAGCACAGATTCTGAAAAACATGGAACCCAGAACAGCTTTCATTTCAGTCTCACTTGCTGACGATTTTTAGAAAAACACATTGATCATTTGTGTCTCAGGTGGTTTTTGGGGTGGCTGGCTGTCATGCTTTGTTTTACCTCCATTCACTGTGTGATCGACCTGTCATTACTTTATCTCGTGCCTTAAACTGTGACACCAAGCATTTCTAACTCTCTTTTATGAACTGTCCTAAGAAAGATTTAGAGTAGACCTACTGATGTCTTCCATGAGTTGCTATAGTGTTATGTTTATTGTCTTTGTCCCTGACTGCATATGTTGATGCTCTGCTCTTTAGTGAAAAGGATATATAAGTAAACGTTGCCATTATTATTATTATTTCCAGGTATGTGGGACTACAACCCCCACAACCTCAGAACTTCAGTCCAATATATCTGGAGACTATCAAATTGTAAAGTTAACAGGCACCTGCCAGCTAACAGATTGGGCTCTGCCTATTTTTATAACTGAATTGTCAAGTATAACAACAACAGCAACTTCTTACTCACCTCCCCCAATGGATGCAGGTGAGCATAACAGCACACAGTGGTCCCTTGACTTTTGTGAGGGTTCAGGTGGCAGAACCCTCACGAAAGTTGAAAAACGCAAATAACTCCTCCCTGTCCAAGTGGCCCAAATAACTCCTCCCATTCCCCTTCAGCGCTCCCCCCTGCATTTGCTTGTGTTTTACAGCTGCATGCCTACACCTCCTCCCATTCATTTGTATTTTGCCCTGGCGCGCAGCCTTCTAGGCACCTGGGTGATTGGCAAGTGGTGACTGGAGAAAGCATGAGCACTGGGCTGCCCCCGCCATTCCCTTGCCTTTTGCACAGGAAGGACGATATGTGCACCAAGGCAAAAAGCAGAGGAATGGGAGGGGGGAATGGAGGGAGGCAAGTAGGAGCTTTGTGAATAATCAAGTTTGCAAAGGTCAAACCAGCAAATGTGGAGGGAGGACTATATAACAGTTAAAAATATAAAATCAGTTAAAACTGTAGTTAAAATGCATATCATTTTTGTAATATATGTATGTATTACAAATACCTAAACACAAACAATACATATACTGCAAACAAAGCCACTCCCCAAAAGCATTTTATTGTATTTGCTGGTGTATAAGACTCATTTTCTCCAAAAAATACTGTTTGAAAGTGGGGTGCATCTTATACACCAGCAAATATGGTAATTAATATGGAAGCAGACTCATGTCAATAGCTTGCAAGAAAAGTGGTAGAGGACAGTCTCTTCACAGCTTTCTTCAACGCCATGCTAGGATTACCAGCCACCACAGCTACAAATACACACCAGATAATTCTTGCCATCTCTGCTGGCAACTCTGCATGAAGTTTCTCTGCCTTTTATGGCTCCATAATCCCCCCTTCTGATCTTCAATTTCAGAAACAAGTTACCAGTCCTGATGGTGGCGTGGCAATGTGAAAACACGCACCCAACAGATCATCTCTGCATGACAGAGCTCAATTTTTTTATTATCTATTTACCTCCTAATTCTTGCACTTGTCACATTTGCCTGCAACTATCATAGACATAGCTGCTTTCCACAAAAACTCAGTATGCCTCCCTGCAAACTGAGCAGCCCTCTATTTACAGATGCCAATGACAAGCAGGCCATCTCATTCTTCCAATGGTCCACCGCAATGTCACTGGCTCAGGAAACAAATTGTAGGGGAGGCTGAGGTAGAGAGGAACAGGATCAGTTCTTAGTATCTGCCACCTTTTTTTTTTTTTTTTGCAGGGGACAGGGAGGGTATTTCACCACCTAGAGGCTGGCCTCAATGATGGATACAAAGGTGACAAAAAGGACTCAAATATTCCTTTCAGCCTGTCAAGGGCTTTAAAAAAATAAATCCAAGAACAGAGCTATTTATTGAGTGCTAGGAAGTAGGCAGAAAAAAAATACACTGTTGCAAAGATGACTGGCAAAAATACAAACATGGTAAGAAGCTGATGTATCTGCTCCTCAGAACATAAAATCATACAGGCGTAGGAGATACCGCTGATACAGAATACAGTTATGGGTTGGGGTAGGGGGAGAAAACTACATGCTTTTACTTGACCTTTGTACGCTGTGGTGGTGATTGCCATTCTAAAAGAAGTATCATTTCCTAGGAAATTTGGTGTGACTGTAATTCAAGTGACCTTGCCAATGGCTGTTTAGGAAAGTTACCATAACTTTACAGTGAGATGAAACAAGCAAGAATGTCACACAAAAATGCACATTTCTTTTTTTCCTTTTAGAAGCTGAAGATGGCATTAATTTGAAAACTGACCTTACATTTCTTAATACAGGAGCGATTATGTTTAACTAAGATCTATCCCAATCCACAGCTAAGCCAGGGTAAAAATACTGAAGGAGTCAGCTACTGGGGGTGTGGTTTGCTAGAGTCCTGTTCATCGCTCTGGTTTGCAAATAAGAACAAGTAGCCTTGTGTCCTCCTTCTCTCATTCTGCATGCAAAGGGAACAGACTAGAAACCTCCAACCCTGACTTGACACAAACCATAACTTCCCATTTTGCCAGAAACTGGCAAACTACAGCTTATGGAAAGGAGATTGCCCATAAAACAGAATCAAACTATGGTCCAGTCCATATCTAAATGCAGCAGTGAAACAATCCCAAATATAATGTCCAAGAACAGCTGCTTACAGAGTGAATATCTGGCCTAACCTGAACATTTCTACTTAAGACATATTGAGCTTGTGCATGTATTATACAAATATCTTCTCGTTAGTGGTTCTTAACCTGTGGTCTGTGTACCTTCAGATGTCCATAAAGACACTACAGGTTGTCTGTGGTAGAGATTGTACTGACAGATGGGTGAAGTCCTCATCGGGGAAGGAGTGAAAATGCCTTCTGATAGTGACAAACAGGACAGCGAAGTTTATTGACCTCCCCCCACTGCGTTTACATTGGATCACGTTAAAAATGTTTTGAATAGCATGCTTGCTTTTGTGGCAGCCTGTAAAGTCTGCAACTCCATTGCAGTGATCCCAATAAAGGAAATGGTGGGGGGCCGCTGCTGTGGATCAATACTGTAGTTTTCGGCCTTTCATCCTCTCTATGTTTTAGACATCATTTCTCCCAGAGCGCAGAACATCTGGAGGACCAAAGGTTGAAAACTATGGTTCTGGAAGATGAGGGGACATGAGTGACACTTGGTTTGTGGTTGTGGTGGCGGCAATGTGCCTTCAAGTCATTTCTGACTTAACGACAACTCTAAGGTGAATACCAATATTCTAAGGTACCAGATCCTGTCTGATCTTGGATGTTTAACAGGGTCAGCCCTGGTTAGTTCTTGAATGAGAGACCACCAACAGATACCAGGTATTGTAGGCTGCATTTCAGAAAAAGGAATAGGCCAATCCACCTCTGAGTATTCTTATGAAATTCACGGGGTTGCCATAAGTCGACAAGTATCCTGCAGGCACACACACACAAAGTGCATCTATCATAGGGTTTTCTTGGCAAGATTTGGTCAGAGGGGGTTTGTCTTTGGCCATTTCTGCACGTGGCAATGGAATCGCACCGGTCCGGTACTTACCGGACTTCTTGGCTCAACGCTCAGGTCCAGGCTGCTCCGGAGCAGTGCATGGTCGCCGCTCTGCACTGCTCCAGGGACGAAAATGGCGGCTTCCAGTTGGAGGCTCTCCACCAACCACTGAAGCTCACCAGTCTAAAGCCCGCCCTTGGCAAATCTGCACTGGAGCGCGGAACGGAGTGGCGCACTCCGTGCTTTTTAAAAACCTGAAGAAACAGGTGTTTAAAAAGCACACTGCACGACCATTTCAGGTTGTTCCGGAGCGGACTGAGGTGCGGAACTACGTTAAGTAGTCCGACCCAGTCTGCTCCCAGGTGCAGACGTCCTCTCTGGAGGACGCTCTGCACCGGTTTTTTAAGCCCGTGTGGAAATGGCCTTTGTCTCTCTTTGAGGATGACAGAATGTGACTTGCGTAAGGCCACCTAGCGGGTTTCCATGACAGAGCTGGGATTCAACTCTTGATCTCCAGTGTCATAGTTTGATGCTCATACTACTACACCACACTGGCTTCGGATGTCTTTAAAAAAAACCCAACAAAACAACTATAATGCTGATGGCTACCAGTCAGAGGCAAGCACAAATTGGCAGCTCAAAAGGCAGAGCTAATTAATTTCTTACCACATTAACCATACCCTGTCAGATAAACAAACCTGAATGACCAGAGATCTGGAATCGTAACACAAACCTCTGAAATTGGACAGCAACGCTGAAGAAAGGCACGGTCAAATTCCAATCATTTGGCAGTCCTATTCTGGAGATGAGGGACATTGAGGTTAAGGCAGAATCACAAGACCAGCCATGTTTTCCTTGCTCTTCTTAAAGTACTAGGAATCAGGATTTTCTACTCCAAGCGACCACAACTTCTAGCAGGAGTTCCTATTCTACCTTTTGCGTGTCCCTGCTCTATATATGAGTTAGGGAATTACATCTATATGCCACCCTGAGCTTACTTTTATGCTGCCTGTGGTGCATGTACACATCCACAAGGTCTTCCCGTCTGTACCAACCTTCAGAACTCCTACAGGGAAAATAGAGAGACCAGCAGAAGGCAAACACATAGCTTGGAGATCTGACCAGAATGTGATACCTCGACTGTCCTTCCAAAGGATGCTATGTTGCTTTAGCCACCATGGTTGCGTCCCTAAGTTTACCTAAATACCTGTGGGCCCACCCACCTGCTTTCATCATGGCAGGAGTGCTATGGGCCTGAGGTGCCTGATAAACTGTCAAATACAGGAGAGACAAAAGAGTGTGAAGCAGGGGAGGGAGGGGGAGAACAGGAGAAAGGAAATATAGATGGGGTATGTGAGTGAAAAATCTTCATTTTTATTATGAGAGCCCTTACAAGCTCTCTTCTGTTGAGATGAGAGAGCAATAGTGTGAAGTGGTGATAAGCTTGAGAATGGTAGCAACTCTAGCCTTGTTCACCACCGGCATCTAGTCCCCAAGAGAATGTTTGCAAGGGAATGGTACCCTTGATTTAGGGAATACAAGCCTACTCACTCCTGCTCTAAATCTTTGATTTCAAAATTAGGTTTGTAACAAAAGCTTATCAACAACTTGGCATCTAAAATCATGGGATTCTGAAAACATATCCAAACTCTTTAGGAATGCTGCTAGGATAGAAACTGGAATGCCCACCACTCTTCAAACTACTCCTGCTTTAATCATGCAATAGCCCAAAAGAACATCTAGCTTACTAAAACTACTTATCTAAGCCAACATTCTCTTTCTAGATGAAAAGTCTGTGACATGGAGGTTACGAGCAAGGCACAAAAGAGACAGTTCCTTGCTTTAATTCAGAACCTATATTTGGAGAGACGTGTGAAAGCTCTGGTTTGCTAAAGGCAACGATACACTGAAGGAGCGTGTATACAAACAGTTCAGCCAGACAAGATCTTCCCTGCAGAATCAGCACCAGTGTTCCAATTTTATTGGGTGAAAAACAGGTGACTAGGCCTCCCCTCAGGTGCTGGCTGTTCAAATGAGCACACAGTCCACATGATATCACACTACATTTAAGTGCAGAGCGGGCTCCCTCAACTCAGTCAATTCCAAATGCTTTACATCTTCTGCTGACAGACATACTAGTCAGATGCAAGGGGGGCTCTAGTCCACTCCATCTGGAGGGCACTAGGTTAGAGAACACTGGTACAGTAGAAAAGAGACACAACTGGGTCTTCATATCACCAGATATCCAAACAAGCAATACAAACTGAGGCATTTCAGCACTTCTCATGTTCGGCTGAAAGAAGAGATGACCCCCCCCCAACCGAGATGGAGCCTACCAAGTTCACTTTGGAGAGCAGTAATGTCATGAGGGTCCTCAAATCAAAATTCACAGCAAACAGCATGACAGACTGCAACTTCTGAGCATTCCTTTTTGAAAAACCAAATCAGTGATACTCAGAGCAATGTAATACTGTGATGTACCGCATACTTCTTGCTCTGTAAGTGTCACGTACAAAAAAAAACTCAGTGAAAGGAAGGATGAAGGGGAGGGAGAGAGGAAAGTAGAAAGCTAATTTCTGAGTATCTGACAGATTGCATTAACTGGTATACAGAGGAATATATTAAGATCCTAGTGACAGTTAATCCATTATCAGGCGCATGTCACAGTTAAGGGTCTCTAATGTCTAAATCATAATTATATGTAATTACAAGCATATCTGTAACATGTCATCCTCTACGAAGACAAGATCTAAATCGTACTGTGCTATCAGAGTACCATCAGAATTAATCTCAATAATCACTGTTTCTTTACTGGTCATCTAAGGCCCTTCTCACTATAAATACTCCCAGAAAACTGAGAGTGTACTGAAAACAAACCCAACAACCTGCTGAACACCACAGATTTAAAGAGGCTGATTGTCAAGATAGACAGGTCATAAGACAGATCATCCAATTTTAGGGATAAATCACATAATATATGTAGGGTATGGGTGAGCAAAGGACACTGTAAATGTTATGCTGTCCTGTAACCCAACTGAGGGTCTCATCAGACAGGTTAATTCTCAATAGTACAAATTTAAGTGTATTGTGGAGGAGAGGATGTAAAGTCAAATAACCGATCAGCGTTATTATCTAATATGTGACCATAGCTGAATCAGGCCTGGAACTGCTTCCATTTTACTATGCATATACCTTCTTGATAGACATTGTACCTTGGTGACTGTACCTGCAAATTATTTTAACCCATTAAAATTGCCAACATCTTCATTATTGTCACTATATTAACACAGCATGTCATATGTCCAATATATTTAGTAACAGCCCCTGTTCAGACCCCCATTGTACAACAGCGGTATTTTATTTCAAATAGATTGTATTTGTTCTCTTACCCCGGTTTTTAGATAATTTTAAGTTAATCTAGTTTTAACAGGATCATGTTTCACTTTGCCCTGATCTTTTGAAAAGGCATCTAGCACCAGTCATCTTTCTATCTTCACTTCTTAACGCACGGCTAAGATGTCCAATTCCCACAGCACTGCACAATCAGATATAATGGCACCTGAGCAAAAACAACCCAGGAGCAATTTTAAAAATAGCACATCCTACTCATAGCAACTGATAATTTTTTATCCATTATTTATACAGTTCTTCCAGAATGTAAATTTCTGATCTTGCTGAATTTGATTGTATATCATTCTTCTGAACTATCACTGTATGCTACCTTTTGGCTTATTCATTTATTATAAACCCAATATGCTTAACAAGTTCATAAAATCTGCACGATTAATAATCCAAGTGATTAAAACTTCAATTTCATGTTTTCAATTGGTTGAAAGGAAAAAGGAAGGACCCTCCTCGTTTAAAAGCCATCTTGATACTGAATCAGCAACTATTAATTATTAATATATTCAATTTATCTGCAGAATCCCAAAGCTGCATTACAGAAAAACGGATTTTGACATCAGAAAAGGCACTCCCAGTTTGAAACTGCACGAGCAAGAAACCAGCACTTATTAAAATATCCAATGAAAACAAATAAATTCAAAATCAAAACTCATTTCACTGGAAAAACAAGCCTCCTAAATTCCATCATACCATCATGGAGGTGCCAGATGAGAAACCCTTCTTCCGTCAGCCATCTGAAAGGCTGATTTTGAGGCACAAAAAGCATTAGATAGCAGCCCCTCCAATGAAGATGAATAAAATGAGATCCAAGACTACAAGGGAAGAGAAGTCAGAACCTCTCCAATATGCTGGATCCTTGGTCTTCCTAACAACATCACCAGCACTGTGCAAATTTACACTAAAAGGGCACGATACTGAGGGTATATGCAAATAAATAGCAAAATCACTTACCCTGAAATGCAGGAGTTAGCCATTTCACTTCATCTCTAATCACGTATCAAAATCATGCCTTTTGTGTGCATGTGTGTCTGTCCCTGCATGTGTGCACAGTAAATCTAAGGACTCAGAGAAAACAGCCATCAAAACGCTGTCTTGGCTTTCAGCGTTACCCAATATATGGGGGCATGCCTTTGTGCTGGACAAGGGACTACCCTTCTTGCTGCATAAACACACCCAGTGTTTTGGACATCATCACCCCATTCAGAGATAGATGCTTCTGAAATGAAAGGGAGCCATATTTG
The DNA here is from genome assembly GCA_948472985.1 of Iguana delicatissima. Taxonomy (NCBI): domain Eukaryota; kingdom Metazoa; phylum Chordata; class Lepidosauria; order Squamata; family Iguanidae; genus Iguana; species Iguana delicatissima. The sequence goes on along the minus strand of CAOKZL010000726.1, from coordinate 117,941 downwards.
CTTTCTTTTTGTGTGTGTCAGCATACACCCGCAAATCACCACCATCCCACCCGCCTGCTACAGTGCTGGGAAATTCAAACTCCACTTTTAAGCTGAATTAATTCTATCTGTGTTATTTGACACCCCCCCTCCAAACTGCAGGGTGTGCAATGAGAACCTATTAATATTTTGTTAACCACACACGGCAAGGGGATTCTTCCCGCTCCTTCCCATCGATTTTGTGCTTAAGAGTGCTACAACAAAACACAAGATTTTAGATCAACCTACCAGTCTCCCCTTTCACCAAAGGTACACCCCTGATTTCAGTACTATCCTCAAAGAGGTATTGCTTATCTGCCCTGAACAGGAAGATTTTTCTATCGACTGGATTTCAAGAAACAAAATACCTCTGAAGCATTGGTATCAGCTGTCCAGCCCTAACACGTCTAGGTATTCCCACTGCCATTTCAAAACCAACATGAAAACCACCCCAGGTTTTTGAACGAGTTCAGATTTTAAATTGCAGCTGCAGTATAAAAATGGCCTTTTATGTGAGTTGCAGTGATTCGTTTCATAACTGTAACAGGGCTGTAACTTCATGGCTATCTCAGTATAGGCTTTATTTAGGGGGAATCTACTTCCTTCAGACTGAGAATAACCAGCTTCTCATTTTCTGAATGGTATTACAGCAGGCAACCAGGAAATCTGCTTCCATGCCTTTTCCAAATATTAATGCAGCCTAAAATCATTAACAGAACACCTGCCACACCTCCTCCCCCTTCCTCCATCTATTCTGACATTTGGACTTTTCTCTCCTAAATATATACATATAATTTAAAGATCAGACTATGCCTATAGGGTAAAAATGGATTTTTAAATTAATGATGTCGTCTATATGTTGAAAACCTCAGGGGCATTACAATATGCTTTTTAAAGGCACACACACAAACCAGTTTCTATCACACAATCCCTTTCTCCCTCAAACAGGTTTAGATTTTTCTAGTAGCTTCTTAAAAAAACCCTTTATATACCCTTTTGTAGTAAGATGGGGTTCAATTCACTTGATTTCCTTATTCCAATCGCAGCCTAAATGTCGATACTAGAGCAAAGGTATGCCGGGTGAAACAGTGATCCCCCCCCCACCCAACACACACACACACACACACACACACACCCCAGTGGCATTTTGGATTTGAGACAAATTAAATCCCTTCCATCCTTTGGCTACCAGCTATGGCTCTAAAGGCAAAACACAATAGGATAAAGGAATATTCATATTCAACCCCAGATCCCCAATTTCTACCTCTACTTTCATAAAAACTGGAATTTTAAAAATAAAGCAAATAAATGCCCCAGCTCTGCCTTAACTTCAATTTAAGATGCCATCTTTGGTTTTAAGATTTTTTTAAAAAAAAAGGGTACTAAAGGAAATTGGGGGTGGGGTAAGATAAGAAGGCAATTTTTTGCTCCCTTTCTCTTCAGTTTCAGTGGTAATCCCTGACCCCAACCCCATCTCAAATACAACCTTAATATTTCTAGAAAAGATGAATACTAGGAGATTAAATAACTGGGGTAGCTCTTGACCCCCCCAACACCTGCCTCAGGTCCCATCCTGGACCTGTTTTTCCAAATCTCGTCCATAAGGTTCCTCTTCACAGGTGAGGCAACCCCCTCGCCCCCCAATATCTGGAGGGCATAAAGGGAGGTCCTAACTGAACTCCATTTGAACCCAGAAATTCTTACAGGCCTTGTTACCTTCCCATGTCAATAATGAATTTCTATCTCCCTCACCTCAGGGGTTTTTGGGGGGGGGCGTGAAAAGGACAAATTTGGGGTTGGAGCGGGGAGAAACGGTCCACAAAACAAGAGTGCCTCTCTTGTTTCTATGGCCCCCTCTTCTCCCTCCCCTCGACTTCGGGTAACCATTAAGGGCCCCGCTGCCCTCGACTGGGGCAAAAACCCACCGCCGGCACCAAGGGGCAGGGCTCTGCCAAAGGCAGGGCCGACTCGAGGGAGCGGAGAGCGAGGCCCGAGAGGCGGATGGCCACGGATTCCGTTCAGGAGCAGAAACCAAGAAGGATGAAGCAGGGGACAAGATGGCGGAGGCCTGAACGTTCTACCGGCTCAACCCGACCCATTCTCTTTCCTCCGCTAGCGCCGCTTTTCTGGGCGCTCGGACAGAGGTCTCCCAGGCACGAAGCGGGCCAATACTCACCTCGTCAGATCGGGCTCGGTCCGCTCTATCCGGATACGAGCTGGCCGGGGCCGGAAGGGTGTCCCAGACGGAGGATGGAGGCGGATTACGCTGTCCCCCCTCCCCCTGCTTTGTAATTTTGTCCAAGGGCCGATGTGGCAGCCTCGGCGTCTAGGCACCGACTAAACGGCCATCCGGGTCCCAAGCCCCGGCGGCGACAGCGAAACCACGCCCCTCAACGCTGCGTGAGAGGCGGGGCTTAAAGAGACAAAATCCAAGGAAGGGCGTTTGAAGCCTCAGAGAGGGCAGCGCCCGGCTCAGGTGTTGCTGGAGGGAGGGAGCGGTTTAGCGCAATTTATGCAATCATGAAACCGCTTCTGATGCGGGAGTGGTAAAGCGTTGTTGGAAGAAAGACGGTTGGAGGTGCGAATCTGAACGAAAGGCAAAGCTTCCGCGTAAGACTGTTATAGCGCGATTGTTCCACTTCGAACATCCTATGGAAGCTGGGGTTTGCAGTTTAGGGAGAGGCGCCTCCCTAAACTGCAAACTCCAGGATTCCTTAGGATGTTGAAAGTGGAATAATAGCGCTGCAGCAGGCTAGTGCGGAAGGGGGGTGCTGAGTGGTACTGAGTGGCCTTAGCTATGCCTGCTATCCAAGGTCCCCAGATGTTTGGGGTTACAACTCCCATCACCCCGGCCGGTTGGGAGTGATGGGAGTTGTAGTCCACCCGCATCGGGAGGAACGGGGAAGAAGGATGTAGTTGAATGGTGAAATTCATTTCTGGCTGGGAGTGAGAATGATGAGTTTAGCGTGTTGTATGATAGTGGGAGAGATTGCTTTTCAGGCACTTGGAAGTATGACATACTTGAATCTTTGTTAAAAATTAGTTATTTTTATTTTTAAATTAATCAGTTGCCAGTCAACCAACTTGGATACTTTCCAACGATTCCAGTTGGGCAAGAACAGTCTTGATTATTCCTTTATCTTTCCCCATGTCTGCACTACACTGTTATAGTGCTATCATTCCATTTCCAAGGTCCTATGCTGTCCTGGGGTTTGCAATGTAGGGAGGGGCATTTAGAATTCTCAGCCAGAGGACTCTTTGGCTTCAGCAAACCGCAAACCCCAGAGTCCCACAGGATATTGAAAGTGGAATAATAGCAATGTAACAGCATTGATGCGGAAATGGCCTTTCAGTTGCTTTTAAAAGGTCCTAGTTTCTCTTTCCTCCTCCCACTTTCTCCATTTGTCCTCAGCTTTCTTCCATTGCTGCAAACTGAGTTTAAAATGCGAGGGTAGTTTGCACTTAACTCAGCAAAGACAAGAGAAGGGGGTGGAATCTTGGCCTTTACCAGAGACTAGGGCAAAAAGCAAACTGCTGCAGCCTCTCCTAGCTTTTTTTTTTGTTATAAAAAAGCATTTCAATAAAACAACATAGTCGAGATTAATACAGTATATAAATAGTACAACAGGTGGGCGTACAAACCTACATCTACCTACATATTCTATATCTTCATTCTTATCTTCCACGTCTAGACTTTCCTTCTGACTAGATTGTCTTTAATGGTCTGTTGACCGTAATGAAATGAAATGAAATGAAATGAATGACTAGATTGTCTTTACGAAAATATAATAGTATGAATCAGGATCTGTTTTCTCCCTTTAAACTTATCAGGACTCTACTAATATAATTTTGAATGTGATCTTACATATTACTTTACCACATTTATAACTTTAAAATCTAATATTAATGTTTATATAAGTACATTAATATATTATATAAATTAAGATAGAATGAGTTTTAACCATATCTCCTTCTTCAATCAAGAAAGCTTGCTATTGACAGATCTCCCCATTTGTTTCTAAAATGTTGTATAACTAGATCCCATTTCTTAACAAAGGTACCAAGAGGAATCCCTCTCAATAGCATTGTCAATTTATCTGTTAATGCCATATCGGACAATTTTGTTTCCAATCATCTACATTTGGTATCCTATTTTTTTCCAAATCTTAGCGTAATTAATTCTTAAAGAGGCTGTCACATAAAATAAGATTTCCCTATATTTCTTACCTAATTCATCTTCTGGCCTACCCAATAAATACATTTGTGGTGACATGTGAAGGTGAAAACCCAAGATTTTTTCAATCTGCAAATGTATTTCTTTCCCATATCTCTTAGCTTTTCGACACGTCCACCGTATATGGTAGAAAGTGCCCCGTTCATTCTCATACTTCTAGCATTTATTACTACAATTAGTATATATTTTTGCCAATCTTTTGGGAGGAAGATACCATTGCAGGTGCATTTTATAAATATTTTCTTTTAAATTCTAGCATGCTGTAAACTTGAGTCTTTACTTCCAAGTTTTCTCCCAATTTTCCAGATCTATTGGGTGTCCCAGATTTTGAGCCCAACGTATCATCAGTTCTTTAACAACCTCCTCTTCAGTATCCTATCTTAACAAGATTTTATAAATTGCAGATATTATCTGGGATTTCTTCTCAAAAAAATCTCATCAAAAGCTGTTTTTTCAGTTTGAAAGCCATTTATTTTCATCTCCATTTTTAACTTTTCATTTAACTGTCTATACGGTAGCCAATGACAGTTTATACCTTCATTTCTTAATTCTTCCTGCGTTTTTATTGTAACGGAGTCACCTTGAATTTTTGTTAAATCTTTATATCCATTTGCCTTGCAAGATATTTTCTCTTTTCTAAAAGGCTTTTTGTGGCGAAAGCCATAGAGGTGTTTTGAAGTATATTCTTGATCGATATCTTTTCCAAGTCTTCAATATTGGTCGTCTTATAAAGTGATTATTGAAGTCACTGTGCACTATATCTTTATTATATCCTATGTATGCATGCCAACCAAAAGCTAGGTTAACACCTTCCAGTGCCAAAAGCCTACTATTCGATAACTTCACCCATTCTTGGAACCAATCAAGACAGCATGCATGGAAATAAAGTCTCAGGTTAGGAAGTGTTAGTCCACCTCTTTCCTTAGCATCGCACAGTATTTTATGTTTGATCCTTGGTTTCCTCTTGTCCCAAATAAAGATTTTTTTGCCATTTTTTAAGGATAGACTCATTTACTAATCATAGGTATAGCTTAGAACAGGAATAACAGCTTTGGTAGGACCATCATTTTTACAGATGAAATATGCCCAAGTAAAGATAATTTCAATTTTTTTCAGTTCTGGAAGTCTTTGTTAACTTCTTTCCACACTCTCTCATAACTGTTTTTAAACAGATCAGAGTTTTTCTTGGTTAAGTATACTCACAGATATCTCACTTTAGGACTTGTTGTGAAGCCTGTATGAACACTCAAGTTTTTTTCCCTCCTCTCTATTTATATTCTTTGTCAAAATGTTTGATTTATCTTCATTCACTTTGAGCCCCAAAACTTTTTCAAGTCTCTCTAATGTCGTCTTTAAATTCTCAATTTCTTTTGCTGGGTCTTCTAATATTACTACAATATCATCTGCAAAGGCACGTATTTTAAATTCATGTCCAATTACTTTAACTCTCTTTATCAAATCATTTGATTTTATACATTTAATCAAAATTTCAATAGCTAATATGAATAATAAAGGAGAAAGAGGGCAGCCTTGTCTTGTCCCTCTCAATTTTTTTATTTGTTCAGTTTTCTCCCCATTCACAATTATTTGGGCTGCTTGATGTCTGTAGATTGTTTTTCTGCTATTCGAGAACTTATCTCCAACTTGGAATCTTGATATAACTTAGAACATGAAGTCCCAGCTCAAGCTATCAAAAGCTTTCTCTATGTCCTAGCTTAATGTGCTTTTCCTCATTAATATCTTTTGCCTTTTTGACCACAATAATGTCTCATGGCCACATGTGGTCCCGTTTTTGTTGGTGAAATGGTGAAGGATATGGGGTTGGTTCGAGATAATGTCATTTTGAGGTCACAGCCTCATTTGAACAACTGGAGAACAATTTCTTCCATCTTTATGGCAAAGTACAGTCAAGTCTCTGTGTTTGGAGCCAGCCCTGCGATCAGCTACCTCAGGCAACAGATTTTGAGTGTGGTGAAGGGGCAGCCAATCATGTTACTGTATTTATACTGCTAGAAACTGGGGAGGCTCAGCTTGAGTAATTTCTTTTTTCCCATTCCAAAAAAATTTGGCTAGGCTGCGGTATATGCCTTTAGCTTTGAATGGGTGATGGAACACCCGTTTGGGATGTGTGAACATGCCTTTGGGTCTTCCATTGACTCACAGTGACCCCATGAGTTTCAAAGGTTTTCTGAGAAGGAATAGTCACAAGTGGTTTTGCCAGTTCTTTCCTCTGTAATATAGCCTCACAGCACCTTGTATTCCTTGGTGGTCTCCCATCCAAGTACTAACCAGGGCTGACCCTGCTTAGTTTCCAAGATCAGATGGGATCTGGTGCCTTTAGGGCATTAGACCTTTGCGCCACCTCATGTAGAACCAAAGGGGATGGAGCCAAACTGGCCAGGGGATTCTGGAAATTGTAGTCAAAAAAGAATATTTTTTTCAAGCTGTAACTCATGGGGTAAGTTGCCCTGCTGATTACTTTTATTCACTTCTAGTGCTATGAATTATTGTTTTGGTCCAGTAGTTGGAGAAACTCTAAAAGTGGGGATGTTCTTACTAGTTGGACTTAGAAGGAGAAAAAGAGCTGGATATTGGAGATGCTGCAGTTGTGAGAGCTAAGGGGTATGTGCTTTCACATCGAATAAGGGCTTTAAGGTTCCATCCAAACTTGCAATACTGCTGAGTGGCATATGTAGGGGAGTCCTACAATCAAATCCTGTGCTGGCATCTCAGTAAATGCATAAAGCCTTTGGAACAGCTGATACGTGCTCAGTTTATTATACAGTTGGCCCTCCACGTTCATTGATTCCATTACTGTGTTTGCAAATTTCTCCAATTTCTCCCCAATTTCATGTGCCTCTCTTCTGGGGGGACCTGCCCTCTTGGTGGTTCCAATCAGGCTGCACAGGCCTTTAAAAACATACCTCTGATCCCCCTCCTCCTCTACCATCACCACCAGCCACTGCCTGGCTAGCTAAGGATAGATTGCAGCTTGATTTCTCAGCGTCACCAACCCTGCCGTGATGCTCCCCTCACACCTAAGGAAGGAGATGGGCAAGAGAGAGGAAGTATACAACCGCCATGCCCCCCCCCACGACTTCTCTCTCCTTTCCCCAACCTGGTTTGGATCCTGGCTGCCCATTCTCCCCATCATACCTTGGTCCCCTCCGCACAGACACACACATTGTGATATTTGTGAGGTTTCCAGTTTTGTGGGGGTCCTGATCCCCTAACCCTGGTGAATGTGGAGTGCCAAGTGTATTTGCTTCCTGCTCACACCTATTACTTCTTGGTGCTCTGTACCTGAGTCAAACAGAGTAACTTGCTAGGCAGCGATGACAAGAAGCGTACTTTTGGGGTTTGTTATTACTCACTGATGCCTCCTTGTTGAGGTGTGTGGTCATGGTGGGTGCCCAACAATACCAGCCTTGGTGCTGTCTTTATTAGCTACAGAAGCTGTTTTGAACCACCCTGCCTGAAGACAGTATGCCACGGAACGCCAGCTTATGCAGACAGACTGTTGCCTTCACATGTCTTGTAGGTATTATTTGCTTGGAAATGAGTTGAGTTATGAGCTCTTACTGTGAAGAAATTAGTTATTTCTTTGCTTGGATGATGCTGGAGGAGACAAGCCATTGGTCCGGTGCAGCGAGTTTCTTTTTAAATGTCCTTATATGTTCTCAACGTATATATGTAAAACACAGAAAGATCTGGGGGAAGTATCATGAGCCCATCTACCATCTTTTTACTCAGACATAGAATCAGAATAAAGGAATCATACAACTGATAGCATAATCCAACTTCTAGCAAATGTAGAAGATCCTCTATTGTAGCATAGTAGCATGGCAGGTTGGTATCCAGTCAATACTTAAGAACATATGATGAAGGAAAATTAACCACTTTCTGAAGCAGTCTGTTCTACTGTCTTTATTGTTGTGTGCCTTCTAGTTGTTTCCAACTTGTGATGGTCCTATCTTGGGGCTGACTTGTCCCTGCTCTGGAGGTAGCAGAAGTGGAAAATTTACTTTTCTGGATTGTATGCTGGCTGGGGGATTTTGAAGATTGTAGTTGAAAAAAAATTGCAACCTGGCAAAGGGCTGGACTCTTCTCCTAGCTATGAAGATAAAGGTTAACTCCACTTGGGACCTACTGTAGTCCCTGGCAATGGAGATGCTTCCTAGCAGCCTCCTGGATTGAGTTACAAAATCTGGCTTCTCTTTGAAAGACTCCCTACTGAAAGACTCCCTACTGGCTTCTCTTTGAAAGACTCCCTCATGAAGAGGAGCAGGAGGCAAGTGGTTTACTCTGTTCAGATGCCCCCTCTCTTTTTTAAGGCCCGTGAGGGAAAGCCCAGTCTATGAGGTACATTTCTGAGAACCTCCTGTTCCCTGGATAATCAAAATGAGGGAAGTCATCCACGGGTTGACTGCTGAAGTACATTATGTGAGGCTGCCCTCTGAAGGTCTCTTGGGTACCATCTACATTCTGAATGATAGATTTCAGCAAACGGGTTGCTTGCCAGCACAAATACCGGAATTTGTTGTGTGCCTTCACATTGTTTCTGACAACTTCTGGGGTCCTAAAGTAACTCTGTAACAGGGCTTTCTTGGCAAGATTTATTCGGGGGGTTTTGCCTTTGCTTACCTCTGAGGCTGAGAGGGTGTGGGTTGCTCAAGATCATCCAGTGGAGTTGTAGTCCAGTGGTCTCAACTCTCAAGGGTCATAGTCCAGTGGGCAAACCACGTACCACACTGGCTCTCCCAAACAGCTCTTACTGTGAGGAGATTCCTTGTGTTTAGTCTAAATCTTTTTTCTTAGAATTTGAACCTATTACTTCAGGTCTTGTGGAATAAAAGAAAACAGATGAGCTTCTTTATGTGACAGCCTTTTGATAATGGCTAGTTATTTCTTCTCTTGGCTAAATATACTTAAGTCCTTCAGTCGTTTTCCATAGCATTTGGTCTTTGGTGCGGCTTCTCTCAGAAAATGTTCAAGTTGTCAATGCCTTTTTAAATTATGGTGCCCAGAACTGGACAGAATATACCAGGTCTTATGATCCGGATGCTATATCCTGTGTATATGTGTTTGTGTATGTATGTGTATATATATATGTGTGTGTGTGTATATATGTCTGTGGATCTGTCTGTCTGTCTGTCTGTCTGTCTGTCTATCTCTCTCTCTCTCTCTCTGAAGAATTTACATTAGTTTTTTAGCCACTACATTGCCCTGCTGACTCATGTTTTGCTTAGGACTTACTAAAACTCCTAGTTTCCCCCCTACATGTATTACTGTCAAACCATCTTTTAATTACGGAACGGATTCTTTCCATCTACATGCAGAATTTTACATTTTTTAAAAAATTGAGATCAGTTTTGTTGGTTTTGGCCCAGTTCTTCATCTTACCAAGATCGATTTAAATGCTTTTACCTGCCTACCCAATTTGAATTCATATGCGCACTTGATGAGCATCCTCTCTGCATCTTGTTCATATAGATGTGGATAAAATTGAGTCCAGCACAGAGCATTGTAGTGTTCCACCACTTCTCTCCAGGTTGATGAAGATATGTTGATTCATTCCCAGAGTTCACTTATGTAACAGTTGCATTCTGTACCCCATGTGAGGAATCTGTGGCTTTCCGGATGTTAAACTACAATTCCCATCACATCCCACCACTGGCCATGGGCGGCTAGGGCTAATAGGAACCGGAGTCTAAAAATCTCTGGAAGACAACATGTTCACTAGCTCTTATTTAACCCACCTGTTGTCAAGTTGCTGAAAGGAATGTTATGTTCAAATTTGTTGAAAGCCTTACAAAATCAAGGTATACTACATTTGCAGAATTCCCATGATCCATCAACATATTAACTCTGTCAAAAAAAAAAGTATCTGGCATGACTTGTTCTTGAGAAAGACATGTTTCCTCTTTGTAGCATTTTTCCCTCTAAATGGTCAAAGAATGGCTGCTCAATTATTTCAACAGCAGGGATGAAGAATGTTTGACCCTTCGTGTGTTGCTCGTCTCTAGATTCCAGTATCCTTTTCCTTTGGCTGTGTTGGTTAAGATTAAACGTTGTTGCATTTGAACAACATTTGAAATTCCACTTGTTAGCCATGCATGATTCTACAACTTTTTCCAGGTAAAAAACATTAAGGTAGTTGCCTGGATCCCTTCCCATGGGTTGCCATTTTTGAAGATGAACCATGATTTGTTCTGCCTCACCTGTTCTCAGCAATGACGGAAAGGCTGTAAAGTACTAAGTGAGTAAGAAAGTACTAAGTCACTAAATTACTTACTAAGTCACAAAGGGGATTCCAGCCAGAGGATCTCGATTTCATTTGTAGTGCTGCGGATACAATGTGGTTAAACGCTGTTACTGCAGCCACAAGGTTGTGAGTTCAATCCTGCCAGGCTCCAAGTTGACTCAGCCTTCCATCCTTCCGTAGGTTGGTAAAATGAGTACCCAGCTTGTTGGGGGCAATTAGCTAACACATTGTAAACCGCTTAGAGAGCACTTAGCTGATAAGAGGTTTAGAAACACACATGCTATTGCATTAGATTATAAGTTGTTGATGTTAGAAACATGAAGTTTGAAGAGTGATAGTAACAACATTTTTCGTATTACTCTGCATTATATTAAACTTCATTATCAAAAAAATCTACAGCAACCCACAAACAAACAAAACAAACAACCTCCCACCCTATTCTAGAGAGAGTTTAATTTTTTTCCAAAATGTCCTTTTTGTGTGTGTTGGGCCTAGAGTGAGAAGACCTTTGCTTTATTACTCCAAAATCTTCCAAGATGGACTACTTCTGAGCTGACATTGTGTGAGGGGTGGACATGAGGAAGAAGGTGCTCATGCAAACTGAAATTTGATATCTGTGGTAATAGCTGGAATGAAGAACTTAATGATACAGTACAGTATTATACAGGCATACCTCAGTTAACAAAACAAAACCTCTGACAAAGAAGCTCCTTTTTTACAATGTCTTTTTATGTCCACCCAGCCCCTTTTTTCTTTTTATCCTCTTTTCCAGCAGGAAGTTGTTTTAGCACCATCAGCATTGGGAAGATGGTAAATAAAGGCTGGAGAAACAGACTTTCTGTTTCTGTCTGTTCAGCCTGGGTCGCAGCGGTGTCTCTGAGGCAAATAATGCAATAAGCTTGAACTGAGAATAATGGGATTCCGCTGTAGCTCATCCTACCATAGCTGTGTGGGTCTGCCTGCAATAGTCAAGGTAGACAGTAGCTGCCTTCAGAATCCATAACACGGACAGCAAAATATAGAGGAAAAAAGGAGGGCAGATTAGCTTAGTCTCTAACATATTTGGAAGAAACTTTCAAGTAGCTTTTAGAAGATTCACTTATTCAGGGATTACCTGACCTGGTTGTTTCATTTCACCTGTGCATATTGTTAGTTTGGGATAAAAAGTTGCTGAAACTTGTTGAATGACTTTTTTTTTTTGTGGTGTAAGGGCTTGTCCCTACCCTTTCCATGTTAACTTTGTCTGTGGTACCAAATTTTCTGATGAAGAAGTAATGCCCAGGAACATATCTACTTTGTTAATTGAGGTATACCTGTATATGCCAAAGTAAGTCCCACTGCATTCCAATAGGACTTACTCCCAGGTAAGTATATATAGTTGTGTTGTTGCCTGCCTAGAAGACATTTTTGACTTATGGTGACCCTAAGGCTACACCTGAGGCTGAGAGTGTGTGATGTGACCCAGGTCACTCAGTGGGCTTCCATGGATGAATTGGGAATTGAACTCTGGTCTCCAAGGTTGTAATCCAGTGCTTAAACCACTAAATCACGCTGGCTTTCTGAGTAAAGCAAGGGTATAAATAAAGATGATGATGATGATGATGATATAGATATATAAAAGAAGTAATCCACTCTAATGGGGCCTCCAGATATTTTGGAATGCAAAGGTCAGCATCCCTGACTGCTGGCTTAGGCTGATAAATATTATCAAATCACTGGGTATTCACATTGAGTGAAGTTGCTGTGTAGAACTGCAGTGAAGTTTTCCCTGCCTACTCAGAGTTCTGACCCACTGATTTCAGTGGCACATCAGTGACACCAGCGAGTGAGTGTCAGTGCCACTGAACTCAGTGAGATTTACTTCTGATAAGAAGTTGAGTGTATAATTGCACAGGCTGTGCTTTTTAAAAATTTGTGTTATGAATTGAGTATGATCATCTGGTGCAAGGTGGGCAAATGTTGGGAGTTCCCACTGCCAGAGACTTTTTAGGACCACAGACAATGCCACATTGCCCTGCACAAGAAAGGAGGCATGGGGGAGCAATTTCACTACTATTTTGGTCTCCATTTTGGGTAGAGGAGAGGTCTTTTTTTTTTCAGTGGGAAATGAGTTGGAAGTCAACTTCCATTTCACTTCCTGTTAGGAACGAAAGGCTGGGCCAAAATGGTGAAGCTGTGCCCTATGCCATGGGAAAAAAAGGACCCCAGGACATAAAATGTCTCTGGGTGTCATGTGCAGTCCATGGGTTGCACTTTACCTACACTTAACCCATTGTCTTGAGTGAACTTAACCCAGTTTTCAAAATGGAGAAAAAAGAAACATGTAGAACCGCAAAGTAAGAAATAAACCCCCTTCCACATGTGCATGAGATACAGTTTTCCCTTACTTTTGAGGTCATATTATAAATGAACTCTTTTCTAGATTTTTTTTTTTTAAAATAGAAGAGTCTCATTTATGTTTCAGTTGCTTGAATAAATCATGTTAATTGTGGGTGGTGGCAGGGTCTTTAAGGAAGATCTGCTAGTACTTTCTTTGGTGGTGGTCCTGCTGGTTTCTCATCCTTCTCTTTGGCTTTCTCCTCATACATCAGGATTCTGTGGAAAGAATAATATGAATTCACAACTGGTTGTGCCAGTTGGGTAAATTTAGACTCTGGGTTGATTTTCAGACCCTCTTCAGTCCAGTGATGAAAAAGGTATCCCATCTCCATTCATTCATTCATTCATTCATTCATTCATTCATTTATTTCCTTTCTGTGCTGTCTTTCTCCCAGAGAGAGAACCAAGGCGGTTCACAACAAGAATAAAATCTGACAATAAAATTGTATAATCAATTCAAGTCACTATCTTAAAGCAATATAAAATTATTTTAAAAGCATACAAAACTTTAAAAATATATAAAGCACACATCCCAGTAAGAAGTCTCCCTGGGAGCAATTCCATATTAAAAACTTGCTTAAACAAAAAAACAAGCAAAAAAATCTTTGCCTGCCTGGGGAAAGGCGAGTAGAGTCTACCTTCCTAAAGAAGGGAATTTCAGAGGGTGGAATAGACCACTGAGAAGGTTGTATCCGATGACCTCACTGGGCAAGCCTGTGATGATGCTACCATGCTCTACATCCCCACTCCATGGTATGATTGGCAGTGAACATTATTTAATTGGCATACAGTATAGATCATACAGTTATGGCTGAAAAGCCATGCTGGCAAAAAAGACTGGCTGAACACATGCAAAAGCAGGTCAGGAGAGGCCTCAAAGGATGGTCAGGTCATAAGCGCAAGGGATCGTAGGAGAAAATACTAATAGAACACAGCCTCAAAGCCTGGAAAACCCACAACAACCTATAGATTCTGGCCATAAAAGCCTTTGACTTTCCAAGGGATCCGTCAGGAAGCTCTAGTGCTGATCAGCTGGCGATAATCCTCTCAGTGACTCAACCTCTGAGCAGCTGATAATCATTAACCTGTTCTCTCTTTCCACTGAAATTTTCCTTTGTTTCCTCACCTGCTCAGCCATTGAGGAGCTATCATGATTACCATCAATGCTTTGTCACCTAATGCTAAGACCATTAGCCCATTCCAGACCCCACTGTTGATTGACTCTATACAACTGTGATGCGGTCTTCCTCTTTTCCTATGGCCTTCTACCTTACCAATCATTATTGTCTTTTCTAGTGATTCATCTTCCCATGAGATGTCCAAAGTACAACAGTCTCAGTTTAGTCATCTTGGCTTCTAGGGAGAGTTCAAGCTTGATTTGCTCTAGGACACATTGATTTGTCTTTTTAGCAGCCCAGGGTATTTATAGGACTCTTTTCCAGCACTATGTTTTGAACGAATTGATTTTCTTCCTATCAGTTTCCTTCACTATCCAGCTTTCACAACCATGGAAACACAATGGCATGGACAATCCAGTTTTAATATTCATTGATATACCTTTACACTTCAGGATCTTGTTTAGTTCCTTCATAGCTGCCCTTTGAAGCCCTAGTTATCTTCTGATTTCTTGTTTGCAGGCTCCATTCTGATTAATGACGGAGCCCAAGGTGTGGAAAATTTTGATCTATTTCAGTTTATAATATTGTATTTATATGCTGTCTTTCTCCCAGAATGGGACCAAGGTGGCTTCAAGAACAATTACAGTAAAATTTAAAACCATTAAAATCAACCTACTTTCAGTTTCTGTAAAACATATGTGGTCATTATTTCTGATTTCTTAATGTTCAACTGTAAACCTGCCTTTGCACTTCTTTCCTTTACTTTCTTAGGTAATAGCTTCCAAGCCTTTGCTGGTAGTATGGTAGTATGATGTCATCTGCATAGCTTCAATTGCTGATGTTCCTTCCTCCAATTTTCACATCTCTAATTCTGCTTTACATATGATATGTTCAGCATACAAGTTAAACGGATAGGGGAATAAAATGCCGTGCAAGTATGAATCAGAAAACCTGTGCCAATATACTTCAAAACCAGGTAGAGATCTATCAGAAGAACTCAATGCATCCATTACTGCTCTGTAAATGACTATATACATCAGTGGTACACATATAAACATGTACTAGGAGAACAAGAGAAGATTGAAGCTAGGAATCTGGTGGGTGGAGTGGTGAGAGAAACAGTACTTACATTTTAAGGATAGCTGATCGCTTTCCCAGCATCATACAGACAAAGTCCCGGTAGGAGATGGTTTCACTCATACCTCCAGTCACCTCAGTGATCATCTTTTTTAGCTCCAGGTGGGTCTTGGCTGCACCCATCTTTTCCAACATGCGTTTCAGGGCCATGATATCTTGGAAGACAGGGAAAACAGCATAAAGAACTAACAAGGACTGCCATAAACATATCAGCCTGATGTAATTTTTTTAAGAAGTGTTGAACTGGAAGATGCAGGTTCGAGTCTCTGCGGAGTCACTTACTTCGGATCATCACTCTCCTGCAGCCTCGTCTACCCCACAGGGTTTGTATTGGGATAGAATGTTGGTGACTTTCTATGCTAGCTTGAGCTAATAAAAAGAGGAGATATCAAAGTAAGAATGACAAAGTTCCCCATGACATTCTTGCAAAGAAGCTAGTAAGATGTGGACTGGACATGGCTACTGTCAGGTGGATTTGTAACTGGTTGACTGACCGTACCCAAAGGGTGGTCTCCAATGGCAGATTCTCATCCTGGAGAGAAGTGGCTAGGGGGGTGCCACAGGGTTCTGTCCTGGGCCCGGTGCTGTTCAATATCTTCATTAATGACTTGGATGAAGGAACAGAGGGCACGCTGATCAAATTTGCAGATGACACCAAATTGGGAGGGGTTGCTAATACGTCTGATGACAGGATCAAAATTCAAAAGGACCTGGACAGATTGGAGAGCTGGGCCAAGGCTAACAAAATGAATTTCAACAGAGAGAAGTGTAAGGTCCTACACTTAGGCAGAAAAAATGGTATGCAGAAATATAGGATGGGGGACACGTGGCTGGCTAACAGTACGTGTGAAAGGGATTTAGGAGTCTTCATAGACCACAAGCTGAACATGAGTCAGCAGTGCGATGCGGCAGCCGAGAAGGCCAACACAATTCTTGGTTGCATCAATAGGAGTATGGTGTCTAGATCGAGGGAGGTATTGGTACCACTTTATTCTGCATTGGTTAGACCTCATCTTGAATACTGTGTCCAGTTCTGGGCACCCCAATTCAAGAAGGATATGGATAAGCTGGAGCAGGTCCAGAGGAGGGCAACCAAAATGGTGAGGGGCCTGGAAGCCATGCCTTATGAGGACAGACTTAGAGAGCTGGGTATGTTTAGTCTGCAGAAGAGAAGGTTGAGAGGGGACATGATAGCCATGTTTAAATATTTGAAGGGGTGTCATGTCGAGGAGGGAGTGGGCTTGTTTTCTCCTGCTCTTGAGACCAGGACAAGGAGCAATGGATGCAAGCTGCAGGAGGGGAGATTCCGCCTGAACCTCAGGAGGAATTTCCTGACAATCAGGGCTGTCCGACAGTGGAATGTGCTGCCACAGAGTGTGGTGGAGTCTCCGTCTTTGGAGGTTTTTAAGCGGAGGCTGGATGGCCACTTGTCGGGAGTGCTTTGAGGGTTTTCCTGCATGGCAGGGGGTTGGACTGGATGGCCCTTGTGGTCTCTTCCAACTCTACATTTCTATGATTCTATGATTCTATAAGAAACAGATAAAGGATTTTAAGTGTTCTTAGAAGCTAGGCCTCAGGAAGTCCAGGGTTCAAATCTCTGCTCAGCCATGGGTACTTGTGGAGTAATCTTGGCCATGTCACACAAAGGAAGTGAATGGCATACCTCTTCTGAGTAAATTTTTCCAAGACAACCCTAGGACAGGAATTTTGGAACTTTCTCTCAAGAGAGCCAGGGTGGCTCTATCCTTGCTCTGCTTCTGCTTGCTCTGCTTCTGCTGGCATGTTAAAACTTATTGTTGTTAATTTCTATCTTGCTTCCCCCCAAAACTGGGAATCAAAGTGGCTCACAATTCAAAAGAACAATACAAATTAAAAATATACAAAAAGTGAACATTAAGATAGAATTAAAGCAATCCAAACCTTTAAAAGAATAAATTGCAATTGAAAAAAAGATAAAAAGCAGTTAAACAATAGTTCAGTTAGAACAATGCAGCATCCCCCCAGCTTGTTCTTGAAAACTTGCTGTTTTAAAACCCTGTTTGAAAAAAAAAGTTTTAGCCTGCCACTGGAAGGACAACCTGGAGGAGGGGGCTGTTCTGGCCTTCTTGGGAAGGGAATTCCACAGTCTAGGGACAGTCACCAACAAGATCCTCTCTTCCATTGCCACCAACTGTGCCTGTGATGGTTGTGGGATTGAGAGAAGGGCCTTTCCTGACGATCTTGGGACCCAGCTCGTATAAGCAGATAAGTAGTGCCAGATATCTGGGACTGAGCTCTATAGGGCTTAATAGGTCATAACCAACACTTTGAATTGTGACTGGGAACAAACGGGGGGCCGTAGAGCTGTTTTAACAGAGGGGTAGTATGGTCACTGTAAGCTGCTCCAGTTAACAGTCTGGCTGCAGCTCTTTGGATCAGCTGAAGTTTCTGAATACTCTTCAAAGGCAGCCCCAAGTAGAGTGTATTACAGTAGTTCAAGCAGGATGTAACTAGGGCTTGTACCACTGTGGCCAGATCCAATATCTCCAGGAATAGACACAGCTTTAGAAGTACAAGAGTAGTCCTAGCCACCACAGAGACCTGAGTCTTCAGGTTCAAAACTGAGTCCAGGAGTACACCCAAACGGTGAACCAGTATCTTCAAGGGGAGTGTATCCCGAATACCTATTTCATGATTTGCCCTTCAACTGGTCAGGAGCACTTATGATCCTTCAATTGATTTGCCCTTACTGGTCATTACTGATGACAGATACTGGTTTAGGATGAGACAGCCTCCTCGGATTGGGATGGAAAGGTGTAGTAGAGTTGGGTGTCATCTGCATATTGATGGTCCGACACCCCAAAACTCCAGACAACCTCTCCCAGCAGTTTTGTGTGTATGTTAAATAGTGTGAGAGACAGAACTGAGTCCTGAGGGACCCCACAAGCCAACAACCAGGGAGTTGAGCAGCAGTCCCCTGACACCACCTTCTGGGTTCGTCATTCCAGGAAGGAATGCAACCTCTGTAAAACAGTCAGCCCCTCAGTCCAATTCCAGTGAGATATCACCAGTGATGCATTTAAGTCTTTTACTCCACATCTCAAGTCAAGGCTCAAATCCTTAAAGATACTTTCAAGTGAAGTCTGGGAACCAACTTTATACCCTAATCTATATTCCAGGATTTCTGGACAGAGTTGAATAAAGTCAGTTTTAACAATTTAAGCAGAGTCAGCTCTCTATATTTGCAATTTTGCCATCTGCAACTTTGGAAGTAGAGAATAGGATCTTTCTTACTCCCCATTACTAAAGCTTCAAAAGCTTTAGAAGGCAAGATCATTCATCCCCAAGCCCACTACCTAATACACTTTCTGTCCTCTGAAAAACATGTCCTATGTTTTGGGGACAAGTTTTGCTCTCTGCTCTTAGGAAGTTTTAGAAGGCTCATCCAAGATGCAGCAGGTGCAGGCTGCTGAGCAGACCTCAAGGCCATCACACCAGTTGCCTGACCCATTTGCTATTCCCCTCTGAGAAAGGCACCCACACTTTGGGCTGGAGATAGATCATCATGTGACCAGTAGACAAAAAGGGATAGAAGCGTTGTTCAAAGTTGTAAGGTTTCTGGATGAATGTGTTATGTTACTGAACTAAGGGCAGCAAGTCAGTCACTAAAAATATACAAGTCTCAAGTCAAGTTGAGTCACTGAAACAACTTAAGTCGGACTCGAGTCCTAGTCAGTTGATTCGGATCTACATCACTGGATAGCACAGAAAGATATCATGACTGATGGTATCAAAAACCTCTGAGAAGTCCAGGAGAACCAACAGGGACACGGTCTCCCTGTTCAGTTCCCAACACAGGTCATCAAACAGGGCAACCAAAGCTGTTTCTGTCCAATAGCCAGGCCTGAAACCAGATGGAAAAGGGTGTAGATAACCCATGTCATCCAGAAACCCCTGGAGCTGACTTGCTGACAGGCTTTTAGAAACTGATTAGGCTGGACTTTTAATGCTGTGTAGTGCTGTTTTCATGGGATGCACATAGATATTAAATTATTTAACTTTATAAATTATTTAATTGTTTTAAAATCACTTTTAAAGTTATGCTTTTATTGGAGTTTTTGCATAGCTTCTTATCTGTCTTGTTTTTAAATGTGTTATTAGGTACCTTAAGTCTCATTACTGGGAAAAAGGCAAGATATAAATGATCGAGGAAGAGGAGGAGGAGGGGGAGGAAAGAAGAAGAAGACGAAGAAGGAGGTGGGGGTGGGGGTAGCATAAGTGGAAGTCAGCCTGAACGTATATAACAACAGATTGTCCTTGTGCCCTGGTGGTGCAGTGGTTAAATGCTGGTACTGCAGCCACCAAGTTGTGAGTTCGACCCTGCCTGCCGGGCTCCAGGTTGACTCAGCCTTCCATCTTTCCGCTGGTCAGTAAAATGAGTACCCAGCTTGTTGGGGGCAATTAGCTAAAACACATTGTAAACCACTTAGAGAGCACTTAGCTGATAAGCGGTATAGAAATACACATGCTATTGCTGCTTGCTATTGCTATTCTCTGGTCTGTATTCTTTGGAAAGCAAGATAGGCTATGATGCAGAGGGAGGCTAATGCGCACGTATGTGCAGGAACAAAACTCACCTATATCACCTTCTGCGTTGAGGTCAAATTCCATGTACTTCTCTGCAAAACAGTAGATAAAGACAAAAGTGTAATCATTGGTTTGGAAGATCAAACATAAATTCTGCTGCAGTGATAGGGAGCCTCTGGTGTCGCTCCCAGTCTTTTGGATTTCAGCCCTTATCAGCCCAGCCCAACTTAGCTTATGGGCAAGGGACGTGCTAGTTGAAATCCTATATGTCCAGAGGGTTCTGCAACTCTGATTACATTTAGTCTGGTGTAATGTTGTGATGAAGTTCTGGAGGTATGGCTATCCCGAGTGCCAGAGCAGACTAGAAACAGGTTGCCAGGCAACCAGAATAGCTTTTCAGGAGAGACACCCAGCCCAGTAGTGTGTGGGAGGGGCTGGTGGGGGAGAGGAAAAGATATATAAAGGCAAAGACTGATTGTCATTGGCAGTCCTCAGAGAGAGTTCTCATCAGAGAGAGAGAGCTGTGGAGAAAAGTCCCTCAGTCAGCCAGAGACAGTGACTGTGGGGATGGTTTAATTCTCAGAGGAATCCTAGAGAGAGAGAGAGAGGCAGAAGAGTAATTAAACCATTACAGAATCTGGTCAGAAAATGTGACCTGGATTGGGGTTTGAGTCTCTGGCGAGAGTGTAGCCAAAGGGCTGTTTATGATATTGGTGCTTATATGAAAGTTTAAAAATATAAGGAAACTGACTAAAAGTACTCTGAAGAACTGTATTAATTTTGACCTGCATATGAACTTCAATACTTTGTTCTGTATGTTATCTTAATAACTATTACAGTCTATTTTTATAAATATTGGTTTAGCTGAGTGAGTTACAATATTTAAAGCAACCCAAAATATCACATGACCATATAACTATTAAGACATTCTAAATAACCATTGAAAGACCTCACCCTTTTACACAGAGGTATTGTTATAAGGAGGAAGGCAGAGTTTTTTGCCTTCTCAGGTTGGGGAACTGCCATACTAATCTGAGAAAGAAAGAAGTAAAGCCCCTGTCATACATGTATCTAACAATAGCTGGTTGCTAAACCTCATGTAGGGTGTGATCACAGATAGAGTGGGATGGATATAGCCAACACTTGAGACTTTGTGGTATACGGCATCTGAACATGGAAATTCTCTAGCTCTCCAAACAGCGGGTTTACCAAATGAATGAGTTTATCTGATCACTGTCTTCATTCTTGTTACCATTCAGGGCATCCTATGCTTGTGAAGCTGAGATCAAAGGCCATTTCCACACTATACTGTTATAGTGCTATTATTCCCCTTTCAACAGCCTGTGGAATTCTGAGATTTGTAGTTTCCTGAGGCCAAAGAGCTCTCTGGCTGAGAATCTAAAGGCTCCTCCCTGAACTGCAAACCCCAGGATTCCATAGGAGGTTGAAAGTAGAATAATAGCGCTGTAACAGTGTAGTGCAGAAATGGCCAAAGCTTCACCACCCACACCCCAAAGAGAGACTGGGTAATATCAAGGTTAGTAGATTATAGAAGAACCCCCCCCCCCGTAAGGATGTCATTTCCCCCACTCCCCAAAATATCCCAATATTAATTCAGTGGGATAAAATAGTGAGTGAGTGAGATGGCATGACAATTGTGTAGGAGAAGGAGTACAAAGGAGTGGGTGGAGAGGAGGAAAAAACCAGTAAACACAAAAAAGGTGTAGGAGGAACCCTGTCATTGCCTGAATAGATTTGTTCCAAGTTCACACTGGAAAGCTGTTTTAAGATATTTCCAGGGATGGACAGAGAGTTGCTCATAGAAACCAGGGCAAAAATTAAATGGCTGAATGTAGCTGAGGACTGGGTGCCAGTTTGTTTACATGCGCCCACCTCAGCGCTACAGTGTGAAATTGCGTTCCACCCCCATGAAATTCTTCATCGCTGCTACTTACTCTTAAATATTTGTAATTTTTCAGGTAGCTCTTCATCGGTGCTATATTTGGGGTCATCCAGGAATTCCTATGGAAGGAAGACAAGGGGAAGAGGTGGATTAGGGTAGCAAGAGCATGCAGTATATCTCTGGCAGGGCTGGGCTGTAGAGTTGGTATAGTAAACTCTGAACTCCAACTCCTCTGTTTTTCTACTGTCCAGCTCCTTCATGAATGGCTAATGTATATTAATTGGTAATAATAAATTTACTATTGTAAGATGGTAGCACAAGGCATTTCGCCACCACTGCTTGAATCATCAGGCTACTTAGTTTGATAGCACTTAAAATATTTGATTAAAATCTTTTTTTAAAATTATTTTTAGTAAAATAAAAATATTTATAAAAAGAGTTGGTGGAAAATGCATACACAGACAAATAGAGTAGAAATTTTAACAAGTCGGAAGTACGGCAATAGAAAATGTATAAATTATATACAGTAATTCTAAACGTAAATGATGATTACCCACCTTGAATTTAGGTCATTTGTTCCAAGAGAATATTTGTTATTTGATATACTTATCAAATTTATATGATTATATAAGACAAATAAGGTCCTTTCTATGCCCTGTGTCCAAAATAAAGACCTTTAAAACATTTCTACATTCTTTTTATTTTGTAATTCAAATTGTCTTTAAATCCTTCCCCCAATTCCAGTTTTAAATATAATGAATGGGCAGAACAAATAATTATTATGTGTTACAATGTTTAAAATATTTGATTAAAATTTCTTAATGAGAAAACTTTTTAAAATTACTATAAAAGTAAGTATGCAACAAACAAGGCATTTAATGTTATACATTTTTAGATGATATAGTCATATTATTAGAAGGTCCCATGGAAAGCATTGCAATGATTAAAAAGATGATTACAGATTTTGGAAGAGTATCGGGTTTAAAAATAAATACAGATAAAACGAATATTCTCACAAAGAACAGGTCAAAAAATGAAGAAAAAGACTTGAATCCCCAGTCTGGATTTAATATTAACTCTAAAGTGAAATATTTAGGGATAAATTTGACTAAGCATAACTCGGATCTATTCCGAAACAATTATGAAAAAACTTGGAAGAAGATACATGAGGATCTACTGAAATGGAAAAATCTTAAGACTTTCTTTATTGGGGAAAATATCAGTCATCAAAATGATGATTCTCCCTAAATTAATTTTTCTCTTCCAGACTATTCCAATTACAATTAAAGATGCAATTTTTAAAAACTGGCAAAAAGATATACAAGAATTCCTATGGGAAGGGAAAAAACCAAGAGTAAAACTTAAGACCATCTAAGATGCAAAAGAAAGAGGAGGATTCTCCCTTCTTAATTTGAAATTGTACTATTTTGCATGCTGTTTGGATTGGATGAAGGAATGGATTACTTTAAAGAATACTTGATTTTTATCTTTAGAAGGAAAAGATCTGTATTTTGGGTGGCATGCATATTTGTGGAATGATAAAGAAAAGGTTCACAAGGAGTTTAATAATCACTGTATGAGAAGATTTCTTTTGAAGGTTTGGAAAATTGTTAAGGCAAAATTACTTTTTTATACCCCATTATTGATCTCGTTGCAAGAAGCCTTTTATAAAAGAGAGAATATATTTTTTGATAAATGGATAAGTTATAATGATTTAACGAAGTTTCAAGGAAAAGTCCCATTACTTAAGTCTCAACAAGAAATTCAAGAGGCAGGCATATCTTGCCATTGGCTCCTCTATAGGCAACTTGGGGAGAAATGGAAATTTGAGTCAAATTTAGAAAAATCTAATTTAGATAAGCTCTTAACACAAGAGAATTCCAAGCTTATTTCAAAAATCTGTAAGGTTTTATTAAAACAACAGAGGAAGAAACAATCAAGACACAAATGATAAAATGGGCCCAGAATATAGGTTGACCACTAGAATTACAACAGTGGGAGAAAACATGGATTAAAAGATTAAAATTTACAGCTAATCAGAAAACATCTATAAAATGCATTATAGATGGTACTTCTCCCCAGAAAAATTGTCTAGAATGTATAAAAATTGTAAAAATGCTTGTTGGAAGTGTAAAAGAGAGAGAGACCTTTTACCATACTTGGTGGTCTTGTAACAAATCTAAAAAGTTTTGGAAGTCTATTCATTTAACTATTGAAAAGATTTTTAAGGATTACATTTAAAATGGAACCAGAAATGTATCTTCTTGCTATGGTTAATGATAAAGTAGACGAAATTTTGGAAGACTTATTTTCTATATGACTGTGGCAGCTAGACTGTTATTTGCGGAAAAAATTGAAATCAGAAGAGGTACCACCAGTAGATGAATGGTTGTTGAAGGCATTGGAAATAGCAATTGTGGACACGTTAACAATTTTGTTAAGAGATGGCTCTATAGATAATTATTTTAAAACTTGCAATCTGATGATTAATTTTCTCAGAAACAATTATTTGGAAATAACAGTAGTTCGCTTCTCTGATTAAAAATTATTTAACACACACACACACACACACACATAATGAGAAAATTAGATTTATGATAGAATTAGAGAACTATGAAAATGTTCAAGGATCTTTAATTACATAGCTTAAGAAACAACCAATGACACTCAGGGAGAAGTTTTGTTTTTTGTTGCTGTTTTTGTATTTGTATAGAATCATAGAATAGAATCATAGAAATGTAGAGTTGGAAGAGACCACAAGGGCCATCCAGTCCAACCCCCTGCCATGCAGGAAAACCCTCAAAGCACTCTCGACAAGTGGCCATCCAGCCTCCACTTAAAAACCTCCAAAGAAGGAGACTCCACCACACTCTGTGGCAGCACATTCCACTGCCGGACAGCCCTGACTGTCAGGAAATTCCTCCTGAGGTTCAGGCGGAATCTCCCCTCCTGCAGCTTGCATCCATTGCTCCTTGTCCTGGTCTCAAGAGCAGGAGAAAACAAGCCCACTCCCTCCTCGACATGACATCCCTTCAAATATTTAAACATGGCTATCATGTCCCCTCTACCTTCTCTTCTGCAGACTAAACATACCCAGCTCTCTAAGTCTGTCCTCATAGGGCATGGCTTCCAGGCCCCTCACCATTTTGGTTGCCCTCCTCTGGACCTGCTCCAGCTTATCCATATCCTTCTTGAATTGGGGTGCCCAGAACTGGACACAGTATTCAAGATGAGGTCTAACCAATGCAGAATAAAGTGGTACCAATACCTCCCTCGATCTAGACACCATACTCCTATTTATGCAACCAAGAATTGCGTTGGCCTTCTTGGCTGCTGCATCACACTGCTGACTCATGTTCAGCTTGTGGTCTATGAAGACTCCTAGATCCCTTTCACACGTACTGTTAGCCAGCCACGTGTCCCGCATCCTATATTTCTGCATACCATTTTTTCTGCCTAAGTGTAGGACCTTACATTTCTCTCTGTTGAAGTTCATTTTTTCAGCCTTGGCCCAGCTCTCCAATCTGTCCAGGTCCTTTTGAATTTTGATCCTGTCATCAGGCGTATTAGCAACCCCTCCCAATTTGGTGTCATCTGCAAATTTGATCAGCGTGCCCTCTGTTCCTTCATCCAAGTCATTAATGAAGATATTGAACAGCACCGGGCCCAGGACAGAACCCTGTGGCACCCCGCTAGTCACTTCTCTCCAGGATGAGAATCTGCCATTGGAGACCACCCTTTGGGTACGGTCAGTCAACCAGTTACAAATCACCTGACAGTAGCCACATCTTACTAGCTTCTTTGCAAGAATGTCATGGGGAACTTTGTCAAAGGCTTACTGAAATCAAGATATACCATGTCCACAGCATTCCCTTCATCTATCAAGCAAGTAACTCTATCATAAAAAGAGATAAGATTAGTTTGGCATGACCTATTTTTGAGAAATCCATGTTGACTTTTCGTAATTACGGCATTGTTTTCTAAGTAATTAGAAACTGACTGTTTGATGATCCGCTCCAGGATCTTTCCAGGTACTGATGTCAGGCTGACTGGGCGATAATTATTTGGGTCCTCTTTTTTTCCCTTCTTGAAGATGGGGACAACATTTGCCCTCCTCCAGTCTGCCGGAACTTCTCCGGTCCGCCAAGAGTTTTCAAAGATTATAGCAAGAGGTTCCGCAATGACCTCTGCTAGTTCTTTTAAAATCCTAGGATGCAATTCATCTGGCCCTGGAGACTTGAATTCATCCAGTGTGGCCAGGTATTCCTGTACTACCTTTCTATCTATTCTGTGCTGCATTTCCCCCACTTCCTCACCTGCTCCCCAACTGCCAGGTTGCGTGTTTTTATCCTTTTGGGGAAAAACTGAGGCGAAGAAGGTGTTGAGGAGTTCTGCCTTTTTCTTCCTCCTGTTATTAATTCACCATCTTCCTTGCGCAGTGACCCTATCGTCTCCTTTTTCCTTTTGCTGCGGACGTATTTAAAAAAGCCCTTTTTATTGTTTTTAATGTCTCTGACCAGCCTAAGTTCGATCTGTGCTTTAGCCTTTCTGACCTTCTCCCTACATCTCCTGGCTACTTGCTTATAATCTTCTTTGGTGATTTCCCCCTTCTTCCATTTCCTGTACATGTTTTTCTTAATACTTAGCTCAGCTGAGAGCTCTTTAGTCAACCATTCCGGTTTGTTCAGATGCCTTCCATTTTTCCTCCTTAATGGCACAGTTTTAGCCTGTGCCTTCAGTACCTCCCTTTTAAAGAACTCCCATGCATCCTGAACTCCTTTCTCATTGACTATTCTTGACCACAGGATTTCAGCCAGCAGCTCCTTCAGTTTACAGAAGTCTGCTTTTTTAAAATCTAAGACGAATGCCTGGCTACACTTGCCTTCTCTTCCCCACTGAATACAAAATTCTAATAGGGCATGGTCACTCTCTCCTAAAGATCCAACCAGTTCTACGTCATTAACAAGGTCTTCCCTGTTGGTCAGGATTAGATCCAGAATATTTGATCCCCTTGTCGCCTCTTCCACCTTTTGGACCATGAAATTGTCTGCAAGACAAGTAAGAAACTTGCTGGACCTTGCTGCCTTTGCAGAGTTTGACTGCCAACATATATCCGGGTAGTTGAAATCTCCCATTATTACTGTATCTCTCCTTTTTGAATGTGCAGTCATTTGGTCTATGAAAGCGCCATCGAGGTCCTCAGTCTGGCCTGGAGGTCTGTAGTAAACCCCCACTATAATATCCCTATTGTTTCTCGCTCCCTTAATTCTTACCCAGATGCTCTCGACCTGGCTTCCGGTGTTCAAGTCATGGATCTCTTCACAGGTGAAAACATCCTTGACATATAAGGCTACTCCTCCTCCTTTCTTATTTGGTCTATTTCTACTATAAGTTTACTGATTTTGTTTTTTTTCTCCTCTTCTTTTCTTTGTCCTTCAAATTTTTATAAACAAAGTTTTATTACTGGTAACTTTTCTCAAATAAAAATAGATTTAAAAAATGTTATACATTTTTATTCTAAAGCTGGAGTCATTGGTATATTGGTATATTTCTACTGATGTTGACTCCACCTAAAATTGCCTCCGACTCCACAGTCATGCATTGGGGCACTGCCTATTTGCAGTGAGTGACAACATAAAAAGGGACAGCTGAGGGTTGTAATTCTACTCACATTTACTCATGCTCTTGAACTCAGCAGGGCTTCCTTCTGAGTAAGATGTGTGCGTGCACCTTTAAGTTACCTGTTGACTTACGGTGACCCTGTGAATCTCATAGGGCTTTCTTAGGCAACAAATACTCAGGGGTGGTTTTGTCAGTTCCTTCCTCTGAAATATAGCTGACAGCATCTGGTATTCATTGAGAATCTCACAGCCAAGTACCAGCCAGGGCAGACACTGCTTAGCTTCTAAAATCAAATGGAATCTAGTGCCTTTAAGGTATTTCAGTCTTACATACAGAAAGAACTGAACTGAAAGATCACTCTTTTCCTCCCGCTGTCTCTCTCCTCCTTCCCTCCCTCAAACTGAACTGAAGGTCACTCAATTTCTCTTTTTCTCTCTCTATACAATTGACCTGAAAGATCACTCTTTTTCTATTCTGAATGAAACAATTTTTCTAGAGAGGTTGCCTGGGCTTTTTCGCCGTCTTTTGGTGGTCAGTGTAGAAAGATTTGTCGCAGAATAAATCTTGATTAATCTGGTCTTTTAAATCTATTTTATCTAATGCTCTTCTTTTGTTTTGCCATGTTGCCTTATTATAATTGTATTATTTTGACAGGGCAATACTAAGTATTTTTGAATCATGGAACAGTTGCTTTCTGGACTCCAGGCTTCCCCGACTTATCTGGCAGGTTAGGGACCAGAGCACTATCAGAAAACAGAATTGGTTGAAAAGTGGAACCCATGTACTGTGCTTAGGGAGCATGAAGGACTTATGGAGGCTCACTTGTTACCAACTGTGTGGGTGCTGGTTGCAAAATCTCTGACCCATCTTGGTGCCTTCTCCCCGCCTCAAGCTTGTTTTGCAAGCAGTGTGTGTGAGTAAGCAGTCCTGAGCGAGCCTCTGTAGGCAAGAAGTACTGATGAAAGAGTGGAACCCCTGTCAAATTAATGGAACTTGTCCTTAATTTGGAAGTGTTGAAAGAGCGGGTTGTCAGATAATGGGGTGTCAAAAGGCGGGGGCTTGGTGTACTGCTCTCAGAATCCCCCACCTAGCATGGCTTGTCCTGGGCATGTTTACTCCAGCAATCCTGAATTAGGAGAAGGTAAACCCTCTAGAAAACAATGAAAAAAAATGAGATGAAGAGCACATGTTGAAGATGCAGCAAGCTTGTTTTCTGCTGCTCCAGAGACTAGGACAAGAAGCAATGGATTCAAACTACAGGAAAAGAACTTCCTGACGGAGCCAATCGACAGTGAAATATGCTGTCTCAGAGTGTGGTAGAATAACCTTCTTTGGAGGTTTTTA
Source organism: Iguana delicatissima (assembly GCA_948472985.1). Lineage (NCBI taxonomy): Eukaryota > Metazoa > Chordata > Lepidosauria > Squamata > Iguanidae > Iguana > Iguana delicatissima. The sequence continues at coordinate 89,355 of CAOKZL010000726.1, read as the reverse complement.
AGCAGAGGCTGGATGGCCACTTGCTGGGGTGCTTTGAGTGTTTGTTCCTTCATGGCAGGGGGTTGGACTTGGTGGCCATTGTGGTCTCTTCAAACTCAATGTTTCTATGATTCTAGGTGGATGGATTCATCAAGTTAGCCAAGGCTCTGAGCTTCTAGAACCTGAGTGTGGCTGTTAATAACAGAGTGTCTTGGATGCCTTTCATACATAGGTTTGCTGTAAGTAGAAACCTGCTTGACCACTATTAACAGTAACAAACATGCTTAGGACTGAACTCTTAATATCTTTGGTGAGTCTCCCTGAGTGGAGAAAAGTGGCAGATTGAATACATGCTATAATTTGACTAATAATAATAACATAGTAACAGTACTAATTTTCTGGATGCAGAAAAGTCATAGGTCGAAATGCTTGCAATAAATGAAGACATGCCTGCATTTGACTAATAATGAAATGCATTATCGATTGACAACTAGTACTGTTCCTAAGCAACATCCCTGCCCAAATGTGTTCTTTTATGATATGCTGGAAAGCCTTTGGGGCTTCTAAACATTCCTTGTATTTGTGCAGCCCACATGTTTGTGCAGTCACCTCTGGGGGAGGATTGACATAATATTTAAAAGTACACCAAAGGGAATATGAGCTCATCTTTCTCTCAGATTCTCAGATTGTACAATAGACATGTATATTATGAAACTGAATATATCAAGGACACATCAGTGCAATTTGTCCATCCTTTCACATTTCAGATGGGCCTCCAATTTAAAATTAGTCAGCATCAGAGATGGAAAGAATATTTTATAAAATATAGAGTAATTTTGAAATATTTCAAACTGGTTGAAAAATGAATTTTTTTGAGTGTTGGGAAACTGGCAAGGAAAATTCCTAGTTTGAGAGTTACTCTGTGTGAAAAATGCATATTTTTTTTTGGCATAGAAAATGTAATTTTGTGTTTAGAACACAAGTTTCCTTCACAGAAACTAGCATTTCCGCATAGGAACTTATTTTGTGTTTAGGAATGCTATTTTCTGCATAGAAAATGCTGTTTTCTGTACAGCAAGTGCCGGTCTCTGTACCAAAAAAGCAACAAGCTGCCCCTGTCTCTTCTCCTTCTCCTTCTTTTTTTTGGCTTAGAATACATCCTGAACTGTGAGTTGCCTTTGAAAACTGCATGTTTTTTTTTTCAATGACTTCATTGCAACGAAGAGAAAAATGGTGACATTACTTGTACTTGCCTGAGAGAACGAAACCAACAAAGATTTACATCTCTGTGTTGGAATTTGCCTTAATAACACTTCAGACAATTGGTCCATCTAGTTAATGTTGTCCATACTGGAGAGGGCATACATGGTGGGTATGTGCTCCTAAAGTTAGGTGATGTGGCGCTCATGGTGGTGGCAGCAGTATAATAGAATATATTTCCAGATTAAACCTAGATGCACAGAAAGTCAAATCTGGTGACAGAGACAACAAAAATGACCCAGAAGCCATATATAGGCAACATATGAGTTGTGTTTGGTACTGTCTGGCCCTTTCACACCAACCAATTATAGTGTTGTATTCTACTTTAACTGTCATGGTAACATTCTGTGGAATCTTGAGATTGGCAATTTAGGGAGAGGTATTTAGAATTTTCAGCCAGAGAGATCTAATCCCTTATCAAACTATGAATCCCAGGATTCTGTAGTATGCTGTGATGACAGTTGAAATGAAATCGTAATACTATAACTGTGTGGTGTGAAAAGGCCCTACATTTTCAGGGCTTTCCCCCAAGATTTATTTGGAGATGCCAGGCATTGAACCTGGAATCTTTTGCACTGAGAGCAGATGCTGCATAGTTTATGGATTTTTGGATGAGAGAGAAATTCATTTGGTCTGTATTTCAAACAAACCAACATCACTTACATTTCCCAGAACAATAGACAGACTGGTGCTCATATTTCTGCATATTCTCCAAATGTTATCATGCTCTTCTTGACTCAAATGTTACATACAGAAATGCATTTTCAGGGAAGTTCTATGTGGAAAACATAGAAATTTTCATGGAGTTTTTTCCCCCCTCAAATGGCAGGCAGAAACTAGAGAGAATGGCTTTGGGTGTTAAATACATGCAAAACTGGTATGGATCAGATACATATCCATCCCTAGCTTTACTATGAAGACACAGCCATGCTCTATTAAATAACTGCATATATGTATTATTTATCCTTTTAAATATTCAGGTTTTAACTTTTTTGAATAAGAAAAAAATAGAGAAATATTTCTAATAGTTGCAATACTGCTCTTGGAACTGGTCTCTGTTTGCTTGTATAAAGAGAGAATGGAAGCATGAGTGTTAGCCAATCAGTGCTAAGCACAGCTGATGTATGGCTTTCAAACTGAGAAAAACATTTTTTTTTTTTACAAAGAATTCAGTTTTGGAAACGTAAGGACTGAATGCTGTGGTACTACCTTCAAACCAATTCCCGATAATCAGACAAGGACATACCCTCCCACTGTCCAATCTGGCAGCGACAGTCCCAATTAATCCCCCATAATCCTACTGTTTCAACTGCTTTTAAAATGTCCCAGTTTCATTCCTCCCACTTCCCCCCTTCATCTTTGGTTGAATGACTTAATAAAGTTGGTGCAAACTGAGTTGCTGCAGACTGAGTTCACAGTGCTTGTGCTAATGTGCAAAGTGTTCGTGCAAACTTTGCTCATCCAAAGTGTTAATGCAGTTGGCACAGAGTTCAAAGTACAAAACTAATTGTAACTTGGGAGTGAGAGAGGACAGTGTGAGCAGAATCTTGCTCTTCCCAGTGGGTGCTGGTAAAAGCAAACTGCTGCGGCCTTGCCTAGCTTGTGTGATCTGCCATCTTGGCCACACTTTGATGATGCTTGGCCACATGTGTACTAGTTTTCATCTGTGAAATTTTTGGAGGGTATGCAGGGGGTGAGAAGAGGGTTAGAACAACTTTTGGGCTAGCTGATTGTGCAAATGGTCAGTGGGAAAATGGGCTCTCAATGTTGCTGATCAGGTAATACGGCAACCCAGAGCTTGAGGAAACCATTTTTTTGGTGGCTAGACTGATAACTAAATGAACATAGCATCTTTAGAATCATAGAGTTGGGAGAGACTGCAAGGGGCCATACAGTCCAACCCATTCCATGCAGGAATACACTATCAAAGCATTCCTGACAGATGGCCATCCAGCCTCCATTTAAAAACCTCCAAAGGAGACTCCATCATACTCTGAGGCAGCGTATTCCACTACCAAACGGTTCATACCACCAGGAAGTTCTTCCTAACATTTAGACGGAATCTCTTATCCTGAAGTTTGAAGGTACTGCTCTGTGTCCTAATCTCTAGTGCAGCAGGAAACAGGCTTGTTCCATCTTCCATGTGACATCCTTTCAAATATTTAAACATGGTTATCATGTCACTTCTCAGCTTTCTGTTCTCCAGACTAAACATACCCGGCTCCCTAAGCTGTTCTTCACAGGGTCTGGTTTCCAGATCTTTTACCATTTTGGTTGCTCTCCTTTGGATGCATCCAGCTTGTCAATATCCTTCCTGAACTGTGGTGCCCAGAACTGGATACAGCATTCCAGGTGAGGTCTGACCAAAGCAGAATAGAGTGGTACTATTACTTCTATTACTTAGAAATAATTTCTGCTAGGAGTTACATCCTACACATATTTCCCTGCAAGATAAATGGCACACAGGGAGGTTTTTCTAGGCTCTGTGTTGCTGTTGGGGCTTCCGGAACACCCTGTCTCAGTCCACTGGGAGTTGTTTTCCTGGCCCTGTGTCTCTGCTGCTGGGGCTCATGCAACAAGAAGGCCCGCAAGTTGTGATTCTGTGCTCCTCGCCTTGTTCCAAATAATACAACAGGCCCAAGTGCCCATATCCACCATTTTACCTCCCAGCTTCCTAACCAGTTCCTGATTTTTTAGTGCACTGATGTATATGCAAACACCACATACGTACAAAGATTCCACGTGCTGAGCCAGTGAGTCCTGGCACCAACTGGAGAGGGAGGAGATGGATGACTGGGCAGGGATGGGCAACTGTGTCAAGGCCAGGGACCAGTTTTCCACACGTGACTCCCCCACAGGCTGCAACCCTGCCAAGGACACCAAAATACCTTGTTTTTCCTGTTTCTCTTCCAAAATGGCATCCAGAAACAACATCACATTGTTTCCTGTCACTGCTTTAAATTGTTTAAAATCTATGTAACCTACCTTGAGTCTCTAGTGGGGAGAGAGAGATGGAATATAACAACAACAACAACAACAACAACAACTTGGTTGATCTGGATTGCATATGAGTTACCTTGACTTACATGAGTTGAGTTGAGGGAAAGGGCAGAATTGGTTGGTTCATTTCAGGCAGCAAAATGTTTTGTTAAGTGGATGGTGTTAACTGTCTGCTTTACCTTATTGAGGGAGTCCAGAAATTCTTCTTGCTGGGCCTTCAGTGCCCCAAAGGCCTTTCCCCCTAGGAGGTGAAGCAAAAGGTTAACAGGCATGCTGGCATCTCCGCAACTTCCTCAATCTGTATCTCTGCCTCCCTGCTCATGTTGCGTTTGTTGTGTTCTCCTGGAGGCTCCCAGTTTCCTTTTCTCAATGCAATTTCCTGACTGGGCGTCCACGTGGCGTGTGTGTGTGTGTTGGGAAAATCTATTTTTTTTTTACTTCCGTAAACGGTTTTAGTTTGGTGTCACTGTGTTGCTTAGCTAAGCAAAGAGGAACTAGACCAAATTTCCTGACTCTGGGTTTTCTGTCCATCCCAAGTAGCAGAGAGGAAATGGGAGGGATGGCAAGCAGCTACTGGAATAAGAAACCATGGCTTGCGGGAGGCAGTGACGATGGGAGTTGAGCGACTTGGTAAAATTGTGGGTGGTGATGGGAGAGGGATAGAGTGAGCTCTTGACTGTCTCCTGCATCACCAAAATGGAGGATAAAAGCAGAGCAAGAACTGTGTAAAATATCACAAATGCACAGAACAAACTTTGGAAATGTTATTGTTTTGGATTGCAACTCCCAGCGATTGGCCATGTTGGCTGGCAGATTCCAGTTCTAGTTCAAAATGAAACAAACCAACAAACCCAAAAGCAGCTCTTTCAAACTCCAATACAAATGCAAATTCAGGAAAAGATGCATCATGTAACATGTATGGATGCAAATTTAGAAATAATTATTGCAACTGAAGTAGAAATAAAATGTATTTCACTATTGTGGGGAAGACGGAGAGCTGGTGCACTTGATGAATGTGCTGTCAAGGTGTTAAATCAGATGTTGCTGGACTGCAACTCCCATAATTCCTCACCTTTGGCTAGCTAGCTAAGATTGATGGAAACTTTATTCCAGTAACACCTGGAGGTCCACCTGTGTGGTAAATTGATTATTAGTAAGCTGTTGTTCTCTCTTCTCAAGTTTCTTCATCTTTAAACTGGACTTGGATTGGAAAACCCATCAAACAGAAAAAACCTCCCATAGAGGGTTGTCTTCTTTACAAAAATGGTGTGCTCTAATGGGAACACCAGCTGGCATAGTCCATTATTAAAGACTTGTAACCTTAGCACAATCCACTGGATATAGGGTCCCATTCATACTACACAATTATGGCACTGTGATTCCTCTTTAACTGCATGGTTCCGTCCTGTGGAATCCTGGGCTTTGTAGTTCAGGGAAAGGCATTTAGAATTGTCAGGTGGAGAGCTCTAGTGTCTCTTTCCAAACAACAAACACCAGGATTATCTAGGATGCAGCCATGGCAGTTAAGATGGAATCATAGCACTATGACTGTATACTGTGAAAGAGTTCCAGATCAGGGTTAAGCACCCTGGTGTCTGTCCAGATATTTTGGACTACAATTGCCATAACCCTTCCAAGCCCAACAGGATGATAAGAGCATCTGGAGGGTCCCAGGTGACCTACCCTACTGCTGGACTTGAATGTGGGACAAAAAGGAGAATGGACATGATTGACCAATGGGAGGCACTCAAATTATAAAATAAAAAAGTTAATAGTGTGGGAGGTTTTCTCAGTATGACAAATATTTAGCCTGTTCATTTTCAACTCTTTTTTTGCAGAGGCCAAAAAGAATTGATCTAACATGGCATGATATTTTGGGATTTCTTACACTCCTTTCCTCCCCTAACCTCTCCCTCTTGACTCTGTTTTCGTGAAGGATAGGCCAAGACAGAAATAGTCTGAACGAATAAGCAAAGAAAAATGAGCAAAGCCATTGTAGCAGGCATGTTAGAAGGTCAAGACCAACAGCCACAATTGGAGTTGAGGCTGTAAAGTTGACAGCTTTTTAGCGACTGTTGCTAGCTGTGCCTGCATTGATGGACCTTAGCGGGCGACTGAACTTCTCTCATTGTTCCTTTAAAACCCCCAGCAACTGATTTCAAGGCAAACAGATAAGAACGAACACCAAGCTGGGGTCAAAGGTCCCAAACCATGCGAAGCTGGGGTGGGAGGTGTCAGTTGGCAACCTCGACTTGATGGGCTTTGATCTCCCTTTAGCTTCCTTTTTCACTGTTTTTCTCTGTCTCCTGACCGTACTGTGCCTAAACCTTAATCTTGACTCATTCCTCAAATACTTCAGTTGCCAGCTATCTCCATGCTTGCTTACTGCTGTGAAACATTTCTCAGCCCCAGTCACAGAGCTTGAAAAAGTTATGCCTGTGGGAAGTACAGCTACCACAATCCTCCAGCCCATGTGGTGGGGGATTCTGGGACTTGTAGTCTGAAAAGTGGCCTAAATTTCAGCAGGTATTGTTTGCCTTGCAACTAGTTAATAAGCAACACCCGCTGAAGTTCCCTTTTTCACACAATCATTAAAGGTACAGGAGCCCTCTCCAGTTTCCACTCTGGCCTGCCCCCTCCCCTCCTAATTCCCTTTACAGCTCCCTTCCAGCCCCCTTAAGTAAATTCCAGAATGACTGGTACCTTGTGGATTCATGGGTTACCCCTTGGTCTTTTCTTCAAATGGCTTCCCAGATTCTGAGGCTCTGTCCCTGCTCCTCTGGCTGGGCTTGCTGAAGTTCTCTCTCTCTGTTCCTTCCCCCTTAAGCAGGCACATATCTATCTATGGGTGCATGAGGTGGCTACTTCCTCTTTTGCTCTGAGCAACCACTTTTCATTGACACTGAAGCATAATGTGGAGGAGAAGCAGGCTACGGTTTTGAGAATGGTGTGCTGTGGAGGGCAAGGTGTAAGAACGGAAGTAGCAGCCTCCTTTCTGAGGGGAGCGAAAGGAAGGCTCTGTGCAAAGAAGGGGGCATGTGAGAGTGAAGTGGCCATGGGTACAGCATACACATGGCCCCGGCTATCATAATACCTTCAGATTTTTACTCTCTAGAATTTGGGGAGCTGTATATGTCTGTGCAGTGAGTAGGGCCAGTCCTAACATTAGGCATAGGGGAACAGCAACTTCAGGTGACAAAAGCTGAAAGCAGCAATGATAGCCATCCTGTTACCCTAAAAGGGAGGACTTTGAAGTCCACTTGCAGTGTCAGTGTGTCCTTAGAATTTGGGGGAATTATAGCTCATCCTGAAGCAGAAGGAGATAGTTACCCATCCTGAAGCAGAAGGTTGAAGCAGAGTGGCTCCGGCAGTGTATCTGAGAGTAGCAAGAACGAACAGAGGTCTGGGCACTATGTATTGAGAAGTAGTACAGGAGAACTAGTACAGGAATATTTGGCTGAACTAGATGAATTCAAGTCTCCAGGGCCAGATGAATTACATCCAAGTATATTAAAAGAACTGGCAGAAGTCATTTCTGAACCACTTGCAATAATCTTTGAGAACTCTTGGAGAACAGGAGAAGTTCCAGAAGACTGGAGGAGGTCAAATGTCATCTCCATCTTCAAAAAGGGGAAAAAAGAGGACCTAAGTAATTATCGCCCAGTCAGCCTAACATCAATACCAGGAAAGATCCTGGAGCAGATAATTAAACAGTCAGTTTGTAATTACTTAGAAAGCAATGCCGTAATCACTAAAAGTCAACATGGATTTCTCAGAAATAAGTCATGCCAGACTAATCTTATCTCTTTCTATGAAAGGGTTACAGGCTTGATAAATGAAGGTAATGCTGTAGATGTAGCATATCTTGACTTCAGTAAGGTCTTTGACAAAGTTCCCCATGACATTCTTGCAAAGAAGCTAGTAAAATGCGGGTTGGACAGAGCTACTGTTAGGTGGATTTGTAATTGGTTGACTGACCGAACCCAAAGGGTGCTCACCAATGGCAGATTCTCATCCTGGAGAGAAGTGACTAGTGGGGTGCCACAGGGTTCTGTCCTGGGCCCCGTGCTATACAACATCTTCATCAATGATTTGGATGAAGGAGTAGAGGGCATGCTGATCAAATTTGCAGATGACACCAAATTGGGAGGGGTTGCTAATATCCCAGAGGACAGGATCAAATTTCAAAATGGCCTTGACAGATTGGAGAACTGGGCCAAAGCTAATAATGAATTTCAACAGAGACAAATGTAGGGTCCTACACTTAGGCAGAAAAAATGAGATGCACAAATATAGGATAGGGGACGCATGGCTGGATAACAGTATGTGTGAAAGGGATCTAGGAGGCTTGGTAGATCACAAGCTGAACATGAGTCAGCAGTGTGATTGGCAGCCAAGAAAGCCAACGTGATTCTTGGTTGCATCAATAGGAGTATGGTGTCTAGGTTGAGAGGGGTAATGGTATCACTCTATTTTGCATTGGTTAGGCCTCATTTGGAATACTGTGTCCAGTTCTGGGCACCTCAATTCAAGAAGGATATCAACAAGCTGGAACATGTCCAGAGGAGGGTGACCAAAATGGTGAAGGGTCTGGAAGCCATGCCCTATGAGGAACGGCTTAGGGAACTGGGTATGTTTAGCCTGCAGAAAAGAAGGTTAAGAGGGGACATGATAGCCATATTTAAATATTTGAAGGGATGTCATGTTGAGGGGGGAGCAGGCTTGTTTTCCAGAGGCTAGGATAAGGAGCAATGGGTTCAAGCTGCAGGAAAGGAGATTCTACTTGAACCTCAGGAATAACTTCCTGATGGTCAGAGCTGTCCAGCAGTGGAATATGCTACCTTGGAGTGTGGTGGAGTCTCCTTCTTTGGAGGTTTTTAAGCAGAGGCTGGATGGCCATCTGTTGGGAATGCTTTGATGTGTGTTCCTGCACAGCAGGGGGTTGGACTCGATGGTCCCTGAGGTCTTTTCCAACTCTATGATTCTATGATTCTATTGTGTCCAAATACTACAATTTACTAGAGCTAGAACTAGGGTTTTTATACCCTATTTCCTGCCCTGAAGGAGGGTGTGTGGACAAAGCAGTAATAGCTTTCCCATGAGGTTGGCACAGGGATCTGGAATAGGCTGATTGTCTTAACTCTATGTGACAAAACATTGATGGGAGTCCTGATAATCTCTTAATGTTTTGGTCAGGTAATGTGAATAGGGAAGGTCTCTGAGTATTCCTTGCCTGAGAAACCCCTACAAAATTCATGGGGTTTGTCAGGACCCTGGAACTCCAGGACACAAGCTCTGAGTCTGAGCCAGAGTCCCTGGAGCCTGCTGCACCAGCACAGCCCACTCCCGAGGCTGCCCCAGGCACAGAGCCCTTGGCCCCAGTAGTCCCAGCAGCAGAGCCAGGGGCTGCCCCAGACCCAGCCCAGCCAGAGGAGTTGGATAGTGAGTTTCAAGAGGAGGTGCCTACTTACCTGCAGCATCGGGAGCAAAAGAGTGCTCTCAGGAGGTCAGAACGTTTAAATAGAAAATGCCAGGCAATCAGGGCCCAGCTGCGATAACACCTGGAGGAGTGATCTGCCTATAAAAGCAATCACTCAGCCTTGGGTCTTTTGTCGGCTCACAACTGACCATTCTGGGCGAAGTGCTTGTTGTGGATCTCAGCTTGGCCTCCTGAAACGCTGCCCGACCTGCTGGAACGTCGCCACCTCTTGATCCCGGACCAGCTCTGGTAACTTTTTTGTTCGGACAGACTTTGACTGTGTGCTCGCTTGGCTGTGACGTAACAGCCAGGGAGTGTCCCTGCTGCCGGTATTTACTGCTATTTTTCCTGTTCTGTTCTGCTGAAGTAAAGCCCTTTAATTTATTCTCTGCCTTATCTGCAAGAGACCTGTAGCCAGCTCCCTTGGCTGCTTGCCAGGCCTGGGCGTTGATAGGGTTGCTGTAAATTGACAGGCCACTTGAAGGCAAATACACACCCACACCCATTCAAGGTACAGGAACTGTCTCCCATTTTCAGTCTGGCAACTCTATGTTAACATAAGATTCATTTGGAAGTCCTGTTTATCTCTGTATCGACGGGAGGGGTGCCATCTTTTCCTTTGGGCAGTAAATGTCTTGGGCCATCCTTGCTCTTAAGCAATATCTACCATGGACAGGAAATATGGAAATTTGTGTCCAAAATATTTGGAGGGTGTCAGGTTGCCTACCTGGTTTTAGTCATCACGTGGCAGCAGTAGTTTTTAACCTGGGGTCCATGGACTCCTGGAGTCTGCTTAGGGCAGTCTGCATAGGTTTGCCATTCATCTAGGAAAATGAAGAAAATCCCAGACATAAGGGACTAAAAAAAATGTCCTGGTCTGTGGTGGCTGGTTGACACAGCATTTCCTGGATTCCTCAAAGGTGGTACAGTGGCCCCTCCACATTCGCAAGCATTCAGAGTGGAGAACCCTTGCGAAAGTGGGAAAACTGCAGATAATTCCTACCCATGATCTCCTTCCCATTCCCTTCCAGAGCTCCCCCTTCTCTTCCCTTGCCTCTGGCCTTGGTGCTGCTGAGGGGAAGGAAAAAATACAAGGTGAAGGGCATACCGGTACTTTCCCTTAGACAGAGAAGAGTGGGCTGTTGAGTTCTGGCTTTCTAGCTACTTCCGGTCATGATCTTGAGTCAGCAGATTCCTCCCAGGGGGAGGGATAGGAGCAAAGAGAGCACCTGATGAATCAGGAGCCATTACACAGTAGAATGTGCAGCCACATGGCAGAAAGGACACACCTCCAGCAGTGTGTGTGTGTGGGGTGCTTTGCTTACCCAAAAGGGAAAAAAAAAGTCCATTTTAAACACAAGGCTCACAAGCCTGGGGTGAAGAATGCAAGGGAAAGGGAAGACGGGAATGAGGGCCAGGAGGTAAGTATGTGCCTCGTGAATAATCACATTTGCAAAGGTCAAACCCGTGAATGTGGAGGGGAGACTGTAGTGGTGATGGCAGCGGCAGCAGCGATGACGTGTGGGCAGGCATCTTATCCTGCGTGGGGCCCCACACGCTACTGTGCAGGTGTGCCACAGAGCCCAGAAGGCAGGAAGGTGAGAGGAGGGCTCTGAAGATGAGGAAAGACATCCAACTCAGGCCTTGTGTGGTGAGTGTAGTGATGCTTCTTAAATGCAGGGCTAGGCAGTGTAGCGGAGCTTTGTTTCCAAGCAGCCACGAGAACAAAAAGGAGACCATTTACTCCTGTGGCTGCTTGGAAGCAAAGTGGCAATGCTGCCAGTGCTCCTTTGGGGGAATGTGCGAAAGAAACATTTTCTTTGAAGGAACACCAAGAGAATAGAGACGATAGGTGCTTTTAAAAGAAGCATGAACCGTCTTTGCTCTCGTGGTGCTCTTTCAGAGGGAAATGACATTTCTTTCACACTTTCCCCCAAAGTCACATCGACTCTTTCCAGGCACTGCTTTGGGGGAAGGAAAGGGCAAAAGAATCACAGTCCCCCCACCCCAAAAGTAGAGACAGGACAGGTTGGTGCAACTATCTACTCTCTCTATTGTCTTGGTGCCTTTGGATTTGCATTTTCCTCCAAAGCAGCACCGAGACCCTTACTTTCCAGATCCGGCTTTGGAGGAATGGGCCAAAGAAATTATTCTTTAGGCCTGCCTCCCATTCATAACTTTCCTTTAGGAAATTCCAGTTTATTCTACTCTCCCAGCACTTGAAGGATCTCAGCATGCTAATCTACAGACCATTAACAAGCCTCCTTTCCTTTGCATTGTCTACTCGAAGAATAAGGGATAAGGGTGAGCAATTGATAAGCGACTTTAAACAAATATTTGAATAATTTAATGCTTTTGAATATTTAAATCTAAATTTAAATATTTAAATCTTGAGTTGAGTCTTGGGGGCCTTTGGCAACATTTTATTTACAGGGGTTTTTCAATAAAGAAAAAGTTAAGAACCACTGCCTCAGGAGTATGATTCTTGTTAGATTAGGCCTAGTTCCCTGTTTGATGGAGTAAGTTGCTTGCAGTAGGCCTCTGGTATGCCCAGTGCCTACCCCTTTCTGCCACTTACTGGTTGGCAGAGCTGGGCAGGGCATAGAACATTGCTCAGTTCCTCATCCTCTTTTTACAGTGGGTCAGAAGGTGGAACACTTTCACAGAATCCTTGTAAAGAGGAAATAGCTGCCTCATACTTCTCCATGTGTATAGAAGCAAAAAGGAGCAGGGAACTATGAAGGAGGAAGGATGGACTGATTTATACCAGGTGGGTTCCTGTTTCACTTTTTTGTTCAGTTCAGCACAAAATCTGTCTTCCATTCCTCCCTGCAGTGTCTACCCCTTCTTGCCAGTAATGTATTTATGGTAAGTCTTTTACTCCAAGTTTCAAGTGTCTGCCTTCAAGTCTCAAAATCATGAAGATACTTTCAAGTCAAGTTTCAAGTCAAGTCGGAAGTTTGGGAGCCAACTTTATACCCCAACTTATATTCCAGAATTTCTGGAGAGAGTCCAATAAAGTCAGTTTTAACAACTTAAGCAGAGCTGGCCCTCCACATTTGCGATTTTGCTGTCTGCAGCTTCAGAAGTGGGGAATAGGATCTTTGTTCATCCCCATTACTGAAGCTTCAAAAGCTTTAGAAGGAAAGATCCTTCCTCCTCAAGCCCATTGCCTAACACATTTTCTGTTCTGCTCTGAGAAATGCACCCTGCACTCTGGAGCTGAGTCTTGTGTTCTGCTCTTAGGAAATGTTTAGAAGTCTCCTCCAATATGCATTGGGAGCCTGCCTCAAGCCCATTCAGTTGCGTAGGAACAAGGTGTGTGTGGGGGAGATGGTTCGCCCTGGGTGGCAATGTTTTTGGGGTGTCCTGGCCTGTAACCATGTGTGCCCTGGCCACCCCCCACACACACACTGCAGCCACAGCCCTACACACAGTGGCCATGCCCCTTGTGCCATAGCCCCCCCAGCCTCCCCTCCACAGTTGTGGCCCCCCAGCCTCCCCTCTACTCTCTCCAAGCTCTGCCAGTGGGCCCATTGCCTACCCTGTTTTGCAGTTCCTCTCTGAGAAATGCATCCACACTTTGCACTAGAGACAGACCATCATGTGACCTGTAAGCAAAAAGAGATGGAAGTGTTGTTCAAAGTTGTAAGGTTTCTGGATGGTGTTGTTACTGAACCAAGGGCAGCAAGTCAGTCACCAAAAATATACAAGTCTTAAGTTGAGTCAGTGCATCATTTATTGCAAGTCGAGTCTGAATCACTGAAGTAACTTAAGTCTGACTTGAGTCCAAGTCAATCAACTCAAGTCTACATCACTGCTTCTTGTCATATGCCATTGATTGAACTTTGACTTATGACAACCCTATGAGTTGTCTGAAACCACAACCCTATGTCTCTGCCTGAAATCTTATGAAATTCGTAGGGTCACCATAAGTTGACAGGCAACATGAAGGCACATGGGCACACATGAGTGAGAGACCTTGAAGACCATGAATACGCCCTGCCATCAAGTGCCCCATACCGTCCAATGTCATTATTTGGCAGAGGCAGTTTTGATTAATCTCCTCTCACCCCACTTTTTCAATTGCTTTTAAAATGTTCCAGGTTCTCTCTCCTTCTCCCACTTCCCCCCTTTGTCTTCAGCCTACTTCAGTTGCTCCAAACTGAGTTGAAAGTGAAGAATTACAGTAGGCCTTTCACATTTGCAAGGGATAGGGACAGAGAACCCTCACAAAAGTAAAAAAAGTTGTGAATAGGTGGGCACTTTCTCTCCAAGGTCCTGCCCACTGTGCCCAGGGTGTGCCGGGAACGGGTGGGCCTCCTCAGGAGCACCCACATGAGCAGAGGCCCCGAGGTGTGCAGGGAGGCAGTGGAGGGCCTTTGAGGGCTGCAAGGAGGGAGTTAGGGAAGGGATGATCTTTTCCTCTTCCTGCTCATGGCCAAAGGCCAGAGAGTGTGAGGGGGAAAATGGAGGGGGCACAGGCACTTCACGAATAAAGCCGTGAAAGTGAAACTGGCAAATGTGGAGGGAGCATGGCAGTTTGCACTCAGTTAACTGAGCAAATGGCAGGATCTGCAGCAAACTGCTGCAGCCATTTCTAACTTGTGTGTTCTTCCTTGTTAATAACTTTTGCCATCTTGACCATACTCTGAGGTTCCTTGGCCACATGTGTCCCAGTTTTCATCTGTGAAATGTTGGGGCGCGGTATGTCCTCACAGTCCTAGTGGCAAATCTACACTGTTCATAATCCACCATGCCAGTGCAGTCCGATAATCACAAATGGCAGCTTCTCAAGGTCTCAGTACTTTTTCCTGACTTCCCGGGGTTGCAAAAACAAACATGGAGAGTGTCACGCATTTGGTAGGCCAAAATCTTTGAATCACAGGATACTTTTGGTAAATTTTGGAGATCAGGTAAGCACCATGAGGGTTGCCCAAGGACAGGTTGGGGCCTGAGGCAGATCAGCAAATAGCACCCTCTGAAAGCTACACAAGTCAAAGTTCGCCCTCCATTTTCACTAGGCTCTGGACTCTTGCAAAAGTGGGAAAACCACAAATAGCAAAATGTTTATGTGTATCTGTTGGAAGGGGGGGCAAGGCATGGTGAGGAGAAAGGGCACCCTGGGTCCAAACTAAGTCAGGAAAAGGAGATAGAAAGAGGGTGGGGTCAGTACGATCAGTGGCAGAGCTTGGAGTATGTGGAGGTGGGGACAGGAGAGAGGCATAGCTACGGCTGGGGGTGTGACCACTGTGTGTGGGGGCATGGCTGTGGCGCCTGGGAGTGTGGCTAGGGCATACGGAGGCATGGCTACGGGTTCGGCCACCTCAAAAACATTGTTGCCCGGGGTGAATCACTCCCATTGCACCCCCATCCCTATGCGACTGAGCATGAGGGCCTATACTTTCTCTCTCTCATCCATCTCCTTCTCTGGGTGTGGAGGGCATTGGGAAAGGGTTTGGGGTGCTGAGAAATGGGGCTGTGAGCTGTCATTAGCTGTCTAGTTAGCAGCTGGTGAAAGAGGGGGAGGAGGACGAGGGTCAGGATCACCAGAGGGAGGAGGTTTTTAAAGGGCTGCATGACCTGATCAGAGCTGCTGAGAGGGAAGGTTCCCTGGAAAAGAAATGCCCAAGGTGTAGGGGGCAGGAGTTGGAGGAACTTGTAGATAATCAAATCCATGAAAGTCAAACCCGCAAATGTGGAGGGCTGACTGTAGTGCCTAAAAAAGCAAGCCACATTTTGGAGGCACTGGAGGCAGTAAATCATGCAAGTATTTCTCATTTCTGGCTGTAAAAATACAGTAGTCCCTCGGTATCTGCTGGGGTTTGGTTCCAGGACCCCCCCTGGATACCAAAATCTATGCAATAGTGCAGTATATGCAATACTACATTATATACAATAGTGTAGTAAAATGATGTATGTTATATAAAATGGTGAAAAACTCATAGGAGTGCCATTGAGAGCCTGAGGATCTGTGAAATGGTGGGAAGCTACAGCAGGGTATGCCTACACATCAGAAAACCAAGATTTGACTTTTGGAATTTTTTTCTCCCCAAATATTTTTGAGCCATGGTTGGTTGAATCTATGGATGCAGAACCAATGAATGCAGAGGACTGACTGTATGATACAAATGAACAAGTAGTTATTCTGTTGTCTAACAGAGCAATTTTAGTCTTCTTGGTGGTTGAGCTATCTTTGAACAACATGCACTGGTTTGTGTCACACAGAACCTGGCAAAAGTCATGATTTTTACACTGTAATATCCAGAATTCCCCAACCAGACAAGATGACTGCAATGAAATGTGCTGGTTTGCAGAAGTTCCAGGAGGCCTTCTCTGTCTGAGGAAGTTCACTTTCCACATCTTGGGATCCCTTCTGCCCTCCACTTGTGCAGTCTCCTTTGAAATAGGAAAATGAGTGTCCAAGAACCAAGACTTCCTAACTGATGTATATTTTGTTAATACATATGTATATATTACTATGAATACCAGTAGAATGAGACACCACACTGTTGCTTTCTGAAGTTTATTTTATTTGAGTTTGTGCAATGGAGATAGCAGCGTGACAGGTTACTACCACATGGTGGTTTAAATTCTGGATAGACAGTAATGATCTGTCACAATCTATTGGCTGCAAGGCCATTCACATGATGCAGCTCACCTGTCAAGGGGCCATTTCCGCACTACATCTTATAGTGCAATTATTCCACTTTCAACATCCTATGGAATCCTGGGGTTTGTAGTTTTGGGAGGGGCCGGGAGGCCCCTCCCGAAACTACAAACCCCAGGATTCCATAGGATGTTGAAAGTGGAATAATTGCACTATAAGAGTGTTGTGCGGAAATGGCCTAAGAGAGGGAAAGAAGGAGAAAGTCTCCACAAAAATTCATATACTCTTATTCATACACTCAACTCCTAGACTGCCAGTTGAACCTTATTTCAATACTGGCAGTGGGTCTGGGCAGGGGGTGCTTTGCCCCTGAGGGCAGCAAAGGTCAACTGGAAGTGCAATTAAAATAGTGGCTTCCTCCCATAATAAAACATTATACATTCTTCATAACATTTCTGCAAAGCCTGTCTCCACAGGCCAGATCTTAGTAGACTTTTGCTCAAAAGTAATTTGTGATCAACTCAGTTTTAACTGAAAGTTCAGCATGATGTAACCCACTGGGTGACCTTGGGCAAGTTGTGCTCTCTCAGTCTCAAAGGAAGACAAAGGCAAACACTTTCTGAACAAATCTTGCCAAGAAAACCACACAATAGGTTTGCGTTAGGGTCACCATAAGTCGGAATATATATAGGATGCACCGTAAGTCAGAATGTATATAAGACAACATGGTTAATGACACATTTCCTGTTTCTGACCAGAGCTACTTGCTTTTCTTTTTGAAAAGTGTTTTATTGCCAATCCAGTCGTCACTGTTGTCATCATCATCTACAATTATTAAGGAAAAATTAACTGAAGCAGCCATTTCTCTGATTTCAAAAAGGATATAACTCATTTTAGGCTGTAATCCTATACACACCTGTATTCAGCAAAGCTTCTTTCTGCATGAATACATATAGAGATTTCACTATTGCACAGGGAGGTGGACCTAATTATGTGATCATGTAGCCAGCTGAAGGAAACAGCTATCTGGAAGTGCTAAATTGATGTCTGGAACACAGTAAGGGAATGGATATGGGCCAGTACACTGATGCTCAGGTGTAACAAGATGGACATATGACCATCTGCCAGTGATTTGCCTATTCACAGAGATGATGTCGAATCAGGTCTGCTCAGCTCCTGGACTGCCAGTTGAACACTATTTCAACACTGGCAATGGAACAGGGTGGCTAACATTGTCCCTGAGGGCAGCAGGTGTGTTTAAAGGAGACAGGCCAGGCTATGGTGGCACACAGACCTTTGTCCATCTGCAGCAAGCAATAACTGGGGATGCTGGAAGAATATCGGAAGGTTTGCCTTTGCTGCCCCTTAGCATCCACAAAAGGCCAGCCCTGTGTCCTATCTGTTCTGAATGTTGTTGAAACCCTCATTTTAGAAGCTCAGGCCGGATGATAAGCCGATTGCTTCATCTCCTGGGCAGAAATAGCCTTGTTGCCGTTCTCCGTGCGTTGATAAAACTCCGCTTTGAACTACTGCAGTGCATTGTAATGTGGGACCATCTTCGAGGACTGCCTGGATACTGCTGTGAGCACAGAATGTGGTTGCTAAGATACTAACTGAGTCTGGCTGTTGGGATCATAGCCTTGCCTGGTGCTTAAAGAGCTAGCACTGGCATCTGATCTGTTTCTGAGCACAGCTGAAGGGCTGAATTGTCTATGTCAGAGATAGCCCTTCCATTAAAGGCAGCGGGGTGCCTGTTTCCAGCAGTGCGGCACCAGGAGTGGAAAGCGTTACTCCTCTGCTCTTCCCTGGGAGTCTCCCTACCACTCTGGAAAGCCACTGTTGCTCCAGAGAGGGAATGTAATGTAGCTTTCCAGAGATGGCTAGTCCCCAGAGTACTTGGCTCTGAGGAAGCAATGCCCAGAGCCAGGGACTGGGGAATACCAAGTTCTGCAGGGAGCAGGGTTGGCTGCTTTGTGCATAGGATCACAGAGTCAGAAGTTACTCTCTTCAGCTTGAAAAATATCAAATCCTCCTTAAAAATATGCCAAGGATAAGCCATGATTGTGGGTGGGGACATAACAAAAAGCCATGGCTTAAGTAAGTCTGATTATGAAAGCCAGCAACAAACCATAGGGTCAGATTGTGTTTTGTGGCTGGTTAATAAAAAATGGTGTTGCACATTAAAATTAATGAGATTTCAACAAATGACATCATTGCTTCTTGTATTATATGAATGTGGTCTCTCAGCACTAAAATCTATTAAGCAAAGACTATGGGATATCGCTTTTTGCAGTCTTTGGGCAAATTCCATCTCATCTTGTTCACCTAGTGCTTTAAATATTCAGTATGTGGGATCCTTCTGTCAGGCTGCTTATTTAAATAACTTGCCTGTGTCAAACTATCGCATATTATTCATTAAGACCAGATGCAATGTTTTCCCCTCAGAATTACTTTTTGGCAGATTTGCTGAGTTGCCTACTTCCTCAATGTTTTGTCCTTGCAGGTCACAAGATGTTGAATCAATGTCGCATATTTGGCTATCTTGTATTTTCTATAGTCAGAGTTGCCATCATTTAATCTCTCCCTTATTGATCTGTATGCCAGGCAATTTGGTAAAATTCTATGTAATAATCCTATTGGAGGACATATGTCAGAACAGAATCCTATCACTTGTTAAATTTCTGTCATCAGCTATTAAGATCAGACAGAGAGAGGTATCAATGTCAGGATACTGGCAATGCACTTTAAGATCAATCCAATTCTATTACTTTAAAGAGATGGAATTAATGAACACCTATTTATATTTTACCTAATAATCCATGTTGTCTGTGATTTTAGTTAACTTGGTGTATTTTTATACTATTTTATACTATTTTATGCATTTATGTCCTATTTTAAAATAAAAGCTGCTCATCTGTCTCAGGAGCCTAAATTTAAAATTTCAACCCTGGGACTTTTGCTGGGATCTGTGAGGAATCAGTAAGCTAAAGAAAGAGGTATATGTGAAGATATGATATGATAAAGAAGGAGGAAAGGGAAAGCAACATAGGATTTTTTTGGGGGTGGTAGTGGTGGATAAGAAATTCATACATTTGTTCTCTTCTATCCAAAACTCAAAAACAGAATAGAGTGAATTGCAATAAGGTCATGGTTAGCATTTTTCAACTTAATCCTGGTCAGGGTTTTAGTACAGGCATTTAACTTAAATTTACATGGAAATTTAACATATACTCAATAATTACACATTTCCCTTTCTAACATATTGAAATGACTATGTGGATTTCAGCTCTGCATAAGCACTTCATATTTTTCTACGCACACACACTACAAATATAAATAATTTATATGATGGGGTTCTCCCCAAACTTTTATTGCACTATTTCCATACGGTTTAGAACACCTTTCAGTATGTCAGCTATTCATGAGGTAATGTTCTAAAATGGTGTCTGTACAATATGGAAATTGTAACCAAAATGGTGGCTTCATAATATGGAGATTTGACTGATGAAGAGGCGACCTTGAAACAGCAATAAACTATCCCAGGGATGGTTGTACTTGCTTATGAGAAGTGATTCCTTTTTTGGGTTGCTTGTGGAAGAATTCACATGCACTGACTTTTCATCTGTTCATTTGTTTATGGTATTTTCCAATGGATTGTTGATGTAAATATTCTATTGTCATAATTTCCTCACAGTACCTTTTATATATTTATTGTATGCTGAGAAGTTCATAGTCTGCATATGATTGCTGTTTTATTACACGTTGTGTGTTTTCCACACACAGTCAAGAATATTTTGAACACAATCAAAATTGTCAGTTGTCAGCCCCATTGTGTGTGTGTGTGGGTGGGTGCATGTGCATATATTTAGGTAGTCTTTGTTGATGAAGTGGGTTCTGGGGTTGTTACTCACATACATGAAACAAAGCCTTTTTAAAAACACTCTAAAGTCATTTCCACATGGAAACATTTTCAACAATTTGAAACGACATAACCCAAAGAGAATAAAAGCCACAGTGAGACAGTACAAAACTCAAGCCATGATCTCCATAGGCTTTAGTCATAGCTGGTTGACCTCCATGTCAGTGGGGTGAGGAATCCACACCAGATATTATTCCAGGCTTTAAACGAGCTATGCAAAATGTTGTACCTATATTGAGAATAGGATTCAGCAGCTTGGATAGCTTCTTTGAGGTTCAGAGAAAATTTACCACGCTTCTATGGAATACTGAGCAGCGGGGACAGATTCCTTGGAGGAGGAAAGGCAGAGTATTGGATTCTCTGGGAGAGCAGTATGGGTCTAGACATTATGTTGGCTGAGGGATCTGGGAGCTGAAGTCTAGCAAAGTAACATTTTCAACCTCTGTCTAGTCTTACTGATTAAGGAAAGTCCCCATATTCATGTCCTAAGCCCAATCTACTACCTTTAAAATATGCCTTGAGCAGTTCAGTCAGGTTCTTATTGGCTAGTTTTTCTGGGTCCTTGGGACATTATCCAGGACGGAGGAACCTTTCCATGTACCAAGCAACAATCTACAGCACCCCCTTTTCTCTTATGTGAGCATCTGTACATCCACCTGGATCAAGGCCCACAGATTCATGGTTGGACGGAAACTGCTCACGATGTCCACACAGAGGAGCAAAGGAAGACCTCTCGCAAACAGCACGGCTTTGCTTGGGCTTGGTTTGCTACAAGGATCAGGTGGAAAGTGGAGGGTGGGAGGTTTTCTCAGCTCTTCCTGTGGGGTCTGTTTGCCTGATTCTACTGTGGAGAGTACACCCTTCAGCCTCCCAGTTGTATAGCTGAGGCAGAAATGGGCCAGTTTGCCAGCTAATATATATAGGCATCCTCCACTTATTTGACAGTTTAGGGACCAGAGCAGTGTCAAAAACTGGAAATAGTAGAAATGTGGAAGCAAATCGCCTTGGTGCCATCTTTTCGTTCATACTATACAAGAGATGCACTGCGCACAGTTTCTAAGAGAGTCATGGTGCATCTCTTAGAAATTGTGCACATTGCACCTCTTATACAGTATTTGCAACCATATGCTGTTTTTCTCTCTATTGACTTGGCACCATCTTTTTGAGACTGAGCAGCAGTTGATAGAAAAAGCAGTGCATGATTGCTTTTTGATGATCCACTCTTTTGACCCTTTTCAATTTCAGCCAGAACCCATATATTCAATATGTGATTGAAAGGGTGGACCGTGCATCTAATATGTGGGCTTTGGTTGTAATTGAAAAGGGTTGAAAGGGTTGATCGTGAAAAAATGAACTGTTGAAAAGCAGGGGACACCTGCATTTTGCCACATATTTAACTGGGCAAAGACTTCAGGGCAGCCTGCTTTCTGACCTTCCTTGGAGTTACCACACCTCTCAGATGGAGAGGAGATGGGTTGTACACAGTTATGTCTGGTGGGTTGCCAACAAGGGCAGATCCAGGTGGCTGGGGCCCTGGAGCAATTTTTTAAAGAGGATAACCTTTGGGCACGTGTGTGAGGTGTTTCACTGGAGGGCTGCTTGAAGCTGTGTGGGTCAGGCTTTGCAATGCTCCTGGGCTAAGAGGTACCCTCCCAGGATCTAGAGCCAATCCTTTTCAGACCAAAGGGAAACTACTATACCCTCCAACTGCCCTGCTTTGGCAAGGATACTCTCAATTAATGTTCTGTCACCCTATTTTTTTCAACTGCTTTTAAACGTCCCAGTTTCTCATTCTTCTTCCCACTTTCCCCCCTTGTCTTCTGCTTACTTCAGTTGCTGCAAACTGAGTTCAAAGTGTGAAAATAGTTTGCACTCAGTAAGAGGCGAGGAGGGGACTGAATTTTGTTCTTCCCTTATAAACTTAGGCAAGATCACTCTGTCGTTGCTTGGACATATGTGTCCCAGTTTTAATCTGTGAAATGTTGGAGGATATAGGATGGGGTCAAGAGACAAGGCAAGACTGAGCCTTCTAAGGCCTTTTCCACAGGTTATCTTCTTGCAACGGCAGCTGGTGGTGATGCTGGCAGCGGCTCTGCAGGGAAGGGAGCACGACGGCAGTGCTCTCCTCCACACAGGACCGGCTCCCTGTGGAAGGGAGTGTGATGGACACCTCACTTCCTTCCACAGTGCAGCCGGATACTTTCCCAGGCCGTGCTGGGTCAGGAATCACCACCACTGTGCTTCCTGCCCTTCCACAGGAGAGGTAAGTGCAGGATGGTGGCATTGTCACAGGTCATTGATGGGGAAAACTCGTCAATGATTTAACCCGTGATCATGCCACCTGGGGACATGAGAGGAGCAATGACGTTATGCAGAAGCGTTGTTGTGGTCCCGTCCTTCTCCTGTCCCCATGGCAGGATGGAAGGGTGCTGCGGAAAGGGCCTAAGATGTAATCCAAGATGGCTGCAGAGCATCAGGACAGAGGGAAGTTGTCTTCTTGAAACAAAATAAAATCTTCCTGGGAACAATCAATCAAAACATGCTAACAGATGAGGCAGGCATGATCAATTGTTAGCAGATCTATTGAAGGAAATAATAAAATATTTTATTTTATTTTATTTTATTGACATGTTACCTTGGAAACCAGCATGTTTTGTCTATTGGTCATTGGAAAGTTGCCTGGAAACTGAGTCCACCCTATACTGCTGAAGAACTCTTGGAACGACTTCATAACCTGGGAGTAGTAATCTCATCTGGATATTTAATTTTCTTGTGGTACACAGCCCATTTGGGGACTGCAGCTTTGTATATCCAGCCAACTTGTTCACTGGAATTGATTGTGGTATCTTCATGGATTTAAGCCTGTTTGGGGAGCCATTACACCTGATGGATTACAGACTGCATTCTATAATCTGAAGCTGCATTTATAATATTGTTCTTTGCATATGAGAACTGCGCTCTAATGTTTTTCTGTAGGTAGTTGTACAAATGTTTAACTGTACTGTATAGAGTTTGTTGTCATTCAGAATTCTGTAAGGTTTTATGTATTTTGTACTTTCTAGTTTTACATACATATTACATTTATAATTTTGTGTTAATTTTGTTTGAGGTGTATTTCCACTCACCCTTTTTTGGTCAATTTCTTTGAAGTGTGTTTCTTTTTTTTCTGACCCTACTCTCTTCATTAAAGCTGCTGAAAATGCTTGTCGCTCTGCCTCCTTCTTTCATATTAATACAAGGTGAGTTGCCAAGTGTCCATTGATGACGTTAGCTACATAACACACAACAGCTATATGGTGTCTGTGCACGTGTGTGTATGTGGCTTCAAGTTGCCTGTCATCTTATGGCAATCATATGAATTAGGCAAAGAATACTTGAGGTGCTTTTGCCATTCCCTTCCTGTGAAATATAGCCCACATCACCTGGTATTTGTTGGTGGTCCCATCCAAGTACTAACCAGGGCTGATTCTGCTTAGCTTCTAAGATCAGACAAAATTTGGTGTTTTTAGGGTAGTTAGGCCCAATGGTGCATGTACTACTCCTAAAAAATATGGCATGATGAAGAAAAGGGTTTGCTTCTTTTTCTTCTCCTCTCCCCTACCACTGCTTGAGAAAACACTGTAGTGACTCCGGCACTATAACAGTGTAATGCGGAAAGGCCCTTTGTTTATTCTTAGTTCCTGGCATTGTGCTCTCCCTAGACCAGTGGTGCTTAACTTAGGGTCTGTGGACTCGGGGGGGGGGGCACGAAGGCCTCACAGAGGATCTGTGACGCCCTGCTGCCAGTTGCTTGTGCGGGTACCAAGGTGTTTTTTTTTCTTTTTTGGTCAAGATTTATTCAGAGTGGCGTTTGCCATTGCCTCCCTCTGAGACTGAGAGAATGTGACTCTCCCAAGGCCATCCAATGTCTGAGCAGGGATTTGAATCCTAGTCTCTAGAAACCTTTAAATAAATATTTGGATATTTGAATATTTAAATATTTAAATAGAGATTTGACTATTTAAACCTTGAATTAAGCCCTGGGAGTCCTCGACAACAAATTATATTTACGGAGGGTCCTTGGTAAAGAAAAAATTAAGAACTACTGCCCTAGACCATTTCCCCCACTCTTATCCCAGCCTTTGCGCTTTCTACTTGTCTATAGTAATCCAGTTCAAACACAGTTCTGGATAACTTCCATAGCCCCAACCAGGCCTTGATTCTTGAGCACTTGTGGGACTTTGCAACCTCTGGCATTTATGAGTCTGTTCTACTTTTGTCAATATTCCACAGAAACCTGTTTGAGGCCATTTCCACCCTACACTGCTATTATTCCACTTTCAACCTCCTCTGGAATCCTGGCGTTTGCAGTTTAGGGAGGAGCATTTAGAATTCTCAGCCAGAGAGCTCTTGGGCCTCAGGAAACTACAAACCCCAGAATTCCACAGCATGTTGAAAGCGGAATAAGAGCACTATAACAGTGTAGCGCAGAAAGGCCCAAAGTGTCACATTCAGAGGCTGAGAAATAGAACCTGAGGGGACCAAGAATATAGCTGCAGTGTATAAAGAAGCAGAATCTGGAGAAGAGGAGCTTGAACAGGAGAAGGCATGGATCTGGAATGTTTCCAGGTGAGGTTTTCAATTGTGTGAATAGGAGTGTGTGTTTGTGTGAGAGAAGTTTGTGTGAGAGAAGTGTCACCTTCCGTTTGTAACCCTTCTGTCCTTTTTAACATTTTTTTCTGCTGTTTTTTCTAGTACATTAGGAGGCGGTTGGAATATTTGAGCTACACCTTTGGATTGGTAAATCTAGGAGCCTTCTGTCTAGAAAAATCTGGGCAAAGTGTGGCCTGTGAGCTGCATGTGGCCCCCCTACGGCTGTTTTTGTGGCCCCCCACCTCCTAGGTGTCATTTTTTTCCAATTTTTTTCTAGTGCCCCAAATATTCTTGTGGAGGCATTTTTTGCTTCATTTTGGGGGCTCCTAGGCCGTTGTAGACCCAGGAAAGGCCTTTAAAAAATCTGGAAATAAATTGGAAATGAGTTCTAGTCCCTTTCTGGTTAGAAAAAGGGCTTCTCTGGGTCTGGAATGCCTCAGGGAGGGGGCCTGAAAACATGGGAAATATGCCCCTCACAGCCCTTAGAGGGCATTGGGAGAGATTTGGGGGCAAAACATGGGTTTTTTTGTGGCAAGAGTGTGTGTGGGTCGGGGTGTACGCTCAAGGTCTCCTGGAGCAAATGTGGTCTACCAGCCTCCCACAGTTGCGCACTCGGATCTAGAAGAGCACAAAGAATCAGCATGATGTAGCGGCCTGAGTGTTGAGATTAGAGACCCATTTATGCTATGCAGTGGTAGCATTATATTCCATTCTGCCATGGTAGCATCCTGTGGAATCCTGGGATTTGTAGTTTGGTGTGCCACTAGAGTTCTCTGGCTCAGCATTCTGAATCCCTTGCCCTAAACTCCAGATCCCAGAATTCCACAGAACAGAACAATGGAACTTAAAGTGGAATCATAGTGCTGTAATTGCACAGTGTGAATCAGCCCCTGGTCTGATGGTAAGGGCCAACTGTTTTCTGACCTATGTAGGGATGAACTGCAAGGGAAGGGATCCATTGCCATGACCAGTTCCAACTTGGCAGCTTTCAGTATGAAATGGGGATTTTCTTAAATATTCAAATTTATACTGCTCAAGGAGCCCATTCAGACTATACCATTATAGCACTATGATTCTACTTTAACTGCTGTGACAAAATCATATGGGATCCTGGGGTCTGTAGTTTGGGGAGACACTCAGGCTGGATGGATGAAAATTCTAATTACCCCTCCTTAAACTGCAAATGGACTCTAAAGGCACCTGACCTTGCCTGATCTTGAAAGATAAGCTGGATCTGCCCTGGTGAGTAGTTGGATGGGAGACAGCCAAGGAATACCAAGGTGCTGTAGGCTATATTTCAGAGGAAGAAACTAGAAAAACCACCTCTGAGCATTCTCTGCCAGAGAAAACCCTGTGAAATTCATGGGGTTGCTATAAGTTGACAGGCATCTTGAAGGCCTGTACATGCACAAACTGAAAATCCCAGGATCCTATAGGCTGGAGCCATGGCAGTTAAAGAGGAATCATAGTGCTTAGATCTGTGAAGTATGAAAGGGCCCCTTTGTTCATTCTATAGTTACATAGCTCTAGGGGCCTGATGTGATTTTTTTTTCAAGAAAGAAAGTACTTTTCTAATCCTATTAGTTGGACCTGGCCTTGAAGACATGCAGAGAGTAGTGGCTCATAGCTTTGACATCAGTGGCTTGGTGATTCCATTCTGAGTTTCTGTCCAAAGTTTAAAGGAAATAACGATGTTGAATCTCATCCCCAAAAGAGGTTCATTAACCTGGACAACTTAAAGTTCAGAGTAAGGCCATTTCTGTACTGGACTGTTATAGTGCTATTATTCCATTTTCAACATCCTGTGGAATCCTAGGGTTTGTAGTTTAGGCCTCAAAGGTCCCTCTCTAAACCGCAAACCCCAGGATTCCATAGGATGTTAGAAGTGGAATAATAGTAGTATAACAGTTTAGTGTTGAAATGGCCTAAAACTCAAGAGAGGTTTCACTGCACTACTAACATGGAAGCCATCAGAGGCCACTGCAGGTAGATGTTTCCGGAAATGGGCCCAGTGTTTGGCACTGTGTTGTACTGTAAGTGTCAGCTAAAAGCCTGCAGTTAAAGAACTAGCTGAGCTAGTTCAAATCAATATGTGAAATCCAGGATCTATGAAATGTAATTCTTCCTTTTACTCCACACTCAAATGGAGTTGGCCCTCATTGTGTCCTTAGCACGGTCAGGAAACAATACTGCAGTGACAGCAAAAGTCACAACTGGAAGAATGCCCTGATTGGGATCTACATTTTGCATGTGAAACCTGCAACAAAATGTTGGAGTTATCATGAAAATAGGTGTGGTTGGCTAGGTGAAACAGTGAGACGTTTTGCACTGCAACAAAATGTTGCAGTGCAGAATGCTTCAGTGTTTCACCTACTCAGCCACATCCATTTTCATTATACTCCATCCCATTATCCCATCCCCATTTTGTATCCTATCCGCCTCAAATGTCTCAGCATTCTCTGGTCACTGAATATGGGAATCTTAATTTTCTGCCAGAGGAATACAGTTCTCTCTTCACATTCGCGGGTTTGATTTTCAGGAATTTGATTATTCATGTGGTGTCCATTTGCCTCCCCTCATTCACCCCCTCCCATTCCCTGGCCTTTCGGTCAGGCGTGCTGCCTTCCTTCTCTGCACCCCAGCAAAGGCAAACAATGGGAGAGGGAAAGGTTCATGTGTAAACCCTTCTCCTTCCATTCTCCTGCCTGTTGCCCATACTGGCAGAAAGTAGCAGGGCACGCAGGTCACAGACAGGCAAACAGAGGGAGGAGAGTATTTTCCCTTCCATTCACTTGCTTGTCACCTGTGCAGCTAGAAAAAAGGCGGGGGGGCAGGCAACGGACAGGCAAACAGAGTGGGGTGGCATGTTTTTCATTTGCTTGCTGCCACCCATGCAGGGAGAAAAAAGGTGGGGCACGTGGGTGATGGGTAGGCAAACGGGAGAGGAGTGTTTTCCCTACAATCGCTTGCCTGTCATTTTTGTGGGCAGAAAAAAGGTGGGGTGCGCAGCCGAGGGGCAGGCAAATGGACCATGGAGGAGTGTTCTTTCTTCCATTCATTTGCCTGTCACACCCAAGCTGCAGGAAGGATAACAGAGAGGGGAGTCCTGAGAGAGAATAGGTGGGGCAGCGCTCACTCTGGTGGGGGAAGTTATTCGTGATATTTTTGACTTTCATGAGGTGTCTGTGCTCCGAACTCTCACAAAAGCCAGTGGGCTACTGTATTTTCTCAGTGTCCTGTCTCAATCCCAGCACAGCTGATACAACAAACAAAACAAACTGAATAGCTCCCAGCTTGTTAGTTACTTCCAGGCAGTAAATTCAGAGTCATAAATAAAGTCCAACAGGGTTCCAAGGCAAGGGAGTATCCAAAGTCAGTCCGAGCATTCAGTAAGGCATCCAGCAGGGCAGAAGGTCAGTTAAGCTCTGACAACTCCTGGAGGAGAAGGATGTCAGCTATATAGGTCTGAAGCTTGGTGCAGCCGTGGCTTGATTAATTGTTGCCAGTTATAAATTCTGAGAGAGTGACACTGGCTCTTTTTTTGCTGTCTGTGCTCTGCAAAGATGGGTACAGGTAAGTGCTCTTCTATGTCTGAAGAGGCAGGACTCTCTGCTGGAGCTGGCACTGCCCCCTGTTCTGTTTGTGGTACTGTACCCCCTTCCTGTACAGCGGGTCTGTTTCAGCCTCTGGCATGCCTCCTGTCTCAGCCTTTGGCATGCCCCCTGTTTCAGACTCTGAGTCAGAGTCCATGTTCTAGAAGCAAGGCATGACACTCAAAGACTTGGCCAGAATTCACTGAGGCAATTACACATGCATAACCAAGAATTACACATTCATGATTAGTTCATATTATTATTTTAGGGAATATGTAGGGACCATGAAAATCCCCCAGTTCTCACTTATTGGGCAACAGTTACTGCAAGCAACAGGGATCCATTCCCCTGTTGACTGGGGAAGCAGATGACTAATATTCCCAACCACCCCTTTGCATGAGTGATCTCAGGTTGGGGGGAATTGAAACAGGAACCCTTCTTCTGACCGTTGCACTGGAGATCACTCTGAAAGGGGTGGAAACATCAGTCAGCTGCTTCTGACAAGAGAACAGACCCCTGTTTCTCACAGTGGCTGCTGCCCAGTAAGTAAGGGCGATGGGGGGTGGGTGTTCAGGCTGGAAGACAATACATAGCTACAAAACTATGGAAACTCAGAATTACACATTCATAAATGCCTTAATGAATTCCAGTGCAGGTGTTTTTTTACCATTTGAGTTACTTGAGGTGATCAACTATGATTGATGCTTAATGCAGCATGGTTAACAACATGAACAGGAAGCATCCCTAGGTTTCAAGTTTTGGCCCTATAATTTCAGGGCCTGGGATGATCTTGACTTGGTAATTCTATAAACATTTGTGCTTCTTGGACTAGGATACTACTCAAGGGAGAAACGCTCCTAAAGACAGGAGCATTACAGATTTTTCCATCCTCTCTCTCTCAATCTCTCCGTGCCCTTCCCAAATGTTGATAGCATTTATCATCCACCCCTGCCCCATTTCCCAGCTGTGGTGTGAGTGAAGAGGAAAGTGGTAGGTTGCCAAAGTTGCCTCTCTGAAACAATGGGTTGAGACATGCCAGTTAAGACAAAGGTAGAGCTACAGCTCATATTCTCTGACATTTCACAGATAAAAAATGGAACACATGTGGCTAAGCAACATCACAGTGTGGTCAGGCATGGCAAAAATTATTAGTGAAGAACACACATGCTAGGAGAAGAAGTATGCTTTTGCCTGAGCCTACTGGGAAAGGCAAGATTCCACTCCCCCTCTCTTTCTTTCCCTCACTGAGTTAATTGAGCGCAAACCACTTCTTAAATTGAGTCAGATAGACAGTTGCATGTGTTCACAGACACATATTTTCTTTTTTATTATTATACTTTAATTTGATTCATACTCCTTCACCCTTCTTCACATGAGCCAAAGACTGCTCTCAGCATTCATTAGAAAATTACTTTGGCTTTTTCTTTAGTCAAGCCATAATTGACAGTGGCTCTCAGTGCTCATAGTGATTTTAGAGAGGCCGTATTCAAAAACATCCACATTCTGGGCTTTAAAGTTGGACCAATATCTGCAGGGGCAGATATAGTATCGACAAAGCATATATTAACCAGATTTGGAGGCATCATAGATATTGTATTGTATAGTTTGGGCCTGAAACAAGGAACAACGGGTAAACCTAAATACACCTTGTAAATTTAGTTTCCCCCACCAATTCATGCAAACCTTGATGTTCCCTCAAACATGTTTCCCCAAACATGATTCTACAGCCATCTTTGGCTCTTTCCGCAGCACCCTCCCATCTCCCCATGGGGATGGAAGAAGATGGGACCGAGATGATGCTTCTGAATGATGTTGTCACAGTCCCATCCTTCCCTTTTCCCCAGGCAGTGCAATCATGGGTTAAAGCAGTGATCCGTGATCACGCCACTGTCCTGCACTTACCTGTCCTGCGGAAGGGCAGGAAGCACGATGGCGGCACTTCCTGCCGCAGCACAGCTTGGGAAAGTACTTGGCTGCCCTGCAGAAGGAAGCGGTGTGTCCATTGTGCACCCTTCTTCAGGAAGCTGATCCCGTGTGGAGGAGATTGCTGCTGAGATCCCCACCAGATGCTGCCACAAGAAGGTAAGCTGCAGAAAGAGCCTTTGACAATCTGAAGGGATGTCATGGACAAGATAGAGACCCAGCATGGTGCAGTGCTTTGAACATTGGGCTATGGCCTTGGAGACCAGGATTTGATTCTCTGCTTGACCACGGAAATCTACTTGGTGACTCTAGGCATGTCACATACCCTCACTCCCATTAAAATCCTGTGACAGGTTCACCTTAGGATCATCATAAGTCAGAAACAATTTGAAGGTACACAGCAACACTGATGAAAGCAGTTTGGTTTAAACTGCTCCAGAGACCAGAACATAAACCAATGATTTCAAATTACATGAAAAGACATTCCACCTAAAAGTTAGGAAAAAACTTCTTGACAGTAAGAGCTGTTTAACAATGGACTATACTGTTTTGGACTGGTGGATTCGTCTTCTTTGGAGGTCTTTCAACAGAAGATGGCCACCTGAGAACATAAGAGAAGGCTTTGTCTCAGGTTACGGAACTCCTTACCAAAGGAGATAAGGCTGTTACCCCAAAACGTGGGTGACTCAGGGATCCATCCATGATACCAGTACCTCTGTCCAAAGCTGAGGAATTATTGGCTCAATTAGGAGGCTGAGGGGGGGTAACCTAACAAGATCTTCTCCTATGGTTATGGGGTCCTTGTAAGAAAGAACCAGCCAGAGGTTCAAAAGTAAACTAAAAATGTGTTTTATTGAGGGGAATCCACTCACACATGCACACAGGATACAAACAGTCACACATTCACACAAGAGCTAACTGAAATAAAAGGGAGGAAAAAGTATGGATAGAGAGGCTGAGGGTTTGGGGTTATAATTACCAATCCAGAAGAGTAGTGAAGAAGCAGTGTGCCTTGTTCTGGAATCAGAGTGACAGCATGGCTACCAGCAAGTGAAGTGCTGCATCTGACTGCTCAAAACTAAGTGTTTATATACTCTATTTCCCTCCCCAAAGGGGTGTAAGTTAATTGCTTCTTGGAAGCTTCTGTGTGATGTGACTGCGAAAGGTTTCAGTAGGAAATGTGCACAGCAGGTGTGCTTGGCTACTGCTCCTGGGCTTGACTGTTGTTTTCTGAGGCTGGGCAGTTAAAAGGATGAGCGTAGCCCCATCAGTCAGGTTTTCCCAGCTAATCCACAGTGAACTTTTGACCTGGCTGTGCTGAGGTCACTTCTGACCTATTCTTGCACATCTTCCCAGCCAGCGTCCCTTCTCCACATGGCCTTTCAGCCATAAGTGTATATAACTTAAGTTCATGCCAATTAATATTTGCCAATTAGACCATATGAAAGCATGGGGGTGTATGGCTGCTGCCAAGGTTGGCATACTCCCTCTCATTATTCTTCTTGTAGGCAAAGACCTTCTCACTAAGTTGAACTGACTGGTTCCATGCCTTCCAACATTTCGCAGATGAAAACTGGAACACATGTGGCTGAGCAAAGTGTGGTCAAGATGGCAAACATCAGAGTTTGGCCACAATGGCAAAAATTGTTAATGAAGAAGGACACACAAGTGAGGTGAATCTGCAGCAGTTGATTTTTGCCTGAGTCTAGCGGGAAGGACAAGTTTCTGTCCCTTCATCTCCTCTTCCCCGTGCCCTGGCTGAATTAATTGAGTGCAAACTACTTTTGTACTTTGAACTCAGTTTGTGCCAATGGAAGTAAACTGAAGACAAAGGAGAAACATGGGAGGAAGAGAGAGAACTGGGGCATTTTAACAGCAGCTGATAAAATGGGATGACAGAGGATTAATTGGAACTGTCCCTGCCAAACCAGGACAAGTGGAGAGTATGTGGTTGCTGACGGCACAGCTGGCTACAGGCTAGATGCTATATTTTTCTTAGGGATGCATTTTAAAAAGTACTTTTAATTCTGTTTTATCTGTTGATCTTTTGTGTTTTAATTTATTCATCTTCAGTGCTAATGGGAGCTGCTTTCAGTCCCCTTTCAGGGAAAAATGTAGGTTATAAATCCAGTAAATCAATATGTAAGTCAATAAGACTTCCAGAGCATGCATAACAAAGAACAATTGCTAGGTTTCTTTTTCAGAAAATAGTTCTTAATTGCAACAGTGACATTGCAAAATAGTGCTCATAGGTTTGGATGCAGACTACGATGGCCAATGGCCATCTAAGCTAACACAAGGCCTGATGCAGCTGTGTTGAATCCAAAACCTTTCCAGCCTTGGGATACTGGAATTTCCTTAGGAGTCATTTGGCCTTGGGCTAGCTTTGCATGGCCATTAAGGCTGTGTACCTGAGCTGGGACAAATACACATCTGGGATAACTCTGTCCTGCTTTGCTCCATTTGGGCTCATTTGGAAGCTGGTTTCAGCTCTCAGAGCAGTTGTGCGGGCAGATCTCTCTGCTGACTAATCTCTGAAATCAGCCAAGAGAAAGAAGCTCAGTCAGCAGAAGAGAGTTCAGACACCAGAAGGCCTGCAACTGGTGCAAGAAGAATCTCTTTATTCCTAATTCTCCACAATTGCCTAACTGTCATGACTAATCTAATTCCTATTTGTTGCAGTGGACCTACTGTAAGTATTGTGAAACGTGGGCTAAACTTGTTGGAATCAATTAAAAGAATTAGACATTGCTCTGAAAATAATAATTAAATTTCTACTGCAACAGTGAATGAAAATTTTGTCATTAATACTGACAAGCAAATCAATAAACTGCATCCTTGTTGAATGGGAAACAGAAATGGGAAACATGCAGCCTTTTGGACTAGAGCTGGAGATGAACTTATTCACTACCTTTCTAATTATTTTATCTAACTTTCTAGATTTTCCAGTTAAGGCTGAAACATGCATTAGTGACGTGGGTCACTAGAATGGTTGCCTCCCACTCTGTCACATTAAGGTACAAAGTTCTCTATTAGAACTGGAGGCAATGCATCACATGGCTTTGTTGTTGGGGAGGCTAACCTGTGTGATTTCTTTGGGAGACAGCAGGGAAGGGTAGAGGGAGAGGTTTCTGGAGCAAAAGAGCTGAGGTTGTGGGACATAAGAAGAAACAAAGAATAATGAAAAGAGGAAAGTGGAATGGGGAAGGTTGTGGGAGTGATTTGCTGGCTTAACAAGACACTATGTTACCATACCCTCCCATCTCTCCCACAAGATATGCGATTTTCATAAACTGAACTTATTAATGACTGAAGAACACAATTGGTGTCATGCTGACTGGAGAATGTTGTTTGGGTTATGGTAACCAGAGATGTGTTCACGATCATGAAATCTCAGATAAGATCATGCGGAAAACACAATGCTGATGGGTTTGTGCTAATCCCTTTGCTGCTTCGCCATTTCTTGGGCTTTTCGAATACAGTGAAAGATGAACTGCCCAGATTGATGAGCAATCAGAGATCATTCCTCGATCTTACCCTACGGAGATCTTCCCTATACACCTTACCTGACCAAACATTGAGAGACTGTTGTGAGTCCCATCAATGTTTTGTCACTCTGGAGTTAAAGTAATCATCCCTTTGTCAGTCCCATAGGAAATCCATTATGGCTTTGTCAATGCACCCCTTCAGAATGTGAAATAGGGTATTCCAACCCTGGCTTTGACTGCAGCCTATTGTAGTGCATAATACGTGTGCTTTCCTCAGATGCTGCCTGAGTTCCTCTGCTCCGATCTCTTCTTCAGGACTGGCAACTATCACCCTTTCCCCTCAATCTCTCTCTATCAAACATTTCTTGCCTTACTTTTTGATAGCCTTGTATGGTTCTTAAGAGTGTCTGATTTCTCATATGTTTGTTAATTTGAATAAAATACTTTGTTAACTGGAGTCCTCTCTATAGTTAATACTGGCATACACAGCTGAAAAGATCCTGCTGCTACCCTCCTCTTGCAGGCCTCCTTTGAGCTATAATTCCTCCAATTTCTAAGGAGACACTGGCATTGTGGATGGACCCCAACATCCCCACCTATTAGGGTAACAACTATGTCTAAGGGTCTTCTAGAATGCCAGGCCTTTTAGGCATGAAAGGCAGCTGTCTCTCCCCCTCCTCACCCTGGAATTATGAGAAACCAAGTTGTTTGAAGTTCTCCAGAAGTGTGATTCTTTTTCAACAACTTTGCCTCTTTTATTGATTATATTCTAGATTGGTTTCTCCTGTATATTATTGTATAATAGACAAATATTATATGATATTATTTGGGGTGAGCTGCAATGAACCCCATTGCAATTCCTTCCTCGCACAGTGCTAGGCTCTTGAATAATTAAGTAAAAGATTTTCCTCAGTCCCGTTCCCTAATTCCTTCTTTCTTCCTCTCTCTTTCTACTTTTTACTTAGCTCTTTTAGTAGGCATGAATATGTACTTTGAAGGATATTGTAATGCTGGAGCTTGTAGCAAAAAGATAAAGCTTAAAGATAAAGCTATCAAAATTGATGTCCTACTACCCTTTCTAAGTCTTCTGACAAAAATCTACAAAGTCTTATCTTCAATTAAGTGACACAGACTCCCAGGTGAGTAACGAAAGATTGCTCCATCTACTTCATATAACCCATTCTTTTGCCAGATGATCTAATAAAGAAATTCTCAAGTCTCTGTGATGTATCTCTTCTTTAGCAAATTTCAGCCAGTCCAGTTATTGGTTAAAAGTGAATGAATGTGAGTATTCACTTTATTCCAGTAGCCTCACAAAGTTAAGATATTTAAAGAAATAAGGATTAAGGTAAGATGGGTGCAGAGAATAAAGGAGTTGTTAGGTATGTGTTTTTTTAAAGCTAGAGATGCCACAAATTTAACTTGGGATCCCTGGATCTTTCATGTAAAATGTGTCTTCTGATCTTTGAAGACCACATCTCATGGTTGGGAGTGGGGAGCCAGGGAGGATCTAGTGGGGCAAAAACTGTTCTGCATGTGTCCAGAGGCTCTTAAACCACTGAGAATTCTCCTCCCTTGATTCAATGACTAATTTAATTGCTTATTGCTGTACTTGTAGTGGATCGGTGTTCTTTAATTGTTAAAGGTTTGTTTAACCTTAAACAAATGAGACCTCTGAAGAGTAAGCGAGGTGTCCATTTTCATGGGGATGGAAATAAAGGGATGCACATGAGTGACAAATGGAATTGAAGAAGTTGTAAGATGCTTTGAGACAGACTTGCCTAACTTGACACTTCCTGGATGTGCTGGATTCCCATCATTCCCAGTAATGATCCTGTTATGGGTTTTGTAGTCCACGTTGATGTTGTTAACTGCTGTCTAGTTGACTTCGACCTATGGCAACCCTATGGAGGAGAGACCTCTAAACTCATGCTATCATCAACCGCCCTGCTTTTATCTTTTTTTCCTTAAAAATCACAGACTTTTGACAAAATACTATTTTCATATTTATGCAAAGTTTTATTTTACTGTATGGAAAGTTAAAGCTTATAGTGTATCAAGACAATAACTGTACAAGAGGATTAAATATTACCCTGATTAATACTTTCAAGATGTAACATCGAGGAGGGGAATCATAGTGTCATTTCGTTCCCTCATGTTTATCATATGCTATCCCACTGATGTTATATTTATAACATTGTCTATTGTGTAATGGAGAGCATATGAAGAAGACAGTTGTACATTATGAGAAATGTATCTTATGTGCAGATAAATTCAATAAAGATTATATAATCATAAAAAAAACGATTTAACCCACAATTGTGCCACCTGGGGATGGGAGAAGGAGAGGACTGCAACAACGTCATGCAGAAGCATTGTTGTGGTCACGTACTTCTCGCATCCCCATGGCGGGATGGGAGGGTGCTGTGGAAAAGGCCACAGTTGCTTGTAACAAGTTATTTATGCAGTTACTTATTGCAGATTGTTTATATGTTTATTTTGATAACAAAGGCACAGTGACATTTCATTGCAAAAGTAAGATAACAAGTGGAAACAAAATTATTTGGGGTGTGAGAAAATGAATAATTTTCCAAACGTCATGGAAACAGGACAGTGGATTCCAGATGAGGAAGACTGTACTCTAGATCTTCAAATGGACATTTTGTTAGTGCAAACGTATATAATGAGTATGAGTACAAACAGACAAAGGTGCTTTCTGAAGTTTGTTTTCTGTGCATTTCAAATACCAGGTGATCAGGTTGCTAGCACATGATTTAGGTTGTAGATAGTTTTTCCTTGCTGAATCAAATGGTACCAAGAAATCAGTAATGATCTAATGTAGTTTGTTGGCTGCAAGTATATTCATGTGACACAGGTCAGCTGTCAGGACTGAGAGAAAGAGAGAGAGAGAGAGTGAGAGAGAGAGAGAAAGGGAAATAGGGAATCTGCTTTAAAAGCATGTTTTACATTCAACCTGGAAGTGCAATCAACATAGTGGTTCCATATGACAATGTAGCACTATAAATTCTCCACAACTGTTCCACAAAACCACAAAAATTTACATTTGTAATATACTTTTATATAAAACAAGTTCCACTCATCCACCAGTAGCTGCTGGTGTGTTAATAAGCTTGTTCCTTGCCTCTAAATGCCTTCCGCCCCTTTAATTAGTAGTTTCCTTCACTATGGTCATGGCGTTATGGACTTGTTTATGTAATTAATCAGGTCCTGTTCTTGAAAGCCCTTTAGAGTGCAGTACTATATTTACTTCAGAATAAATCCCATTGAACTCAGTT
This sequence comes from Iguana delicatissima, assembly GCA_948472985.1. Classification (NCBI taxonomy): domain Eukaryota; kingdom Metazoa; phylum Chordata; class Lepidosauria; order Squamata; family Iguanidae; genus Iguana; species Iguana delicatissima. The sequence continues at coordinate 52,176 of CAOKZL010000726.1, read as the reverse complement.
GGATTTACTTGTGAGCAGATATGTGTGTGCACGTGTATACATTGCATGGTTAATTCCTGTTTCTGGCCAGAACTACTGCTTTTTCTTTTTAAAATGTTTGTTAACAAAACCATCAATCTAATCACCATCTACAATTAGTATAGCAAAAATTAAATGAAGGAGCCATTCTTCTGTTTTAAAGAAGATATGAATATTTTAGGTTATTATTCTGTATACACTTACTTGAACTCAGTCGGTTTTGTTTTTGAATCATCATCGTCGTCGTCGTCGTCATCATCGTGTTTATTTATAACTCACCTTTTCCTCAAAACTGATCTTCGGGTTGCCTTACAAATTAAAATAAATACAATCGCTGTATCCCAGACTTGCTATTTAGTCATGGAGACATAATTAAGGGCTTTAATCACATGAGGCAAGTAAATCACACTCACATCAGGATGATAGCATCTTTGGTTGGGACTTATCACATTATCTCATTGCTTTTCTATTGCTCTCCTGGTGAGAGACCATTTGGAAAGTGTTTCCTTTACAAACTAGGTTATTAACAGATGTTTTGTGTTAATAAAAGAAACACTTTTCAAAAGTTCTCCCACCTGAAGAGCGACAGAAGAGAAATGACATCATGTGATAACTCTCAGCTAGGGATGGGCCAACCGAATCCTTGAATCCTGGGGAAGGATTCGAGATTCAGGAATCCAAATCCTCATGCCAAAACGGCAAATCGAATCTTTCAAATCCACCAACCTTGTTGCTTTACAAAATTGACATCTCCGGAGCCCACCACAAGCCTGATTGGGTGGCGAGCCCCTCAGCATACAAAAATCATGGCATAAAGCTGTGCATGCATGCTGGAGGCTGCCTGTGGTTGCTTGTGCTGTGTAGTCACCTGCTCGGGCTGCCTGTGCTCACCCGCTTGGGCTGTGTGCTTGCCTGCTCGGGCTGTAAGCTCACCCACTCGGGCTGCCTGCCTGTGTCTGCTCGGGCTGCCTCCCTCTGCAAGATAATTATTCTCTTCTCTGTTCTTTTGACTTGAGATGGAGGGTAGGGATTGGGACTGGACTAGAGGCTGTTTTTTTTTTTTTAAGCGCCTTCCTTGTTGCAGGACTTGAGACTGGACATCAGGGTAGAGAACTGAGACTGGACTAGAGGCTGCTGTTGTTGTTTTTTTAAGTGCTTTCCTTATTGCAGGACTTGAGACTGGACATCAGGGTAGAGAACTGAGACTGGACTAGAGGCTGGTGTTGTTGTTTTTTTAAGTGCCTTCCTTGTTTGAGGACTTGAGACTTGACTGGAAGGTACAGTCCTTTTGAGATTTCAAGGACAGCTGAAAGATTCCTTTGTGTAGCTTCCTTGCAAAGCTCTTTCATACACAATTTTGGGGTTTGTAGTTTTACAAAGTGTCACAGCCTTCTCTGCCAAAGTGTGCTGTGCATCATCAAACTACAAACCCAAAGATGCCATAAGGAGTTATGCAAAGAAAATCCAGTTTTGACCTGGATTATCTCTGTATTGTACTATGTGGCCCTGTTTACACAGGCAGGAAAATATGGGATTAATCCACATTTTCCTACCTGTGTAGAAAGAACCTTCATGTCATTTTCAACCTGGGAAAATCCTGAGGCAAAACTATGACAATTGTCCTGGCCAGATTTCTTCAGAGGGAGGTTTGCCTTTGCCTAGGCTTTTGCTAAGGCTGGGAGAGTATGTTTTGCCCAAGATTATCCTTGCCTTTTTTTTTTTGTTATAGTCAACCCAGGAGATGGCATCATCTCGAGCATCCTCCAACATCTGGAGCTACTTACAAATTTCATGTAATTCTTAATAAGAAGTCTGTGGCTATGTTTCCCTGAAAGTGGAAACTATTATTTAATTTGTTTTTCATTAAACAAAGATGTCAAATTCTGCTTCAGAACACTTTTCAGTATAAGTGCTTCCTTCCCCTTGCTTTTAAAACCCTTTTTAAAAAAAAGATTCAAAAGATTTGTAGATTCGCAGAATTTTCCAGGGATTTGGATCCGGATTCGGAAAATTCTGGATTTGTCCCATCTCTCCTCCCAGCCAAGATGCTATTAACCTGCTGTAATTGCGATTTACTTGCCTCATGTTATACAGCCCCCTGTAATGTCACCTAGGCATACTTTCCCTTAGCCCTCCTTAAGTGCCAGCAGCCAGATCAAGCCAAGGAGATCTGTTCAGCTTCAAACTGAGGGGCAAGGAGGACGATATGTCCATCCTGCTCCCACCAGCCAGTGAGGCTGTGACAAGGACTTGCAACAGGGGTTGTGCTTCTAATCTTTACTGGCTCACTCGCTGGTGGGAGCAGAGTGGAAGCATCAGCATCCTTGAACCATGATTAGGGTGAGCAGCTTCTGTTGAACAGACCTTCTTTGTCCAGTCCAACTGCTGGGGCTTAAAGTAGTGCCATTTAGTAGGTTTCCAACAAGTGGAGTGCCATTTAGTAGGTTTCCAACAAGACTGTGTATTCTTACTGAATATAGACCAATTATGGATCTGTAACTCTAGGTTATGAATCTGTAACTGCAATACTGAATACGGCCAATATTGTAACAACATGCAAAAGGTCAATATTAGAATAGAATTAAAACTATTTAAAATGTACAAATAAAAATTATTGAAGGCACTTAAAAAAAACAGTACAATTCAAACATTACAACGCCTTCTTAAAAGCCCTTTCTTTAAGAAGCTTCCATAGAATAGTAGACCACAGGGGCCTGTTACTGCAGTTTAGGCCTATTTGGAGATAGCACCCGATATCACTTTGATATCATAATTCGGCCTTATTCTATCACCCTTCTCCATGTGTTTGTGAGGCCCCTGGACAAGCACAAAACTAGGCTAGGCACTTAACTGCTGAAATATTCTCAAACAATACAGGCAAGCCAGAAATAGCCAGATTGCTGCTTCAGGGACCTCCCTGGCAAACACCACATTATGTATGTGAGCTACCTACAAAAGGCTCCCTGCCCCAAGCAGGCAACTTGACAAAGGCTGAACCATCCACTGTCAAGCGTTGTGCATTTACATACTGGCTACACCATTGGTAATTCGGCTCTGATTCCATCGTGCTAAATGTGACTTTTCAGAAACATTGTCTCGCACCCAAAGCTAATTGTTGTCCCCGAGTAAGGCATAGCCTGCAGTCACACTTCTCCCTATAAAAACCCCTGATTCTGAGACTTTCCTCAGATTGCTCCCGAGTTCCAGACTGCCTTGCTGCCGCTTTGCTTGGTGAGCTTCCCCTCAGCTCCACATGCTGAGCCACACCGAACCCCAGCATCGCTCTCTATCTTCTTCTGGGCTTCAGGAACAGGTTTCGTATCACCCGAATCAACTATCCCTCTGAAAATCCCGCTATCTTATTCATACCTTTATTTTCCTTAGTTATCTCTGTGTGTGTGTTGCTTACATTGTGTGCCTGTATTTAATAAAGATCATTCATTACTTTCAAACCAGTCTGCTTCTTGACTTGGCCTGACCCCGTAAACACTGGGTTACAAGATTCCACTGCGTTACCCTGCCTCTCATTTTGCCAACGAGTGCTCTTGACTAATTTCCCCAAATCTGTGTAATTGCAAGGTTATTTAGGTGTCCCTCCCGGGACCCCCAGAAAACAGGGTAACAGGCCAACCAGTCGAGTTCCCTGCCATGCAGGAACCCACATCAAAGCACTTCCAACAGATGGCCATCCAGCCTCTGCTGAAAAATCTTTGATTGTCAAAATCCTGTTGGAGTGATAAAAGTCTTTGCTTACCAACAGAAGGACAGCCAGAAGAGAAGCAGTCTACCCTCCCGAGAAAAAGAGTTCTAGAATGTAAGAGCAGCCACTAAGAGGGCCCTATCTTGTGTCCCTATCAGTCATGATGATGTGGAGAGAGGAGTCTGTCCTGAAGATCTCAGGTCTCAAGCAAGCCCATATGGGGACATACCCTCTTTCAGACAGTCTTTGCCAAGTCATATGGGGCATAATTCATGAATACATATAGTGTCTGCAGTTAATGTATGAATACATATCTGGACTGTACTATTAAACATACTCTAATAGGGATAAGGAACTAATGACTGGAAGGGTTAATTTGGTAAAGATGTGGCCAGCGTGAAGGAAACAGCTAATTGGAAGTGTTAATTTCGTGCCAGGGACCAGTAATAACCATGGGCACGGGGCTTGCTTTAAGAACTATTCCAATGCACACTGGAAGCAAATCTTTTTCGCTGGTGTAGCCTTCACTCCATTAATCTGCACCTTCAATCCCCTTTTAACTGCATAAGCATGTCACTGAGAAAGAAAGCCAGATTTTCAAACCATGGTCCTCACTTGCCCCACAAGCTGCCTTGGCTGTGAGACCCAATTGTATCCTGACCAGTTGTGCAAAAAGCTCAAAATTATTTGTGGAATCCTCTGGCATGCCAGCTATCATGAATGGGTGCTGTGTGTGTGTTGTGTGGGGAGAGGGTACAAAATGAAAGGAAGGCTGAGGAAGGTTTGCTTAGGTTAGCCCAGGGCATAGACAAACCAGGCCGAATTTCTTTTCTCCTTCACTGGAGTAGCAGCACCCCTTTATATCTCAATATCACACCCTGGCTCCCTCCTCACACTTAATCACAACTTTGCTTTCCCTAAACCCACAGCCTGTGTGTATAAAGAGCAAAGCTATTTAATGGTTGCTCCAAAAAGGAATGGATAACCTGTGGTAGTGTGTTATAATAAACTGAAGAAAATACTCTGTTTAGGCAGTACTTATAGAAAAATAGAATGAAATGTTTACAAAAAGAATCAAGAAGGGAAAAGGTATTGAGGAATCAAGAATATTCAACCCAAAATCACAATGTCTTAAAGATATTTAACTATCTGCTTCAAAACAGCTCAGTGTTCCCAAACAGAGCTTTCACGTACCTCTTTGGCCCTCCCAGCACAAAGGTCTGTTTCCCCACTCAGGGTTCCACCCTTTGATCCCTTTCAGAGGTGGCTTGGTTACTTCTCTGCCCCACACTAGGCCTCTGAGAAGCTGACCGTCTCCCAGAAAACCCTCTTTTTCGGTTTACTGGACGCTCTGACTTTAGAATTCTCTCCACAACTCTCACTGAAGGAAGACGGCTACCTACCACACTCCCAATATATATGCTTTCTTGTTGTTTCCCCTATCGCCCCTCCCTCCTGCTTGGACTGGGTTCTTCTCAGTCAGAGAGCCAATCTGATTCCATCACCCTGCTCTGCTAGCCACACCCTCAAGCTTTGTCACATTGGCCTCCACTTCCCTCAGGGGCCTGGTAGTCGTGTGAGAAAGTCAAACATGTATTGTTCTTTAGGGATCTCATGAAACACACCAGCCTTTTGGAAACTCATGAGAAATGCCTCAAAATCATCATTATCCTTGTAGCTGAGATGTCTCTGAGAGGCTGTACCACTGAGACTGATGGGTAGGGACTGAGTGAAGGAAGATTTCAGATAAGAACTGTTAAATCATTTATGTTGTATTAAAAATGGAATAAACTTGTTTTCTGCTGCTTCAGAGACTAGGGCCCTTTCCACACAGGAGGGGGGACACGCGGGGAAACGGGGCTGCGCACGCGGGGACGGAGCTTACCTGGAAGCGGGAGGCTCCGTCCCCACGGGGAGCAGTGCGATTTCGCTGCTCCACATGTTCGGTGGCGTCTGTGGCGCTCGGCAGTGCCCGGTGGCGCCCAAAATGGCGGCTGGCGGATTCCGGCGGTGCTCCGCCAATCGGGGCAGCGCACCAGCTGGAAGCCCGCCCCTGGGCAGCTCTGCAGGGACGCACTAGCGGGCAAGTTTTAAAAAAACCACTCGGAAAGGTGGTTTTTATAAAACTCGCAGCGCCACCCCCGCAGCCGCACGAGGGCGGTTGGAGGTGTGGAACCTCCCCTTTTTTACCTGCTCTAGCACATCCCGCGGTGTGGGTGACCTCCGTGTCCGGTCGTCCCAGCGCGGGGATTTACCCCCGTGTGGAAATGGCCTAGGACACGGAACAATGGATTCAAGCTACAGAAAAAGAGATTCTATTAAATATTAGGAAGAACTTCCTGATGGTAATAGCAGTTTGATAGTACAATACGCTGTCTCAGAGTGTGGTGGAGTCTCCTGCTGTGAACTTTTTTAAACAGGCCGAATGGCTATCTGTCAGGAGTGTTTTAATTGTGTACTTCTGTGTGGCAGGGGATTGGATTTAATGACCCTTCTGGTCTCTCCAACTCTATGATTCCATGATTCTATGAAATCATGTCTAGCCTCATTTGGCTTCCTGAGGGAAAGGAGAAGATGCTCTCTGCCCATTCTACTTAGAAACACAAACTGGATTACAGAAGAGGCTGAAGACTCTGATGTCACCTGGGCAGTGAATTTACTTTGGGTTTTAGTATGAACTTTAGCACTATTGGACTATCAGCTGAATTTTATTTCAGTAGTGGCAATGAGCAGAGAGGCCCACATTGCCCATCTGAATTTCCATGCATTTTTAGAAAACCAAAGATTGATAGGGAGATGGGATAGAGTGGACTTTTGAATTAACTTGTACAAAACTGGCATAGAAAAGAAATAGGTAACACTACTTGATATAGGTGTTGTTGCGGAAAGGGGAAAAACAATTAACAAATCAGGCCCATTCTGGAAAACAGACCTTGCTGGGATAGCAAGGTTCATAGCTGTCACCTGATCCACGATATCAAAGGGCACATTTTGGATGCAGAAAGTCCCACATTCATTCCTTGTTACAGTTAAATAACAGAACTCATAAAGCAAACAGTCTGGAAACTGTGCCCTATGAGGAGTAGGTAAGGGAGATGGCTATATTTAGCCTGGAGAAGAGAAAATTAAGAGGTGGCATGATAGCCTTGCTTAAATATTTGGAAGAATGTCATATGGAAGATGGAGTAAGCTTGTTTTCTGCTACTCCAGAGACTAGGATATGGAGCAATGGATTCAAACTTCAGGAAAAGAGATTCTATCTAAAGATTAGGAAGACCTTCCTGATGGAAAGAGCTGTTCGGCAGTGGAATATGCTGCCTCTTGAGTGTGGTGGAGTCTCCTTCTTTGGAGGTTTATAAACAAGGGCTGGATGGCCGTGTCTGTTAGGAGTTAGGAGTGCTTTGATTGTGCCTGCATGGCAGATTGGGGTTGGACTTGATGGCCCTTGGGGTCTCTTCTAATTCTATAATTCTATGCGTCATAAATATTTTGAACAAGACACTGAACAATCACTACTTTGCACAATGAAAATAAATAACAATCAGTTTGTTGCCTGTAATTCACTGAGATTTCAAACAGCCCACTTAAAATTTATTATTTCATTTTTTTAAAGAGGTCAGCATTTTTTTTTAATTGTCAGTATTTTATATCATTTTAGTTTGATACTTTGGGGTAATTGGAGGGATGTTTCGTACTTTTGGTGATTTTAGCTGATATTCTAAAATTTAATGATCAACATTTCTAAAATTGTGACTAATATAAGGAATTAAATGCAGTTTTCCCCCTGTCCTTTTAGTGACAGCAAAGAAGTTATCTTAAATGGTTTAACTTAAGTGCATTAGCATATAATTAATGTTTCCAGCTTCCCCCTTACAGAGTTGCTAGATTGTATTGAGATGGAGTGGATATTTGTCAGCTTCCTGACTGGGGTCAAAATTTGGAGCTTCCAGCTTTTTGGGAACATTTGTGGTGGGGGGAGGGGGAATAACAACTGGAAAGTTCCTGCAACCTTGTGGTAACTTTTTGGGGGAGTTCTCCCTGGTACCCATACAAATAAAAAACAACATAACATTTTCTTTCTTGGAACATGTGTACTTTATTCCAACATTCACTTGGTGAACTGCACAGTTCCAACATTCACCTTGTGACTTGTGCAGTTTTAGAAACTGCACAGCTTTCCAAGGAGGAAAAAAAAGATTTTGTTGTTTTTCTGTGTATGTGCACTCAGGAAAACTAGAAAAAAATTATACAAAAAACAGCAAAACAGAGAAATGTATGTTCAAGTATTGTCTGTGTGTGTGCATGTGCTTTGTCTGGTTTTGTGGGCAATGTACTCTTCCTTGAATTCTTGGGGCTGTGGTTCCCATTCCAGTTTTAAAGTTGTGAAACTTTAAAATTGAAAAAATTTACAGTTTTGCGTCCTTCTGTTTTGTGATTTCCTTCCCTGTCTTTTCCCTCTGTTTTTTGATTCCCTTCCAGGAGAAAATAAACTTATGAAGCCAAGCAACTTCCATAGCTGTCATAGGAAAGCTGTGAAGGTTTCGGGAAAACTATGCTGCTTTTTGGGAACCCCTGTAGCTTTAAGAAAGTTAAGTGGCTTGCCATGATTGAACGGTGGAGGAGTACCTGAGTGACTCAACACAGAAGGAAGAAAAATTGATTGCTTTCCCCCAACATCTCTAGGAATGTAAAACCTAGAATTACGGTATCAACCCTGCTGAGCCACAGGGACCAACGTCCTGAATCAGTAGAGAGTATATATTTTTCTATGTTGTGTAACTCACCTGGCTGCTGTAGGGGGAGTTGTGTTGTAATCCACAGTGAAAGCATCTGCATTTCCATTCCCATCACTGACCAGGACTTCTGCAGATGGTGTACAGCAGTTTGACCTACAAAAGCAGAGGAATCATAGAGGGATAAGTTGGACAATTGGAGGAGGAAAATGAGAACTTGAAACCTACTGGAAATAAAATTCTAATAGAGGAATTTACATATGCATGATTCACTTTTTTGTGGGAGCTGGATTTGTTTTAGATGTGAATTGTATATCATAATTTGTGCAAAGTGTACTATATATTGATGTAATTTTTGAATCTTTCTGTAGCATAATCAGTTTATTTGCTAATGATACTACTGTGTTTACTGTATGTAAGGTGATGTCTGTGATGTTGTATATTGTTATATATAGCTATATGTTGTGTTCTTTGTAAAATTTCTGCAATAAATTTGGGCATTTTTGATGAGTTAAGGAGTCTCATCCTACCCTGTTCATGGAAGGGTTCATTTCACATGTTCTAGGCATGTCATGTTAAAATAAGGCCATATCCGCACAACATCATTAAACCACCACAGCAGTGGGTTGTTTCCGGTTCAGGAGCTGTTACACCGTATGACATCGTCACTATCTAGCTCAGTGGTTCTCAACCTGTGGGTTCCCAGATGTTTGTGGACTTCAGCTCCCAGAAGCCCCAGCCACTATGGTTAATGCTCAGGGCTTCTGGGCGCTGAAGTCCAAAAACATCTGGGGACCCACAGGTTGAGAACCACTGATCTAGCTGCTATTCTGTTACCCAGTGTTGCCAAACCGCTGTATTCTATTTCCAGAAAAAATCCATTAACAGTTTCCTTTAGCACTTCAAACCTGTCAGCCGGCTCACTGCTGAACCGTAATAGCGCTTGATAGCGCTTCCTGTGGTCACAGATCCACCAGTGGGTGGACTGTGGGCGTGCCCACCTCGTCCCTCCCTCAGTGACTCCCAGGACTGGTAACTTGAAAATCTATCACCTCTTCATGTTTATTTTAAAGTCCTCCTTTCAGTTAAAACTTTTTAATTTTTTAAAATACATTTTTAGGCATAATAGTGTACTGGCATATTTAATTCGGCTTCCAAAGAAGAACACTCCCCACAACCAATCAGGGGCGGTGGGGTGAGGTGAAGGCGGGGAAAGAGAGTGGCCAAGGACACTGTAGCGCAGAAGGTGGCAATACTGCTACTCATCGGCTGAAGGCGGGAGGGTGCAGAAAACAGCATTCCTAATCTGCTACCATTGTGTGAGTGGCAGTGCCAGGATTGTAATGGTATATTGTGCTAATGGCATCTAGTGTGGTCTTAACTATGGTTTATTGTTTAAGCTACAAACTGCATGGCAGACAATCGAATAAACTATAGCTCATACTCTGTATTTCTCTCTCTCTCGCTCTTTCCTACTCACCCCTTTTCTCGATTCTGGCTTAATGGTGGATAACTGGTGAAAAAAGCCAGACATAAGCCATGACTGTGGGAATGGATGTGACAAGAAGCTGTGACTTAAACAACTCTGAATATGAAAGCCATGGATTTAGATGGTGCTTTGTGGCTGGTTAATAAACCATGGCTTGTTAGCACAGGCAACTTTGCATATCACAATAAATAAGATGATATCAACAAACCACATCACGAATTGTTGTAATAGGTGAATGCAGTCTTTGAAGGAGTCTGTTCCAGCTATTGATCCCATCCTGACTGTCAATTTGTGGTGATATTGATTTCTAAAGAGTATAGAGATACTAACTTATAGTCACAGATGACATCCTTGTCACCATCGGTCCCTTTTGGACGGCAAGACACACCAGAGGGATTGGGACTGACTTTAACACTGACATCACTCTCATCATCCTTAACAGAAAATGTCATGCGCCAAATGTGCCGAGAACACTGAGGTTGGCCCTGGCTGTCTTCTACACATGGCATCTTGAGATGTATTAGGTTGTGGACTGGTGGGGTTATGTCAATATCCTGTAGGAAGGAACAAATAGGTGAGTAGAACTAAGCACACAGGATGAGAAGATAAATGAGAGGGAACACATTAAATAATGTTATTCATGTGGTTGAAAAAAATCCTCCCCAATAATAAAATCTTTTATTTTAGCAGAAACTTCCAGTATCTTTATTTCTTGCTAAGTGCTGTCAAACTGACTTTGACTGATGGTGACCCTATGAATGAGATACCTCCAGGTCACATTATCATCAACAGGTCTTACAGACTCAGGGTTGCTGCTTCCTTGATTGAGTCTGTCCATCTGTAAGGCAGTCTTCCTCGTGCTTTCTACTTTGTCCAACATTCTTGTCTTTTCTACTGAGCCAAGTCTTTTTATACTCTGTCTAAAGTATGATAGCCTCATTTTAATCATCTTGGCTTCCAGGGAGAGCTCAGGCCTGATTTGCTCTAGGATTCTTTTATTTCTCTTTTTGGCAGCCCCCAGTATCCACAGAACATTCCTCCAGCACCACATCTCAGATGATTTGATTCTCTTCCTATCAACCTTCTTCAGTGTGCAGCTTTCACATCCATACATAGAAATTGGAAATATAATGACACAGACGATCCTTACTTTGGCATTCGATGATACTTCTTTATACTTCAGGATCCTGTCTAGTTCTTTAACATCTTGGCCATTTCTGCCCTACACTGTTACAGTGCTATTATTCCACTTTTAAGAAAGTGTACTCTTCATCATATTTTTCCCCTCTGGGCTTCAGCAGTTTATGATCTTCTTTGTAAAATAAATGCTTTCCAAAGGTTCTCCCACTGGGGGAACAACAGAAGAGGAACGAGGTCATGTGATACGTCCCAGCCTAAGATGCTATCTTTCTGCTGTAAGTGTGATTTCCCTGCCTCAATGTGATAAAGCCCTCTGTCCATCACATTCATCTTTCAGCTTTCCTCTGGAATAGAGCTAGGTTAGTTTAGCACCCTATGTAACTTTTCTATCTTAGAGCAGAATTCCTATAATGTAGCCTTTCCTTTGTTTTCTCTAAGCTAGCAGAGTCTTTGGTTTCTATTCAGGATCTCTAACCACTGTACTCTCTCTTCCTCAGTTGTCAAGTTAAGATGGGGAAGCAGCAGAACCAAGTCTGTTGCCTTGAATTTATTAGAGCAAAGACAAGATAAAGAAGCAAAATTAATAATAGCAATAAATGAATAATTAATAGCAGCCATGAATGGTCAGCAGGCAGAGGTCAGACTCACCAGTGCTTTCTCAGGGATGACAATGATGGGCAACTTCAGGTAGTTCTGGGCTGTTGAGCTCTTTGCAGTGAATGTTGCAATGCTGGAAGAACATGTAAGGGTTTAGTATGAACAGAGTGTGTGTATCTCCGGATGGGGTGTACGTGCAAAGGGGCATCTACTACACCAGGCAGTGGGTTCTTGGTATCTACTACAGTTTAGTTCCAAGACCCCCTGTGGATACCAAAATTCATAGATGCTCAAGTCCCATTATGTACAATGATGTTATAAATGGCATCCCTTCTTTCAAATGGCAAAATCAAAGTTTGTTTTTTGGATTTTTAAAAATATTTTCAAGCTGTGGTTGGTTGAATCTGTGGGTACAGAATCTGCAGATATGTTCCTAAAAGATAAAGCATTTGATAAATATAGGGAAGACGGGACCTGTTTATGTAATTACTTAGAAGATAAATGGGGGGGGGATATTTCAGTAATTGCTTTAGAGAAATGAAAAGAAGTAAAATCAGGAATAAAGAAATTGGTTGACAGGGTAGTTAGAAAATAATAGCTGCTGAATACAATTACCCTGGTTAAATATTTTTGACTTGTACTTGAAGGAATATATATATTATTTTATATAGAGTAGGAAAAGATATATATTGCATTGTATACTATGTAATATCTAGTCTATAATAAATAACTTGAATAAAAATAAAATAATATAAAAAAAGAAAGAATCCTCAGATATGGAGGGCCAACTGTACACCCATTCTGCTCCCCCTAGCAGCACAGCTCAAACACAGTGTGTTACCATTGCAGAGCTCTTGGCTGTGAATGTTGCAATACTGGAAGAATATTCAAGGTTTATTATGAATGGAGGGGTTTGTGTACATGGAAGAGAGTGTGTGAATGAAAAAGAGATGAGGGACCCATGCAGTGATGTTATGGAGGTGTTATGGGAATGAGACATGCAAATATAAGGGGACAGGAACTTGTATTAGCTCCCAAGATGAAAGATATCCAAATAATGAAAGGTGTGGGCAAGTACCTGTGCTAGTGGGGAGACGTGACATTTATGATTTTCACCAATTCCTGCTATGCATGCTTCAATTTGTATGACAAGGTATAAAATCTGTAACCATCCAACATGTATTAGTCTCAGCAACTTTTCAAAAAGTTGCTGTATTGCTTGCTTTGCTCCAAGTAAATCTGAGTGAAGTTTGTGGGCGCAAGTTATCCAGGACAGGACACCTGATAAAAAGCCTTGTGCTACCATTTTCCTACTGTGAATTTGTTATTACTAATTACTGGTTAAGTATCTCTAATTCAGAAAATTGAAATCCAAAAACCTCCCAAACCCTAAATCTTTTGCTGGCAGCCAACTGCTTCCACCTGCAAGGCAGCAGCTGTGGCACTCCTGCTCATCCGCCTCTCAGATTGTCAGTCTGTCTCCAGCTTTGCATCTCATACACAAGCAGTGGAAAAGTAAGGCATGAGGTTTTGCATCTCGCTTGTTCACTACTTCTGTTGTGTACAGGAGATCTCTGGGGAGCCCACCTGTTGCCTGCGTCTGCTTTTGAGGCAGTGATTATGGTGCTCTGGTTCATTCATTCTCAGGTTCCCTAGAGATCTCCTTTACAGTACTGTATTCTATGTATAGGCAAATACAGGTATTCCAAAATTCCCAAAAATCCAAAATAGGAAACATATTTGGATCCAAGCATCTTTCTTTCTTTTTTTTTAAAGAATGGCAGACTGCCATGTGCAGCACCTCACTTGGATGCATCTGGAGTCTTGGAAGCTTGACTACCCTACATTCTTCTACAAATGGACTTTGAGCTTGTTTGGAGGTTCCAGCAGGGAGCGCAGCTATCGTATACCCTTGACCAAAGAACAGTACGCTCCTATTTGGGATGGTTGTCCTCTCTACCAAGAGCGCAGCTTTGGGAGGGATGCACATGGAGCAGTGAGGGAGGAAGGGGACACCTGCCTAGTCAGCCAGATCAGCCGAATCAACCCTGTCAATCAATGGGGTGACAGATGTCGCAGCCAGATCGCCCTCACATCCTGGATCCAAGCAACTTAGGTAAGAGATACTCAACCTGTAATATGTGTTTGCCATTTATGAAGGAGTTGGAGTCAGAATCAGAATCGTACAGAGGAAAACTAGAAGTGTCAGAGTCAAAGGTTTGGCATACTGGTTCTACAACCTTCATCTTCATCCCCATCATTCCCATTCATCCACTTTGGCCTCCTCAACAGTGCAGCTCAACCGTAGTGCCTTATCACTTACCACTGATAGATTTTGCATTTTGGTCTAATTCACCAAATGCTAATTACCTGCCCAAAGGGTTCAGAAGACTTGGTACTACTACCACAACCACTCTCCCCAGCAAACATATTTTAAACTTTTCAACCTGGCCATTTTGCACCTATCAAAATAATTTTAGCTCTTGAGACTGTTGGTTCCTCCCAATAATCATTCCCAGCATTTCCTACTCACTGACTTCAAATCCCCATCCTGTCCCAGAACTCCTGGTAGCCTTTTGACCTCTGCTGTTTGATCAGGGTTTTCCTACCTGGAGGAAAACCTGTCATGTCCCAGAGGTGCTGCAAAGTTTGCAGTGAGGGTGAGATTTTGTCCTGGCCTTAGGAATTTTGTTATTGGTCTGAAGCTCGTCTGGAAACCCCGGTCATCCGAGACGTTAAAAGAGAATAAAGCTGCTGGCCCATCATTCACCACCAGGACGGAGACCTCCAAGCTCTCACCGGGTGACATTGTGCCTGGGAAAAACAGTTTAATTCTATTTTAGTTTGCACTATCTATAAATTTTTAAATTGTATTGTTTTTGAGGAAATTTTGAGGAAAAAGTGGGATACAAATAAATATAGCAACAATGAGGTGAAAGCTATGTCAACATGGTATCTATGTTTAAATACTTGAAGAGATGTCATATGGAGGATGGAGCAAGCCTGTTTTCTGCTGCTCCAGAGACTAGGATATGGAACAATGGATTCAAATTATAGGAAAAGAGATTCCATCTGAACATTAAGAATAACCTCCTGACGGTAAGAGCTGTTCGAGAGTGGAATATGCTGCCTTGGAGTGTGGTGGAGTCACCTTCTTTGGAAGTTCTTAAACAGAGGCTGGATGACCATTTGCTCGGGGTGCTTTATGTATGCGTCCTACATGGCAGGGGGCTGGACTCAATGGCCTTTGTGGTCTCTTCTAGTCCTAGGATTCTATGATTCTAACAATAACAGAGCACCATGTTCATAAAGTGGACAGCTATCGCCATCAAGGCCAGGATGAGCAAATTTGGTGGGTCTGAAGGCTGCTGTTTGAGCCCAGCAACTACCTCAGGCTGCACTGGGCCTGAAAATGGCAAAAAATTAAAAACTAATTTTGGAAGCCATCACTACTGATTTTAATTTTTCCAGCTTGGGCCCCCTCCCTGACCTGTCTAAGCCCAAACTGCCACTTCTGGAAGTCTCCAGGAGCATTAACAGATTACGTCCCCAGATTAAGTTCCAAGGAATGACTTGAGGAACTTAGGTATATTCAGCTTGGAGAAGAGTGAAATGCTTTCTTTAAATATCTGAAGGGATGTCATTTAGAAGATGGAGCAAACTTGTTTTCTGTTGCTGCAGAGAACAGAAGACAAAACAATGCATTCAGATCACAAGAAAAGAGATTCCACCTAAATGTTTAAAAGAACTTGTTACCAGTGATGCAGACTTGAGTTGATTGACTTGGACTAAAGTCAGACTTAAGTCACTTCAGTGACTTGACTTGGACTTGACTTGACAATAAATGATGCACTGACTTAACTCGACTTGTGACTTGTATATTTTTAGTGACCAACTTGCTGCCCTTGGTTTAGTAACAGAACACATTCATCCAGAAATCTTCCTACTTTGAACAACGCTCCCATCTCTTTTTGCCAGCTGATCGCATGACAATCAGTCTCACGCCCAAAGTGTAAGAGGGGAACGGCAAACAGGTTAGGCGACAGGCTTGAGGTAGGGCTGAGGACTCAGCAGCCTGTCCCATCTGCATATTGGAGGAACCTTCTAAAACTTTTCTTAAAAGCAGAAGGCAAGACTTGCAAGGTGTGCTTCTCAGAGGGGAATAGAAAATGTGTTAGGCAACAGGCTTGAGGAGAAAGTATCCTTCTTTCTAAAGCTTTTGGAGCTTCAGTAAAGAGGAGTAAGAAGAAACCTATTCCTCACTTCTGAATAAGCCTCCAGCTTTGGAAATGGGGAGTAAGAAGGATCCTATTCCCCACTTCCAAAGCTGGAGATGGCAAAACTGCAAATGTGGAGGGCCAACTGTACTAAATGATTAAAACTGACTTCATTTGACTCCATCCAGAAATTCTGGGATATAGGTTGGGGTATAAAGTTGGCTCCCAGACTTGAGACTTGACTTGAAAGTATCTTCAAGGACGTGAGACTTGAAGGTAGAGACTTGACTTGAGACCTGGGGTAAAAAACCGAAATATATCACTGCTTGTTACTGCAAGAGCTGTTTGACAGTGGGATACGCTGCCTGGAATGTGATGGATTTCCCCCCACCAAAGTGCTAGGGACTGCACCATATTGGTGCCCATTGGCTACAACAAGTTCTTCCTGGAAACTCTTGTGGACTACCATTTTGAATAGCACTAGTACTCAAAATGGTAGTCGATATGGCAAAGAAAGCAAAGAAAGCTGCATGTGTGTGTGTTGTGAATATGATCTTCCTTGTCTTGTACAATCGTAACCACATTCTACATGTGCAAAGCAATTATCAGATACAACTCAAAGACAGTCATTCAATCTCTTTGAGAGTTAAACAAAATAAGTGAATGTAGATGAAGATTTCCATAGATAAGCCTGCAAATGGCCCACAACACTCATACAGCATCTCTCAAGTACTGATTTCTTTCACAGTATCCAGTTATAGCATTTTGACACCACTTATGTTGGTATTTAGAATTCTCTGCCACAGAATGTCCAGGGCCTCACCAAACTACAGAGCCCAGAATTGTACAGGATGCAGCCAAGGACAGTTAATATGGTACCAGAGCACTGTGATTTGTTGTTGTGTGGCTTCAGGATGGTTCTGAATTTTGGCAGCCCTAGGGTTTTTTTGCAAGATTTAGTTTACTTTCCTCTGAGGCTGAGAGAATGTGACTTGCCCAAGATCACCCACTGGATTTCAAACCCTGGTCTCCAGTCATAGTCCAATGCTCCAACCACTACACCATGCAGGATGGTAATTATGTTGTATGAAAAAGACCATCTTGGGACTGCTTGCTTCTGTCGACACAGTAGCTATTTGTGATATAGGAAGCCCCCATCTTTTGACACCCTGTTATCTGATGACTCACTCTTTTGAGATTTTTGACACTTCTAAATTAAGGACAAGTTCCATTAATTTGACAGGGATTCTAATCTTTCATTGGTTCTTTTTACCTATGGAGTCTTGCTTGGAACCGCTCACACATGCACACTGCTTACAAAATGTGCTGGGGTGGGGAAAAAGGCACTAAACTGGCTGAGAGACTTTGGAAGCAACACACAAATGGCTGGTCCCAAGTGAGCCTCTGTAAGTCCTTTATGCTCCCTATAATATAGTACATGAGTTCCACTTTTCAACCGATTCCATTTTCTGACAGTGCTGCACATCTTTCTGTATAAGCCTCTACATCTTACTTTAGGGGACAGGAGTTGTGAAGGAACAGAGCATAGATGCTAGTGGAACTCATGTCTCTGTTGAGGATGGTTGTGATGATGGATCTGAAAAGAAAGTTACTATCGGCATGTTCCACCGCACCAAGAACACTCACCATTTTGGCCTGGCAAGGGCTTGACCTGCACTGACTCCGTGTGGATGGGACTACTACTGACTCGGGAAAAGGGAAGATTCCTTGGAGAGAGGCCTTCCACCTTCAACAGAGATGTCTGAAAAGGAAAGGAGAAGGAATCATTATCATTACTGACCTTCTTTTATGCTTCCCTAGATGAGATCACTTTTGTCCCTCTTGAAA
Source organism: Iguana delicatissima (assembly GCA_948472985.1). Lineage (NCBI taxonomy): Eukaryota > Metazoa > Chordata > Lepidosauria > Squamata > Iguanidae > Iguana > Iguana delicatissima. The sequence continues at coordinate 34,434 of CAOKZL010000726.1, read as the reverse complement.
GATTATGTCACAAAACTCTTTGGCACCAAGAAGGAGAAGCTACGGTTATGGCTAACACTAACTATGTAACCAAAAAAAACGAATGAACAAGCGAAACCTATTTGTTTCGGAGGCAAAGCTTTATGACTAGCTTTAAACTTGATGTTTTCTGTGTTTTTCTAAAAATAGGAATCCTCTTCCATGTTATTTCATGATTCTGTCATTTTTACCAGGATGAGAAACCCCATTCAAATTCAGTTTCAGAGAAAATTCTCAGGGGGTGGCCTTCCAGTGGCAACAGAGGAATACCAAAATCCCTTTACATTTGGACTTAAAGCTCTTAACTTTACATTATGATCAGTAATTGACTCTTAGGCCATTTACACATGATGGTGCTGTCCCGAGATGGGGATGCATTGCTGCCAGTCTGTGAGTCGTGCTTTTGCACAGCATTGTCGCGGTCCCGCTGCCCATACCTTCTCAGCTGTCACAATTGTGGGATATTCCATTACTGGAAAAAATCTGGTAATGGCCCCAATTGCATGACGCTCCTGTCGCTGATGGCCGTGCAGAAAGAGCAGAAGCGTGATCTACGTGCTTTCTTCCCCAGTGCAGTCTATGAGGTTGCCAGCTGCACTGCAGAAGGAAGGAGCATGTCCCTTATACTACCCTTCTGCAGGCAGTTGGCTGGGTGCAGAGGGGAGTCTTCAAATCGTGCTCCCATCCTGGCAATGGCACTGCCAGGACTGTGACAGGACAACAATGGAGAACAGTAAGGTGTGCAAAAGGCCTTAGAGTTTGAGGAAAGCTTTCAGAATGAAAAAAGCCTGTACAAAATCTAGCTTCCAAGTGGAAGAGAGGCAATTTTGACCCTTGAGCAACAAGTTTCCCATCCCTGAAATATATGATTTTTTAAAAAATGATTGCAGCTAATCAATAATTAACATTGACAGCCACTGGAGTGTAGTGGTTTGAATGCTGGACTAGGGCTCCAGGAGACCGTGGCCATTTCTGCACTACATGTTATGGTGCTATTATTCCACTTTCAACTTTCTATGGAATTCTGGGGTTTGCAGTTTAGGGAGGGGCCTTTAGAATCCTCAGCCAGAGAGCTCTTTGGCCTCAGGAAACAATAATCCCCAGAATCCCACAGGACGTTCAAAGTGGAATAATAGCACTATAACAGTGTAGTATGGAAATGGTTCCAATCCCTGCTCAGCCATGCAAACCCACTGGGTGACCTTTAGCAAATTATACTCTTTCAGCTTCAGAGGGAGGCAAGAGCAAAGTTTCTGTGGTCAAATCCTGCCAAGAAAAGCCTATGATAGGGTTATCTTGGTTCTCCATAAGTCAGAAATGATTTGAAGGCACACAACAACAATAACAATAGCATTCAACAATACATTGTTATTGGCTTTTCCTGCTTATCTGACAGATTAGGGACTCAAGCACTATCAGAAAGTGGAAATGGTTGAAAAGCAAAACCTCTCTACTATAGGGAACATGAAGGACTTATGGAGGCTCGCTTGGGACTGACCGACTGACTGTGCTGTTTGACACATCTTTTCTTCCTCCAACTTTGCTTTGCAAGCAGAGCATGCGCAGTCCCAAGCGAGTCTCTGCAGGCCAAGGAGAACTGACAGAAGCCTGCTGTTTTAATGCTTGCAAACAGACAAGTTCTATGAATGAAAATAGGAGATTTGCTCTTTCTGTAGGCAAGACTTGGGACCCTGTGTGTGAGCAGTCCCAAGCAAAGCCTCTGTAGGCAAGAAGAACTGATGGAAGAGTGGACCTCACATTGAATTAAAAGAACTTGTCTTTAATTTGGAAAGCGTCAAAAGAGCAAATAGTCATATAATTGGCGGGGGGGGGGAGTTGAAAGGCTGGGGCTTCCTGTACTGATATCATTACTGTATTTGAATTTTGTGAGCTATCTTTTAAGGAGTTCCCCTAAAAGATGGGAAATAAATAAATAAATAATGCAATAATAAGGAGAAGGAGAAGGAGAAGGAGAAGAAGTATACAAGTATACAATTAACATCCTGGTCTAAATCTTGTTGTTGCTCCAGACTGGAGTAGAACTGTTAAATCATTGAGACATTGAGATTCAATGGGTTTACTCCAGCAGGGACCAAGCAACAGGATTCCACCTCTTGTGTCCCAAGGCTGCTCTAACCATTCTTCCCTGTTTCTTTAAACAGAATGGAATTGGGAAGCACAGGAAACAGGAATTTCTGTGCTCCCTGGGAGGAAATGATGCTCTTAATGGCACCTATCTACACTTTTCATGAAGCTAGGACCAACAATCTTCTGTAATAAATAACCACAGTGAAGCTTTTATTGGAATGCTTTACTTATTTATCTTTCAAAACTTTTGCATGTCTTTTAAGTGATTAGTCAGCCCTCTGCATTTGCTAAGGTTAGAGAGGAAGGACCTCCCACAAAAGTCGAAAAATCACAAATGTCAAAATGTGTGTCTGTGGGAGGGGGGCCAAGGCACGGTGGGGGAAATGGGCAACCAGGGTTCAAACCAGGACCCTTTTTGCATGGTATTTGCCATGCGAAAGAACCCCTCAAGTGTTGTGCGAAAGTGAAGAGCGGTTCACATGATGCATTCACAATTGCACAACCCTCCAGGATCTGGCAGGCACCGCTCATGCACTTTTTCATTTTTGGATTTGAGCTGAAAATGGTGCATGATCATGCATTGCTCCGGGGCCCCGCATGCACTTGCCGTGTGTGCAGTGCTCCGGAGCCATGGCGCTCGTGCTTCCTGCCCCAGCGCAGCCTGGGAAACTCCCAGGTTGCACTGCAGAAGGAAGAGGCGGGGCTCTCACATGAGCAGGCAACAGCTGTGGAGCAGAACGAACTGGGACACAAGAGCCTGTTGCTGGAGGCTGCTTGTGTGATCCCTGCACCCGAGCTCTGTGAAAAGGTGCGTTGCGGAAAGGTCAGGGAAAGGAGAGGGAAGGGGGTGATCAGTATGGTGGTTCTGTACTTTCTCTCTCTCACCCATCTCCTTCCTTGGGTCAGGGGGCACGGGGAGAGGATTTGCGGTGCTGAGAAATAGAGTATGAGTCATCCTTAGCTGGCTAGCCAGCAATTGGTGAAGAAAGGAGGAGAACCAGAGGAGGGTTTGTAAAGGGTTGCATGGCCTAATCAGAGCTGCCGAGAGGGAAGGTTCTCCTGGAAAAGAAGCACTGGAGGTGGGAGGGGACAGGGGTTAGAGAAACTTGAAAATAATCAAATTTGAAAACCAAACTCACAAATGTGGAGGACCAACGGTATATTGTTTTATATGGGGATTTTAATTCTTTTAAAAATCTTATTGCTTTCATTGTTTTGAGTTTGAAGACATATGGCAGCTTGACTTGTTTTGTTCCCTGGTTGTTTTGCCTTTTTTGCTTGTTTTGGAGAGATTTCCTTGCGGTAAGTGCAGCTCAAACGTGTTATTTACTCTGGGGATACTAAAAGTTAAAAGTTGAAGGTTAAAGAAGCAAAGCTACAGATAAGTGAAGTGCAAATAAGCAAAGTGAAGAACAAGAGAATAAATATAAGAAGTAATAAATATAAGAATAATAATAAGAAAGTTAGCTTGCAATTTGCAAATGATTCTGGAAGTGACTGTGGCTGAGTAGTAGCTGAAGATATTTAAAGAGACAATGTTCTCATTGTGAACCAACATCAGAAGCTCTGAACCATTGATATCTCTTAGTCCCAAATATGGTTTGGACTAGGAGTAATTACAGGTCCTTGGGAATTGTGCCAGATATTAACCTACCCTTTCCCAAACAATGTACTCAGACAAAATTTACACATTTTTCCTATAGCAAAAGTGAAAAATCTAAAGAGTATAAAGAACCAATGGAAATTAATGCTTCAACTAGCACATTACAATCAGATATACAACAATCAAACTTAATTTTAGATTGGTCTTTGGGCACTAAAAGGGGATACGAACTATGTCGAGTCCTTGTTGCAAAAATCTTGTCTCTGAGATTGCAGTGGCTGAGACTGTTGAGCTGATGGGGAAAAGCTGGACAGAATGTCAATTTCCTTTTTCTTCTCCAAGACAAGAGGTTGTCCATCTTTTACCCCTGGAGGAATCTAAGTTGGTTCTTGTAAATGAAATATGTGAGAGTGGCAATTTATCCTACCCCAAGGAGGGAATTAATGAAATTGCTCCTACTCCCCAGCGGATAAGGGAGAAGGTAGATGATATGATAGCTGACAGATGGCAACTTGGACTGATTAGAGAAATGGAATCAATTAAAGTTTTTTTAACTGAATGCAACAGTTTACTAACCACACTTGTGCATCTACAAACAAAACTTATTCCAAATTCTAAAGAAGATGAGTTGGAAAAAACAGTCAACCAAGACTATCAGGCTAATATTGAATCATTCCTACAATCTACTAAATTTAAATCTGGACAGGGGAGGAAAACACTTCCCAAAAAGATTCTTAAGGGGAGGGAATGGTGTACCAGGAGAAAGCCCAACATCTCTAAAAAATCAAAGTCACAAAAATACAGCATGCTGATTCTACGTGAGCTTCAGAATGTGTGGTCCATAAATTAATAGTAAACACTATAAATAAGGAATCAGATTTAAGGGAGACACCTCAAACTATTCAGAAAATTTTTGACAAGTCTAATAAAGACAATGCTATTAATTCCCAGTTGACCAAGGAAGAAACTCACAAATTGCAACTGTCTTGGTCTCTGAGACAAGTTGTAGGGATAGGAAACAGCTTGGACAAGAGAACAATTCCATTACAAAGCTGATCTTAAGCTTCCCTATGACAGCTGAAGAAAAAAGGTTAATTGATACATTCTGTGCTTCATCTCAGGTAGTACAAACTGAGACAATATCAAGACTGGAATTTTTAAAAAGTCTTTTATTAGGTTCACATTTAAAAGATGGTCAATCCCTCCTGGAGGAACCAAATTCTCCGTTTGTGGAGGACTTGATAACTACACGAGAGGCTTAGGTCAATAGCACACAGAGTCATAATTCCCACAGAATCAAGCGAAATGATTTTCAGATATAGCAGAAATAAACCCAGCACTAAATGATCATGAATTGATAGCAACCCAAACGGAGCCTCATTCCAAGGGGGTAGAGTCTCCCCGTCAGACTAGTAAACTCTCTGGGCAGCCAGAGTTAAGATCTGATGTTGCTGAGGTAACTGAACAAACACAGCAGGGAACAGCACAACTTCTAAAATTAAGAGTTAAGTCTACCCCTGTGATTTCTAATGTTAGTTGCTTGCATTTGCCTACAGAAGAGATTGAGGAACTGAAAGAAAGTTTGGAACTTCCTATGAAATCCTCCAATTATAATGAATTTTTTCACAAGCAAAAAGGCCAAACAAAACTAAGTGGAAATTTATGACAAAGAAGTGAGCAGCTAAATAAACATTTGAACCTCCTCACTTGGAACATCTCAAGTTGGAAAAGGAATTTGGCTGATCCATCGTTTTTGGACTACATTTCTAGACATGATATAATAATGCTGCAAGAGACATGGCGTAGAGATAATCTATCCCTAAATGGCTATACAGCCTACTCATTAGAGGCACACTTAAGCTCTAAGGGTGGCCGCCCTAAGGGTGGTTTACTCACCCTCATTTCTACTAAGATCAGAGCCGTTCATATACTTCTTGACCCTTTGGAGGACTTGGCCAATGCCTTACTAATCGAATTTGATTGGATATGGCTATTAGTGATAAATGTTTATATCCCCCCTCTACGCCATAAGAAATTAGTGAGAAGTACTTGGACTAAACTGGAAGAATATATTAATAATTTAACATCTTTATATCACAATGTCCTTGTGTTAATGGCAGGTGACTGGTGTCTAGCTGTTTGGTTGAAAAGCACACTGAAAGTGATCACCTTCCCTTGACTCTTTCATTGAACTGTTTCTCACAAGATATCCACATAGATCAAATGCGAATACCTACTATAGTTAAGAACTATAAACATTCTAAAACATTCTTTGAGTATTAAAAAGAATGCATGTAGAAAAGATTTCCCTGTAAATAAATCCAAGCATTGGTTTGATCAGGACTGCATTGCTATGAAACAGATGTTGGTAGATCAGTATAGGGCAGGGGTGGGCAATTATTTTTTCCATGGGGCCACATGAGAAACTAAAAATATTGTGGAGGGCCGGGCATACTGCCCACGTTAGAGCGACCTCTCCTGGAGGTCTTCTTCACCGGGGGGTGCGCTAGAGCAGTTAAAAAAAGTGAAGTTCTAGACCTCAAACTGCTCTAGCGCAGCTGCGGGGGTGGCGCTGTTTTATAAAAACCACCTTCGCAAGTGGTTTTTATAAAACTCACCCGCGCTGCCCCGTAGCAACCCCCGGTGAAGAACTGCAGGGACGCGGTAGTGCGTCCCTGCAGATCTGCTCGGGGGCAGGCTTCCGGCTGGCGCGCTGTCCTGATTGGCGGAGCGCCGCTGGAAGCCGCCGGCAGCCATTTTGGGCACCGCCGAGCACTGCTGAGCGCCGCTGAAATTCGGCGGCGTTTGGAACGGCAGATCCGCGCTCTCCACAGGGACGGAGCAACCCGCTCGCGGGTAAGTTCTTCCCCTGCGTGCGCGGCCCCGTTTCGGCCCCCCCCCGTGAGGAAAGGGCCTTAGAAAGTATGTTTATTTTGTAATTTCCAATTAGCCTTACAAGGGCCGGTCAGAGCCAATCAAAGGGCCGTATGTGGCCCGGGGGCCGTACAATGCCCAGGTCTGGTATAGGGTATACCAGGAACAGAATTTACAAGTAATACCTTCTGAATGGTTTCAACTAAAGAGAGAATATAAGCGGTTAATTAAGTACAAAAAAACCTTAGCTCAACAGGAAGCTTGGAGAAACCTGATAAATGCTTGCAGACAAAAGGATTCAAGGTCCTTTTGGAGTCTGGTTAGAAGGGGATGGCCTAATTACTCAGTTAATATTGAGTACTTTATTCCAGCACGTACTTGGGAAACCTATTTCACTAAATTATATGATAACGGCCATACAAGCTGTGCACCTTCTGATGATAACATAGATACTCTTCCTGAATGGTCACCTGTCTCTACTACACAAATTAAAAGTCTTATTTTACAGCTTAAAGATGGGAAGTCACCAGGAAATGACAATATTCCAGCCGAAGTGTTTAACATCGAGTGGTGGGTTCCTGTTTTGACCACTTTGTTTACTACCATCAATCACACTACTTGTATTCCAGATGATTGGGGATTGGCGATAATTATTCCGGTCTATAAGAAAGGAGAAAGATGAAACCCTGGCAATTATAGACCTATTAGCTAACTTAATACCATTAGTAAGCTATACTCTGCACACCTGCTGACAAAGTTGCAACAATGGTTAGAAGAAGAAAAGATTATCCATGATGAGCAGGCCGGGTTCAGAAGTGAAAGATCTACCATTGACCATGCTTTAGTTCTACAACACTTAATTGACAAATATACAACTGCAGCCACAAGAACCCTCTTTGCAGCTTTTATTGACTTCAAATCAGCCTTTGATTCAATATCCAGAGAAAAATTATGGGAGAAATTTAAATCTACTAAAATTGATAGACGACTTTTGATCCTCATCCGTAAACTTCATGAAAATACCTGACTACAAGGCAGATGTAGCAGAGAAGGAAACATGAGCAATCCTATTCCTTCTCCCCATGGTGTGAAGCAAGGCTGTGTCCTAGCTCCAACTCTCTTTAACTTTTATATTAATTCACTGGTGTCATCATTAGCAGAAGTGAATTCTCATCATCCTACACTATCAAATAGACCTATTTCAATATTACTGTATGCGGATGATGCAGTTTTATTATCATTGTCAAAGGTTGGTTTGAAACGTATGTTGAAATCTCTAGGAAATTACTGTAGTAAGGAATTGCTCAAAATTATCTATGATAAGACCAAAATAGTAATATTTACAAAGAAGAGGCTTAAATATAAATGGCAAATCAACAACAATCAAATTGAGCAGGTGCCTACTTACAAGTATCTTGGCATAACCTTCCATTCTCGAGGAACTTGGCTCGCTCAACAGAAATATGCAATTATGAAAGTGCAAAGATCCAGCAAGGCTTTACTTTCCTTTTTTTATAACAGGGGGGGGCAATACATCCCCTCAGGCATACAGGTGTTTATATCTAAGGTAGTGGCACAACTCCTTTATGGTTCAGAAGTATGCAGTGTTGTTAATGCATATTCATATGAAGTAGTACAAACTAAATTTTTGAGAACAATTCTCGGTCTTCCCAGCTGCATACCAAATATTATCTTAAGATTGGAAACAGGTGTAATGTCCATCGATGCTTGTATAAGGCAGCGTAAATTTAATCTTTGGCTAAAAATGTTGTTTATTCTGATAGGTCTCTCCCCATTAATTTCATCTGATTCCTGCCAATCCAAATGGAGGCAAACAGTAAATGCAAAACTGCTAGCCTTAGGTTTTTCTGAAAAATCAATTTTGGCATTGGGTTATGATAGAGCTAAATTAGCAATTTCCCAATGCATTAGAGACATTGACTTGCAGAATCATCTAAGTTATGCTGCCTTTTACACTGATCATATAGTTAATAGTATTCCATTTGCTCCTGCTAATTATTTGTTCAAACTAACTACGCCTAAACTTAGAAGAGCATTTACATTAGCTAAATTTAACTGTCTTCCCTCGAAAGTGCTGGAAGGAAGATTCAAAAAGATCCTCTACTCAGAACGGATATATCCATGTGGATTGGATGAGGTGGAGTCTGTATGTCATGTCCTGTTTTATTGTACATTTTACCGTGATCTCAGAAAAACTGTTATAACTCTTCTTATTCAAAAGTTTCCTGGTAGACAAGATAAATTTTATATAGAGTTTCTCTTTTCAGATAGTAACACACAGATTACAGTTAAAGTTGCAAGTTTTTGTGCAGCGGCTATGAGCTACCATAAATTTATGGTTAATTGTGTATTCTAGCCAAACTGTTAAACATGTTAACCATGTGCTCTAGCTTAATTGTTCTAGTTCAATTGCTATTTAATCGTTCAATCTTTTGTAAATTTTACTAATTTTTATATTGTTTTTTAATTGTAACTGTGCCATAATGTGATTGTGTTAAAATGTATTCCAGTGTTTAAATTGTAAAGTCATTGTTGATTAATTGCTGGCTTTTTGCCGTAATAAACTTGTACTTGTACTTCATTGTTTTAAAAATCTCATTTTTACCTGACTTGTCTGGAAGCTATGAGAAAGGCAGCATCAAATTAAATAAAACCAACAAACAAAATCACAGGAGAGGATACCTACTGGGGCATCAAAGGGAACAGAGGCAATGGCCAAGACATTGCCCAGGGCATCCAAGGTTTGGTTTAATGAGACAGACTGCATCTGGGTCCCCAGGTCAGAAACAGTGACTAGGTGCTCCATCTTAGCTCCTTCAACATCCCCCAGCATCTTCATGGAGACAGTGTAGTTTGATCCTGGGAAAGATGGGGAAATTCAGAAGAGGGGTCATGGTAGGTCAAGAAAGCCACTTTTCCAAGGTCTGGAATGTCTAGGTCAGAGCTTTCCGAACTTTTCATGTTGGTGACACACTTTTATAGATATGCATCATTTTGCAACACAACAATTCGGTTTTACTAGCAAACTGGAGGTTAAACTAACACCTTATAAGAGATACAGACACATACATAAATTGTAATAACAAAATGTATGGGGACACAACATATCTCATGAAAACCTTTCATATATTTTTAAAAATATACGATTTATAAATAATAACATACATTTCCAAAATTGTAGGGAACACACCTGCATACTTCAGGCAACACACTAATGTGTCATGGCACACCATTTGGAAAGCCCTGGTCTAGGTCTTTCCATCACAGTGGTAGAAAAACACTCCAGAAGCCTCACCTTTCACAGGTCTTCCCTGGATTGGGAGCACGTAGTCTTTCTGCCTCTGCATAATCTGGTAGGAGAAGTCAAGCAAGCTCTTGCCTCCAACTTCCACCTCGTATAAGGCACTGGGAGAGAACGTAACAGTCCATGAACCCCTCTCATGGATGGGAGACACTTTCACAACCTTGTGGTTGAAAGTGTCAATCAGGGTCTTTTTATTTCTTGCTTGACCACCTGGCATGGGAATGCACAAAAACGGAATGAGTTGCATCAGCCTCAATGGACAAGTGAGCAAATTATTCAAGAATCTTTCCCATCCTGTATCTAATTGGTATTGAAGCTCCCCTCTCCAATTCAGTCTACCTGAAGGCTCCAGCACAGTCATTCTGAACCCAAAAGGGCTTAACTTCTTGACAGAGACAGTGATTTCCGTGAGGGTCTCGTCCACGGGGAAGGAGAACTGTGTCCCATCCAGATAAGCGTGAGTCACCTTCACTGGGGCCGCATTCAAGGAGAGTTCCATTATGCCCAGGACCTGAGAGAGTTTGCTTTTGGTGGTCTTTACATAGTGGCCACCAGAAAACGCAGCTATTTCTTCATAGATGTTTTCATAACTTCTCTCAGAAGCTCTTGCAATCCTTTTAGTGATACCTGCAAGGATTAAATACAGATGCTCCACTGAAAAACCTCCTCCCCTTATCTTTGGAGTTCTGACAAGAAAAGCTGAACAACATTAACTGCTTTGGTTTTAGCTTAATGTTGACCCTATAAATGAGAAATTTCCATCAGCCCCAGTCCTCAATAGCCCTGGTCAGGCCTTGCAGGTTTATTTATTTAATTTATTTATTGAATTTATATGCCACCTTTCCCCCAAAGTGGGACTCAAGGCAGCTTCCAAAATGTTAAAAAACATTAAGAACATTTAAACGATAGAAACATTCAAAACATATAAAATTATAAAATGAATAATAAATTTCAGATTCAGAGCTGTGGCTTCCTTATTGAATCAATCCATCTGTAACGTGATCATTTTCCTACTGCCTGTGGAGATTTAAAGGGGAACTAAGAGACCCCTACATGATGGGAAGTGGTTGGAGAGGGGCCTTGGCCTGATCCTTGGGTTTCCCTACTCTCTGGCAAGCCCCACAGAACTGGACATAGTCAGTAACATCCTTGTCCATCCCCTCCCAATAGAAGGACTTCCCCAGTCCGTCCTTGGTTCGGTTCAGCCCAGCATGTCCACTAGGATGATCATGAGCCAGACTCAAGAGTTTGACTCTGTGCTTAGAAGGCACCAGCAACTGTGTCTGAGCACACCCACTCTCCTTGCTGACCCTTGGGCTAGGCTCACGATATAGTAGGCCCTTAACTAATACAAATCTGGGTCTCTTTGTCATTGAAGGAGACTTCGCTTCTTCCTTTGCCCTGGTCTAGGCAGCTTCAAGGCTCTGGTCTGCTCCGATGGGAATAATATACATTTTAGTTTCTGCAGTATTATTAACATATATGTTTTAGCTTGTAAGTGTGACACATTTTAGATATGCTTACACATATATTTTGGTATATTTTATATTTGAGCTCCAGTAATACAATAAGTGTAAGAAGGAAGATTTTAGATAGCAGCATCAGTAAAGCCCTCATTGAGGTGAACAGCCTATTATTTTGTTCTGTTAAAGGGTTAACATCCTGTTTAAATAAACAGATTTTTAGAACCGGTAGCTGAGCAGAGGGAGGGCCTCCCAAGGCCTTGACTTTCCAGGTGCAGGGAAAGAAATAGATAAAGATGAGGTCCTCCTATCTTGGGAGGCAAGTCTGAAGGTCAGCATAACTGTAAGGAGTGAAATTAAGTTGATAAAGAAAGACAGGACAGGAATTTGGACTGTTTAGTAAAATGGGAGGTTAGGATCTGTTTGACGGGCATTTTGAAATTACCAATGAGAATTAAGAGACCACAAGGGAAAAGCATGATTATGTGTGTGATCCTATATATTATAAATATGGGGAAGGGCGCATGTAACTTAGGTGATTCTGATAGGTTGTGACCTCTAGGGATCCTGGCCAATTAGGTCCCAGGGGAGGGAAGCTTGTGTCGAGAATAAAATGTGTGCTGTTTCACTGGGGGGGGGGTGTTCTTCTCTCTGGGAGGCACCCGGTTCTGCAGAAACATATTTTTTTTAAATAAACATCTGATGCTTCAGCTGATCCTGTGTTAAATTGTTTTATGAGTCTTATCAGCTATTTCTGTCACTTTGCCCTGGTCTAGGCAGCTTCAAGGCTCTGGTCTGCTTCAATGTTCTACCCGAAATCCATGCCCTCGTTGATGTTTTTGGATGTCCCCTTTGTTTTCTCTCTCCCGCATGGTCTCTCAGGTATTTTATAACTTCTCCATCAAAGCATCTCAAAGATTCTCACCTTCCTCCCCATGATTAGTCACCTATCTCTCGTGACCTGTGACCTAACCCTAGTAAACCTAATCCTAGCAGTTCATTAACCCTTTATGTGCCTGAAGGGAGAACTATCTCCTTTCGGCACTGAAGCCTGGATAATGGGAATCCCCATTATTACACTGCTTTTCACTTTATTGAGCATTATTGTCTTTTCCAATGAGTCATGTTGTCTCATGAAATGTCCAAAGAATGGTAGCCTCAGTTTAATCATCTTGGCTGATAGTGAGAAAGTTCAGACCTGATTTGCTTCACAATGCATTCATTTGTCTTTTTTGGTGAGAGGACCATTTAGAATTCTCAGGCAGAGAGCTCTGGTGCCTCAACAAACTACAAATCCCAGGACTCCATAGTATGCAGCCAGGACAGTAAAAGTAGCTGAGTAGTGGGAAAAAAAACAACAAGTTTTAACCAATTCTCCTTCCCCCTCAAAGCTTTCTTATCCTTTGCCAAGATTTCACATACTTCGGCGTTTCCGACTTTCACAGGTCCCTGTGAGGATGTAGCTCACTTGGGAATTGGTGGTTTCAATCTGGATACTGATTTCATCCTTCAGATGGTTATCTTTAGATCCAGCATCGGTAAAACTGTAGATTTTGGATCTGGAGAAAGTGGAAAGATGTTTAGGATGGAGGTTACAATAGGTTATGTGCTTTGTAAGGAGGAGAGCAAGAGTAAGAAGGTGTTGGAAAGGGCTGTGAGATGGAAAAATGGAATTGGGTGTAAATTTTAATGCTGCTCCAGAGCTGCTTCACAGCTCCATCAAAAGCAGTAGCTAAAGATGGTAGGACTGGAGGAGCTAAGGTCCTAGGAAGTAAAATAGTAAGAAAACAAAGACAGAAATGTAGGTTAGAACATCACTACTTAAACTATTACTGCTAATAGTATTGTACTGCCAGCTGGAAACCTTTCCATACTCCTCCCCACACCTCAGGTCATAATCTTCTTCCTGTTTCTTTGTCCCTTCTGTTCTTCCACAGTCCTTTTTGTTTCTCATTGATCTGTTTCTCCTCCAAGTCAGTACTTGTTCAGCCTTTCCCCTTGCTCACTGTAACCCCCCTCCCCAGACAAATCTTTCCCTCTCCCTCATCCAACCTTTTAATAAAGTCCAGGGGCTCTGCAGAAGGGAGCACTACATGGAATTGCCCAGAAACCCTTCGAAGAAGTGAAGCTAGGTTGCAGCTTTGTTTCTCCTTACTATGATAGTCTGGCACCTAGTGGCTAAAGATGGTGTTGCAGGCTAAAAACATGTTTTAATTTACAAAAATCAACTGAGTCATTTAAAAAAAAATCCCAAAATCCCAAAATGCCCAAGCCCCAAATCCCCATGTCAGCAAGCACAGTGGGCCCTCAGTATCCGTTGGGGTTTGGTTCCAGGATCTCCTGTGCATACCAAAATCCACGTATGCTCAGGTCCCATTATATACAATGGTGTAGTGAAATGGAGTCCCTTGTATAAAGTGGTGAACAACTCAAAGATTTGCTTTTTGGAACTTATTTTTTAATATTTTTGAGCCATGGTTGGTTGGATCTGTGGATGCAGAATCTACAGATACAGAGGGCCAACTGTATCCATGTCAGTCATCAGATGTCTAGATTTTACAGTCTTGGAATAATGGTTGAGAAGGACAGACATGCATACACATGAAATTTCTTTTTTCTTTTATAGTTTGGTTTCATTTTATTCATATCCCACCCTTTCTCAGATGAGACTAGGCAACTAGAAAAAATTACCTTGGCAAACTCTCAGCCAGAGCCACCTTCAAACCACTCAATGACATTTCCGGGCAGTCACCACCACCATCAACAGCAAGATTTGTTATATAGGATTTTAACTCATCCACTTTCTGAGTCTTAAAGGCTGGGCCAAAATCTATAGAAAGAGATACAGTAGAAACAAAGCCAATATGAATTACAGCTACAGATAACAGGTACTGCTTTTTCTTAGTTTGGGTTTCGAATAAGTAACCACAATTCAATCAAGTGAGTCTTGCAAATGTATATATAAACAGAATTTGGAAACGTTACTTTTGTTGGGATTACAAATACCAGATCCCCCAAACCATGCTGGCTGGTAATTTCTAGCAGTTATAGTCCACCCAAAAAAACTTTTCAAAGCTGTGTAGATTTTGTTAGGACCAAGGCCCTTTGCGCACCTTGCCTTCTTCCGGCGCTGGGGTACAAAGATCGCATGAGCAGGCTCCGGCGAGGGGCTCTCGCGTCCGAGGTCCTTTGGCTCTGCACGAGCTGCCTGCTCACGTGAGAGCCCCGCCTCTTCCTTCCGCAGTGCAGCCTGGGAGTTTCCCAGGCTGTGCTGGGGCAGGAAGCGTGACTGATGCGGCTCTGGAGGCTCTGCATGCCAGGTAAGTGCACGTGGGGCCTGGGAGCAATGTGCGATCATGCACCATTTTTGGCTTCCAGCCGAAAATGAAAAGGTGCACGATTGGCACCTGCCGGCCCCTGGAGCATCACATGATTGTGAGTGCATCATGCAGATCGCTCCTCACAATCGCGCAGCGCTCCAGGTGTCCTTTTGCATGGGAAATGCTGTATGGAAAGGGCATAAATCTTGTCCTTACCTATCAAAAAGAGGGTAGAGCTGGACAGTTTACAAACCTTCACAGGTGTTATTCAAGGACAGTTTGTTCTCATTCAAAAATGGGCTTACGCCACACATCATAAATTGAATAGCAGTTTTAAACCAGTTTCATTTTAAGTGGCTTTCAAGAAATGAAGCTTCAGGACTACAAAGATATAAAATCATGCTTAGGAATTAGAGTCAGATAAGTGGTATGCAGAGAGGCAGTGTAGTGTTGTGGTCTGAACATTGGAGACCAGGGTTTGATTACCCGCTTGGCCATGGAAACCCACTGGGTGACCTTGGGTGCATGACATACTCTCAGCCCCAGTAAACCCCACGATAGCTTCACCTGAGGGTCACTATAAGTCAGAAACAGTTTGAAGACATGCAAGAAGAAGTGGTGTGCTGCAACAAAATGTTTCAGTGTGGAGTGTTCCTGTTCAGTGTTCCAAAACAATTTTGAGTAAATCGGATAAACTGCCTATTGTGAATGGGGCTGAACTCCCTTGAAGGAGCAGGTACATAGTTGGAGTGTATTCCTGGATTCATATTTGTCATTGGAGGCCCAAGTGGACTTGGTGGCCTATAGAGTTTGCGATCAACTTCAACTGGTCCATCAGTTACAGCCTTTTTTGAATGGGGATAAATTAGCCACAGTAGTCCATTAACTGGTACTCTCCTGATTAGACTACTGTAATGCTCTCTGCATGGGGCTGCCCTTGAAGATGACATGGAAGCTGGAAATTGCAACATCCAGATTGCTGCCTGAAGTACCATAAATATCATGTAGCACCACTCTTAGGGCTTTACCGCATGAGGAAGATAAATCACACTTGCTGTTGTTGTTGATGTTGTTGTTGTGTGCCTTCAGGTCATTTCTGACTTATGGTGAATCTATCATGGGGTCCAGACTTAATCATAACTAATATAATCCCCTGACTGAGTCTACTCAGTGGACTTTAATGGACACAAACCATGTACAGTCAGTTAAAATAATTAATGAGAGGTTGGTCTGTTTATCAAAGTGAAAGTAACAGGTAAAGCTCTGTCCCCCAAAAGGGACAAAAACTTAGTTGTTAATACAGTGTGCCCTCTGCTGGCATGACCTCCACACACTTGAATGCGGGGTCTCATGAAGCTTTGTGTCCCATTATCATCAATGGATGTGCCAGGACACAGCATTTACATTTTTTTGGGTTTACACAAGTGTTTCTGGAACAGAACCCTCACATTTGCAGAGGATGCACTGTACTATAGTATGGTTATGGTTAGTACTTCGATAGAGAACCTCCAAAGCGTTTCCAAGGGTGTTAACCCTTTTCAGGAAAAAAATATGAAAGCTAAACCTATAAGGGATTAGTTTCCTTTTAGCAGAGCAGCAGACAAAGCTGCCTCAATCTCACATGGCTTCTCTGAACTGAAACTGACTCAGAAACAAAACAAGGCTGGCAGTTTCAGGTTACAAACTTAGAAAAAGTTTACTAATGCCTTTTACATTTACATATGCATTGGAGAGCCTACATCCAAACTTGCTAATGAAAAGATTCTTTGCCTATGAATACCCTATGAAGTTCATGGGGTCACTATAAATCATAAGTCAGCAGATGATCTGAAGGCACACATGCACGTGCCTGTGCGCCTGCACCCATCCACCCAACAAAAACACAGGTTATGGTGCAATTCCATAATCTGATCTTCACTGGAAACCATTATATAGAGAGGAGCAATGTAAGCATGAAGATTCTACAGTTGGCCCTCCACATGTACTAGGGTTAAGGACATAGGACCTTCAAAAAATGGAAAAATCACAAATACCTGATGGGAGATTGATTTACAGCACCAGCACAAAATCCTCCCTGGAATCGCTGCTCTCTGAACAAAAAATGTCCCAGAGGCAAGCATAACATAGCAGAGTTTTCAATACAGGAACACGCGTGTGCAGCAAAGTACAACTACAGCATCAGCTCTAACCCCTCTACCCACTGGTTAGTAAACTCACGGACACAGAGTTTGTCATCCAAAATACCTGGAGGCTTTAATCTTCAAAGTTGCAGTATATACATCTGTACACAGGATACACAGATCCACAGGCAGAGATTCAGCATCAGAGTTTCAGGATCAGAGTTACAGAAGCAGAGTGACGGGATGCAGAGATACGGGATGCAGAGAGTCAGTAAGCACTCATGCCCCTCTTTTATGCACACCTGCTTCCATGTTATCACTCAGGGCCTTTGGCTGATGCAACCCCTTGTCATGATTTCACTATCATGACTCAGCCCTTTACTCCACGTCCCCAGGGAACGAGTCATCCTTTGCCCAGTCATTCCCCAGGTGCACTACATGCTCATCAAATGTATTTTCAACTGGGGCAAATGTCACCACATTTTTAATCCAACAATAGCAACATGTATGTGTGTGTCTGTGGGAAGGGGGCCTACATTTGGTGGGGAGAGCAGGCACCTAAGGTACAAACCAGGTCAGGGAATGGAGAGGGAAAGGGGTTGGGTTGGCATGGTAGCCCTGTACGTCCTTTCTCGCCCATCCTATTCCTTGAGTGTGTGTGTGGCATCAGGGAAAGGTTGGTGGTACTAAGAAATCAGGGTGCAATCCCCCCTTAGCTGCCCAAGCAGTGGCTGGTGGAGGAGGAGGAGAAGCAGCAGAGCTGGTTTTTTAAAGGGCTGTGCAGCCTGAACAGACCCACTGATAGGGAAGGTTTCCCTGGAAAAGAAGTGCCTGAGGAGAGGGAAGGCAGTTGTTGAAAAACTTACAAATAATCAGATCCATGAAAGTCAAACCCACAAATGTGGAGGGCCAACTGTAATGAAAAACAGAAACTCTGAAAGATCTCAGGAGTGCTTGAGAGTCAATACCAAATAAGATGGTGCTGGTGGGGCAGTATTTTATTGCTGCCATTCCTAAATCACAGCAAGTACATTCTTTAAAAGGTGACGGGGGAAACAGCACAGAAAACTCTAGAATGCAACAATTTAACTGCATTGTCAACTAGATTCTGCGTAAACACTGAATGCACAGAAGATAGCAATAGCAGACAGATCTAACCTGGATCACTGAAAGGCACAACAATGTAGTTGAAGGGTGCATCCGGTAATCTAGAAAAGTTTTGGAGAAGTTCAATGCTTGTTTCTTTGACCTGGGCAATATCTTCATCCATGCTGCTGGTGGTATCTATCACAAAGGTGAGAGAGTAGCCTTCCAAGTTGAAAAAGGACCGGAAAATGTCTGGGCTCACCTCAGTGTGGAGACTAGCATCTGTGCAAAGACAAAATCAGGTTATATCCATGTCACTGTTTATCTGGAGCTTGGAAGTAAACTTAACTACATTTCCCCTCTTTTCTTAATATGGGCACTTCTTTGTATGAAATTTCATTTTCAAAAAATGTATGGTACGTATATTTCTGGAGTGTCACGTTTTCTTGTTATTTTTAGTTACAGTACTATCTCGAATTGTTTTGCAGGCATAATGAATTGAAATTTATGTCATTGTACCTTTATTTAAAAAAAATTTTTTAGAAGTAATGAAAACGTAACAACTAACTAACTATATTATTGGAAGTGATTTAATTTTGGGTGAATTTGCAATGAGTTACATAGCTAAACAATTTTAAAAAGCAACTTCCCAAGTTTTCAGTTACTCTCTCTCAGAGAGAGTAAAGCAGGTAGTCTATACCAGAGCTGGGAAGTAGTCAGTACAAACCAGGTGCCTCAGGGTTATTTTTGTGGCCACTCAGGACCCTTGAGGGTCATATTTTTTTTGCAAAAAAGTCCCTCCAAATGCCCTACAGGACGCATTTTTGTCTCTCCCTGTCCCTTTCTTTGAAACAGAAAGTGAACAGTGAGTGACTTCTGTTCACTTCCTGTTGTTTTTAAAAGGACTTCTCCTGGGCCTAAAATGGTCAGGGAGTAGCCTAAAAACAAAGCAAAAATAACCCCATATTCTTCTAAAGGGCATTGGGAGCATTTGGAGGGCAATTTCAAAATTTCTTTTTGTGGGGGGTACAGTGATTTTCTCCTCTCTGTTTTTTTTTTTAAATATTAGAGTTATAGTATGAATATGGCAATTTCACTCATGCAGTATGACACTAAAGAATTTTTTTTTTAAGGAGAGAAGAGAGAAGAAGAAACTTTTTTGTTATTTCAATGTGTCCCAGAAATTAAAAAGAAATCTACATGAGGGTGGGAATAACACGTTTTAGCTGATGCTCCCAGGAATTGCCGGAAAATAGTACAAGACACCAGAAACTGCAAACCCCAGGATTCCATAGGAAGTTGAAAGTGGAATAATAGCACCATAACACTGTAGTGTGGAAATGGTCTGAGCTGACCGCAAGCTGAACATGAGTTGCTTGTTCTTGCTTTCAGCAGCCATCACTTTTTATCCCAGGTTCATAAGGCCCCAAGCTATAAGACTTACCCCCTCCTACAAAGAAGTCCTTTGTGGCTTGGATGGCTAGTTCAGCTGCCTTCTTATGCAAGTGAGCATGTGGAGAGAGCTTGGGGTCAGAGGTCTCTTTGTTGATGCCTCCCGTAGGGTAGGTATCTTGGGTGGCATCATCTTTCCCTCCATGCCCACATATGCCTATGGAAAAAGCATAGATAGAAGAGAAGAATAAGCAACATTCACCATGCTGGACAGGACCAGTGATTTATCTACACAAGGGGGAGAGAACACAAAACATCAGGAAGAACTTTGCTTAGTTAATGAGAGCTGCGTTTAACCTTTAAGTGCCTCTGTTTTAAATTGCTGTAAGCTGCCTTGAAGCTTGTGTCTGAAGGAAGGTGAGATGTAATTTAATTTTGCCTCTGTGAAACTCTGGGTTCAGACATGCCAGTTGGAACATAAATTAATTAAATAAACAAAACAAAAAGACCATAGTATGTGGCCAATAGATTCCCTGTGACAGGTTGCTAGGTGTCTCTTCTTATAAGGGATGCCCCTTATAATGTACTGTGGTGTAGTGATTTGATCATTGGACTATGACGCTGGAGACCTGTGTTCGATTCCCTGCTCAGCCATGGAAACCCACTGGGTGACACACACACAATCAGCTCCAGAAAACCTTGTGATAGGGTCACCCTAAGTCAGAAATGACTTGAAGGCACGACCACCACCACCACCAACAACATATTTGATGTCTGGAAAGATTGTCTCGTATCAGACGGGCAGGTATCTCTTATAGGGACATTGTAAAGGATGTCCCCTATTTAAGGGCTGGAAAGCTTTTCATTTTACATAGACTGAACAAGACGCCAAAAAATCCCCTACTGTTGGGTGTGACAGAAATGTGTGGGTCGCGTTATTTATAAATGTGGACAATATGTTAATTTTGCAGAGGAACACATGGCTAGGTTGACTAAAATCAATACTTTCATTTGGTATTAAGGAAGAACACAAAGTTGTTAACATCTAATTCTTGACTGTCAATCCTGCATGCCCTGAACTTCAACTGTTCCCTTACTGCTGTTTTGAAAACTTGGTGATACTACCTAGGTGGCATGTGCAGGATTGGCTCTACTGTCAGGGCAGAGCTTTCCAAACTATGTGTCATGACATGTTAGTGTGTCGGCTGCGGTTGTAGGTGTGTCACCACTGCCCCATGCCTGGAAGGACTCCGGCAAGGGCAGTGGTTGGTTAGTTTAACCTCTGGTTTGCTAGTAACTATGGACACATATATAAATTGTAATATATAAAATGTATGGGGACACAATATATATCATGAAAACCTTTCATTTATATTTGTAGAAAGAATATGCTTAATGCTTTATTTATTTATTTATAATACATAAAACTGAATTACTATGTTGCAAAATGATGCATGTCTAAAAAAGTGTCGCCAACATGAAAAGTTTGGAAAGCTCTGTGTTAGGGAGAGTGATGAAGCTGCCTAAGGTAGCACATTTTTGTGGAGCTGTCATAAAAGGGACGTTTTGAGTTATTGACATTATTATTATTATTATTATTATTTATATATTTTTATTGTGAAATTAACATAGAGTACAGACTACATAACACGTAGCTTTGTACAGACGTGACATACGCTTGGTAATACTCGGAATATCGACCCCAAGAAGAAAAAAAGAAAAAAGAAATATAGAAAATAGAAAAGAGAGAAAGAAGAGAAGAAAAAAGAAACGGAAAAAAAGGGGGGCTTCCCCTACAGGGAAGAATACGGCTTGTTCATATTATTTCCCACCTCCCTCCAAAAACAGAAAGAGAGGAGTTTGTAGTGAAGAGATTACTGCTCAACTAATTACTAATTACTTGTTTCCCACTTTGACACAAACAGTATCATTAAATGACCTCAGCCTCTCAACTGATTACTATTTCCCTTCACATTATAATCACAGTGTAGTTACCAAAAAAAAAAACCAGAAAAAAGAAAAACGCATCTAATTCTAAATTAATCCTATATATATATATCACAAATATCTCCAACTCGATGTTACAAAAAGAAAATATTTTTGTGGATAACATCATTTTTACGTACAATTCAGTTCCCAATCTCTGAAACTCTTACTTTGAGTAGTCAAAACTATGCTTATCTTCCTGCCACTTGAATCCATACTGTTGGTTTTGTAAGTAGTCTGTCAAGGACTGCCATGTTCTTAAATACTTATTGTTAGATTTATTGTTTAACATATATGTTAATCTATTCATTTCTGCAACTTCTAACAGCTTTTCAAACCATTCATCTTCTGTTGGAACCAACCTACTTTTTCAATATCTCGCGAATACAATTCTAGCCAATGTTGTCATGTACCCTACCAGTATACCTAGCCTCCCTTCCAAATTTTTTTTTCCAAATTAAAGAGGCCCAGTAGAAAAAAACTCTGGTTTTAACTTGATTCTAATTCCTAGCATCCTCTGCATTCTAGACCGGATCATATACCAATATTTCTTAGCATGACTGCAACTCCACCAGAGATGAAAAAAGGTTCCTGTCTCTTTCTCACACTTCCAATATTGTTTCTTAGTCTTCTTGAACATCTTAGCCATTTTTACTGGTGAGAGGTACCACCTAAACATCATTTTTAATGCATTTTCCTGCAATGTATATGATTGTCATACTGGAATGGGGATTCCAGCGTTTACTGGGTTCTTGCCAGCCTCCCAAGCCTGGCTCTCATCCTTGAAAAAGGCTGGAAATTTCCCAGCGTTATTAATTCTTGCTGCAACCACCCACTGAATTCTGAATTAACCAAACAGCACAGTGGGACACTGCTCAGTAGATTATCAATCTCTATGCATTTAAGGCCCTTTCCCCCCCTGTTTCTGAGTGAGAGAAGTCCTAGCTAGCGTGTGCCAAAGAATGGCGTGAGAATGGACAGAACAGAGGTTTTACAGAAAGTATTTAATCAAGGCATGCAAATAAACAAGACAATATCACACTTGAGAGGCTCCCCCTCCCAGGCACGCTTAAGTTACAAGTAGTTACGAAAACAGATATAAAAGCACAGATACATTCTTAAGATCAGCCAGTCTCCAAAATAATAAACAGCCCTAACGTGGCTAACTACTTTGTTCTAGTACTCACAGATGTTCTTAGAAGGAAGAAGCCAGGAGGCAAGGCATGCCTGCCTACGACTGGCACAGATATCATCTCTCTCTTCCTCTCTGTGTCTCTCTGGCCACATGGCCTCCCAGAAGTTTTATATTTCCTCCTTGGAAGGATCTGGAAGCATCTCCAAGATGCCCACCTCTTTCCTTCTTGATTGGTCAGTTCTCACCCTGTGACCTATGATGCTGAGCCACCTAAAATGTAATCTAATCCCAAGACCTCATTAACCCTTGGTTTACCTGGAGTATCCCTCTTTGCTAAGTCTAGATAATGGAAAGCCCCATTATCACAATGATCTAGTGTAATTCCTATGTTTTTTCCAACTGTTTTCCCATTCTTCAAAACTGATAGCACGCCCAATATCTTCAGACCATTTTACCATATATTCTTTGACAGATTCATCAGCAAGTTCGTATGTTAACAACAAAGTATATAGCTTTGATAACAGATGCTTTCCCCCTTTACGAAGTAAACTTTCAAACTCTTTAACCTCCAGATCCATACCTCCTATTTTCATACCTTTCCTGAATCTTTCTTTAATTTGTAACTAGGGAAACCACTGTATATTATATCCTTCCTTTTTCAGCAGCAGTTGGTCTTTCAACAATATATGTTCCCCTTTTTGGTACACTATCTCTCTATAAATCACCCATTCACCTTCCCTTCTTAGCCCTCTTAATGACAGGTCTTCAGCTGGGGAAACCCACGATGGCAATTTCGGACAGAGAAAAAATTAATACTTAACTCATATTTTATACAATGATTTTCAAACTACATAATTAAGAAATAACTTCTGTACATCATCTTTACCATACCATAAGTAGGCATGCCAGCCAAAGTATAAATCATGCCCCTCCAGGACTAGAAGCCTTCTGTTGTCCAACAATATCCATCAGTCACCTCACTTAATTCCATCAGTGCTATTGGCTTATTTAAGATCTCCGTATGTTCAGCCTTAATTTTGGGAAGGATTCTAGAACGTATATATTCATCTAAACTATGGCTGTCTACTAGGTGGTTATCTTGATATAAATTTTGAAAGTAATTTTGCAAAATTTTTCAGATTTCTTTATCATCTGTAATATTCTGACCACCATCTTTAATGTGTGTTATAAGCCTTCTTTTCTTCTCCTTTCTTATTCTGTATGCCAACCACCTACCCAGTTTAAATGCATTTTCAAAGTAGTTTTGTTTTACATATCTCAACTTCTTCTCAATTTCTTCACTCAATGTCAGGGACAACTGTTTTTTTTAAATTCTCGAAGTCAAGTATACTTTTTTCTTTGCGGGTTTGAGTTTTAATTGATTTTCAGCCTCCTGAATCTTATTCAATAAATCATCCATTTTTTCTCTTTGTTTCTTTTTTCTTTCACATGCTTTTTGTATTAAGATCCCCTGCATAAATGCTTTGACAGTGTCCCAGACTATATTTATATTCACTTCATTATCCAAATTAATCTTGGAAAATTATTTTAATTCTTGCTTACAATAATCTACAATGAAGAAGAAGAAGAAGACAAGAAGAAGAAGTTATTTACTTTATTATTATGGGAGGGTGTTTCTTTTCTATTTTGCAAGGGAGTGTGAAAATCCCTCATGGGATTTTCTGGGAAATGAGGGAAGAGAGATGTGTAGTGTAAATGAGTAGATGTTCGGAAAGGAGACTCTGTGAATGCACTACTCCCCATGGAAACTTAGCTTGCACTGAAATGGGTGTGTGTGTGTGTGTGTGTGTGTGTGACTTGATGAGGGGAATGTTATGTGTGAATGAAATACAGAGTGAGAAAGAGAGAAAATATGAGGAGTAGGAAGGCTTTGTATGCAAATTTGTTTAGTTATTAAAATATTTATGTCTCATCCAGGCTCTAAAGATCTCAGACTGGTTGCACAATAAAATTAATTCAAACAGTTGGAACTATGAAAATGACACATATAAAGATCTGGTAAATGTGAGAATGGAAAATATAATATAGTGGAAACCTGATAAAAAACTAGCTTGTGTTATGGAATTTATGGAGTTTGAAGTATTGAATGGATGTACAAATGAGGTATGAATGTCTATCTATTTATCTTTTGTGTTTTAATGTATTAAAAATAAAAATATAATTAAGAGAAATGTGCCACCCCTGTATCTTCACCTGGAAAGTGGTATTTTAAAAACCAGCCACCAAATAAAACAAATCAGTCATTAAGACTTGCTTGCCAAAAAAAGAAAAGGTTTAAAACTATTTAAAATTTAAAGCATTAAAAATTTAAATTTAAAGTTTAAAATTAAATAAAAATAAATAAAAATTAATCAATTTAAAATGTGGATTTCCAATTTAAAATTTCAAAATACATTCTAATCTAAAAACATATTAAACTATATAACAAGTCAAATTAAAACTGCGTCATGTAGAAATAGGGTAAAGGCATTCAATTTTAAAGGTTTTAATAAAAGCCGTATTTTTACTCAGCACCAAGAGGAAGCCAATGTTGACACCAATAGGGTATTCCACAATTGGGGTGCCACAGCAGAAAAGTCCCTCTTCCAATCCTCCCATGGTGTCCCTCAACTAGTGGGACACAGAAGAGAGCTCCCTTAGCAGGCTTTGGTTCGTGGACAGGCATGTTATGAGACTGAGAGGAGGCTTTGTGTAAGAGTCTGAGTGGATGAAAGTGAGCACGGTGGTGGAGCATGCATGTACATGTGTCAGTGTGTGTGTGTGTGAGAGCGAGCACAACTTCTTTCCATGCCCACCTCCCTGAGGTGACCTGTGGTTATGGTCACCCCTGACCTGGCCTGGTTGTTCACACATCAGTGACACATTCACTCTGGAGGTTAGTCCGCCCCATAAAGGAGCTATCCAAAGTGCTGAACATTATTTTGAGGATAAGATTCAGGGCCCTGGGTAGCTCCTTCAAAGTTCAGATTGAAAGCCAAAGTAGATTTGCTAGAAGCTACCAGCCACTTTGTGGTTGTTAACTGCTGTTAAGTCAACTTCAGCCTCAGGCGACCCTATGACTGAGACGTCCAAGTCACTCTATCATCAACAGGCCTGCTGAGGTCTTGCAGATTCAAGGATATGTCTTCCTTGATTTGTTCTACTCATCTGTAATGTGGTCTTCCTCTTTTCCTACTGCCTTCTACTTTACCAAGCATTATTGTCTTTTCTAGTGAGTCCTGTCTTCTCATATGTCCTAACTATGGAAATCTCATTTTAGTTCTCTTGGTTTCTAGGAAGAGTTCAGGTTTGATTTCCTCTAAGACCTAATTGTTTGTCTTTTTAACAGTCCGCAGTAGCTGTAGAACTGTCCTCCAGCACCACATTTCAAATAAGTTGATTTTCTTCCTGTCAGCTTTCTTCACTGTCTAGTTTTCACAATCATACACAGAATTTGGAAATAGTACGGCCTGGAGATTCACATAAATATTCATCCTGTTTCCCAGTGTTTTTCGACTACGATATCCATCAGCCCCCGTTAGTATGACCAGTGGTCACAGATGTTGAGAAGTGTCATTCATCAGCATTGCCCCAATTATGCTGTGTCCTAATGGCAGTCTCAGTTCTTTGAGTGTGGAACGTTCTTGCAGGTCAAAGCAGCATGACACACAAAGAAGGTGAGGTACATATGATTTATAGAAGCACAACAAAAATCTTTGGAGGATAAAAGGAGAATTTCAGAGGAAGAGGACAACCCAGTGGGAACTGGGTATGCTTAGTGGAAAAAGGAATGCTGACCAATTGTTGTGGAGGTGTGTGTGTGGAATGGAATTTCTTGGAAGAAGGAATGGAGGGAATGCTGAACAGAAATGTTCCACTGGGCTATGTTTTGGTACAGAATCTCCTCCATGCTCAGTATGGTTGCCCATTTTTACTATTGCTCTCACTCAGCTATACTCTTTACACCTATTATCCTCCACAGTATATTTTTTAGAAAACAAGGAATAATGTAAGGCAAGAGATGCTAGCAAGAGGAGTTGGTCTTACCTTGTGGTTTGGTCTTGCAAGTTGCTGATATCTTGTACCCGCTTACGAGCATGTCCTTCACAATTATGTTGTCCTCACACGTGTATACACCACTGTTAAAGGTGGAAATAGATTAATGAACTGCTTTGGGATTACCATTCTCAAATGTAACAGCAACTATCCAGTCCTCCCCCACTACCTTTTCTGATTATTTTTCCTCTTTTCCTTCTCCCCTTTCTTTTTCCTATTTCAGTTTTATTTTATTTCACTTCCATGCTGGGTGGGTCAGTTAATATAACTGTAGGTGGCACCATGAATCCAAGGTCTGTGGTACAAAACAGAAAAACCAACCAACCAACTGGCTCTCAGTGAGTATAGTCAGCCCTCTCTTTTTGCAGGTTCAGCATTCATGGATTTCATTATTTGCAGTTTATTTTATTTATTGATTTTAAAAAATCTTATTGTATTTGCCACTGAAAACTATTTTCTCTCTAGGAGTCTCTAGGTCTGGCAGCATAATTCTATGGTCCACTTCTGCCAGAAGTAGACCATGGAGTTGTGCTGAAAGACCTAGAGATTCCTAGACAGAACACTTCTCTGGGCATTGCTAGGCCCTCAGGTGTGACTCTATGGTTCACTTCCACTGGACTACAGAATCACGCTGAAGGACCTAGAGATGCCTAAAGAAGTGTTCTCAGGCAAAAAAAACCATCGTGCTCATTTAAAAATAAAATATTTATGGTTTTTCCACTTTCCAAGAGTCTTGCACCTCTAATGCCTGGAGAAGCGAAGGGCTGAACACACAACAATATAGTATTTTTGCTTGTTTAACTAGGATTAACTTGACTGAATATGTCAGTACAGTACACACATGTAAGTAGTGGCACACAGCCCTGATTCAAAATAGCGCAAAGGCAGCACAAAACATTTAAAAAGTATACCTCATTTCTAGGCTTACACTGAGCACAGCTGGCAAAATGAGACAAATAAGTAGCAATTGTTGGGAGTCAGCTGCCCACCCCCTGGGCTGTTCTTCTTGACCATCCTTCTCTGCTGAAGGAAAGAATTGTAGTGGAAGTTGGTGGTTTCCCTATCAGTGGGATAATGAATCAGAACAGACAGAGATGGAAGTCCCCAGGTGCCAGTGTTCAACTCTGTATGCCATATCGCCATCCTGCCTCCTAAATTATGCTGCTTGGCCAAATATGATGGCAGACGGTGCCTCATTGTCAGGGATGAGGTGTGACTCTGCTCTCAGTCTGGTTATTTTCTATATGAACAATGGGCCGGGGGGGGGAATCTTCCCCACCTTCAGCTCAGGCAGCACAGTGCCTTTGGCCAGCCTGACATCACTCAAGAATATCTGGAACTGCCCAAGCACTTTCAAATTAGCTCTTCCCCAGGTGTCATACCTGACATCTTTGACACAGTCTTTGCAGGTTTTTTTAGAAGCAGGGGCAATGGGTACAATAACGTCACTGTCTTTATTAACTGTGAGGAATACAAACAAAAGCAGACACACATGTTAGAGGGATTTGTACATGCATCTGAAATTCAGGTAATTTGCTGTTTTTTCGTGAGCCTCTTTGATCCCAATCTGGGAGAAAAAGTGGCATGTAAATACAATAATAAATAAATAAATTCGAGAAGCAAGTATAATGATGGAACATACATTTTACAAACCAACAAGCTAGTTGATGAACAAACTACTGTTGTGAGAAAGGAGAAAAGATTGTCTCTGTCTTTTCTCCAACTCATGGTTGGTATTTATACATTTTAGTCCTGTCTTTCCTTACAGTACAGTTGGCTCTCCCGTTAACCTGACTTCTGGGGGTCCCTAGGGAACACCTGGATTTGCTTCAAAATACAAAGGTTGAGGATATTAGTAGAGGGCAGGGCATGCAGCAAGATCTTTCATCCTATGTCTACATGGTGAGACTGCACAAGAGAGACAAGGCAAGTGCCCAATTAAAAGTATTTTATTTAGCAAAATTAGCAGAATTTCCTCACATTCACACAAAACAGTCACTCATACAAGCACACAAGGACTACTGAATGTGAAGGTCTTGAGAGCAGGAAAAGTTAAGGGAAAGAAAGCGATTATACTGCACCTGATATTGAAGACTGCAGTTCGGGAAGCAGGGAAGATAGATCAGCAGACAAAGAAAATGAGCGAGCGAGAGAGAACAGTTTCCCAAAAACCTCAGAGGCAGTTTTCCCAACTCAATAGAAGCCCTGTGGCTCATTCACTCCAAGTCACACGCACATGGTTCCTGACAATCTGTATTCTAGGCAGTCGTTCCCTATGTCAGCACTGATCTGATCTGCGTGGGTTGCGACTTTTTTTCTCCAAAGAAAAATTCAAGTCGAGACCATGACAGAAGGGGAAAAAAAGGCATTTGGCCCTTCCTCCATTGTCCTGCCAAAAATTATCACCTGAAACTGCTATTTATTCCCAAGCATGGCATTTGCTGATGGCAAATAGAAATTCAGTGTGACAATTTCATGCAGGAAAATGTTTCTGGGTCACATTGTAGTTAACAATATTTTCACATAATGCTTAGTATGATCCTTGCAAGGATGGTGTGAAGACAAACATGTTGACATTGGTCAACCATGATTTTCTTTTTCAAAAAAAGAAAACAGTTGTAATTAACAAGGATTGTTGTTCTGACAGGAACAACTGGTGGGGTGACCACAGAAAACAAGGTGAAGCCCATTTGCTAACTTCCATGTTCAATGTGACTTACTGAGGAATTCGTAAGTGTTGTTGTTTCCCATTTCTACCCAGTTGGTGTTGCTGTAGAATTTCTGGAGCACATGGAGGGCTTTCCCGGCATTTAAGCGAGCTGACTCCAAACCCACTGAGGTCACCGGTTCTACCAGACTGGCTAGCATTGCACTTCGTAGGGCTCGAAGCTGGGCGATACCTGGGAAGGAAAAGCATTTTGAACTTTTTAATACCTTTGGGTTTGAACTCCAAACAGTGGCACCATTGGTCAATCATGAATACAAGAGTAGGGGACCCGCTACCAAGAAATGGAATCTTGCCCTTCCCAGATTCTTGCCCTTCCTAATAGGCTCAGGCAAAAGCAAACTGCTGCTGCTTCTCCTGGTTTGTACATTCTTCTTCATTAATAATTTTTGTCATCTTGACCGCAGGCTAAGGTTGCTTGGCCATGCATTTCCGGGTTTTCATCTGTGAACTATTGGAGGGTATGTGTCCTGGCATAGCTCCTTCTTGTTGGTGGTGTCTGCCTACTCCTGTTAGGCGAGACGTGAGAAGAAGAAACAGTCTCCACTGGGCTTACTCTCTGCCCCTAGTCAGCAGAGGAAGAGCGCACACAAATAGAGAGCTGTTACAGCAACACACAAGCCCTTTTCGCACCTTACCCTTTCGCAGAGCTGGGGTGCGGGGCTAGCGTGAGAAGCCTGAGGAGGAAGGCTCTCGCATCCCTGCTGCTTCGGCTCTGCAGCTGCTTCCTGGTCGTGCTAATACCCCCCCCCTTCCTTCTGCAGTGCAGCCTGAGACCTTTCCTAGCCTGGCACAGGAAGCGTGACTGGCCTGGCTCCCAAGGCTCCGCATGCCAGGTAAGTGTGCGCGGGGCCCCGGAGCAATGAGTGACTGTGCAGCATTTTCGGCTTTAAGCTGAAAATGAAAAAATGTATGCGCCATCTGCGTTAGGGCCTTGAGCATTGCGCAAATGTGAGTGCGTTGTGTGGACTGCTCCTCACATTTATGTGACGCTCAAGGGGCCCTTTCGCTTCAGAAATGCCATGCGAAAAGGGCCACAGGATGAGATCAACCCAAAACAACAGTGAAGGAGAATTAAGGGATTCATACTCAAAGGTTCCAGAAAACTTGGAGCTTGCACTTGGTACCAGATTTAGCTGTCTTCTCTGAATGAAGAGTGGCAGGGCAACAGGCAAGCGTCATATCCTTTTCTCTGCAGTCTCTGTGATGAGGCATCTAAACAAGCCAATGCAATCCTAGGCTGTGTCAATAGGAGTATAATGTCTAGATCAAAGGATGTAATAGTCCCACTCTATTCCACTTTGGTCAGACCCCACCAAAGATACTTTGTCCAGTTCTGGTCTCCACAATTCAAGAAGGATATTGACAAGCTGGAACGTGTTCAGAGGAGGGCTACCAAAATGATAAAAGGCCTGGAAACCATGCCCTATGGGGAGAGGCTTAGGGAGCTGAGTATGTTTAACCTGAAGAAGAGAAGGTTAAGACGTGATATGATAGCCACGTTTAAATATTTGACGAGATGTCATATGGAAGATGGAGCAAGCTTGTTTTCTGCTGCTCCAGAGACTAGGACAAGGAGCAATGACTTCAAACTACAGGAAAAGAGATTCCACATTAGGAAGAACTTGACAATAAGAGTGATTTGATAGTGGAATATGTTGCCTGGGGGTGTGGTGGAGTCTTCTTCTTTGAAGGCTTTTAAACAGAAGCTGGATGGCCATCTGTTGAGAGTGCTCTGATTGTGTATTCCTGCATGTCAGGGGGTTGGACTGGATGGCCCTTGTGGTCTCTTCCAGTTTTATGACTCTGCATAATTATTTACAGTTGCTTAAGTGGGAGTTTAGGCTAGAGCAAGAGCTTTTTGGACAGTGTGCAAGGAGCATGCAATGGTGTCTTGGGGCAGGGTGTAGCTCTAGGCCTCTCCAAGGGTTCTTTTGGTGCCAGACACTGACACATGTCACAGTTGTAGCATAAGCTTTATTGGTGGTAAATATGCAATGAATGGAACAGAGCAGCATTGCAGCCCTGTTGCTGATCCCCTCGCATTCAATGCTATACCTCACAGTCCCCTTACAGCCAATGCTAGAAGTGGGCCCCCAGACAAATGCTGCTCAGACTTGTCTCTCAGCCAGTAGTCACAGAACCATAGAGCTGGAAGACACCACAAGGGCCATCAAGTCTAAACCCTTGCCATGCAGGAATACACCATCAAAGCATTAAATCATATCCCTTTCACTGGACATACAGGTCGCCCTTGGGATGAGGTGCACCTTCTGCAGGCGAGGCCAATGGAAGATGTGCTCCCAAGGGTTGTATAGTATAGAAGCAGACAAAGAAAACCAAAGAGTGTAAGTGTATCCTGTATCCCGCCTAATACCAATGAGAACTGTGCAAGAAGGTTACCAATAGAGAAAAAATCACTTTCTTGTCATCCTCCTTGCACCCCAATCAAGAGCTGAATGGACTTCCTTTGCCTGAACTGAATGCTGTTGGGAGTGGCAACCTTTGCATGCTTAATTAACCACCTAGTTAGTTTGCATGTTTATTGTAGGCATAGAGAGATAGCCTAGAGTAAACTTCCTGTTGTTTGGTCAACACCCACTTCCCCTTGCATGTTTTCTTCCTCTTCCCTTTTGTTCTTCATGCAAACATGTGGTCTCTGATTCTCTGGCAAGCATGCTTTCTTGTAAGCATGCGAGTTCTTATATTTCTTCTTACTTTCTTCAAGAATTTGAACCTGTGTAAACTAAGCACAAGATTATGGGAGTAAATCCTTTTTTACATGTTTTTAACCAAACTGTTTGTGTTTATTTTGAGCTAAATTAAGTGTATCTGCAGTGGAGTGATAAAAGTGGGGCTGGTAATTTGTTCAACTTCTACCTGTGCATTACTAAATACTCTGCTGATTGGGAGACTTATTACAAAAAATCTTTAATTCACCAACAACTGCTTGCTCCCACAGTGGAGTGGTTTTGCATTCATGTAGTCTTGATGAATACAGAGTAGTTACAGTTTGAGATCTGTAAAAGCAATACTGAATTCCAGTCTGTGTTTTAATCATCATTTTAACTCATCTTGTTGTACGCTGATGAGGATGGCTGGGTGCATTGGCTGAGAAACTGGTGTTAATCCAGCCACTCGGGAGGCTGAGGCTGATAGATTGCTTGAGTTCTGGGCTGCTGGGGGCTATGCTGATAAGGTCTCTGCACTAAGTTCAGTATCAATCTTTTCAGTGGGACTTTGTATGACAAAATATAGGGCATTTCTGCCCTACAGTGTTATAGTGCTATTATTCCATTTTCAACATCCTGTAGAATTCTGGGATTTGTAGTTTACTGAGGCCAAAGAGCTCTCTGGCTAAGAATTCTATTTTTTTTATATGTTTGTTTATTAAGTTCAACCATCATTACAAATCAGCACAATAGATACAAATCAGTATACAATAGGTCCATATGTATATGTTGCTGTACAATCCATAAGGTAATATCAACCAACAATATGAATCCAGCACTACAGTATTGTTCAATACTCAACTATACCCCCCAAAAAGACATAAATAAAATAGATAAATAGTTAGATAATTTTGAATTTGTCTATAATTGATATAACCTGGAAGAACAATCATTATTTTACTCTAACAATTATTATACCCCAACCAAGACCTATTCTATGTATTCACTATTTCTTATCCTAGAATATTGTTGTGAAAATCTGATGTAAGAATTTAATTAAACTTACATTCAATAACAATAACAACAAAAAGGAATATGAAAGAGATACAAATATATGTAATATAAGAAGTAAAAAGAAAGAGAAGAGAAGAGAAGAAAAAAGGAAAAAAGAGGAAGGAAAGAGAAAGGGAAAAATGGAAAAGAGAAAAAAGAAAGAAAAGAAAAAAGTGGAGAAAGAGAAAGAAATAATGTGATTGAAGTAAGATTATGAAAAGAAAAGGTAATATAATATATAAAATGAATTTATGACTCTATTTTATGATTCACAATTCTAAAAGAGATATTTATCCCCATCTCTCTTTCCATGCACTTTTTAGAGCATTCCATTCTTGATTCAACATGTCTGTACTTCAATTTTGCATAAGCATAGTTAGCATATCCATTTGGTACATGTCAAGAAGCTTGAATAACCATTCTTCAGACGTTGGGATTTCTTTAATTTTCCATTTACTAGCGTACAATAGCCTGGCCGCTGTTATCATATATAAAGGAAGCCTTCCATGTCTCTTTTGATCATTACCATTAATTCCTTTCAGTATATTTAATAAAAATAACTCTGGAGACATAAGAAATTGTAAACCCATTATTGCTCTAATTTGGTTATAGATTTCCCTCCAAAATGTTCTGGCCATTTTACATGTCCACCAGACATGGAAGAAAGTACCTATTCCCTCTTCACACTTCCAACATTTATCAGATATATTTTTATATATATTTGCTAACTATGGGAGTCAGATGCCACCTGTAAAATATTTTATAATAATTTTATTTAAGGGAAATACATTTTGTAAATTTCAAATTCACTGTCCATGATTTTTCCCAGTCCTCTAAAGCTATTGCATATCCCAGATTTTGGGCTCACTTAATCACGTTATCCTTAATGGCTTCTTTCTCTAATTCTAATTTCAACAAACTTTTATATATTAGTGATAATATATGATCCTTGCCATCCAATAATTTAATGTCAAAGCCATTTCTTTTTCCCTCAATACCTTCTGTATTCATATCAATTCTATATCTCTCTTTTAGTTGTTGGTATAAAAATCAGTTACATTTAATTCCTTCTTTTTTTAATACCTCGAGATAGTGTTGCTATCTGTTTTATTATCCAGTAAATCCTCATAAGTTAATCATTTTTCTGTTGACCCACATTCTTGTTTATGAAAAGCTTCCTGAGTGGATATCCAATGTGGGAATTTGACATAAAGTTTCCTTTTATATATGTTCCAAATTCTTAACAGCGAGTTTCTTATAATATGTTTATTAAATTCTTTATCCATGCTAGCTTTGTTGTATCCTAAATAACCATGCCAACCATACTTCATGTTAAACCCTTCTAATTGTAAAATTCTTCTGTTTTTTCAATTTATCCAGTCAATAATCCAGGACAAAGCACAAGAATGGTGGTACATCTTAAAATTTGGGAGGCCGAGGCCTCCTTGTTCTTACTGTCTAGCAGAGAACTCCACTTAATTCTTGGTCTTTTCTCCAACCACACAAACTTTCTTACTT